>CM060678.1:144727136-145927136 GCA_030686995.1 Artemisia argyi | reverse complement strand
TCACCTACGAATAGAGGGCAAAATCTGTCATTGATTTGATAGAACACCCCTTCTGTTAACGTCTTGCATGTCATGAGGCTTGGTGCAATATCTATAAAGGAAATATATATGTTTTCAACATATATTTTAGATACAGCTGTATAGGTTTGACCATACGTGAATTGTTTATCTGATTGAATTAGTATCATGAGTTTCTAGCTCATGTTAAGATTATTGATGATTTATTGATGATGATTGAATATTTATATGATTATTTGTGAATATATTCGATACTTGTTTCATTACTGTTTGTATTTTATTAATACCAAATATTCCTGAAATCTAACAAAATAAAGGGTTTTTCCTAAAACTCTATGAACTCACCAACCTTTGTGTTGACACTTTTAAGCATGTGTATCTCAGGTAATTTAACGGAGCAGGACAAGACACAGAGTGGGCATTTATTACTCTGATAAATTAAAATGGTGTAAAAATCAAATTTGTCATTTTTACAAGTCTTTATATCTTTTCATAAGATTTTAAATCAAATGGTTCATCTTTTATCAAAATTATTATTTAAATGACAAATAACTTTCAAAATATTTCTTTTAAACCGTTTTATTGGTTAAAACTTTGATCCTCACCGTAACACCCAAATTACTTTTCCACTGCGACAAAAACTTAAAAATGGGGGTGTTACACGCTTCACTTCCCTCATAGAATCCTAGTTTATTTTCCTACGCATTAGTTTAAATTGGTAGCTTTTGGGTTAGTTGATTAACAACTAATTCCGCCCCTTCTCCGAAAACCCAAGATTTTTACGTGCTTTCCATAAAACATAAAAATACAAAAAGAATCATCCCTCACCTCTAGACCTAGTTAGATTAATTTCAATCCTAACGAACACTATTCTTTGAGTTGAACGATCAATCCCCCGGTATTTGCCACTTTACTATACTACAACGGTCAGGTACACTGCCTGGTGGGGATTGCAAGCCTCTTGAGATCCCTTGAGAGGTAAAACCTTTTGCGAGGGCGCAATTCCACGCATCAGTATTCGTAGTATTTGTTTGAAATTCAATTTAAAAGTCGATTCCCAAACCCGTTTCTCCACTAAGTAGACTAAAGCTCGACTGTCTTTGCATTTTTTCTTTGTTTGCAACTTTAGTCGACTAAAGCTCGACTAAATTTTCCCTAAACTTTGACAATAAGTCAAACTCTTCCTCACCCTTCACTTTAATGTCCTACCTAATCTTCATTCATAATGATGAACGATACACCCTCTACCCTATCACACACCGATAAATTGTATGTCGTTAACTCTATTACCAACCTCATTCATTTTAAACTTGATGTGGATAAAACTAATTATGCCACCTAGTGAAAATTTTGATGTTCTAAAGCACATCATTAGTGAATCTGCAAGTTCTTCTACCAAGGGTCTTCTTTCTCCTTTGTTTACTGAGTATTGAGATAGTCTGAGCGTTTGTTCCCCTCCCGCTCCAACTGTGAGGGGCTGTTAAGTGGAGGTATTTGTATTGTATTGGTATGAGTATTTTTGTTAGACTTGTATTTGTATTTGTATTGGTTTAGGCCCAAACCTAAGTGTTAGGTTGGTCATTAGTATAAACATTGGGTCTCATGTAAACATTATTATCAATCAATTAATCAATCAAGTTCTAACATGGTATCAACAACTAGGTTGATGGTGTAGAAGAAGGAAAAAAAAGAAGTTTGTTTAAGGTTCGGTTGGATCAAAGTACGATTGTATTTTTGTTGCAAGATATATTTGTATTAAAGAATCGATTTTGTGCTTGGATTTATATTTATCAATTCGTTTTTGGATTTGAATTTAGGAACCTATGATCTATTAAGTTTTATTTGGCTGTAAAAATTCATGGGTCAGTGGGAATATTAATTGCATTTAGCGCATAACAATCTAGTATATCTGTTTTTTCACTTTAGATTAAGTAACCAATAAGTTTGGTTTTGTTTGACAAAATTAATTTGAGATCTTTGGGATTTATGACGATTACACTTTGGTTTCACGGTATTCGTAGTATTTGTTTGAAATTAAATTTAAAAGTCGATTCTCTAACCCTTTTCTCCACTAAGTAGACTAAAGCTCGACTGTCTTTGCATTTTTTCTTTGTTTACAACTTTAGTCGACTAAAGCTCGACTAATTTTTCCCTAAACTTCGACAATAAGTTGAACTCTACCTCACCCTTCACTTTAATATCCTACCTAACCTTCGTTCATAATGACGAACGATACTCCCCCACCCTATTACACACCGATAAATTGTATGTCGTTAACTCTATTACCAACCTCATTCGTTTTAAACTTGATGTGGATAACGTTAATTATGCCGCCTATTGTAAATTTTGATGTTCTAAAGCACATCATTAGTGAATCTGCAAGTTCTTCTACTAAGGGTCGTCATTCTCCTTTGTTTACTGAGTTTCGAGATAGTTTGAGCATTTGTTCCCCTCCCGCTTCAACTGCGATGGGTTGTTAAGTGGACTTATTTGTATTGGATTGATATGAGTATTTGTGTTAGACTAGTATTTGTATTTGTATTGGTTTAGGCCCAATCCCAAGTGTTAGGTTGGTCATTAGTATAAACATTGGGCCTCATGTAAACATTGTTATCAATCAAGTTTTAACATGGTATCAACAGCTAGGTTGATGGTGTAGACGAAGAAAAAAAAATTGTTTTGGGTTCGGTTGGATCAAAGTACATTTGTATTATTTTTTTTTGAAGATATGTTTGTATTAAAGAATCGATTTTGTGCTTGGGTTTGTGTTTGTCGATTCATTTTTGGATTTGAATTTAGGAACCTTTGATCTATTAAGTTTTAGTTTGCTGTTAGAATTCATGGGTCCATTGGAATATTAGTTGCACTTAGTGCATAACAATCTAGCATATTTGTTTGTTCACTTAAGATTATGTAACCAATAAGTTTGGTTTTGTTTGACAAAATTAATTTGAGATCTTTAGGATTTATGAAGATGACACTTTGGTTTCATGGTATTCGTAGTATTTGTTTGAAATTCAATTTAAAAATCGATTCTCAAACCCTTTTCTCCACTAAGTAGACTAAAGCTCAACTGTCTTCGCATGTTTTCTTTGTTTACGACTTTAGTCGACTAAAGCTCAACTAATTTTTCCCTAAACTTCGACAATAAATCGAACTCTTCCTCACCCTTTACTTTAATATCCTACCTAACCTTCGTTCATAATGACGAACGATACTCCCCTTACCTTATCACACACCAATAAATTGTATGTAGTTAACTTTATTACCAACCTCATTTATTTTAAACTTGATGTGGAAAAAGCTAATTATGCCGCCTAGTGAAAATTTTGATGTTCTAAAGCACTTCATTAGTGAATCTCCAAGTTCTTCTACCAGGGGTCTTCCTTCTCCTTTGTTTACTGAGCTTTGAGGTAGTTTGAGCGCTTGTTCCCCTCCTGCTCTAATTGTGAGGGGCTATTAAATGAACTATTTGTATTGGATTGGTATTAGTATTTGTGTTAGACTAGTATTTGGATTTGTATTGATTTAGGCCCAATCGAAAATGTTAGGTTGGTCATCTTATCTTATATACTAAAAGCTTAAGTAGTCTTATAAATGTAAAGTGATCATGATTAATGCCTCACAAATTAATTGTATCATATGTAGTCTTCCACATTGATTTCCAAGCAACTCAAGCAACTATCTTTTAGTGTAACCATTAATATAAGAAAACCAAAAGATTATAAACCCTCTATCTCTTTGCCTCCCATGAGTTGCAACTTACAAGCAAATCATACTAAACCATCATATAAATAGTTGTGGGAATATGGATTGGCCATGCTTCCAGACGCTGTAGTGAATCCTGAGGTATAATTGCTCACATCATGAATTTTCATGTTTTGCATCTATTAATAATTGGATTACTACAACCATTACAGGAGAAAGATATGCTAAATATATTGGAAAGTCTGCCATTGTTCCAATGACATTTGGTCGTCATGTCCAAATTATTGCTGACAAGGTACTCATGTTGTAAACTTTGTTATAGAAAAGAAAACGAAAAAGATGATATATTCCATGTGACCATGCCATATTTTTATAATGATTACCTTTTAGGATAAATTATGAACAAAGATGGGACACTGAACAAGGTTTCTTTCTTGCTAGAAAGCTTGGTCTTCCTATACTTAATGTCATGAACAAAGATGGGACACTGAACGAGGTTGCAGGATTGTGTAGGGTACAAATTGTTAATTTTAAATATTTATTCATTCCTTTTTGGATAAATTATGAAATTCACATGGATTTTGCATTTGTTAAAAACAGTGGTCTTGATTGTTTTGAGGCTCGAAAGAAATTATGGGCAGAACTTGATGATTAGCAAGATTGTATAGGTGGTTTACAAATTGTTAATTTTACAAAACCCTTTGCAGTTTATAAAAGATGTCCATGACATGATGATTTGCAAGATGTACAAACTGTAAGTTCCTCTACTTTTGAAGAATATTCAAATACATCGCGTATTCTCCATTCAAGTTTAAAACATATACTGTCCAATTGATATCAAGTTTTGTATAGGAAAATGGAGCTCTATCTTCTTATGACATGGCTGGGAAAATAACACTCGAAAAGAATGGAAAAGTTCTGGACTTTTTCCTTGGGGAGATGTCAACTGATCGTATAACTGCTATTCATGTCTTTTATAAACCACTTGCTTTTCAACACATCTTAATAGCATGTTAGATGTCACCAAATATGAATATGTGAAAGATGTTCAAGAAGCGTATCAGGATATGGCATCTGCACTCACTGAAGCTGATGGAATTAACTATACCGCCCCTGAAGAGGGCTACAGACAAGAATACTAATATATATATATATATATATATATATATATATATATATATATATATATATATATATATATATATATATATATATATATATATATATATATATTTAAAGTTTATGATTAATTAGTGTAATGATAATTCTATCTTTTGTTTTCATATTTGGAACATCTTGAATTATTGGTTGCAACTCTAATGGATCTTGATGCTATGGATGGTAAAGGTAGTGTATCATTATTGGCAGAGTGCTCAAGTTCTCCTGATGTTAATACAAGGTAGTGTACAAATTGTGAATCACCAAACAAACAATTGAGATGTTCATAATTTGTCTTGCTGGGTGCATATATTTCTCGCACCAGCAACCGCCTTCAGATTGTTAACCCATCTTCTCCAATTGAAAACCGATGAGCTTACAACGGTTTGAGATCCATAAAAGATATAGAATTTGTACTTGAGGAAAATGTCTCACCTCTAATCTTTTGCTTGCACTTCCGTAATAAGTTGTCCACAATGGTTGGTTTGTTGTTACACATTATCATCATTCAAATATCCACCTCACAATTATCTTTGGCAGAGGATTGGATCTAAAATGTATAAGTTTAAAGTGTGAATGCATTGGTCCTGTACGTTGCCACATATAAACAGATTTTGAGTTCGAGTATGTCCTCTGTTGATGTTCTTTCTAATATCACATTGCCTTCATTTTATTTTATGTGGGTGTTAACGTATATTGTGATTCATTGTATAACAGGTTTATGGGCTTTTGCCATGTAAAAGGTTAGAGTGTGATTTATATAGGTCTATGCTAATTTGTTTGTCAGTTTTGCTTGATAACCTTTAGTATTTTTGCTTACAAAGTTAGAATATAGTTGCATAAGAAATTATATTAGCTAGCATCATTTTACGTAAATTGAAAGATTATGAAAATTAGTGGCGAACATTACGCAAGAAACAATTAAATCCAATCTCTATGCATCGCACGGGATGACTAATATGACAAAAATTAGTGCCGAAAAATATGATGTGAACATTTATATAACTGAATAAATGAACAACGTAATGGTCTACACTATTGGACTTATAAAATTAAATACTATTGGTCTTTATAACACCATTGACCAACAAAATCCGAGCATCACCAAAACATGAGAGTTTCAAACATGACGAAAATTATTGCTGAACATTATGCTATGAACACTTAGATAGAGCCCGTGTGCAAAGCACGGGTCTAAATGACTAGTTAGTATAAGTTTTATGTCTTATGTAAACACTATTATCAATCAATTTTATCAATCACGTCTTAACATGGTATCAAAAGCTAGGTTGAAGGTGATGAAGAAGAAGAAAAAAGTTTTTGGTTCGGTTGGATAGAAGCGTTTTTTTTTTTTTTTTTTTTTTTTTTTTTTTAGATTTGTTTGTGTTAAAGAATCAATTTTGTGCTTGGGTTTGTGTTTGTCGATTCATTTTTAGATTTGATTGTTCGTTAATTTTGGAGATTGTCTGAGTTATTATTTAGGAATATATGATATATTAAGTTTTTAGTTGGATGTAGAATTCATGGGTGGGTGGGAATATTAATTGTATTGGGTGCATAACAATCTAGCATATTTTTTGTTCGCTTTTAGTCTAGTAACCAGTAAATTTGGTTTTGTTTGACAAAATTAAATTGAGATCTTTGGGGTATGTGAATACGACACTCTGATTTTGTGTTATTCATAGTATTTATTTGGAATTACATTTAAAAGTTGATTCCCAAACTGTTTTCTCCACTAAGTCGACTAAAGCTCAACTGTTTCTCCGTTTTTTCTTTATTTGCAACTTCTGTCGACTAAAGCTTGACTGTTTTTTCTCTAAAATTCAACAATAAGTCAAAACTTTTCCTCACCTTCACCTTAATGTCCTACCCAACCTTTGTTCATAATGACGAACAATACACCCCATCCTCCTATCCTATCACATACCGATAAACTTTATGTTGTTAACTCTATTACCAAACTCACTCCTCTTAAACTTGATGTAGACAACTCTAATTATGTCGCCTGTTGTTACTTCTTCAAGAATCACTGTAAAAATTTTGATATCCTAAAACACAGCATTAGTGAATCTACAAGTTCTTCTACCAAAGGTCTTCATTATGCTTTGTTTTACTGAGTTTTGAGACAATTTGAGCGTTCGTCCTCTCCCGCTCCAACTGCGAGGGCTGTTAAGTGGACTTATTTGTATTAGATTGGTAGTGTTAAACTATTATTTGTATGTGTTAGACTATTATTTGTATTTGTATTAATATAGTCCATGTATTAGGTTGGTTATTAGTAGGCCTCATGTAAGCACTATTATCAGTCAATTAATCAAATCGAATCGAGTGAAACAAAAATATTAGTTTATTGATGAATCATGATTAGGATAATTTATTCGACTATTACCAGAGATAACTTATTATTGTTAAGGCAACATTTTTTTGAAAAATTCGATAAACCACCAATTCGTTTATAAATAATCTAGTCAAATTCATGCCACAAAATTAGAGAAATGACTGTTGGTTATTTACTGTTTGAGTGTTTTCAGATTAGGGTTAAGATAATCAATGAGTACCGGATTATACAAATATCGACCCTATGTCTGGGTTATACAAATATCTCTATGGGATAAGACCAAGTGATGTTCTTGTTTTAGGCACAAATTAAGAACAGAATCGTATTCAAGTGTTTAGGGTTTGTGTTGATAAACGTATCCATGCAGAATGTTATGACCTCTATTTATAATAGAAAATACTCAAACCCTAGCCCATGAAATTATGTATAATTAACGGCCAATTAATTATATCATAATACTTTCCATAATAGTAGGAATCAGTGGTTATCAGTAGAAACAATAACACTAGCAGTGGTAATGTTAATACTAGCAGTGGTAATAATAACACTAGCAGCAGAATCCTACTAGCAGCAGAATCCACTAGCAACAGAATCCTACTAGCATCAGAATTCTACTAGCAGCAGAATCCACTGTCAGCAGAAACAGATTCATGCTATTAGTAGAATCAATACATAACCACTATTGAGTTAGGGGATTCAATGACAAAGTAGGTGTACACTCCGTACCTCCAAACCCATTATCAGGTGTGAATTAATCCCTCAAGTTCACTAAATTTTCAAACAATGACAAACATAAAGCTAGATTTCAAATATTAGTTGAAATGTGAAATATTAATTCTGCCCTTTATTTCAGTACACTTTATATAGCGAAAAACAATGTTGAATGCTGTAAAGTATAAGCTACTCTTATTTTAGATTTATTTGTTGTACTTGGCATTTTGACTCGTGCCAAGAACTCCAATTTTAGTACATGTGGGAACGGGTCAAAATATATACAAATGGGTTCAGCTTAGATTTATTCGGGTTATTTCACGAAAATGAAGAGATGTTCTTTTATAGCTTTCAAAAAAAAGGTTGTAGAGTTCTATTACAGAGTAATGCAACTGTTTTAGAGAAATAACACGATGCAAAGTTCTGGTGCAATTACCTTAAGATAATGAATAAACTAAACGAACTTAATAGGCTTTCATCGACACTAGATATTAACTATTAATATGAAACATGACTTATGAGTTTCTCAATTACCATATTATTTGTTTGTAGTTATAGATTATTACCCTCCGGTAAGAGCGTGGTTGTCTACATCCTACTTTTCTCATAGCCCGCTCCGACAGGATTGGGCATTGTTTATATAACTTACAAAGCTGCTGGAATAAATTAGTAGTTACTAGTATATTATATCTCAAATACTTGTGTGAACTCCGCATATATTACCTTCAAGAAAACCTATGCTCAATATAAACTAACAAAGACAGTCTTGTAAGAGAGAAGTGATACGACTATGAGGTACATTAGATGTCTGTAATTGTGCTTTAAGAAAAACATTCAATATCTAGTTCCATTGCAACTGGTATAAACTAAGCGGTCCTGCAACTAATTATAAAAAACCGAAATCTGATCATTGATTCTCATAAGTTGTTCGAGTTCTTGATTAGCTCTTGTTCGGCCAAAAAATGCCTTAAAATAAACTTGATTACAAAACACAGATCATTTGTACCTTGTGGCTTGTGCCAAATATCTTTCTAATGCTTTTATAATGTGTATACAAGATAGCAGAAGATTAATACCTTTTCAATCAAAATGAAAATGTGGTCTCTCTTTTTTAATATCAGCAGACTTCCATACAAATAAGCATCGTTGTACATACCCATGTCAAATATTCGACTAGATCACAAGTCTCATTTATTCACAGTAATTCATCATTCTCAAATTCATGTTGTGATTTTAACTCTCAACTTTTTGCAACACTTCAATTGGAAGGAAGACACTAGACATAAAACATATATCATATACTATCAAAATTTCCAGGTCTACGCTCTACATCCAAGCCGAAACAAAACAGTGCTTCAGAGTTGGGACACAAGCAATCTCATACCTAATGACCTATACACGAAAAATTGAACTCTGGGCAGCCAATGACAACATAGCTTGCTTGTGTAACCTACAAAAAGCATAGAATTTTCCAGATATTGCATCTTTATGAAAAACTGGTTCATCTTCGTGTCATGATCGAAGAGAACTGAAGACTCACAGCTACAGGTAACGGTTTAGATATAGGTAAATCTAGAATAAATGGTTTGATTTCTCACCTAATTAGAACTATCGGATAGAAACTTCTTGAGGGTCTCATAAGTCATGAAAACGATTCCAACACCAGGGACAACTTTGTAGAATTCTGGTAGAATCCCTCTATAGAGACCGCGTAAACCTTCCTTGCGCATGATGTGTCCAAGTGTCCCAAGCAAACCAGAATTGTAAACACGGGCCTGTCCACCCACTCCTTCCAACTGTTTTCTCCTTCTTACAAGATCTAAAGGAAATGTTGCTGCAAACAAGGAAATAAAAATAAATACTTGAAGAATGATTAAACCAAAAGTCGAGTGATTAGAAAAAAATGATTGTCATGTATCTGAATTTAGTTTTTTCTAAATAAAGACTGACCTGTTGAAGAAGCAATACCAGAGAGACTGCCACATGTTAAGCTGACCAAGACAGTGGAATCATCCGGCCTATCATAGATAAATGTACCAACGCTGAGTTGTAAAAAATTATATAAAGTTCTTTGATGACAAGAGTATAAAGTATGTACCTATAGGCTTTCCAATGTGACCGCAAGGTTTCATAAACGGAAAAGCTAATAGCAATACTTGGTCCAACACCCTGCATGAATTACAATGAGGAATTAAGTGCAAATAATGTATAACTGAAAAAAGGATCACCAAAGTAAAGTGAAACCATATTTACCAATAAGGTTGCTCCTAGACCTTTATACAAGCCAAAAAAACCCTCATCTCTGCAAATTGTACGAAAGGCATGCCCAATTCCATTATAGTACATCGTGCTTCTCTGCAATAAAATAAATTAAGATTATTGTAGTCCCTAATGCAAGCTATAACACTGCTAAAGTTCAATTAAGTATAAAAGTTGTAAGAGCAAATGTTAAAAACGAAGTGTTCTAAAAATTGGATTAAGCGGGCTGCTAGGCAGAGGGAGGGGAACATTGTCCCAATTATGATCAAAACGGAAAATTAAGCATTATAGCTCACAGGATTGTTGAACTTACTTACCTGCTGCAACTGATTCCATCTTGCATGTTCCAAGTTATGAGAGTCTGCTGAGTTCCAATCTCATCTTGTGACATATGTTTTTGTCTTGCAAATTCCGGTTTCAAGTGGAAATTGGAGATCAAGAGACTAATGTGCAAATAAATCATATCTGATTGAGAGAAGATACAAAAACCACTTGTATTCTGTCAATGGTTTCCTATGGAGAAACCAGACTTCATGCTATATAAGATGACAGCTATTTTAATACATGTGTAACTGTTTGTAAAGGACTCTGAATTAAAAAAATTATTTACTTATATCTATTTTAATGACATGAACAGGCAAACAGGTAATTTTATCATTAAAAGCTATTTTATACCAACCGCAATTTATAATCCAATACACCCCCCGCTTAGCCGATTAAGCGCTAGGCACTTGATCGACCACCTAGCTCCGCATAATACATTCTAGAACACTGGGAACAATTAAGAAAAAACCTTAGTAAGTGAGAATATTGTAAGTAATCGTTTTAAACCTGTGCAGCAAGACGTGTCCTGATGAGATCTAAAGGATATGTAGCTGTAGCAGCTGTTATTCCTGACATTCCACCGCCCACAAAGTGCACACAAGCATCTGTAGCTGCAGATCCACTATTATCTCCAATACTTGGAATCGACTTTAGCAACTGAAAATCATAAAAACATAACATAAGTAGTCATACTCTAGCTTATCTTGAAAGCATCATCATTAGAATCAGAACACGATATTAGACTAAGAATAGACTACAATAACTTACTTTTTTGTATTGTTCATACGCATAAAAGTTAACTGCCGTATAAGGAAGACGGTGAGCAATAGTAACCAGATTTCCTTTCCAAAAGGCTCTAAAACCCTCTTCATTAGCAATACGCCTTGCCTCATTCCATATAGAAGGCTTGCTCAACAGGGCAACGTCAGAGTGCATACCTTGCACCTAGAGAATTCAAACCAAATCGACCGCCAATTTAGTATTATAATATTGCAGATCAAATAATAATGCCTGGAGGCATACACCACATGGAGTTGATATTAAATCAACACAATATAATCAAAATATACCAGATGTCAAGATATGAACAAAAAAACAAAAGCATACAGACCCAATATAGTAATAGCATGCATCCTTAGAAATTAGAACATTTTAAAAATTTGCTATAAATCGGAAGACAATGAGAAAAAGGAGATAGACACGTCACCCCTTCATTTGCTTTCAAAAAAGAACTTTTAAAATGCAATGCTAACAAGCATTATACTTAATCACTATAAACTCGATGCTATGAAGCCTTATACTTTTTCATAAAAAAAGAAATACATTCACCAAACACCAAGCGAGCTAAAAGGCCTTTTTTCACCCCATAAGATCAAATCAATCTTTAACCTTTTGAGATAATCTGTAGCATGCCATTCTGATTCATCTTAGGAAAGCATGATTCTAGGCTCATCGAAAGATCCTTATCATATTCCGTACTAATCCTTTATTGATGGCATAAGTGGCATTAATATGTTATCTTCATCAATATTCATGCAATATGCATCATATTTTACAACTTAATTCATACGATACTTGGATGTTCAGAGGTCTCATAAAAAAGATCCAAAATATTTAATTGTGTGTTATATTATATTTGTAGTGTAACGATGTATAGATGGTAAGAGGTTTCATAAATAAATAAATAAATAAGAACCAAAAAGGAATGTTATATTTCTCGTTTGATGTTATATATACAGTAATCAGTATACGCCTATACGGTAAGACAAAGTTGTGTAAACTAATACATTATGTGCAACGAACCACTCAATATTCTAGTACGATTTTGTACAATCTAGATAAATTCCTCTCCTATGCATTATCTGCAATAACTATCCCAACCTCCCTCTCCATGTATAACCATTACTTATCTACATCAGATCCACATACTTTTTGGCCAAAAACTCTGCAAAATGTCCTTGTTGATGCCAACTGGCTCATTCTAGTAGAATTGTGTTCACTTTGGCACCTCTACTTCACGGGTTTGTTCTTAGTGTAGATGCATGTGTGATGTGTCCCACTCAGGCGCAGGCCTAGGGGGGTTCCCAGGGGTTCATGGAAACCCAATGGATGTTTTTCAGTGTTAATTTTCGTTAAAACTCCTGAATTCTCTTAAATGAACCTGGTCCCGAAATTTTGTGTCACATAAATACATTTATTGTTTAGCTAGTCCACTAATATGTTAAAAGAAATATATGTCTTCTTAATTTGTTTACTAGTTTTTAAGAAATCGTATCTTTTAGTTCATTTTTATTTCCTTTATACTCGTAAAATTTGTGCACCTGTTGACTTATAGTCCAGGCCCCAGGGTCCGCCCTAGTCCCACTAGTTAAGGTCAAATGAACCATCGCTAAAGTTTCCTTAAATTTGGTAAACCTTGGCATACACATCAAAACCAATATTCTATCAAACATAACTAAGTAAGCACCAATCCACGCCTCTATTCATTTTTTGTCTTTTTTCGCAAGCCGAATTTTCTTAAAACTAATAAAGATCATAAAACCCCTAAAACCCATTTCCATACTAATCATTTCAAACTAAAAAAACTTATAAAAAAAATAATAATAATTAAAAATACCTGAAATAAAATAGTGAGGCGTGCAAGAGGGGCAGTACACGTCTTACTAAAAGCACCAGCAATACCACCAGCTAAAAGCTGCTGAACAGTCCCAATCTCAGCAGCAGACTGTTGTTGCTGACGTGGCGTCTGTGACGGAACAGCCACCGTCACGGGTTGTTGCTGGGTTTGTAGAAACTTAACGGCTGTACCACCGTCGACTTGAGCTTCCATTAATTTTTTATAATAATTTTAAGATTTGTGTGTGTTTGGTGATGTGAAAAATTTGTTTGAAAAATGATTTGGAAGAAAGGGGAAAACCCCAGAAAAACCCTAGCGTGAGGAGAAGGTTGTTGTGATTCTGTTTGTAGTGAGAGTCCACTTAGTTATACTTCTTTATGGACTTCATGTTTGGGCCTCCTTGTTTTTGTGTACTTTTTCTTAGGGATAGTCTTGTTGGATCCAACTCATTTTTGAGTTTAGTTTTTCATATTTAAGTTTGACGGTCAGCTTTTTTGACTTAGATGTATGTGATTCAAAGAGCAAGGTTAGATCAAGTGGTAAATATCATTGCTTCTGGAGACAAAGGTTAAGGGTTCGATCTTCACCCTTTGCAAAGCTGGAGGTCCTTTTCTATCTTTGGTAGAACCGGAAGCAGCCTCTCTACCTTAGGTATGGGTACGGCTGTATACGTTTCAACCTCCCTCATACACCGTGAAAAATGGTATTGGGAGTTAATTTACTTTTTTATTTATTTTTTTTTTAAATAATCTATTTGCATGATTATTGTTGGGCCACCCTGAAGATGTAATTAGTGAGATTTGAACCGAAGACCTCTTGTGAGGTTATTTAGTGATGGTTTAGGATGACGCAAAAAACTAGTAATGTTAATTGTTTCGCACATCTTGTTTCAAAAATACTATTTGTGTGATAATTTCTGGATACTTTTGTGGCCTAAGACGAGATGTGCCTAGCGAGGTTCGAATATGAGATCTTTTGTGAAGAAATACGTTGTGGTGGCATAGGCGGAGCCACTTTAGGATAAAAGAGGGCTATGACCCCCTTAAGCTTTTTTATATTTACATAAAATACTCTTATACTAATAAATAATTTACATTGGAAATCATAGATTTTAAAGATAAATGATGAATTGGCTCGCTCAAGTTTTATGATTTATACTTCGGCCCTCCTAAAAATATTAGGCTAGCTCCGCCACTGGGTTTAGAATGACATTAATAACTAGTGATATTGATTGATTCATGCATATTGATTCAATAATAAGATGCCAAATAAATATTTAGACTGATTTAGTGGGTATAACTGAATTGCTTGTCCATTTTAAGAATAAATCATAGTCTTTTTGCTAATTTATCTTATGCTGCGGAATCAACTAGCCAGCAAAACCACCCATTTCACTGAAGACAATTTTCGACTGATTTATGCAACTTGTGATAGAGTTTAGTTTTTGTGAAAAAGCTTTTAGGATGATGCCAAAAAATATTGATAACCAATAATATTGATTGATTTATACATCTTGTTTCAGTAATAGCAAGTGGAAGACAACTCCTACACATATTTACCTTTTTCTTCTAAAGTCTGTCCCATACAAATTACCTTTTTCTTCTAAAGTCTGTCTCATATAAAACTAATCTAGCTATTAGTCTCAAGATTGACCTCGCTTTTTGAGGAACTGCTAGAGTTTTTAGGATGATATAAAACAGTTTTAAAAACTTAAGAAGAGTATATGAAATCAACTCAACTTCAAATAGCCTTCATTTGCACAATTGTAACGTACTATATTTTACCATGATGAAACTCTTATTTAACCGGTCGGCTTTGATTTTTTTTTTTTTTTTTTTTTTTTTTTTTTTTTTTGTCAACATAAATTATAAGGAAAGTTACAAATGTTGTCTCTTGTTTTTCATTTTTCCCAATTTATACAACTCTCAAAAATTAATTATGCTGGACTATTACTATTTTAAGTTTGTAACAAAATATATCCTTTTCACTAACGACCGTCCCACACGTGCATTTCACATCATGGTACTATCGTCTTTACACTTTTCCCTCTTATATCACTCATCCACTTTCTTAACAATCCCAATAAACATCTTTTTTTTTTCTTTTTTCCCTCTCTTATTCAACGTTTTCCTCAAGCTCTTCACTCCCAATCATTTTAATTTCAAAAATCACATCGATGGCTAGAAGCAAATTTTGGCATATTCGCGCCAAGAGTCCCCAAATTTACGGTCTTGGTCTCATTTACGGTAAATAACATTTCGCTTTCTTTTAAAGCTTATTTTAGCGAATATGTAGTTAAGAACATGCATACTATGTATTAAAACGACCTTACATAGACCTAAATTTGTATTTCATATCCATAATTTATGTCTTTTTAAGATTTATGTTAGTTAATTTGTTTTGGGTTGTTATAACCTTTTTATAGGTATGCCAGTATTGATTATGCTGACTTGGTTCACTCTGATCGATTTTCAGTCCATGAGTTGGATAGTATGTTAAAGGAACTTGGTTTTAATCAAGGTAGGATATTGTTATACCACTTTAAGAGCGGGAGGTACGCATGCGTTGTGGCCGTAGGGGTGTAAACGAGTCGAGCTTTTAACGAGCTACTCGAGCTTGAGCTCGTTTAACTCGAGTCGAGCTTGATAATTTTCGAGCTCGAGTCAAGCTCAAACAAAATGTAGAGCTCGAATAATTTCATGAGCCGAGCTTTTAAAACTTTTATTTAGCTCGGCTCGTTCGAAAGCACGTTTAATTATTCGAGCCAAACGAGCTACTCGAGCTAAACGAGTCAAACGAGCCAATCGAGCTTAATATGTAGTATCAAAATATTTTAATTAGAATTATTTAATTACTATTAGTATTAAAGGTTAAATTTAAAACCAAAAATAATAATATGTTAACCTTCAATCACATCAAAGATCTACACTTTAGTTTATATATATATATAATATATATAAACATAAACTAATAAGCTTGGGCTTTTGTTTTCATAGACCCCATATTTTATTCTTTTTGTCTCACTCATCCAATGTGGGATGTAAAATTAAATCTTTTTTCTTCTCTTTCTTTTATTCAAGCTTACAAGTATTACTTAGATTCTTAGTATGTATTGATCGAGGCAAAAGCAGTCAACCACGGATGTGGTTAATATAGTCAAACTCCTTAGGCTCAATTCTCCGTGGAATATAGTGTTTCCCCGGGTCGTTATGTCCCAACGAGGTGTGATGGTATAAAAACGGGTTTGTGATCGGGTGAATTTGAATGGGGAATAACCAGATAATGATTTGGATTTGTTTTACACTACTGGAATGATTAGGAATAACAGTATTAACAATTACGGGAAACAGATGTGTATAAACGTAAATCCAATTAAAATCAGACACGATTGCGTGCTGGGAAAAAGATGAGTTTTAAACAAATATAAACTACAGGGGGACAAAATGAAACTTTTACAAACTTAATATTAAAAGAAAATTTAATTAAAAAGAAAATTATTTTTTTGATTATTTTTTATTAATTAAAAACTATTTTAACTATTTAATAATTAATTAAACTATTTTAAATCTACTTTTTAATTTCTAATAGTACCTAAATGACTTAGAAAATTATAGGAAAATTTATAAATCTAATTAACCATCACACGAATCCTAAAAAATTATAAAAAGTTTATAAAAATTATTTTTAAACTAGTTTACTAATTATTATCTTAATTATTAATTAATTACTAATTAAACTAATTAAATTCTAAAAAATAGAAAATGAACAGTAAAAATTCTAGAAAAAATTCCTAAAATTATTTTATAACATATACTACCTCCGTCCCATATTAAATGTCCACTTTGAATTTTCAAAGTCTTGTTTTATCAACTTTGACCATAAATATTTTTATATATGATAAATGAATTGAGTTTTAAATTTACTTTTCATTGACATAATTTTTATCAAGTATCATATAATACAAACAAAAATATTTAAGTTCAAAGTTAAAGAAAAAAGACTTGAAAAGTCAAAATTAGACATTTAATAAGGGACGGAGGGAGTAAAAGCTAGGAAAAATATAAAAACTATGTAGTGCTTGATAAAAACTAATTATGCTATTTAATACTTAAATATTAATTAATAATTAATAAAACTAATATTAAATCTAATAAGTACTAAATGACAATATAAAATTCTAGAAAAATTACTAAAAATACTTTATTATAAAATAAAAATAAGAAAAATATAAAAATGCAAATTACTTAATAAAAAGCTAGAAAAGGAAATTAAAAAGATAAATTATATTAAATAGAAACTATCACTTAATATTATTTTGGATTTTTTTGGTTTTTCTTTTGGAAATTTATTTAACTACTGAAAATAAGAAACTTTTGTGAAAACAACTTTTTTCTAGCTTAAAAATAAGCAATTTGGACACTAAAAATGCTTAACAGTTGACTTTTGTTGACTTAGGCTAGAAATCAGCTTCTGTAGGGTCCACAGGGATGGAAAATGGTTTAAACAAGTTACTTGAACTGGTATAAGTTGGAAACAACAAAAGTGATCCAATGAATAAGCCAATAAGCCAAAATAAGCACTTGGATTCATTGATTTCACACAGAAAATGGGACAAACTACAAGAGTAATTCTAGGTAGGTCCCAGGGGTCTTAAGCTTCAACAAAAGCTTGAAGGGGTAAGATATACTAACCCTCCCTAAACTAATATACTAACCCTCCCTATTAGTACTTTTGTACTTTTTTTAATTTTTTTTTTGTACTTTTTTTTTTTTTTTTTTTTTTTTACTTTTTGTACTTTTGTACTTTTTTTTTTTTTTTTTTTTTTTTTTTTTGAAATATTTTGTATAATATATTTTAGGATGTATTTGTATGTATTTTGTATAATGTTTGTATAATTGACGTGTAATGTATTTTATTTAAATAACAACAACAACGGTCACGTTAAAAATTACCACATTAAATAAGTACAACAACGACTGTTATTATTTAATTAAACAACATCGTTAACACATTATTTAAAGCTACAAAATCTACGACATATGAAGATTATTCATCTCATTTAAAAGATCATGGAGCCGGGCACTTGACTGACAAGCGTGATCCTCAGGATTTCTTGCCATTTCTAACTCCATTTCCAGCGCCTTTATTCTTGCCTTCAACAACTTGTTCTCATTTTTTGTAGCAACGCACTCATTTTTTGTAGCAACGCAGTTTGAGCAATGCGTTGAAGAAGATGGTTGATTAAAGTGTTCTGCTTCAAATTCATCTTTCCACGCGAAGAATCGACACCCATAGTCTTTTGTACCTGGCTGTTACATGTTAAGAAAATAATAAGAAATTTATTTTTAAGAAACAAATTATTTACATAACTAAGCAAACGTATGATTATTTACCACTGAAAGAGGACATGCATAAAACAGTCGCCCACGACTACCATCTTGCCAGGATCTCCGTTGTACAATAAATCCTCTGTTACATCGGCACAAGAAAGGATTTCTTTGGCTCATCTGACCAAAGAATTTGCATAATAATATACATCATCAATAAATAATGTTATTAATAATTTAAACAAAGTAATAATAAAAAAATTATTCGAATTAAATAAATAAGCAGTTAGAGTTCAAAGGTTTGTCAAATAACATACATATTGAAAATAAAGACATACAAAGGCAAACTACTATGAAGATACTAATTTTGATACTAACTACTATCACTGTCCACCTGCTCCAGCAACTTCTCTATCTCTTTCATCCTCTTCTCAAAAGACTCTAACTTCTCTCGAAACTCTACAGCCGCTTTCTCTAAATCAGTCAACCTAGATGCGTGCTCATCCAACGTAACATAAACATCACCTATATCTCTCCTATCACGCTTAACTTCCCTCCTCAATCCTTTGACATCAGATTGTCGCTCACACAACCTCCTCGACATCGACACATAGCGACCCCGACACCAAGAGATGTCATCTCTCAAACGACTCAACTCTGCCCTAAGTTCGGCAGGAGAAACTCGTGGTCTGGTGGAAGACTCGCCAACCTCAAAAGTAGATATGACCTCCGTCTCAAGTGCATGACCTAAGGCATCTGAAGTGTCTGACTCATAAGTGATATCTGATATGGCTGGCGAAGGTGGCAAAGGAAGAACCTCCTCATCAGCAATCTCATCAACATCATCAGCATCATGATCATCCATCTCATCATCTGCATGAGCAATCTCATCATCATCACCATCCATCTCTGGATCCATCTCATCATCATCCATCTCTGGATCCTCTTCTGGACTAGGTGGTGCCAGTGCGGGATCAGGGGGTATAACTGGTGCAGAACTAACACTCTACAAAAAAGCAGACTTAACATTTAAATAAATGAATAATCATTTACAACATTTTCAAACAATTAATATTTAAATAAATGAATAATCATTTACAACATTTTCAAACAATTAACATTTAAATAAATGAATAATCATTTACAACATTTACAAACAATTAACATTTAAATAAATGAATAATCATTTACAACATTTACAAAATACATCGATGGTTATATATTGCTTCCCATTCGTTTGCAATTGGATGTTTGAACCACCTCCATTGTGGGTGGTTATGTGGTAGTGGAGAATCTCTGTCTATGTTGAGACAAATGTAATGAGCACCACTGTTCTCCCCTATACGCGCAATCACAATGGGGTCAATTCCATGTGATAAGTTTGGAGCAGAAAATAGGGGTAAACATGTGAACCAACCTTGACGGTCTATATATACAAGAGGTCGTTGAATAGCTGAAGCGATGACCAGACCCGTATTTGGCATCGTCATCCAGTAATCTTCAGGCGCTGGTCCATTAAACCAGTTTATTGTATCACGAAGGTGGTAAACGTCTTGTTCGCCCCACATACTCACGTAAGTTATACCATGTTCTTGTAACTCTTGCAGTAACGCGTATCTAACATCGGCCCACCTATCCTGGTCTTGCCAAATCCAATGGGCAATGCACCGAAATCCACAATTTCCGTCACCAAGCACATTTTTAATACTTATTACCTGTGAACGGAAAATCTCTGGAATGCGATCAATAAAATCCTCGCTATCCTTATCTCCAACGAAAAATCTGTGTCTTATTTTTTGACCCGTGTACGAACTATGTCTTGCAGGTTCTTTAGCGCGTTTCGGGGCTTTCGTAGACCTTGAATTTGTGCTTCTTCGGTGATTCATGGTTGGCACATCATTCAAGTCATTCAAGTCCGGGACTTCATTCAAGTCCGGAACTTTTGTAGCCTGCGACTTTTTGTCCTTTGCACTTGGACGTCCACGGGTCTTTTTCTGAACAGCAGGTTGACGTATGTCCACAGATTCTGGTTGGAATATCCCTTTCACCTTCGTTAACATGCTTTTCTTGACAAACGAAGTCGCTTTGCTAAAAACATTTTTGAATTCTCGCATGTTCTCTTCAAAAGCAATATCATCTTCATGGTCACTAGAAGGACCATCTTCAGATGGACCATCTTCAGGCGGTGGCTTATTGATAACAGGCCACGGGACGGATAGGGTTCTCCAATAAACATCAATTGCATCCAATGGAACGGGCCGTTCTGCATGAGTTAAAAGTGACTTCTATAAGTTACTGATATTAATGCGGAAAAATAAGTTGATAGGCATAAACTGAATATACTTACCATGAATTCGATAAAATTCAAATTCGCAGAAGCATGGTAGTCCATAAACTGTCCGCAACTTATGGCCACATTTTTCTACGGCGATATCCCGGTTAAGTTCTACATGCATTAGGTTGAAAGCATGTTTTGAAACTTTGTACCACAATTCTGAAAATATTGGTATGTCACATTTATTGAATTTCTCGTTCTTGCTCCTATTAAAACTCTCTTTTATCTCTCGTTCTTGCGCAAAGAGAATTTTATCAACCGCACTCAACAACCGGTCTAAATTGGACTGTGTGCTTTCCAAATATAATTTCAACAACGCGTGGTGACTCTCCACTCTACACGTTGTTGTCTGGCCGTAGCAGTGATATTGATCGATGATACACGAGACAAACATGTTACCGTAATCTCGCAACAAGTTATTCAGATACTGAGCAATACCTGAAAAAAATAATGACCTAAAAAAGGTCATTCGGGTTTTTATTTATTAAATAATAAAAATCAGTGAATTAATAATTAAGTACCCGCATGATTGACCAATCGCTGTTGTAGGCGTTCGTAATGATGCGCGAATTCTCTGCGTGTCGGAGCTGTAATCATATAATCCCATCTCCATTTGATGGATTCATAGTCTTCTGATGAAACGCATCTATTTCTGCAATTCTGAATAATATTTTGCTGTATATGCCATCGACAGAGTAATCTGTGAGCGTCAGGAAATTCCGCTTTGCATGCCCCAACCAACGCTAAATCTCTGTCGGTGACGATAACACGCGGGTAGTATCTTTGATCTATCACTAACTTCACACGTTGCAATACCCATTGAAAATTAAACCCTTTCTCACTGTTTAAAAAGCTGTACCCCATTGAGAATGTTTTATTTGTCGAAGTTACTCCGACAATTTCCAATAACGGCAATTTAAACATTGTGGTATTGTACGTGGAGTCCATAAGCATGATTTGAGGGAATGTACACCATAGAGCATACGATGTGGGGTGAACAAAAAATAGTTCCTCAAGCTGATTTTGCTTATTTACCCTATCGTAATATATATACCCCGCATCCCTTAAATGTGAGTAAAGGACTTGAATTGGAGTTCGACCACCTTCTTTGATTTTCCGGATCTTACCTTTTGCGTTATATATAGTTCTAACGCTAGACACGTTATCCGGATTACGACCCTGTATTGTTCTAAGGATATTACGTGGTCGTACATTATAACCTGCCAATTCTTCGACTAAACCGAACTCATGCTCCTTTAATCGCATTGCATATGGGAAACCATGCAACGAGTCTGCCAAATCATGATTATGGCTATCATCTTTCACCCTCAAAATCCAAAAATCACCCGTCAAATGATATTTCGCCACTAATTTGAATGGGCAACCCGTTTTAAAAGTACTGGTTTGTCGTTTTCCACTACCTTCAGGTTTATATTTTCCACCCTTTGTACACCTATAATTTATTTCATACAGATAACCCTTTTCTGCTTTGCTTCTATCTTTTACAATGACAAAACCGAGCTGACGGGCTATACTTTGCACCCACTCAGTTAATTGCTCGTTAGAACTGAACGCCTGTAAATTTTTTAAATACATTTTTACATTTTTATACTTGACAAAACAGAGCTGACGGGCTATACTTGACAAAACCGAGCTGACGGGCTATACATTTTTTAAATACATTTTTACATTTTTATATATATTTTCCACCCTTTTTACAAACAAAATGAACAGTTTTACAAAATTACATTTTTTTTTAACTTTTAAACTTTTTACAATATATATATACATTACATATACATTACATTTACAAATACATTTACAAAAAATACTACATATACATATATACATTACATATACATTTACAAATACATTACATTTACATTACATTTAAAAAAAATAAAAATAAAAACGCGTTTAAACGCGTCCCGTACATATCTCTCTTTTCTCTCTCTCACACCTCACATAACGCTCTTATCTCACACACACTCACTCCTCATATTCTCTCTTTTCTCTCTCTCTATTCTGTCTCATATTTTAGATCTAAAACCATGTTTTAGATCTAAAATTGGTGGTTTTGGTGATGTTTATGATGTGAGTGTGTGTGATAAGAGCGTTATGTGTAACTGAGGTACGTTGATAGACTTTCTCTGGGTTGTTTTGGTGATGTTTATATTAGGGTTTTTTAAAAATTGAGTGATTTATTTCAATTAACGTTTGTTAATTGAAGTATTTGTGGTTAATTAACACGGATCTATATTATTTTTATGAAACGCATAATTTTTAAAAATTAGGGTTTTGAAAAAATTTTGGGGGTTTTTTAAAAAGTGACTGATTTATTTCAATTAACGTTTGTTAATTGAAGTATTTGTGGTTAATTGACACAGATCTATATTATTTTTATGAAACGCTTAATTTTTAAAAATTAGGGTTTTGAAAAAATTTTGGGGGTTTTTTAAAAAGTGACTGATTTATTTCAATTAACGTTTGTTAATTGAAGTATTTGTGGTTAATTAACACGGATCTATATTATTTTTATGAAACGCCTAATTTTTAAAAATTAGGGTTTGTGAATTATGTTGTGTATTATTGGTGGTTCTGAGGTGAATTAGGTGGTGATTATGTGGTTTGAAAAAATTTTGGGGGTTTTTTAAAAAGTGACTGATTTATTTCAATTAACGTTTGTTAATTGAAGTATTTGTGGTTAATTAACACGGATCTATATTATTTTTATGAAACGCCTAATTTTTAAAAATTAGGGTTTGTGAATTATGTTGTGTATTATTGGTGGTTCTGAGGTGAATTAGGTGGTGATTATGTGGTTTGAAAAAATTTTGGGGGTTTTTTAAAAAGTGACTGATTTATTTCAATTAACGTTTGTTAATTGAAGTATTTGTGGTTAATTAACACGGATCTATATTATTTTTATGAAACGCCTAATTTTTAAAAATTAGGGTTTGTGAATTATGTTGTGTATTATTGGTGTTTCTGAGGTGAATTATGTGGTGAATTATGTGGTGATTATGTGGTTTGAAAAAATTTTGGGGGTTTTGGAAAAATTAAGTGATTTATTTCAATTAACGTTTGTTAATTGAAGTATTTGTGGTTAATTAACACAGATCTATATTATTTTTATGAAACGCCTAATTTTTAAAAATTAGGGTTTGTGGTTATGTTGTGTATTATTGGTGGTTCTGAGGTGAATTATGTGGTGAATTATGTGGTGATTCTGTGGTTTAAAAAAGTTGGGGGTTTTGGAAAAATTAAGTGATTTATTTCAATTAACATTTGTTAATTGAAATATTTGTGAAAAATTAAGTGATTTATTTGAAATATCTGTGGTGGGTTATATGTGATATGTGACTTTCTTTAGTGGTTCATTGGTGCAGGTGTTTGTGATATATGATATTAAGTAGGGAGGGTTAGTATATCCTACCCCTTAAGGTGGTTCTGTGGTGATATGTGGGTAGGTTAACACCTTGATCTGCCACCATAGAGTGGTATGAATACCTGCTCTGGCCTACCCCATTCCCCACAGATTTGTGATGAAACTGATGAAACTGTTTTCTAAAAATAACAGAAAAGGCAATGATGATTTTATAAAAAAAAAAATACTAGATTTTGGCATGGCATTTCCAAATGGATAGGCAATTATTTGCAACCTTTGAAGTTGCAGCCAAACATGATGAGTAATATATATATATATATGAATCTGAGCCTTTACCTGTTCTGTGCTAAATGGTGAGTTCGACATTTGTTGTCTTGGACTTTCTTTGCTTGTGTTACTTGTGATGCTTGTGACAAAACCTGGACTTGTAAACCTGCACTTGCTTGGTTACTTGTGATGCCTGGGTTTGGTTAATACTCCCTTGATGCTTGGGTGAAATAAACCTGCACTTGTGACTTTCTTTGCTTGTGTTATTTGTATGGGTGAGATATACTGACCCTCCCTATTCTAATATACTAACCCTCTTGTGAAACTTGTTTCACTTGTGGGAACATGTGGTGATACTGTTGAGCTTGTGAACTTGGTAGGTTGTGGAATATTGTTGTACCTGTGTTGCTTTTGTTGGGAATATGCAGAATCTGAGCTGTGTGTTGTGTTGCTGAGCTTGTGAACTTGGTAGGTTGTGGAATATTTTGTACCTGTGTTGGCTTTTGTTGGGAATTTGCAGAATCTGAACTGTGTTGGCTGTTGTGGCTTTTGTTGGGATTTTGGTGAATCTGAGATGGTTGCTTGTGTTGCTTTGGTCAAAACCTGGACCTTGTGTCCAAAAGGCGATGACGAATGGGTTTTTCAACCCCGAATGGATGGCAAACAATTATGTTTGCAACCTTCATATCCGAGCCTTACTAAACAATTTTTATTTTTAAATTATGTTTTCAAATCCGAGCCTTTTTCGGCGATGACGAAAACCTGCACTTTGGATTTTTTTTTTCTATTTGTGTTTTTTTGCTTGTGTTACATGTTTTGCTTGGACAAAAACCTGGACTTGGAGTTTTTGCTTGTGTGATTGTGTCAAACCTGCACTTGCAACTTTTGTTGCTTGGACAAAAACCTGGACTTTTGTTAATTGCTTGTGTGATTGTGTCAAACCTGCACTTGCAACTTTGTTGCTTGTGTTGCTTGGACAAACCTGCACTTGCAACTTTGTTGCTTGTGTTGCTTGGACAAACCTGCACTTGCAACTTTGTTGCTTGTGTTGCTTGGACAAAAACCTGGACTTGGACTTGGACTTGGAACAAGAAAAGGACAAAAAAAAAACAACAAAAGGACAAAGTACAAAAAGGACAAAAAAAAAAATATAAAAAAGTACACAAGTACACCCTACCCTATGGGAGGGTTTGTACTTACCTCCCATAGGGAGGGTTCGGTTAATGTATCCCAAGCTTGAAATGGCTATAGGGGCAGCAGGGGAGTCCAAAGAACCAAAAATTACTAAGTGGAGCCCACTTATGAGGTCTGTGGGACCCACAGAATGTTTGACAGAACTGTGGTGTTGCTGGTGCAGCACCCATGTTTGAGGTGTTGCACAACCTTCAATAAAAATCCCAAAAATAAGCCCATGGTGGGATTCTAAAGTCTAAGTGGGGGGCTTTAACATGTAAAAGTTTCAAGGTCTAAGTCCTAACACAAAAATCAAAACAATTCTTTGAAATTTTGGATTTTCTGCAAAAGATGATATTTTGACTTTTGAGATTTTGCACTAAGTTGACTTTTTTGGATTTTGATCTAATCCTAATGACTAAAAATAATGTTATAAGCTAACATGAAGTGAAATTAGGCTAAATGAACAACTAATGCAAAGATTGAATGAGATTTAGAACCCTAAAACTTAATAGTTAACTCACAAATGAGATTTGTGAGTGATTTTGACTTTTTCTCAAAAGAACACTTGATATTATGACTTAAATAATCTATTATAACCTAATGTGAATTGTTACAAGCAACAAAAACATCTGAAACAAGCTTAAACACATTGAACTCCCCTGAACCAAACAGTCCCAAACAGCCTAAAGGGGTCACTTTGAGGGCTTATGGGGCCCACTAGAAAAAATCACAAAAATATAATGAATGTGGGATTCTAAAGATTAGGTGGGTGGGTGGCTTCAATTGGTAAAAAGCTCAAGTCCTGAACCCAAGCACAAAATTCTAAACAATTCCCCCAAATTTTGGATTTTTGCACATGTATGCAATTTTGACTTTTTACATTAAACACCTACTTTGACTTTTGTGAGGTTAGAATGATCCTAGTTGACTGTAAATGATGTTATATGATATTATTAAGGTAAATTAAGCTAAATAACCAACTTGTGTAATGATATGGTGAGATTTGAGGTTCTACATTCTAACAGATATCAATTTAAATGGCTCAAAGAGTGATTTTGACTATTTTCCAAATAACATACTGATTTTATGACTACTATGCAATAATTAGACCTGATATAACATGTGGCAAACAGAAACAACAACTAAAATGCCCTAGAACTCAGTGAGATCCACTGAACCAAACACCCCTTAAACCTGGTCTGCCAAGATTTTATCAAAGAAACCAACTGATTTAGGCTTTTAGACTGATTTATTAGGACATAACATGATAACATAAGCTAAAATGAACACAATAAAACCAATAAAAACAACAAAACACCATTAAGCATGATTATGCAATGATGACAGTAAAAGATGCAAGAATATGAGATTGAGCTTACAAGTGACTCCCATGTAAAGAACAATGAACCAAGGGCCCCAAACCTGTCTTACTGCCTCCCCTGAGGCACTAGTACCATAACAATCCAAAATTAACCATTCTCCTTGCTTCTGCTTCTTTCTTTTCTAATTTTTAATTTATGGACTATTTTTATGATATTTTTGGTATTTTTAAATATTTAAGTGAAACTGATTTAAAGGCTCACAGAACTTATAAAAGTTTCATAACAAACCAAACTAGTTTGAATGGACCAATAAACAAAGATTTTTAGCAACTTTAGAACTAAAATAAGATTTTGAAGATTTTAAGTGAAAACTGAAAATTATACTGAAAGCTTAATTAAATGAGTAAAACAACTTTAAATTACAACAATGAGTCTGGAATTACACTTTAAAACTGAAATTTACATCTAGAAGGCTAAAGTAAATTACAACGACATTTTAATTAAACTACAAACTACTCTACACTAAATTACTACATCTTTGTCCTTCTTTCTTGACTTAAATAGCTCCTTGCGGTCCTCAGAGACTTTCCCACTTCTAATAATGGCCATTAGATGGCTTCTTTTGATCCAGGCCCTTGAAATGTTTTTGGCGGGAAATGAACTTTTGGCAGTTAGTGTAACACCCCCAAATTTAAGTTTGTAGCAGTGGAAAAGCAATTTGGGTTTTACGGGGAGGATCGAAGTTATAATCTCATAAAACGGTTTAATAGAAGCGTTTTGAAAGTTATTTGTCATTCAAATAATATTTTTGATAAAAGATGAACCATTTGATTTAGAATCTTATTAAAAGATATAAAGGTTTGAATGACATATTTGATTTTTACACCATTTTAATTTATCAGAGTAATAAATGCCCGCTCCGTGTTTTGTCCTGCTCCGTTAATTACCTGAGATACACATGCTTAAAAGTGTCAACACAAAGGTTGGTGAGTTCATAGAGTTTTATGAAAAACCATTTATTTTAATAGATTTCAAGAATCTTTAGTAATAATTGTAATAAATACAAACAGTGATAGAACAAGTATTGAGTGATGTTGATTAAAATCACAGATAAATCATATGGATATTCAATCAAATTCAAATAACGGATCAATAATCCTAACATGAGATGGAAACTTATGATGCTAATTTAATGAGATATATAATTCAAGTCTGGTCAAATACCTATACAGCTGTATCTAAATATATGTTGAAAACATACATTTCCTTATGGATATTGCCCCAAGCCTCATGACACGCAAAACGTTAACAAAAGAGGTGATTATCAAGTCAATGATAATATTGCCCTCTTATAATAGGTGATTTGTCAATTCCTATTTTTATTCAAATATAGTGTATCACGACTAATACGACTAACCATATGCATAATGGCATTCCGTCAAGTATTAGTGGGATCGGAGGTCAATCCTTAACAGGTTTCGAAGCTGTTCACTATATTCGCGCTCACATACAAGTGATTAATGGCTCATGATTGAGGGACTTTATGGCGATAGAGGTAACTTAGGCAATATCAAGGTAATAATGTAACTAGAGTATTTGTGCTCTTCCTAGCAATTATTTCTGTTGAACATAGAAATATCATATAGAGATAATGGAATCATTCAAGATGTTATAGTATAGTCAAGTATCATGCCACAATAATCACTTTGGAAACATTATCATCTGAGTATCAGTATTTCAGTTAAGTAATTTACCAGTAACATATATTTATCACATTTTAAGTCATAAACTTCATCAGGTAACTATTAATAAGGAAATTGATTTGAATCATGTAATTTATTCATATACTTATAAAATTATCAAAGTATATGTAAGCATGTATCTCCCCCAATGAGTTAAAAACAAGTATTGGAAATGGGGCTATGACTCACCTTGATTGATGTTGGAATGATGAAAAGTAAAGTCGGATGAGATTATGAGAATGATTATGGAAATGTCTTTGATACGGAACCTGATAAATAAATTTATCTGAGAATCTAACCAAATACTATTTGGTAAATGAATAACGATTAATCGTTATGATGAAAAGGTGATATGCGAATGAAATTCTTAGGTTTATAATAACATGACAAGTGGTGTGATTATTTCTAAAGTTTTCCTTTCCTAACTATGATGATAATAATACGTAAAGATAATTTGTTAAAATATCGTTATATATATTATTAACGTAAAACTAACTAATATATAAATAAAATGTAATGAAATGCATATGACGTGATGGGGTGACGTAAAATAGAAAATAAAATAAGAATGTCAAATATAATACGTGGGTCCTTGTCCTTTTTCCAATTTTTACACTTTTTACTCTAACGGCGTTAGCGTTACACCGTTAGTCCTCTTTATATAATGTTTGCATTTATAGTCCACTACTTGTCCAATATAGCATTCTAAGCTTGGAATATTAAATAATATTAGTTTCTATCCTAAACTTTCTGTTTTGGCAGTTTCAGTCCAAGTTTAAATGGTTTGGCAGTTTTAGTCCTTCTAGGCGTTGTCGCTTTACATTTTTAGTCCAAATTTACAAAAATCATGGGAAAGCTTTTATAAAAATTTCCGAGGCTTATTTTAGTAATAAAAAACTTATTTTAACAGCTTATTAGGCCAAGAGCTTATTTTTCAGCTTATGGGCTTTTAACGAACCAAAACTAAGGCCCAATAACGTTTTAAAAACCGTACTTCGTGAGACGAGTTGAGCTCATCAAAATTATCATTTTTCATGTTCTATTTGCATATCAAAAAGTCCCAATAAGCCAGCTTATTCAAAGAGCTTAAAAACAGCTTATTGGGCTTAAAAGCCCATGTCGTTGTTTTATGTTATTTTAAAACTTAGTTTTCTGCGATTCACTTTGATATGTTTAGGGTGTCGAGACGTGAGTATTTTTACAAGTGATCTAAATGAAAATAATAGTTTGCTAGGTGGTCTAGTAGGCTATGTAAAAATATTGCATGCTTGTTAAGTAATATTTCAATATATACGATTGTTTATATGGCTACATGGAACATTTTTATATATTCAAAAGACTTGGTAATATTTTCTAAGTGTTTGGAGTTTTTATACCCGATTCTAACATGATTCAAAATAGGTTCGATTGATGCATGTAGCGTGAAAGTAAAAGTGAAATGAGTGTGTATCGTGACTCCTAGGCTTCCAAAATAGAGGCTAGTCACTTTTTGTGTACTATATGTTTGTACGTAGTTAAAAAAATATATATGAAACTATATACGTTCGACACTAGATAAAAATATGGTGCATGCAACTTTGTAACGTGTAAAATAGATTCAAAAGTGTTGTGAAGGACTTACAACGCTGCTAGGATGATAGAGATCGAAAATAGATGCAGTAAAACACAAAGCTTGAACACGTTTATTTATAACCCGAATATATTTGTATAGTTTCTAAACCCGATAACCTTTCCTTGATTCAAAACGATCGTATACTTGTTCCTGGTTACTTGGAGCTGATTTTGAGAAAGTAATAAAGTATTTTTATGTGTGTGACGAGTGATAGAAACGGAGGAATAGAGTGTAGTACATATAGCAAGTTTTTGTACACGTAATGGGTAACTTTTTCAAAGGAACATTTGCTACTGTACGTGTCAGTAGTTATATAAGTTCATTTTCGTTTCTTACTCCTTAAGCCTGTTAGAAATGCGTTTGTGAGAGCAAGATTTAAGGAAGCTTGTCTTTGATATTATTTCTATGTCGACTAGTTTGCAAAATATGCATACGAATTGAGATTTTGCGAGAGACTTGATCATAGCTGATGAAACTCGAATAAAATCATGAAATCATACTTGAAATTTTATTAGAATCATTTAGAAACAAACCGGGATTAAAACGGTTGAGTTTTGAATTATTTATATATATCGAATAGTTGGTTTTGGGTCGAACACTTCGCCTCCTAAAATCATAGCAAAACTTGACCTATGGATCTAAGAATTTGCATACGTATAGTCGACTAGGTGAGCAAAGAGGTGGTGCAAAAACATATAGATGTTGTGCGTAAAAATCGAGAGAACGATGGATGTTTTGTAGGCTTCAAATCGAATATATAAGAAAATAAAAGAATTAAAATTGGGCTTATGTGTTGGGCTGATGAATAGTAACCGGAAATGAAATGTTTGGGCTGAAAATATTAGAGCCCGTTTAGTTGTAATTAGTTTTAATTAGGATTAGTAAATTTTTAATATTTTGTTAAACGTGTCGAGAACTTGTTTCGTCGTTTGATGAATTCTGTGATATCGTAATCGTGACCATTTAATATAATAAGAAAATTTCAAATTTTCCTGTAAAAATGGTTATTAAAATAATGACAGATATTAATATATAATTGAACGTTGTTAATTATATGGATTTTTGCGAGGTTTTACAGTACCCACATGTCATTCTGAATTTTGTCCCGAAATTCAAGTTTAACGTGATTACTTGAATAAAGAATTTTGAACAGAGGGTTGTCGAGAGATTTTTATTCCTAAAATTAAGGAAACGTGATTCAGTTAGATTTACCTGTACTAGACAAGACAAAGTAACTGATGTATTTAAGGGTTGTGAATATTGAGAATAGTGGTCATGAATAGTAAAATAACGGCTAGTGCATAGTGTCCAACGGTCGGGAATAGTACCCAACGGCTATATTTTAGCCTATAAATACCCCTTCCTAATTTCCATTTCTTTCACAACCATTTTTCCTCTCATTTTCCATCTCAAAATGCCGCACCTCATCACTATCTTAGCGATTGTGTATATCGTCCTTGCCGCTATCTACTTAGCGTATGTTCCAGATGAAGACTTTGGATTATTGGTCGCGATCTTGATGTTTGTCGTACCCCTCACTATTCTTGCTATTACCGTAGACAAGATATGGGGGTAATAATCTTGAGCTAGGGTTGTTTTAAGTTAAGTCTTTGTTGTGTTTCTATGTACTTTTAACGAATAAGGAATAAAACTCGTTTTGTTTTTATGTTTAGGAATTTGTCTCATTATTGTTTTTAATGGTTTGTTTATATTTATCTTTCAGCATAATTAGGGTGATTCATCCTGTGGTGGCTCTTGCTATTGTTTTGTTGGTGGGAGTCTTTGTTGCCATAGCGGACCAACCTATTGAAGATTCCATGATTTATATTGTAATTATTGTAACGGTAGCACTTTCGATGCTAATTATTTGTTTATGTATTAATTTTTACGGATTTTAATAAAATTTTCGCTATTTGAGTTTTCTATCAGTCTTTGTGAATTATTTGGGTTCTCATACTTGTACTTTTGCTGGTTTCTTATCATAATAATGATGAGATAAGATAGGTATTTATTGTGGTTTGTTCAACAGTTCATTTTAGTTCTATATTTTGCTTTTGAATGAAAATTGTTATTTAGAAAGTTGAAAATATAAATGTTCCTTTCATAACATAATTCTTCCTAAATTAGACACAGTTGATTAGGCTATGTATAATTGAGGACTAATGATGCGATGTTTGGCTCAATCATATGTTTCTCTAAATTGTTTTAGATGGTGTTCAACGTGTTGTTTTATAATATTACATGTAATTTCTTTTAAGAATAAAGTAGAAAATTTTAGGGTTTATACTATGAATCAGAAATTTCTGGAGTAATAATAGTATATTGTTATTTGGTAAATGGGACAGAAATTGAAATTAACGTAGATTATCATTATTATGGAAATATTACAAGGTAGATTTTTCGATACGGTAGAAAGATAGTTGTTATACTTAGGTTACATCCATCGTAACTTAAAGTAAAATACAGGAAAGAGATACAACTTAGGAAATTCTTGAACTAGAGTTTATTTATCTACAACATAAATTTATTCATTTTAAATCTAGTTGTCATTCCTTTGATACTATCAAAGTCTTTAAAGATCCTTCATTTTGCAAAAGTCTTGGCTTTCCAATTGACATTGTAGTTTGGACATTGGCTTTTGTAGTGCCCTTTTCCACCACATCCGTGGCATACTACAGTTGTTGGTTGTCCTTTCCTGTCCGGAGTCTTACAGCTAATTGGCTTGTGACCTGTTTTCTGACATTTCCTGCACTTAACAATGCAGATTCCTGTGTGATGCTTCTTGCATTTTTGACACAGGGGTTGACTTCCACGATAACCACTTCCAGTAACAGGTGTGGCGAGGCAGTTTCTATTAGCTTTCTGGTTGTATTCCAGCTGACGTTGATAGTTGATACGATCTTCTAGATGTTTACAATAGCGGTCTTGAGCATTGTATAGCTCACATGATGTTGAGAGTTATATCAAGGTTTTTGTGATTAAAAATACAACATATGTATGTATATTGTATATAAACGATTCAATTTTATGATTTTCACGCTTACACACACAAAAGACACATACAATGAATCACTAGAACATAAACAATTGGTCCATGGTTCTTAAACGATAGAACATAAACAACGTTATCCATGGTTATTAGACAATAGAACATAAATAACGTTATCATCTTCAATCAATCTGATGATGAAACATAGAATATTGTTGTTGGCAATATTCTTGTAGAAACTCTTATTCTGAGTTTAGTTATGAACTAACTAAATCTTATACTCTTTTAAATCATGTTAACTAGTTGAGATAATTATCATTTAGTTTATTAATTATAATCCATTACATGTGAATACAAATATGTTTGTGCATACACATATAATGTCTCTCATATAAGCATTTATACATACAAACACTAGCATACATTCTTACATATGATTCACACATACATTTACAAGAGACACATGAAGATACCTAAGTACACATACACATAGAACTGTAAACGAACTGAACGTTCAATGTACATTTCATGAATTGTTCGGTAAAAAGTTCATTTATATTCGTTTATTTATTAAATGAACAAACATGAATAATATTTTATATTCGTTTAGTTAAATGAACGAACATGAACAAAAGTTGCGTCCGTTCATAATTACTTGAGCTCACTAAATAATTTATGATCTTGACTCTAACTCGAATAACAAAATTTCCTTGACCAATTTCATGAATCGAGCTTACAAAATTATATACTTTGCTATACTCTTTCGAAAATCATGTATATCGAAAAACGTAAAATATATACTAGGGAATCATATATGATACAAGTATATCAATTATGTGTTATCTATGAACCTTAATTAATAATTTATTTTATTCTTTGAACATCAAAATTGTTTTTCTTTTATATTATTAGATCAAGTGTATTAACTTTGTTATTTAGTTTAATTAGTAAATTTGTTTGCATATGTTAATGAAAAAAATATCATATTTTTAATTAAGAATTATAATTATAATAGAAAATATAACAATACAAAATTGATGTTTTAAAATTTTTGTATAGTAGTTGTATATTGTCTAATGAAAGAAAAAGATGAAAAGTATCTCACATTGAAACTAATAAGAAAAGTGAAGGAAGATGGACACTATAAAATAAAGACCCACCTCCCTTTTATAAAAAACCACATATACTTGAAATTATAAAAAATATAAATATAACTGTTATACACTCTTTTGTTTCAAATGCAAACTAGTAGTATTTATTATAAGTTAGTTTAAGCATTAGAACAACTTTTATAGTTGTAACCGAGCTTTCGAGCTCGAGCTTGAGTTAATAAACGAGCCTATCAAGTTCGATCTTCTATATGAGCATCTTAAGTAAAAAAATTTAAACGAGCTTCGAGCTCGAGCTCGAACAATAAAAAAATATTCGAGCTCGAGCCAGAGCCAATTTATAAAAGTTTATTCGAGCTCGAGCCGAGTAATTAATAAACGAGCCTAGCTTGTTTAGGCCAAAACTCGACTTGGCTCGGATCGTTAACACCCATAGTTGTGAGTGGCGTTTTCCCCACCAGCCCAAAACTGACGATGGCGCACCGTATCGTGGGTGGCGCCATGGTCGCTTGCGCCGTGGTGGCCAGCCCACGCGGTGGGTTTTCGATTTTTTTATTTTATTATTATTTTCTTTTTGAATTTTCAGTGGGTTTGTTTGTTGTGTTTGGGAGGAAGACAATATATTATGAAGACAATATTTTCGGTGGCCAGCCCACACCATGTTTTTTGGATTTTTTCCCCCTTCTTTTTGTTGCAGGTTTGAGAGATGGAGGAAGACAATACATTAGGGTTGTAGTGGTTTTGGGCTTAATATGCAAAATATTTGTATTGAGTTTGGGCTCATTTGTTAATCTTTGGGTATAAATTTTGGGCTTAAATTTTGTACCATTTCATTATATATTCCATATACTTTTAAATATATTTTTTATGCAATCTTTTTTTTTTATATATAAGTAAATGTGTGCTTTTTTTAATTAATGAAGCTTATTTTAGTTAATATTGTGTATGTTTTAATTAATGAAGCTTATTTTAGTTATTTATGTTTTATTGTGTATTTTTTTTTTTTTTAATTACAGCTAGAATGTGGTGCCGTGGGATTTCTGGTGCTATGGAGATTTTTGCTGACGTGGCAGCACTTTTTTCCCACAGCACGAGCCTAACGACACGAGCGTACCCAATGCTCTAAAAGACATGAGTACTCATTGGATGATGGTTTAGTTTCTCTAATGTTTGATGAAAATGTGGTTAATTTGTTAACATTTGTGCCTAAATTTAGGAAAATTGAAGTCTGCATAGAATCAGGGGTGTCATTTGTTGAAAAACATTTTATGTAAGTTAGGAACCAACCAAAAAGTATTGTTGTTGAAGAAGTTGAGTAACAAAATGTAGTTAACAAAACATTACAGCAGAACGCAACAATATGTTATTTTTATAGTAGGATAATTCCAGTGAAGTGAAGTTGGAAAGGAGCCAACTCTTGTTGAATCTTCAAGTAACGGGTCATTAGGGGTTCGTAAATTCCTTGCATGGACTAATGATCCTAAGTTACTTGGTATTATAGATAACAATCTTTGACTTCCAAATCCTCACATTGAGGTACCACAATGTTCTTTTGAAACCAAACGCACCCTAATATATATCACTAAATGAAAACTAGTATGCGATTTAAAGGTGAAAACTTGTACCTGGTTTTGGAATCACAATCACTAGGTGCATGACGAATGACCAGGTTGATATTGACGAATGACTGAACAAAAACGAAAGAGTGCCTACATGCAGTACGTACTGTTTTACTATGCAAAAACAAATGTTCCATTAACTTGAAAATTTAAATTGGATATCCACTGCCAAAAACTATTTGTGCAAAATTCACTTTTAACCTGGGAGGAAGCAGTAAAATGCGGACACGCATTCAGGGGATAGGAATCCTGAAACTTAAAAGCCTACATGACGTTGATACTTCTTCAAAGTACCACCATTTCTTTTTCACCCAACATATTTCTGACACACTAAACTCTTTTCAGATATACACTCACAATTTCACGTATTTTTGTTTCTCTAACATGACTAGTTTCAGTTTTTATTATAGTACTATTATTTTGGTTTTTGAAACTACTTGGATGCCAATTTGAATAATTTTCTTAGAACATACACCTCGTTATACAACATCTTCCCTATACTCGAGCCATTTTGGACTTTCGCATTTGAAAAAGTACTCAGTTTAGTCTTACATTCTTCGTTTCGCTAAAGACCGATCGATGAACATTGATTGAGAATGATCCGTAGGAATTGTTGCACAGATTCAAAAGAACCTTGAGTTAGAATTGTCCATTCAAGTTAATTCATTCGTTTGTTTCACAGGCCAACACATGATTTCTCTTACATACCATCTTATTTTACCATTCATGCACAAAATTTGTGACTCAGTACGTATCACCCTCTCTTACATCATCAATTTAAGAAGTTACCTAGAGCAACTCACTGAAAGCTATTTTGGTGCGAGTAATATCTTACTATAAGTGTAGTATATAGGTGCATTATGCATGACACATTGAAAATGGCGTAACTTGAATATTTTTTTTGGGCCGAATTTATTTTGGGGGGCCGAATTGTACCCTCAACTAATTTACCCCTTAAACCTATAATATTTACACTAGGTGTCGCAAATTTGGAGGGGGCAGGGCCTACATAGTTCCGCCCATGCACATTTACATGTTGAGTTTTGTTTCTCTTATAAAAGTTACATGATTACCTATGCATAACAGCGACGATATATATTAGATTTTTATTTGTTATGTATATATTGGTTGTAGAGTAACTGAGAGTAAAAAAGTTAATTATTTAAATTGTACGGAGTACTTAAGTATTTTAATATCAATACTCGTAGATTGCATTGACTTTTATAAATAAATGTATTTTAGTCTAATTACTACTTTTCTTAGGTGTTTTTGTTTAAACTTATTGTTGCTTGTGGGCATATTTCATGGCTTATATTAAATACGTTTATCTTTATATTTCAATCTTGAATCAAATTAACTCATAACACAAAAATAAACTCAAAAAAACACGTCAGAATATTATTTTAGAGTCCTGCATGGTGATCAGTATGAATTAACTCATTGAGCTATAGCTTTTGTCTCGTATCATGATTCTGTAGTTTTTGTTTTTTCTACTTTTTTGGGGTAAGTTATACTGTAATGATTTAAAGCACAAGTGCGTAAGGGATACATCATTACTTATTTATAGATATGTGCTATTTCATGATTTGATCGAATATGTACTGTAAATTGTTTGTAAGAAAGACAGAGTAAAAAGCTATACATAGCTGTAAACATTTAACCTATAAGTTAGGTATAAGTTGGAATATGTGTAATCGGTTTAATCAACTCGTCAAACCTATTTCTCAATATATAATGCTTAGATTTAGTTAATTGTCAAAGCGGTGTTGCTTCGGTGGTATCATTTCATGTCATCAGCGCAAAAAATGTACTACCTCCGTCCCATTATAAGTATCCACTTTGACTTTTTTGAGTCTTTCTTGTTCAACTTTGACCATAAATATTTTTATTGATGTTATATACGTAGTAATACTTTATGAAAAATATATGAATGGATTAGGTTTTAAATGTCTTTTCTATGGGTATAATTTTCATCAAGTATTATATAACACAAATAAAAATATTAATGGTCAAAGTTGAATAAGAAAGACTCAAAAAAGTCAAAGTGGACACTTATAATGGGACGGAGGGAGTAGTTAGTCACTTAGCTAGTCAATGAGAACTTATTTGGAAATTAAATTCGGCGTTTTACAATCTCAACTTTTTTTCAGCACCAGCATCAACATACACCAACATTAACATACACCAGCATTAACACCATCTATTTTTACAAAACATACCAAACATACCCTAAATGTAACTTAATATCTTTTGATGCTTGTCTTTGAGAAAGAGTTAGTCCTCACCTACAACTACAATGCTACAAATATACGAGGTTAGCTTAAAGTTTTCACGGACGAGTTAAACTTTTGAGTATATAAGTTTGGTGTATTGTTTTAAAAATCGAAAATGGCAATTATATGGAACGATGGATATGGACAAAACAATGTATGTAGGTGTCGAAGAGGTGTAAGAAATCTGAAAAGGAAAACTTAGAGGTTTGACTTGAAAAGTTAGTAATTAGGCTGGGCACAGAAGGCATGCACGACCGAGTCATGCGATCGATTTCCATCGATCGTTGCTTTTGTGGCTTTTCGGTCGAGCAAGGACAAAAACACAAATGGGTCGTATGCCCGATCGTCGATCGAACCTTTTTTTTTTTTTTTTTTTTTTTTTTTTTGTGTGTGTATTAATTAATTAAAAGAGGTATTTTTGTGGGGTATTATTTTTGTAGTGTAGGTCGCCTTACTGGGGCACTGAATCGCCTGCAGGTCGCTGGAGAGAGAAAGCTGACGTGGCATGAAAAAGTAAGGGGATTGAATCCCCTTAGTGTGGGCAGCCTTAGAATCTTTGACCGAATGTGCCCCCTACACACATATATTTCCCAAACCTCAAGAATCTATTACCTGTCTTTTCAAAAGCAACCCCAACATCATTCCAATTTTTATTATTTTTCTATCAATGTAGACACCGGGTACCTTTATACCATAATTTCACCAAAACTGTTTCATACTACATTACTACATGTAAAATTACCTCAAGTTTAGTCACTTCTAAGTTCTAACTATTCTATACCACCTGTAATTAAAGTTACCTAACGTTTAGTTACTACTAACTATTTACCTCTAGTCTAGACATGCATATCATTTCACTTTGGTTACATAGATCAAAGTAATGTGTTATGTGTGTACGCGACATTTGCGATGGGTACCAATATATACCATGTAATCTTAACATAATAGCACGACTTAGTCGGTTGCTGTACGTCTACTTGTCTTTCAGATTTGGCGTGTTTTCTTTGTTCTTGTGTTTGATGCATGGTCAGGGACGGAGCTAGGGGTTCCCGCGGGTGCCCGGGAACCTCATGAAGTTTTTCGATGTAGTATTAATTTTTGAAAAAAAACACCGTTTTTTCTTAAATGCATCTTAAATACACCCGGTCCTTCGAATGTGTTTCCAATATTACGATTCAAAGAATTTTATGCACCTTGTTATATTTGTTTCTGGCTCTGTCCCTATGCATGGTTCTAGCTCTAAAATTCAGGTGAAAGCTTACTTGTTGGTTACTTACCCGAATCATATTTTTCATTTGGCCGGGCTTTTGATATCTATCTCTTTCATATTTTGGCATGATAGACTAATATAACGAATCATCTGATTAAGTTGGAGATAAACAAAGTAAGAATATATGCATACAAATCAAATCTCTTTCAGTAAAACATTAACATACGTGATTCACTGATGTTTATACACCACACTTTTTCTTTAGTTAAAACTCCATTAAGCTATACTAATTTTTTTCGAAAATAAAAAGTAACTTTAATTGGTCAACAAGTTTAACGCATTTGGTCTATAGTCAATATATAGAGGTCAAACATTATAATTATAGAAAGATATTATCAATGCTAACTTGAGAAAGAATTAACTTTTTATGATTTTTAGCCTTCAAATTATAACTTTGTAATTACAAGCAATCCACCTGAGTATTATAGACAAATTTCCTGCTCACAAATGATATACCGTAGTTCTTTTCCGGGATAAATTTCTGAAAACATGAATAATTGGCATAATTTCATTAATAATTGTACTCGTATAAAATTTCAATACATTGTGGTTAATTAAATCTAATACTTTTTATCTAAGCAATAGATGTTAAGATATGAATATACTAGCTATTTTTTGACATAGAATTGATCAAAACATTAAGACTGATCTCATTCTCATTCAAATCATGAAATCAATTCATGTTAAAAAGCAATTAACAACAAAATCACTAAACTACATCTCTAACTACATCAAAAAATTAAACCATAACTAACCCTCTAACATCTAAACTAATTCCTCAACAAAACTACAAAAAATAACCAAAAGAATCACTACAATAATAATTATAATCAAGAAAACCTGTTAGTTTTCAAGATCACCATCCATCTTCATCTTCCATAATCTTGAACACATTTGACATTAAACTCATCAAGAAGATGCTTAATCCTTCACCCAAACAATAATTAACCAAGAAAACTTGTTAGTTTTCACATTTGATCACCTAGACCTCATCAAAAAGATACTCAACTCTTGACCAAAACACCCATCAGGATTAATCAAATGAAAAGACTCAGAATCTGGGCCACCAACAATACACTCATAGTTAGCCCTCATATATATCAACTCATCAACACTTGAATTCTTCTCATACCCAAATCCAAAAGAAGGTATCACACCTGCTCCAACAGTAGTAGATTGTATAGACTTAAGCATCATTCGTATGGCCTCATTCGCCTTCTTTCGAACCGCAAACCCTACTTTCCTCCCATTACAAAACATTGTCCATATAGGAACTGACCTTAAAGGACAAGAGCCAAGATCAAGATCATGACATTGATCATGCAGATTACTATGTTCATTAGTACTATGACACTCAAGTGCTAATCTAACTAACCCATGTCTCATTTCTTGAACTAGGGTTTGTGTAGGTATAGAAAGCTCTAGTAGTAAACTAGGTTTAGTTTTTAAACGATCATTTTGCATGGCAAACCACACGTGGCCTTTTCGATGTCCAAATATCGTACCAATGACCATTGTCTTGGATGATCTAGGTGGTGCATGGTGGTTGTTGTGTACAAAAGGTGATGATGAGTCAGAATCTTGGTCTAGGTTATCTTCTGAGAAAAGGGTTTCTTGGGGGGGTTTTATATCGTCGCGTAACGACGTGCAAAGGCGCTTTTTTGGGGTGGTTGTAGTGGTGGTGTTACGGTGGTTTGTGGTGGTGGTAGGTGTGAAGCATGGGAGGAGAACTCGACGGAGAGTGTCGAGTTTTGTCATTTTGTTGTTACGGAAAAAGTGATGTGATGTATTTTTATTGAAGTTTGGGTTATTTTGGATGGTGGAATGATACGATAACAGTGGAGGATATGATTATTTATAGTGGGATACAAGAGGGAATATATATGTAGCCGTTATGTGTATGTGTATTTTCTACCTTTTTTTTTTTATAAAAGTAAAAATAAGTTTTTTTGTTAGGCTGTGAAATAAAGTGTGGATGTTTAGATATTGAAGATGAGAACATTGACCGAATGTTATAATTAATGTCGATTTCAGTGAAGTTTTATAAAGGTAATATTAACATAAATATGTGTCACTTTTTAATGGGCATTGACGCATTGTGCTTAGAATAAAAACTTATTGATTTGTACATTTATTTAAATTGGGGGAGATCAACAAAACCGAAAAATCGAATCAAAAACCAAAAAACTGAAAAAAGATGCTCTAAAATAATCGAACAATTATAAAACCAATGGTGCGGTTTTGGTCTTTTAAAAAAACCAAAAGTTTTGGTTCGGTTTTTGGTTTAATATGAAAACCCAGACCGAAAAAACCGAACCGTCCCATACTAATATTAATAAAACTAATAAAAAAATATATATACATTTTGGTTTTGATACAAGTTATCACAAAAGTCCAAAAACTAAGAGACACGTATATTATATATTCCTAATATATGTTTTTAGACACAACAATAAATTCGTAAAGTTAGTTTTCTTTATTTCATATATTTTCACACATCCCATCTTTATATACATGTTATGAAATCTTATTATTTTTCGGCAAAATATTCAACTTACATTTTAGGATTTCTTAATTTAGGTTGTGGGTGTTCAAAATATATCCGTATTCGGATATTCGAAAAATTGATTAGAATTTACTAAAAAGATTGGGTTTTATGAAACGTCAGTTTTAGAGCTCATATAAACGTTTTTTAAAAATTATAGATATTCAGATATATAAAACCGTTATCCGAATTGAAAAAACCTTGGCTAAAATAATAGCTATAACATAAAATCGTCATCGAAAATTTTGTTTACCCAAAAACCGAAAAAAAAAAAAAAAAAAACGAAAACCAAACCACAAAAACCCAAAAACCGATAAAAACCAAACCAAACTTTTGGTGCGAAATTTGGGTTTAAAAAACATAAAACCAAACTTTTGGGACGGGGTTTGGTTTTAGCCAAAAACCGCTCCATGCTCACCTATAATTTAAACATTCCTTTTTTTTTTCTTTTTTTTTTTTCAATTTTTATTCTATCATGATATACCAAATTTACCAAAATGCATATTGTACGGTTTAATCTATGAGAGGTGATTACACACTTTTATTTTTTATTTGCAGATACCATTTTTTGCTATAAAAGTTATATATTTTTTAATTTATATATTGAAATGTACAAATAAAAAATAAATGAATACCCAAATTTTCAAACCTATTCATAAAATATCCAATTTTTTCTCAAAAAGCCAAAATATGCATGAAATCCTCAAAATTTCGGACCTTTGCGAAATTAAAAAAGAAAATAGAAAAATTTTCGATACTTATTAAAAAAATCAAAATTTTTTGATTTTTTTTATAAAAATTGCAAAGTTTGCGAATCTTTTATGAAATATCAAAAAATTTCTATATTTTTAAGAAATATCGAAAAAAAATCAATTTTTTTTAAAAGTTCGCAAAGGGTCCATTTTTTTTTTCGGATTTTATTGGTATTTTGCTTTTTCAGAAAAAAATGGTTATTCTTTTAAATAAGTTTGAAAATTTGGGTATTTTTGTGAATTTTCGTAAAAAATATTATCTAGCTTGATAAATTTTTTATTAGAAAAGTTAATACATGCAAAAGTAAAAAGCTAAGTCATTCACTTTAATGAAAAAAGTCATTCTCAACATGTTTTTAGCATTTACTTCCGGACATATCTTCAATCTTCAATGAGTTATTCTTTCCTAACCTTTTCATTCAATAACCTTTTTTCAACCTATTACTCTAATACAATAAGCTTTTTTCAAGTTAGTTTTAACTTTTAAGTCTTTCGACCTTGCATTAGAGTTGCTTTAAGAAAAAAACAACTTATTGATAGATACATGCACCAGTGGCATGAAAAGTAATACACAAGATGAGATTAGTGAGATATAATCCAAAATTTGATCGGCTCTCAATATATTGATGTCAAAGTGGAAGAAATTAAAAAAGATACTACGTACATTTATTTTTGTAAATGTATCTGAAATGTGCGATGAGTTATTTATCGCTCTTTTCATTTTAATCTTATTTCTTATTTGGGTCTAACTATAGACGACTATGAAATTTGTTACATAATTAATTTTTTAAAAGACTTGAATGTAGGAAAATTCGTGTGTAGTGAGTGGTACGACGAACCCAATAAGAAACATGCATTTGATCTTTTTGAGCAATAGTTGTTTTTATTTTGTTTATTTTTTTTTCATGAAAATTTGAATTTACATAAAGTTGATTTTTCAATTATTTCTTTCAAAATATTTTCAAAGATTGAGTTTACTAGTCGATTAATTATAGATCATAATTCTAAGACACATACACTACAACAAATAATTCAAAAGCAAACTACAAGATGATCTTTAATTAGTGTCTTAACCACACATATACACGTTAATAATACACCATAAAAGCACAAATCGATTATGAAGATGAATAATCGCATAATAAGACTCGATCATATATTTTCATTTTATATACTACGTATTAGCTAGCTACAACATGATTAATTACTTGATAATGTTTGATCAAATCTTGTCGCACGCATTGTAAACACGTTCACAAATATTCTATGCTATAAATGAAATGAATATATACAAGTGAATTTATCCTAAGTTTTATTGTCTTATTGGTTAGATTCTTTTTATAAAAAACTGAAATGAAGAATTGGTAAGGTGACACTAAAAGATAAAACTAGGACACATGCTGAAATACAGGTCTAGGTGATACATTGTCTTTGTCCGAGGGGGCATGTTTGCCAGCTGGTTCTTGAACTACATTCGATTGAAATTTTTATAAGGTCGAGAATTTATGCATTATTAAATAATTTCTATTGACAAATCATAATATCACGCGTATTAGTTATTGGTTATTTAAATATGTGATGCGCAAATTAATTTTGATGTCACACAAAACACAAACTTTTTTGAATGAGTAAATTGCAAAAATCGTGTTTGTGGTTTGTTCAAATTGCAGCCTGGTTTTTACAAATTGAAAATTTAAACGCAATTTTGTGTTTTGGTTTACTTTTGGTCAATACTTAAATTAAAATAAAATGACTAAAATATCGAGATTCAACTTTCTACTCAAATGAAATTATTTTAGTTATTTTAAAACTAGGTATTTCATTCATTTCAATCTAGTTAATTAAAGTGTCCCACAAAGACTTCACCGCGTTTTCGTAGTTATAGAAACTACCGTTCGATTTAGGCAAATCACAATGACGGTGTTAGCAATTTACTCCCTGGGGAATAGTAATCGTTCACATATCACAACAACAACAACAACAACTATAATACCCAATCCTATTGAAGCGAGGTATGGCGGATGTGAGATATAGACAGTCCAGAAAGACCTCCGGCTAGTGCGCATGTGCAAGCGAACATACAATATGCAAGGTGTGAGGAAAGAGATACAAAGACACAAACAGAAGCATATAAAGCAAAAACATACAGCCGAGCAAAGACATAAACGTAAACATACAAAGAAACAAAGGAGCAAGCAAGCCAAAATAAGGAAAAAGAGGCACGAATAGCACATAAGATCAAATATCAATAGGCAACTAATAAAAAGAAAAAAGCAAAAACACACCAAACAAACAAATTTAAAGGCATTAAAAACGAAATAACATACAATAGAGAAAATATAATAAAAAAAATAAAAACATGTATAAAAGCCAAAAAGCCATCTAAGAAAAACAAACATACGCTGATAAAAAGGGAAAGGACAAGATAAATATACAAAAGCCGAAAAAAAAAAAAAAAAAAAAAAAAAAAAAAAAAAAAACTACCGGCAAGAGCTCTAAAAGGCAAAACAGGCCTATGCACAAGCTACCATGCAACTATATACCTATGCACCCTACTCATCTACCTTAATCCTAGTTCTCCATACGTTCCTATCAGATGTCATCTCGAACAATAGGAACTCCTTCAGGTCAAGCTTCAATTTGTCCTCCACTTGAGCTTTGGTCTTACCCTTCTCCTCAAGCCATCGATAGTGATAGACTCCACTATCCTGACAGGTGCTGATTGTGGTCTCCTATTGACATGCCTAAACCATCACAACCGTCCTTCTCTCATCTTGTTGATAATAGTCGCAACTTGGAGTACTTTTAAAAAAACTCCATTTGGGATCATGTCTAATATAGTTTTACTACAAGTTCACCTTAGCATCCTCATTTCCTCCACTAACAGCCAAACATATTCCGGCCGGCCCTCGTAGTGTGGATGGAGGATGAAGGAAGAACATTCCATCATTATTTGCTTGAGTCTTTGTTAACGGCCAGCACTCTGACCTGTACAACATAGCTAGTCGAAATCGTCACTCTTAATTATATTGGAAAATAAGAGTAGAACTGTAGAAGTGTATTGCGGGAGGAGTACGTTTTTTAAACTGTATTTGGTGTTATTGCCTTGTTTAAAATTGTATTTGATCAATTTCTAAAGAGAAGGCGTATCATGAAAAGAAAGCAAATAATAAAGACCAGAAACAAAGTAGTCACGTAAAGATCACATGACTCTCTTCTTGCCTAACAAGACAAAAATAATAGCAGAATAAATATGGCGCACAAATAGGGGTGGAAATGAGCCGAGCCGCTCGTGAAAAGCTCGGGATCGGATCGGTAAAAAGCTCGAACGAGCCGAGCCTCGAGCTCGAGCCTAAGTTGCAGCTCGTTTATTAATCGAGCTCGAGCTCGAGCTTTACATAAAAAGCTCGTTTGGGCTCGCGAGCCTAAACGAGCCTAAACAAAAATATGATATTTTAACTTATATACGAGCCGAGCTCGAGCTTATTAACGAGCTCAATAAAGATATATTACGAGCCGAGCTCGAGCTAGAGCCAAGCTTTAACTTTTCATGGCCAAATCGAATAATCGAGCCGAGCTCGAGCCGAGCCCGAGCCTATATAATATTCCACGAGCCGAGCTCGAGCTTAAAGTTTAAGGTTCGAAACGAGCCGAGCTCGAGCTCGAGCCTTTTAAAACTTAAACGAGCCGAGCTCGAGCTCTGGCAGGCTCGGGCTCGGCTCGGCTCGTTTCCACCCCTACGCACAAATATGTTAAAAGAAAAAGTTTGAGCTACTTACTAATTTACTTGATAGCTACTCAACAGTCTAGCCATTTTATTACAGAGACAATGCCACAACGGTCAATATGATTTCGTATCTTTAAGCTACATGTGTTTTGGTCGCAGTGTCTTAAGCTAGCTGAGTTGTTTTTTAGTGGCATTTCATTGCTGTTTAAAAGATAGCAGCCATGGTCACAGTCAATCAACTTTCAAGATTATTGCTAGTCTTAGTGGTAATAAGAGCATTACCACGCGTCTTTATCTTACATGGCACCCCACACGACGAGTCTTTGTTATTAGCTACAACCCCACACGACGAGTTTTTGGCCAAAAAATGAAGTGGGTCTTGGGGAAGGCCGGGATGTGGAAGAAAGAGGTTGTGTGATATTGGTTTTTCAAAGTATATTTGTGTTTAAATGTTTGGGTTGTGAAGTTATTTGTCTTATTACACTATGATTACGGACTTACGGTGTTAAAAAACTGATGTGACGGTTAGTGATTTTGATCACTATTACCACTAGCCTTATTGTTCATGCATCTGATTACATGAAGTTGATTAGGGTGTGTTCGCCAAATTTAGTTTTCAAGTTGACGAGCCAGTCAAATATTACACCTAGTGACCAGTGGCGAAGCTTGGATTTTGTAAGTGGGGGTCGGGATCTAAATTTTTTTTTTCCTAAGGCTATATTTCAGGTATATCGAAATTTTTGGGGGGTTGAAACCGAATATACCGAAATTTTTCTACACGAAAACTATATACCCCCTACATCGCAAAAAAAATTTCGGGGGGTCGGGCGCCCCCCCCCCCCCCCCGGCCCCTATGAAGCTTCGCCCCTGCTAGTGACGAGAACCACCATCTCTAAAATGGTTAACGGCGATAAGGCACCCTTTGTCTCTAGAGCTTTGATTTTGTACGATAGAAGTAGAAAGCATACTCTTAACTATATAATAAATTATTATACATAGTTTGTCAGGTATATATTTTTTTGAGAAGATAGTAAGAGTACACATTTAAACAAATACTTTCCAACTAAAATTGTTACAGAACACATCAGAAATTAGAAACTGCAGCAGCATAAACCTACTTAGCAAATTTAAACCATGAAATCAACCTCCCAACTTCGTCTTTTTGTCATTTTTTTTTTCTTATATATTTTTTTTCTTTCCGTTTTCTGCTCTCGGTCTAAATTACAGAAAGTGTTGAATATGAACAACCGTGTTCATATCCCAGTGACAACACAAAGAATAACTGTACAACAAAGAATTTTACAAAGCATGGTGATAATAATATACACAGCTCATGCTGACGGGTAATGGTGATCATGACCACCCTTAAGAAGTGTGATCCTTTGAGATCTTGAATGGCTTTGTCTGTTGTTAAGAACATCTATATATGTTCTAAGCCTATAACGATCTGAGTTTGTGATAGAGAATGGAGGATTAAGAATTAGTGAAGGTGCTTCCACTAGAATAAAGCTTAACAAACGCACGGCTTTTGCATAGAGCGTTGTTGCTGCGTTTCCAGCAAAACCCATGTACTCATCCACCTGCCAAATGCATAAAAAAGCCTCTTTATTCACAGATAGAAGTTTTCAGTCATTTTCACTGTAGTCATTAAGCAGTCATGGGGTTTCCAAGGCTTTTAACGCCAAATTTAAAAGGTCAAAACGGACAACGTTTTGGTATAGTTTTGAACATAGAGGGCAGGGTCTAGTTGACTGGGAAGGTCATTTGTCCAAAAAAAACCTTTTTATAAGTAATCGAAAATCATATATTCTTGAAGTTATATAAATTTCAACAATGATCAACTTCCAAAGGGTATTATACTTATTCTTAGAAGCTGAGGCATCATTAACAAGCGACATAAAAAAAAGACTTACAGCCCCGCGTCTGCCAAAATCAAGAGCAGCCTGAAATATTGCTTCCATTGCATCAGGCATCCCGGCGTTTCCTGGAGAAGAGAGAATTCAATTAACATAACAGTCTATAACATTATATAATTCAGTTACATACATGTTGCATTGTTGCCTAGCTATCCTCCTAATATCATAATTAAACTCTAATAATAAGTAATACTAATTGTCTCATACTAATTTATATATAGCTTAAGGCTTATAACACATTGACGAAGACACGGATTTATTACACCAAGTAGTTTTAATATTATGTATGACTATTGTTGATGCAAACATGCCTACACCATTAAAAGGTTCTTTATGTATAAATATTGTTTTTAGCTACATACATAATCTTTAACGTGTTATGTGTTTATCTGTCTAATTTCTCAATTACTTATCATAGACATGTGACTACCTGACTCAATGGACAAACACTGAACTCGACAAACCAAAAAATCAACTGCCGAAGACAAAAAGGTTCATTTAGCAATTATAACCAGTTAGAAAGTTCAATTATAAACACGGTATGAATAGAAAAAGACATTCTAACGTATCTTGGTAAGTGAAAAATTAAAAGGCATACCAGGCTCGATAACCTTCGCAAGTTCCTCGGCATTTTCAACTTCACCAAGAAATATCCTTTCAATATGGCAGCAAACATCCTCTGGAGATTTGGCATTTTCAAGACATTCTTGGAGATCAGGACTACCAAGTTCTCTGTTGGTGATCCTGTCTGAAGTTGTAGTTTCTTGGCTTGGACTTCCTTTAATAGCTGAAGCAGCCTGTGTGTGACAGATATCCAGTGCTTGCTTCCATATAGCAAGGATCACAAGCTGAATTGAGAATGCTTCTAGTTGGTGTCCTGCCTCTTTCTTTTTTGAAACAAAAAATAAAGACGATTATTAGCTAGAAATGAGTTGGATAAAACGTGCAGAAAACAACTAAACAAAATTCATTGTTTGTATAAAATCAGTGTTGGATAGACTCCGTGCATGTATGAGGATCTGCGACTAGTTTATATGGTTAATTGAAAAAAAATAATAATAATAATAACCAGACAGAACATAAATCAACCAAATTGACACAAGTGAAACAATGATACTGTTACGTGCCTTTCAAACAAATATTGATACTGTTATGCTTTGCTAAAAACTGGGATCCTTTCACAAAGCGGATATGAAAAGAACGAGAAATATCTTTTCTACTTTCCCTAATTAATCTGTATTACAAAACCTGGTTGAACTTTAGAAAGCAACCGAAGTCTGATCAGAATCCCAAAAATGCCCTACCTTCGTATACAAGTAAAAACTGGTCTAATATCCTAAACAACTTAGAATGACAAATAAAAAGATGCGATCATCCATCCGTGTGAGACTTTGTCCAAGATAACCAAATATATTTACAGCTTTCAGACAACTTTGCAGTTAAACCTACATGACGGACAGCTTAACCCCTAGAAAGAATTTGGAGGGAGGAGTTTCCAAACTAAATACCTAATGAACATATTGAATATCTCAATGAAAGGGAGGCTGAGAATGAAGATATAAAATGGAATAACAATTTTCTTTGTTCTCACATAGTTGAATGAGTTGTGAGATGGGTTCAAAGGATATTGAAATAGGTTCAGAAGATATAAAAGGGATCACATTTCCCACATTCTCGCAAAGTATAACAATATTGTGATTTTATCGTTGTCAAACTTTTTCCAACATACCTTGTAATTCACCAACTCAGAGATAGCAGACGCACAATCGTGTAAAGACTTGATTCGCGCCAGGCTATCTGTTGGCGGCTGTTCTGAAGCGTCAATTAGATCAACAGACCCATGTGAAGTCCCAGAGGGTGCAGAGCATTGACTTTCAAAACTCCCAGCGTAGAGCATCTTACTTTTGGTCCCACCAATGATGGGCAAAGGTGCGCTAGATGTTGAATGAATATCCCTAGCAGGTGTTTTGGATTGACTCACCTTCGATACACTAGCCACAGAAGGCGCATCCACTAATGGACCAGAAACTAGAACATATTCCTGCTCAATAAACTCCAAAGAGTCCACAACTGTACAATGCAATATAAGGAATGATTAAATGAAACGATACGATAATTGGGAGTGAATTATTGTTTGGAAAAACATGGAGAACATACCTTTAGAGCGCATGTTTACTGGTTTGTGGTCAACTGATTTCAATGATTCTTTCAAATTTCCCTCTGATGATCTACGATTTCCAGGAGCAAGACCATTATTATCTGGTTTTTGTCTAAAACTGTTATACCTGGAAGAGATTTCCATGTCTTTTGGCAAGTCTCTTCTATCAACTTCAGTATCCAGTCTAAACCCATATGTGGATCTCAGAGGTGACCTCTTAACCGGAGATGGACTTCCATGAGGAACATTAGAATCATCATCTAGACTAAATGGTAGATTATCTTCTTGGTAGCTTTCTTCTTTGTTCTTAAAAGCTGGGCTTTTAGGAATAAGAAACCCATCCGTCGTTCTTCGTGATCTCCTATCTCTGCATATGCCAAGTGATATTCATTATGCAGAATGATGCAGTAAAATGGCTTGATAACTGAATGAAATGCTTCAGTCTAGATTACCTTGGAATTTCTTCGGGTTTAGTTTGGGTGAAAAATGGGTGGGTAAAGAACTCCTCAAAGGTCAACCTTTCCACTGTGCACCAAAATAAAATAAAAAATTAGAACAAATGGGGATCAGAATTCTTAAGCCATTACAAATAAATCATGACTTGTCTGATCATGTGATCTTTTTCCAGTTAACAACTCCAAGATCTATTGAAGTCATTGAAACAACAAACTACTTTCTTGCTACTGAATCATGAAAACTAGCCAAGAGCCCTAGAGAGAACAAAGAATCACATAAAGAGTAATATTTATCTGCAGGTATGTTGGAAATATTACCAAGTTATGACATGCTTTAGAATCTTCAAATTCTCTTCATTTATATCAACTACCAGGACTTCCTAATTGATTTCTTATAGGAAATTAGAGGATAAAATGTTGAAATAAATGGAGAACATTCTCAAGATGAAGTCACATCATGCAGTCACTTGGTTACTTAGCAACACGCACCCGATGCTAATCCAAGATGACCATGTTTATTAAATTTTTGTGACCTTAAACATGATGAACTAAATTACTATCCATGTTTCTATTGATACTGATAGGGGTGATCTTGATACTGATGAGATCATCATGATTTTATCATGATAATGACTACCCTCTTTATACCTATGTTCGCTTTTTACAAATACTGATTTTGATTGCTAGTTTTATGTTTCGTTGCTTTTGTTATGATAGTTGAACCACAGCTACTTTCAGGTGTGAATGGTATACATTTAAAGACTTCTTCTTACCACTGTTAAATTATCTTTCGCTAGTAACATATATCATATATGATTGATGTGATGCTGCATAGACATCTTTCAAAGCAGGTAATACTTCTTGCATATACACATACACCCATTCCTTGCTTCGATAATTACTGTTATTAGACAAAACTGCCATTACCTTGATTTTGGCGCAGTAATTTTCGACACAAATCTATGCATTCGGGAGTTAAGTCTTTCACATCTGGAGGAAACTGCAATTCTGTTGATTTCATGATGTTTTGAAGCAACTGCATGAACAGTGGAACAAGAACAACATAAGGTCAGGTTATATTCTTGAATCATTCCCAAAAAATTATATAAGTGCATATGAAGCCTAACACCTGACTGTAATACGAGATTTACAAACCTGAATTTGATTGTTCCCAGTGAAAGGTGTTCTCCCAGTTACAAGTTGGAATAATATGGCACCAACACTCCATAGATCTGCCTGTGTTTCCAAGTTTTTATTAATCTAGGAGATGGATCACAAGAGAAACTAAACTAAAAAATCCCATGCATTGTTACCTTGGCATCATACTTATGAAGCTGCATTATTTCTGGTGCCATATAAAGTGGCGAACCACATAAGGTTTCTGCAAGGCCTGTTGGTTGCAAAGACCTGCAAATACAATTAAATGTTATTTCCATCTTTAACCTTATAAGCGTGGCTCAAGCTCATTGCAACGCAGGAATTAGTTTACCTTGCAAAGCCAAAATCTGCAATCTTCAATACTGAACTGTCCTCGTTTGTAGAGAGCAGGAGATTCTATTGCACAGATAAGATACATAAGCTATATATATAAATACAGATATGTTATGATCCAGGAGGCCAAGACCAGGGATCACCATAGTTCCAAAAAGACCAAATAATATGACAGTTTACAAGGAATATCTAGAAAGTTGATATTATGTTGCTGAATATTTTAATATGCATACTTTACAGTCGTATAAGTATAAAAAAGCATAATAAGTGACCTATTTAGTGCAATGGCTTATTTAAAGTATAGCTTACAGGGAAACAATCAGTGATCATGACTCTGACAGTGAGTACTTTTTTCACATATAGAAGTAGCTAACAATTTACAGTGATAACGCTATTCTAAACATATACATTATGCAATCAGAAAAGCTAATACCAACCTGCGGTTTTAAATCTCGATGGATAATTTGATTATCTCGAAGGACTTTCAGACCAGCCGCTGTAAAAAAGACAACCTTAAGAAAGTTAGTCATCCAATAGAAGTAACCTTGAAAAGAAAAATAATATAAAAAATCTGACAGATACCTAACTGCTGCATGAAGTGCACTGAGGTTGCTTTGGGAATTCTACCTTGACGTCTTTGAATAAACACAGAAAGATCACCTCCTCTACAATACTCCAGCACAAGATGTATCTTGCCAGGTTCCTAATTTCACAGACGTGAGACTTTGACAAATCAAAAAAATTGTAACATACAATAAGTTTCCAATTTTTTAGTACATTTCATTCATTCTACAGTTTGTTTTTGTGGGTTCTTTTTCCACAATGTGAGCATATATGGAGATACAAAGCAAAACGGTTAGAAGAAAGTCTAAGTTTCCTTAGGATCAATAAACGTTACAGACCATAACAGTCAAACATGTCCATCCCGGGCATAAAATTTTGGGGAATGTAAATCCAGAAAATGTGAACACTTAACTTGATAGAGCTCAACTTACATAAAATCATACCCCGTGGATTAGTCAGCCGAAAGGTCGGAATCAATGGTTAAAAACAAATCATATCTCAAACAAATCTAGGTCAGCTAAAGTGGAATGTTAGAAAAAGGAACCTAGTTTCAGGAGTTAAATGTCAAACAAGTACTAACAGATGCCAATGAAGATAGTACTGGTTGTTACTAAAAAATCGAGTGAACACTGGAAAGAAAAGAAATCTGTAGTCGTAATAAAAAGAAACTTCAATGGAGATTAAGAATTGGTAAATCCTAAGCATCTCATCTAAGCAAGCCCTGCTATCTTCCTAAGTAATGAAGTCATTTCATTTTGCCCAAAGTTGTCTACCAGTAATATACACCCCTCCAATCCCTCCATGGCCTAATTTAAGACAAATCGTTCGGCCTTATTGGTGCATCCATAACATGCATGTAGGATATGAGCAAGCCATAACAACTTATGCTGCCTCATTTTCCCGTTAATTCAAAGAAAAATTCCTTCCAACTAGCATACTCTAAATGTTTCAGTCTTTGTTTCTATTTACAATCCATACTAAAAAAACTCACCCCAAGAGCTTCATTCTACTATTCAATATCTCAATCGCTATATTAGACTAACACACTCCACTTATAAAGTATCTTCCTAACCTTCGAAATATAAATACAGTGCATGCCTAAACTTCAGTAAGGAATACTCAACCCGTATCTCCAGTACAGGATACATTATATTTCATATGGCATGTAACATAAGAACCAAAATCCCAATTCCAACTGTATATTACTTCAACCAACCACTATAATCATCTCAACAAACATCATTCTAAAACAGCGATAAGTCCTACTTCAAGGTTTCATCAAACACCGTATTAAGCTTAAGACACCCAAACAAATATGTTGACTAGGTAAAGCTAATAATGGTTGTAGCATTTACCAAAATACTCATCAAATTTCACATAGCTAACAGCCCAAAAGCAGCAAAAACTTAACATCAGTCTTAAAAACCGATAAGCACTAGTTCAAACCTACACCAAACACCTGATCAACCTTAAAATATCCATCGAATCAAACACCAAGAAGTTATTCATTCTTCCAAACTTCTTATCCACCCAACCCAACCATAGTCTCTCACATATTCATCTAAACAAACCTTAAATTATGCTTAGAATTTGATATATTTCGATACCAATAGTCATAAGTCATAACATTACATATACTTACTAAAACACTCATAAAAATCCAAATTATTAACAAAAAACAGAAAAAATTAACATATCACTTACGTAAACTTCAGGTTATGGTTAAAAATTCCCACTTTACAGCACCAACACTTATAACACCAAAACTACTTCCCAAAACGCTCATCAAAAACCAAATAACTAACACCAAAAGCAACTTTTTTTCAGATAACTACACAAAAGCAACAAATTTGTTTTTAACTGTTGTTTCCGACATTGGGGCCGACTAATCCACGACTGCCTCACAAACTCAAACTGCGTAGACTATGAAAACAACATATCAATCATGAAAATTCAAATATAACTAACAGAACACAAAAAATAACATATAAATTAGGTAAACTTCAAAACCTCGTTGTATGAACATCTTGTGATGGGCAGGGAAATGTCCAGAAACAGCCACGGGAATACCATTTTTAAGTTACGGTTAAAATTCAAACTTTACAACTCCAATACTTATAACATTAATTATACTAATCAAAACACTCATGATTATCCAAATAACTAACACAAAAAACAACTTTTGACCAACAACTTCAAAATTACAGTTATAAATTCCAACTTTACAGCTCCAATACTTAAAATTCTAGTGGTCATATGTATTAACTAAACTCCAAATTCTGATTACAAGTTCACAACACCAAGAAAATCTAAACTTTCCTATCTTTAATGCAACGTACTTGTAATTATGTTCAAAATTTTCGAGTAATGCAACATACTCGCAATTATGGCACAGGGCCTCCGAAATCAATGGGACGGCCCTCATCAAGGGTCACACCAGAACCACAAGTTCGCAAGTACAGTATAATTATTTGCTAGTATATGGAATTACCTAAAAATATTGATATGAACTTCAAATTAAGCCTAAAAATTTCAAACTTACCAATACCCTACATTTACAACCTCAATCAAAATCGAAATAACTATCAATATGCTAAAACTAATAATTACGCACCTCGAGTTCTAAATTACCTAATAACATCAAAACATTTACTAATAACATAAAATCAACTCACCTAAAGATTAACAAAAACAGACATTAAAAAAATATAATAACCTTGATCATGTCATGTAACCTAATAATAATTAGGCACCTCGAGTTCTAAATTACCAATACCTATAACCAACACTTAAACCAACATATCAATATGCTAAAACTAATAATTACGGCGCCTCGAGTTCTAATTAACATAAAATCAACTCACCTAAACATTAAAAAAACAAAAATCAAAACATATAATCACCTTGATCATGTCATGTAACCTAATAATATTAGGATGATAAGAACTTTAAATTACGCCTAAAAATTTCAAACTTACCAATACCTACATTTACCACCTCAATCAAAATCCAAATAACTATCGATATGCTAAAACTTATAATTACCCGCCTCAAGTTCTAAATCACCAATACTAATAACATAAAATCAACTCACCTAAACATTAAAAAAAAAAAAAAAAAAAAAAAAAAAAAAAAAAAAAAAAAAAACATAATTCACCTTGATCATGTCATGTAACCTAATAATATTAGGATGATCAATTTTCCTCAAGATATCAATCTCAGACATAAGAGACTCCTCCAACTTCTTATTCAATTTCCCAGTCAATATCTCCTTAATCGCAACTTCAGTCCCGTGAATCTTGTGCCTCGCATGCCACACTACTGAAAACGATCCTGATCCTAACTGCCTCCCCACCATGTAATCCCCCACCGATCGTACACCACCACCTTGTTGGTGTCTGTATGATGAAGATGATGATGATGACGTCATCTTTTGTTTTATTTTATTTTACTAGTAGTGGTGGTACTACAATTGGATGAATTCAAACCCTAACTAGTTTAGTACATGAGAATTTGATTGATGATGTTTGTTTGTTTGATTGAGTGATTGATAAGGTAAAAAAATAAAGAGGGTTTTTTATTATTATTTATAATAATGTTGAGTGTGTGTGAGAAAGAATGAAAAGGTTTTTGTTTTTTTGTTTTTTTGTTTTTTTTTTTTTTTTTTTTTGTGTGTCGTGTGAGTTTTGTTTGTGTTTTTTTAGAATATTAACGGGGTGTTTGGTTTGAAGGTGGTAATGGGTATAAGAAAGGGTATGAATCAATATAGAGAAAACCCATTATTTATAATGGATTTTAGTGATGGAAGAAATGTTTATGACTTTGGGATATACAGTAATTGTTTATGACTAACTTTTTTTTTTTTTTTTTTTTTTTTTAAGTATATGAGGGTTTAAGAAGACTTCAAATTGGAGGTAGGGATTGAGAATTTAATGTTGTTGTCTACTAGTATAGACTTTCAAAGTAAACTAATTAACGGGTGTGATTGCCGATTATTAACTCAAAGCTTCTAATCAATCAATTGTTAGAGGATGAAACCCATTTCTCATTCTAACATCCATAAAACTAATACAATTTTTTTTTTAAGATTAATGGATCGGTTAATGACATAATTTGTGGAGTTGAACTTTTTTATAGGGTTTTTTAGAAGAAAGTGCAGTATTTAGCTTGGGACAGTCTTTTTTAAAAACAAAATTAAACATAAAATTTTTTGGTTTTTGTTTTCTGAAAATCGTTTAGTTTTTTGGTGTTTACTATTTTTTCAGTATTTCGATTTCTATTTGATTTTCAAGGTTTGGTTTTTCCAATGTTGAATTTATGATCATAAGATAACACTTTAAAGCTTCGAAAATTGTTTCTTTTTATAAAGAAAAAATGGGTTTTTTCTTCTTCTTTATGAAATCTATGAGTGTGTGTGAATGAAATGTTTTTGTTTCTCTTTGGGCAAATTACAAAAATTGTAAAGTTATTTATATATATATATATATATATATATATATATATATATATATATATATATAGAGAGAGAGAGAGAGAGAGAGAGAGGAATGCTACATCCACTCACAAATCACCCACACGCTGAGGTGTCATCCACTAATTGGTGGTTTGAGAGAGAAGAGAGAGAAATTGTAATAATCTCCACCAATTAGTGGATGACACCTCAGCGTGTGGGTGATTTGTGTGTAATTTGTAAGTGAATGTATCACTCCTCTTTATATATATATATATATATATATATATATATATATATATATATATATATATGTGTGTGTGTGTGTGTGTGTGTGTGTGTGTGTGTGTGTTAATCTTGTATACATAGATGATTAGTTTTATCCCTCTCAATCATATTGCATTAAGATCATTAGAATTTGCCATCACTTATCCATGCCTTTAGTTGCCATTAAAGATGATTATATGTGACAATGAGCTCAACCGATTCTCTTGAATATGATAAATTTCTATTTCAAATCCATTACTTGTGATTCTTGCTATTAAAAATAAAATATCATGTTTAAAACCTCTTATTTTGAAAAATAATCTTTCAAATTACTATTTCATCTTTCTTCAAACAACATATTTGACTATAAGCTACCATAACTTTGTTTTAATCAAAATCAAGATTGGGAAAATTTTCTTATCCAATTTGTCAACATCTCATGAAACAAAACTCAATCTATTTTACTCTAATACACACTTGAATCTATTTCAAAGCATTGTTGAATAAAACTAAAAACGTTTTCTTAAAACTATATGTGATTATCTCACATGTGTCATACACTTCTATAAAAATGACATTCACAATATAATCAAATCATGTCATGAGAATCATGGTTTGCCTATATGGATCTTGTTTGTAACAAGTCTTGAAGTCCATACAATCATTACTTCCCATTTGTTACTTGTAGGCACTCATCAATATGTTTGAACTAGCCCACATTTTATCATTTTCATATAGTTGAATATTTGGTTAGCATGTTTTATTGCTTCCTTGGTTATATAACTTAATTGGCCAATAAGTAGATTGCATGTAAATTAGAAATTAATTGTCTACTTAATTTATTTTAATAACATTCCCTATATATATGTGATTAGTATATCCTATATTGCGTCAAAAAGTTAAACTTACTTGAATTCAAACCCAAAAACATAACCTTTCAGAAAATTTTCTGCCAAAAACCCAATTCTGACATTCTGGAATTCAGTAGATGGGCGGCCCCCTTAATTATATAAGGCGGCCCCCTTAATGATTAAGGGGATCGGCCCCTAATTAAGGGGACTGACCATCTGATGGTCGGGATTACTGTTTTCTTTATCACTTTTTGACCCTCTTCACCCTATACTTCCCAAAATTCACAAACATATTTTGTCTCATACTATCCCTCAAAATTTACCTTCCTAAACCACATTTTCCCTACACTATAAATTCCTTATTCCCATCATAAATGCTATCACATATAAACATGTCATCTCCCAACAACCGAAAACCCAAGGTTTCAAGAACTGCAAGGATCTCCGTCAAACCCGTTTGGAGGAGGAAACTTGATTCTTGTCACAACTCAAGTGATGTTGTTCCAAGTCAACCAACAACTAAACCTCAAACCCACACTAATGATTCATCTCACAACCTATCATCCACTCTTGCCTTCATTAATGCTTCTTCATATGATGAGCATGCACAATCCCAATCTCACTACCAATACTTCACATGTTGCTCATTCAACAAAAACACCATCCACTCATGAAGCATCTCTTCCACCCATATCATGTTTTCATGATTACCCAAGCTCAATCATGTCTCCACCACCACATCCTACAACTTCACATGCCATTCCTATGTTGCATGTTCAAACTTTCACCCAAGACAACTATCATGCTCCTCCACCATCACCTTCCTTCGAACACTTGAAGTTCGTTGAGGAGCTAAAAGAAGCCCATGAGCTTAGCGCTCTTTTAGCATTACATCTTGCTCAACGCAATTTGGATCCACCTCAATCAAGCTCATCCTCATCACCACACAACATAAACCAAATTGAGAAGCATGTCAACAATTGCCCTTGTTATATCTTTCTCCAAGAACAAACTATTGCATTGAATGAGCACTTTACTTGGATTGAGTATCTTCTTACTAGATCTCAACAAACACCATCACTTGAACAACATCAAAACCCTTAACCAACAAACCCAGCTCCAAATTCACCCCCTCCAAGCTCTACATCACTAAACTCACCAACATCCATGAAACCAAAAGTTTACCTCCATTAAGCCACCAACATGATCCCCATTTACCATTCTCACCCAAGCATTCTATATGCTTTTGCCTTTTATTTTTCAAATAAAACACATCCACCGTTTTGGGATGCAAGAAAGTTTGATGACACTCTTTGTTGGCACACTAGGATATTCTTCTTGGTTTAGAATTCTAGCATTATGGTTTATGTAACAATGATTATGTGGTTGAAAAAATTATTTTGAATTTATGAATGTTCTTATATGTATTTCAAATTCACCTTTGCCATGCTTGTTATTAGTTGTTGGTATACTATATATTTTTGCTTGTGCTTCTAATATTTTTCTTGCAAGAATTTCATAGCTCGAACCCTTGGTGCCCTCAAACGAGGGGGAGCAAACATCAAGGGGGAGCTTTCATCTTTTCGGCTTAAACCTTTTTTATTCTACAAAAAGGGGGAGAAGTGAATATAAACTCACTAAATACTTGTCTAAAAAGTAATTTTTGGATTTAATGAGTTTAGGTTTTGTAATCATAAAAATGGGAGAGATTGTTGATATAAATAAATGACTAAAAACGTTATTCATATCTTTTGATATCTCTATGTTTTGATAATCACAAAACGAAAACTCATCAAACCAAAGATCATGACGTAAATAAGTATTTAGTAGTAAATACTCACTTTCACCATCTAATCACTTAAGGTATGAATAAACAAAGTGTCTAATGCATTATAAGATCAAAGGAACATTTTTATTAATCACTAGATTTTTATAAAATATCACAAAACATTTTATATCTTTTATAAAACATTTTTGGAATTAAAAGAATATGTTTAATTCATTACAAATATATGAATTCAAATTTTCAACCAAAAATGGCAAATCTAATCCAGAAAATTTTCCTCACAAAAGGACAAAGCTGGGCAACGTTCAGGAGGGCGGCCCCCTTAATTATATAAGGCGGCCCCCTTAATAATTAAGGGGACCGGCACGCTCCTGATTCCCCCCAGCTGTCCCTTTAAATACTGGTTCATTTCACTATTTTTTCTCACCCTTTTGCATTCTAAACTTTCTGATTCAAACCTCCATTTCTATCATCTACAATCCTTTGATCATATATACATTAATCTTTTGTTTCAAAGTGATTCAAGCCTCAACACTCAATTGCAAAGAGTAGAATACTTCTATCAATTAAGATTAGAAGTATTACAACTTAGTATCATCTTGCTATCTAAGTTGTTTGTTCATTTCATCTTGTTAATCATTCATACTTTGGTGAATAAGGTGTATACATTAGTTAGCTAGATTTAGACATAGGATCTAGAATTGTTATAAGTGTGAAGTGGTACTAGAAGTGAAGAAGTAGTAGAGCATAGAATTGGTGATAGGAGGTATAAGTTGTAGTGGTTAGTAGTGAAGAAGCTGAAGCCTCAAAGTTTAGAAGACATTGAAGACTAGAAGGTGTGGTGACATAGAAGCTTTGAAGCATAGAAGACATAGAAGCTTTTATAGTAGAAGTATCCTTGTAGTGGTATATAGATAAAGGCTCTCAAGTATAGAGATAGAAGCATTGAAGTTGTGAAGACTTAGAATCCTAGAAGTTGTGAAGTAGTAAAATCCTTGAAGTAGTGAAGAAGTAGTGAAGGCGTGAAGAAACAAGTGTTGTGAAGAAATATAGAAGGCGTGAAAGGTTGTGAAGAAGTTGTGGTGTGATTGTATTTGTGAGATTGGTTCTAGCTACGATTAGAACTCGACATTTAGCTTAGTGTAGTTAATCAGTGTAAGCCTAGGTTTGTACGGTGTTCTCCGCCATAAGGGAGGTTATTGACTTAGTGAAGAAAACTCTCGAGCTCGGTGCTCGGGGAGTGGAGTAGGGCAAAGAAGGTGTCCTTGTAGCCGAACCACTATAAATCCTTTGTCTCTCGGTTTGATCTTTCCATCTCTCACTCTTTGCTTACTTACTTATTAGCATTTCGTATATAGTTATAATTACTTGTGTTGTGCATATATTGATTTCACATAAAGATCAAACTAAGTTCCATTCACAACATTAATTTTATATAAACAAACCATAAGGATATACACATATTAAAACACACACACACACACACACACACACACACACACACACACACACACACACACACACACATATATATATATATATATATATATATATATATATATATATAACAGGAGGCGTTACACGTATAATGCCACCTCATTGCCCAGTCATTGCCATGTAATTCATTATGCGCCATGTCATCACATTCTCTCCATGTAAGCAATATTTATAATTTTTTTAAATTATATTTCGAAATTTTTTAAATGTATTAAACTTGGAATTAAAAAATGTACTTAGGAAGGTTCGAACATGGGCTGGTCTACAAACATAAGCTAACATCTCTGCCACTTGAGCAAAGCAATTTTTGTTAGATATTTTGCAAGAAAAACTTGATAAAGATTACCTAATTGTTTTGAATTATAATTGACATAATGGAAAAGAGAAAATGTGTATATATATTAACATCATCTTGAATATTTACCATACTTTTTTCACAATCTTTACCATAAACTCTAAAACATACGATCATGTTAAAAATTGTATATTCGTTTTTTAAAACACGATATTATCTACGTAATACAAGATGTGAAACCCTAAAACATTATCCCATCTCACAAAAAAAACGAAATTCAATATCCAGTATATTCATTCGTTTTTTTCATACTGATAGTGTTTTTTGTTTTTTATAGGTTTTTAATGATGATGATGATGATCAAGTAATTATTTATATTGTGCTTCTTAACCATTTTCTAACCCAACCACCAATTCTTGACAACCTTCATCTTCATCCATGGTGTTGCATCTTAAAGATCAGGTATAATAATCTTTACTTTAGTTTTAATTTGATATAAGTTTTTGTGTAATGATCAGGTAATATATATACTGTTCCATGTCAAGGATAGGCACATGGTTTACGGTATTGGGTATTGATATGATGTACCCTGGTTTTACATGTACGTAAAAGTGCCAGGTTTTAATATGTACATGTTATGCCTGAATTTGTATTTACAGGTTCACGATGATGTTGATGCAGCCAAAATTAGGTTAAATTCTGATCTTTGTTTAGCGTAATTAATGTTTGCTTAAATGTTTATTGAGTACTGAATGTTTTTATGTATCATCAGGTCATTTTTGCTATAAACTGAATTTGGAGTGTAATGGAGAAGGTCAGTACTTGAAAGGCAAGCACATATACTCCTTTCATTCGTTTCTTGTGTATCATCGTTTTTATATGTTCACGCAACCCACGAGTGAGACTCAGAGAGTTGTTGCTGAAAACAAAAATAATGTTAACTCGAAAAAAGAAGAGGCAACCGACATCAACAAAGGAGAAACAATATAAGTAGCCAAGGAGAAAAAGCCTGAAGAATGTATGTGAAATCACATATATTTATTTGGCACATTGGTAGTATGAATGGATTATATAATGTCAATATTTCTAACTCAGACATGCTGGTGGGTAGGTACATATAAGACCATATAGACATTTTAATGTTTGTTTATAATTGAAACATGTAGGTACATATCAGACTCAATCTTTCGATGCAGGTTTTTGGGCTGTACTTTATGCAAGCATTGCAACTTCAAGACTCTCAGTCAAGTAAGCATTTAGCATCCATTTATATAGGAGTTTTTGTGGCTCACAAGGGTATGTTATGTGCTCTAATGTTGTGATCATATACATTTAGTGTATCACATATGAGATACCAAACAGATTATGACTACTCAGTTTCGATAAGATACATTTGTGATAACATAGACAAGATTGTGCAAGTAAACCTTATGTTGAATACTGTCATTTACTTTACTAAGTCGCAAAGGCATTGACAATGCACAAAAGATCAAATACTTCCTATTGGTAGAATAACAAATGCCGCCCGGCCAAGAGTAGTGGTGGGTATACATTCTTGCATAGAACTTTGAGTATTAATGACGATTAGAACATATTTCTTTCATTCTATAAAAAGAATGTGATATTATCCACGTTCATTCCTTACTATGGCTATAGGTCTGTTTATTAGGGCTAGAAAGTTTGTTAGGGCTGGATCTCAAACTCCTGCATCCAATGCCAGTCAACTTTACATACGCAGTCCTTATTTAGACTTCAATAAAATGTTCATAACAATTTGTAATCAATTGTGTTACAAAGAAGCTCTAAGAAAATTGTGAATTATGTAGATTCTCCATCAGAGCATAATCTTAATTTGCTTGGTCCCTATCGTTAAGATGGCTCTTAAGGTAACACATAGCTGCTACAGCCTCTTTTTCTTTTTCTTTTTCTTTTTCTTTTTCTTTTTCTTTTTCTCTATCAGGAAAAGTGTTTACGATCTTTATAAGCAAGTAATTGCCATCAAAACAGATTTGGAGGCACACCCTAACAACAAGGATACTAAACTCTTATTGGATTCTATTGAGAACACGATTCACATTGTTAAGAACTTCCACATGCGGACTAAGGATCTTCCTTTTGACCACAGACGGTATGTTTGCATGCCTTTTTATATATGTATTTTCAAACTATATAAAAATAAATTCTTTAGAACTTTACCCAATACTTCCCTTTTTTCCCACTTTATTTTTTGTTTCTGTCACTATTTTCACACAACATAAACATATCATTTGTCCATCTTCGGTTTTTAACCTCAGTAGACATGTGCATATCGCCACCTCTACCAAGCAGCAACATCGTTTCACTTGTGGCCAAACAATCCTGTTCATTGCTCCATCCACTCACATTCAGTCTCTCATGCAAGATGGAAGAAATATATATGTATGTTCCACCTGTAAATAGAAATGATTTACTCTATGCGATCATCAAATCTGGTGATTCAGCATCTGTACTTCTGAATCTGCTGAGATAGAGCACAAAAGAACATTGATCATTGGATTATGGTGGGGTTGTCTGGATTTTGGAGATGCCACAGTAGCTTTTGGTTGCAATAATCAACCAAACTATTACTGCAAGCAGTAACAAGGAGAACCACGGGAGAAGGCAGCGTCAAACAGAAAATAGTACGTGCACAAAATTTCTTTCACCAAGTTTGACTATTTAGTATGTTATGCATTTTTAATTCTTTTTACTTGCAAGCATGTTTCACTTGAAGATTTCAGTGCTAATTAATAATGCTCAAACTTCTTTATAGTTTTTTAGTGAAATGAATTCAAATTTTATTGTTGTTTTTGTAGGTTGTTTTGAATAACGCCACTGTAGAGACTGATAATCCATATCTATGTGGTCGTGCTTACATATATTGGCACCTTCTTTCAACTGACCCTGAGGTTATTATTCATGCCTTCAAATTTGTTGTTGCCTAATTGTTTACTTTACATTTTTAGAATCAAGAGTTGCTTTAACCTATGATAGGGGGAAACCATGGTGGGCTGGTGTAAAAATAAAGTTAAAGCTATATTACATTTATAAATCGAAAGGGTTGTCTGAGGCATTTGTTGATGCAATATGTGCATTCGTTCAAGAAACTTTGTTTATTGAAACTATTCAACAAAAGGTGAGTTTGAACATTTTTTTTTGAGACATAATGCATAGTATTTCATTTTTCTTTTGTATATTTCATAGCTTATAATAACTTTGTTTGTTCATTAATTTAAAGGTAAAACAAAGAAAAGGGTATCAAATAGCGAGTTGAAGAAAGTGCACATGATGTGACTGTAATTAAGTATAAAAGTAAATGTATATACCTGAATAACATACCCAAAATAAATGTGGAAAGTTGCCGAAAATGACAGATTATCATTAGATGCATGATTGCAGTTCAGACTAAAAACCTTTCTGTGGAGGATCAGCAATCTGTTTTGCAACCGCTTCAAATGTAGCATAAAAAATACTGACCACATATTGACTTACTATATCATATGTAGGTGAGTCCCTAAAACATAATCTGTGCAGCTACCAGGTTTCAAAGCCAGTCATATTGATTACCCAAACAAGCGTTTCACACCTGATTTATGTGATCCGTGTATGCATTACTGCAAACTTGCTTCCTGATTCTTATATACAAAGACTCTAGACCTGAATTGATTTTTATCAGCCTGGTTAAAGCTTATGCAACATTGTTTAATCTGGTTGCATAAGTGTTGCCCCTGTGTTTGTTGTTTTTTTTTTTGTTTTTTTTTTTTCATTTGTTATTTTCTAATTAAAAAAATAAATGCATTATAGTTTGATTTACAAGGCAAAAGGTCTTCGGGCAAAGAAGCTGCTTGAGAAAAGAAGATTAGAAAGGGAAGAAAGATGAGCTGAATCACAAAAAGCTGGAGTTGAATGGCGAAGTGATAATGATTCAGATGATGAATCACGTGTAAGTAGTTTAGATTATCCTACATGGAAGGATAAAATAGTAAATTATATTGCATCATGATTAATTAGTTTGTACTTCCATCGATTTATTTGTCCCTTCCCTCATCTATTAAAGGATGAAAAACATATTATGATTTTCATAGATGTTAGTACTTATTACACATTTTATGAAATTTTACTCATCCAAAATGTGTGTTCTTTCCGTTCTTCAGTCTTCATTCCATTGTAGTCTGTTAATGTAGTTGTGCAAAGGATTAATATCAATAAAATAAAATATTGGGAAGCACTGGAAATTATTACTTCAAGTCTTAAATTGGGACTCAACACCTTAAAAACAGAGAAACAAGAGGAACTGCGGTCACTTGATAAGTCTTTAAGATCATAAACTATAGTGTCATGTATTCTCTATATTGTTCCATTTTGTGAGGTTTCAATTGAATGTGTTTTAGATTTGCAACCATAAAATGGTTTCGGAACTTTTTAATACATTTTCTAAAATCTATATTGAAGTCTTTTTGTAGTGTGAAGTTGAACTTTTGTTGCTATATTCATATTACGACACTTTCTTTCAACCTGTTCACTTTCCAACAATTTTTTACCACCCTTCTTTCGCTATAGAAAAATATGCCAGCGAAAACAATCTAATAAAAAGTATATATGTATATATATTTACTAACCCGTAATTAATCTTCAATCTTAAAGAAATATCAAGTCAAACTCAAACGTACCTTTTAATTGTTATGAATAACTTTGTACCTTTTAATTCTTCAAAATTATTTTCGTTACTTAAGTTTTTTAATGGTATTCATAACACTTACTCGTCCATCGGCCGGGCTATGCTTTCATACTTTGTTTGCGTACCACTTTGAAACTTTTTCCCCTCTCATATTCGTTAACCATTTACTCCGTATTTCTTTTCGTTCTTAATGCTTTCAATTAAAAAAAATGTATGTTTATAGCTTATCTATCATACTTTGTTCTTGCATACCACTATGAAACTTTTTTCCTCTCATATTCAATAACCGTTTATTTATTTTCGTTCTTATTGCATTTAATAAAAACTTAGGCATGTTTATAGCTTATTTATCGTTAGCTTATTTTTCTCAATGAAATTCATAAGTCCGTTGTTCCTTTGAAAACCACATATGTTTTAAAATGTAATTTTACTATATTAAATAATATTGTACTGCTTAAATTCATATAAAAGTTCCTTTGATTATTATCTATATTTTAAAATGTAATTTTACTACCCTTCTTTGCTATAGAAAAATAATCCAATGATATTTATAAGTCATGCCCGCCCATCGGGCGGGCTTTGAAAGCTAGTATATATATATATATATATATATATATATATATATATATATATATATATATATATATATATATATATATATATATATATATATATATATATATATATATATATATTCAAGTGTGATATATGAAATTATAATTTCTACTCAACATTCTATATAAGTAGTGTTTATACGATAATTGTAAACAAACTAGTATCTATACTTTTGCATCAAAGGTTTTTGTAATTTGCATCTACTCTTTAGAAGCAAACTTTTTATAAAACGAAAAAGACGTAAAACTATTCAAACTCCCCCCCCCCCTTCTAGTTTTCCACAAATCAGTATTATAAACAAAAATTACTACAAAAGAAAACCAAAAGTCGAAATCTTATATTTATCTGAGGGTATAAGCTTACTTTTTGAGAGATCACCTCTAAACCAGTGCAAGAAAAGTAAGCAAAATATAGTTACTCCGTATATAATAAAACTTTTCAATAAATGGAACCATGGTTAGCTGTGTAGGATAGATTTACTTGAAGGTTTTTATTTAAAAACTGTACCCGCACCATTGTAGTGTAAGGCTTCATCTTCATCGAAAGTTGAATACACGAATGATGTACCTATTGCCGTAGAACATATCCTTTCTCATTTGGATGACAAAATGTGAAAGAATAATATTTTCTATTGAATATTGAATCTTCTTTTTTTGATTCTTTTTTTTCCTTAAAGGTAAATATTATTAAGAAAAAGAGCCAAAAAGGCAAAAGTACAAGAAAAGAAAACCAAAGCAGAAAAAACTGTTAGGATACCTCCCTAACTGGTTTACTTTGGTTTCCAAGTGGCAGAATAGCCAATAACAAAATATCATGTACTAAATACAGCCAACAACATAACTACAATCTACCATAATTTTGCAACTACAAAACATAGAAATACAAAATCAAAGGATAACAAACAAGATAACCCCAAACATCAGTCAAAGCAGGAAGAATGGCTTGAACTAAGGTCATTATCATACTATGAATACATGGTACAGTGCAAAGGGACCAACCAATGCACCTCCAAACATCACCATATGATAATAACACATAGTAAGCAAGGCTGCCAGAACTAGTGAAAGGAGTTAACCATCAATCAATAGTATAATACCAAGAAGCAAAAGCAGAATCACCAAAGATGTGAACATATCCTCAGTCCAAAAGCAATATAGACCATAATCATACTTGAACTAGCAAAAAGATTCCAGAAGCAGGATGCAAACCTTCATACAAAGAGGGTGCCAATGAAGCATGATTAAGGGGAATTGTCTCCTTAAAAACCTACACAAAGTAAAACCACAAGGGAAAAACCTTAGAGTAGGAAAAGAGTACAACTTCCCCTAATCCTCCCCAATCCAGTGGAGCCTAAACAAAAGTAGCATGAGCACAATAAAATCACCAAGCAGAATTCCCAAGAACAGTCATCACTGTCAAAGATTTGATTACATTTCCAAAAACCAGTACCATCTTGGAACCAGTTTACCCAACACTTACTTAAGATTTTAATCCCCATTAGCAAAATTAAGTTCATCATCAATAGCCATATGATCATTGTCCATCTCCTTAAGCATACTCCTATATTTGAGGCTCTTATCAATTGGAAAACCCCAAATTTCAGAAGCCTTAATGACATCAGCAGTACCTTTAAGCTTCAAACCCATAATTCTCATTCTAACAGAGTCAACAATAATTCTAAAAATCTCTAACTCAGACCTTTCATAATCACCAAAAGACCTAAGGTTTCTCTTCTGCCATATGAAATATACAACAGCACCCAATACAAGCCTCTGTATAACACTCCATATAGTATGATTAGCAGCCCTGTTAGAAATACTATATATGACTTCAGCCCAGGTATTAGATACATTACACAAATTAACCATCACTTTTAATCTTTCCCATAATCTCCTAGTGATATTGCAATTAAAGAATAAATGGGAGTGAGGATCCTTACACTGCTTACAAAAGGTGTACATTATATCCTGCATATTCAACCATTTAGACATTCTGTATTGAGTCTTTAATCTACCTTTAATAGCCATCCAGAGAATAAAAGAGTGTCTAGGAACACATTGTGAAAACCACACATGATTCCACCATATGACACTTGGAGCACTTGGTCTTAACACCTTCCAAACTTCATTGACAACAAACTCCATTTATTTATTGTTAGAATTAATCTAAACAGCTTTGTCATCTATACCTGCAACAATGTTAGGAACAGTAATATCTAAAATTTCACCAAATCTTTCATTCCATCCTCTAGGCCACTTCCAATTATTGTTTCTAATGAGATCAACAACCTTTTGCTTATTGTTAATTCTAGCACTTCTCCAAACTTCCTGATTAACAAGCTCACACAAAGGACCATTCTTATGCCATTTGTCAAACCAAAAATTGCACTTCATCCCATTACCAATCTTAAAGTACACAAAATTCCTAATCTTGTTTCTAAGCCCAAGAATCTGTTTCCATACCCAAGAAGAATTAGAGTGAATATTAACATCCCAAATACTCTTACCTTTTAACCAATGAACTTTCACCCATTTTACCCAAATAGACTCCTTATCAGATACAACATTCCAAAGGTGCTTAGCCATGAGAGCTTCATTCCATAAGTGAAGAGGTTTAATACCAAGACCACCCTGACATTTTTGCAAACACGCATCCTTCCAAGCAACACTGCATTTTCCCCTATTGTTACCCCCAGTATTCCAAAGAAAGCCTTTAAGCAATTTATCAATGTCATTGCACACATGAATGGGTAAAATGAAGATGGAAGCCCAATATATATGAAGAGACAGAAGCACAGAAGCAATTAATTGCAATCTTCCAGCAAAAGAAAGTGTCTTATTCCTCCAATCATCAATCCTTTTTTTCATATTCTCTATAAGCACAGTGCAATCACCCCTGGTGAGACTCCTAACAACTAAAGGGACTCCAAGATATCTAATAGGAAGCCTTCCTTCATTAAAAGGCATGACCATATTAATATTCCTTTTCACCTCATCTGAGACACTACCATAAAAGGCAGTACACTTATGAATGCTAGGTCTAAGGCCAGAAGATAGACAGAATTCATCAAAAGCTCTCCTTAAAATAGAAGCAGAAACTAAATCACCATGGCAAAGTAACAAGTCATCAGCAAAACAGAGATTGACAATCCTCAACTCCTTACACCCCGAATAAAACTTAAATCTATTATCTAACTTAATCTGTCTATCAAGCATAAGGGTGAATACCTCCATAACAATGGTAAAAAGATAAGGTGATATTGGATCACCTTGTCTCAACCCTCTATTAGCTTAAAAAAAACATGAGACTCACCATTAACACTAATAGAGAAAGAAGCAGACTTAATACACACCATAATCCAGTCAACCATAATTTTATGAAACCCAAAACTGATAAGACAGAATCTAAGGAATTCCCAATTAACAGTGTCATATGCCTTGTGAATGTCAATCTTAAAGGTACATCTACTAGTCTCATCTTTCCAGTTATAACCACACATTAATTCCTGAGCAATCAAGATGTTATCACTAATCTGCCTACCTCCAATAAAAGCACTTTGATTAGGATAAATAAGGCCATTCAAGATAGGTTTTATTCTACTAGTAAGGACCTTACTAATGCATTTATAGACCACATTGCAGCCAGCAATGGGTCTATAATCAGAAACCATCACAGGATTTTTAGATTTAGGAACAAGGGAAATAAGAGTAGAATTTAACTCACCAAGAAGCTTTCCACTGCTGAAGAATTCTTTGACAGCATCACATACATCACTTCCCACCACATTCCAAGCTGCCTTGAAAAATTTGGATGTAAAACCATCAGGGCCTGGGGCCTTATCATCATCAATATCAAAGATAACGGCCTTTATTTCTTCATCAGAGACATCTCTAATCATATATATAGCAGCACTAGGATCAATCTTCTTGACAAAAAGGTTGTCAGGATCATCACTAGGATAAACAGGATCTATGGCCCCCAAAAAGTTTTGAAAATGAGATATAAACTGATCAGCCACCTCATCATCATGAAATTCCTTGCCATGCTCATCCCTAATGACTCTAATCCTATTTCTATTCATTTTACCTTTTACACTATTATGAAAGAAAGCAGAATTATGATCACCTTCCTTAAGCCAGTTAATCTTGGATTATTGTTTCAGGACTTTCTCTTCATCAAGAACAGCTTCCTTATAGGCACCAGTAAAAATCATCTCAACTTCTTTAACTCACTACTATTAGGATTTTTATCAAGCTCAAGCTGAACCTTCTTTAATTCATCTCTCAACACCTTGACTTTGTCAAAAACATTACCATTCTTCCAATTTAACTCCCTAAGAATCTTCTTCATACCCTTAAGTCTTCTAGCTAACACAAACATAGCATAACCATCCACAGGACAACTCCACTTCTCCTTAACAATAACATGGAACTCTTTCTTATCAGCTAAATAATTCATGAACCTGAAAGCTCTTTTCTTCCTCACAGTTAATTCAAACAAAACAAGGAGAGCCGGACAATGATCAGAAGTGCAATATGGCAAAAAGTTAGCAAAACTAGCCCCATAATCATCAATAAAGCTACTGTTACCCATAACTCTGTCTAATTTTTTGAAAATACCTAACTCAGGATTTTTCTTCTTCTGAATCCAAGTATAAAACATACCCTTCATAGCAATATCCTCCATATCAAGATAAGTAACACATTCCCTAAAATCCTTAACTCCCTGGTCATTATTAGAAGCCCCACTAGAATTCTCATCAGCATAAAGAGTAACATTAAAATCACCTAGCAAAACCCAAGGCATACTAACAACACTATTTCTTTGACTATTAAGAAACTCCCAAAGCTCAAGTCTATCCTTAGGATCGTTATGACCATAAACAAAAGATACCAGCAATCTTCTTTTCTCATGAATAACTTTAACATCAAAATGCATAATTTGGCTAGATTGGAACAATAGCCTAGCATCAATAACATTCGTATCCCCTCCTACAACAATCCTACAGCCTTTGTTACTATCAATAGTATTAGACAACCAACTCCATATCCTAAAAACTCTCTTACAAACCTTAGTAACAACCTTTTTATTCAATTGAGTTTCAACAACAGAACACATACTTAAATCATTTTCCATAATCAACATTTTAACCTTATCTTGCTTAGAGGTAGTAGACATACCTCTAATGTTCCATGCAACAATCTTTATCGTCATTAGGAAGATATGGGGGGAGTAGAAACGTCACTGCTCAATACATTAGCCATGGTAGCATCCACAGTGGCTAATACTTCGTTTTGAGTCATGAAATTAGCATGCACAGATGTGTCTGCAACAACTTCTTCCATGACCTCTGTATGGTTAGACTTGATATCCTCTTTCATTTTCCTAAAAGCATCCTCACCAATTTTAGACATATAAAGCCTCTTCATCTCATCAGTCCAAGTCTCCCATTCATAAATGGTGAAAACTTCTCCTGTTGTGAAGAAAAGATCTACTTCTGATAGTTGTTTATCCTCTATCACCTTATTAATATTCTCCAACTCTTCTTTATAAACATTATCATATAATTTTTCATAAGCCTGACTTTCAGTCAAACCTTGTGCCATCAAAACAGATCTATCAACACTACTCGCCTTTCTTTTTGAAGCCATTCCAATACTTTCACTACAAGTTTTAACACTCTTTTCATAATTCTTTATCTTCACTCTTAACATATCAACATGCCCCTTCTTAACAAACCTCTCCATTTTCTTCTTATAATATTCCAACAAATCATTAGGCCAACTATTCTTCTCTTCCATGCTAATAAACAAACCTTTATCACAAGCTTCATCAATCCTGTTTCTTATCATTTCCCATTGTAGATTCATCTCCATTTCCACTTCATTAGCAAGAGCTGAGTACTTATTACTAGAACTAGATCCACCCTCACTTCCATTCATCCTCTTATTCTTCTCACCACTGCCCATAATACCTTTGCCTTTATTATTCTGACCAGTTACCTTAACATTTTCATTTTTCACATCTCCATTTTTACTAACTGGTGCATATTGGCCCTGCTGACTTCTATTAAAGTGTTGATTACCAACTCCTCTACCCTGAATACCTCCTCTGTCTCTCCCACTAAATCCACCCCTAACATTATAACCAATGTAGCACCGAAACGGGAACGACAAAGGGATACGGGAACAGGAAACGACAAAAATAAAAAATTCAAGATACGGGAACGGCATAGATACGGCAGTAAAAAATAAAAAAATAAATAAAAATTGTGTATATATCACCTCCTATTTGAAATATGTATTCATTTTAAATTGATTTGCATATGAATAACCTATTTTTTCTTTTAAGTTTTACTAAAACACTACATTAGTGTTATGTAAATCTACAAGTTTGAAGTAAAAAAGAAAAGTAGAAAACTAATGAAATCCATTAGTAAAACCTGTACAAAAAGTTGTTAAAAACTAAAAAAATAAAATAAAAGATTAATTGAATTAAAGTTATTAATGAAAAATACACCCTCACGTGACATTTTGAGGAAAACAACAAAAAAGTCTAAAAGCAATTCTCTCTGCGGTATTGGACCAATCACATTCATTATTAATCTATCACTTCATCTTCTCCGTCAAGATTTCTCACCGGAAAATTACAACTTATATAGTTTTCATATGTTTGCTATCCAAAAAATTTTCAAGCATCATTTATCATAACAAAATCGCCTTTATTAAATAAAACCCAATAAAAAAGCCCATTAAAACCCAAGAAACGGCTTGGAAACTTCAAGAAAATCGAGAAACGGTAAGGATACTTCATACGAAACATTTCGCAGATTCGGGAAACGGCTTGGAAATGTTTCAGTGGCTTTTCGAGGGCGTATCCGTTCCCACCACGTTCCCAAACGGGACGCTGGCCTATATGGCGTTTCGGTGCTTCATAGATTATAACTTTCACCAGTTACATTCCTCTGCCCACCATAGTTAACATTATCACCAACACTCCTATAACTCCTTCTATTACCCACCGATTGCCAATTTTCACCACTATTGTTAACATTCCCACCATTAGTCAAATTATGAACATTAACATCAGTCTACCAACTTTCTCAGATTCAGTGAATACCCTTTTCGTATACGTATCATAACCATGTCCAAAGACCTTGCAATGAGAACAAATGGGTGGCCTCCACGGATATTCAACTTTTAATTCCATTGACTTTCCTAAACTTTTATAACACACAACAACACTGTTAACAAGCCCATTAGCAGCTTCAATTTCAACTAAGACTCTAGCAAAGCTAGCCCTCCCATAACCCCTTTCACACATTTCAGTGGTAATATGTAGCAACTCGTACATTTCATGCTATAATTTAACTATTTATTCTGACTTATTATTATTTTAATTTTAAGTGACTTTACTTTTATAAGTAAGTACGTAAATTAAATCGCGTTCACTTAACTTGTCAGTCTAGGTGTTCTATATACTTTATTTTTTCTCTAATAGTCATATTTTATATGAACTATTATTATTTTACCATTTTGACTTAAACCTTTTACGTTTTACACGTTTACGTACTACATTTTAATTTTAACGACGTTTAAACCCTCTGATAGACTTATATCTCATATTAAATATTAAAATAGGCTATGTCAATAAGTTTTAACATTTTTATAAGTATTATATTTTTACATTACCCGATTTTAAGTTTCATGACTTGAGGACTTTACGTTAGCAATTATCGGGATCATAACTACACACTTTAAACTAATAAATATCTAAAAACTAAGAAAAAAAATATCAAATTTTCTTCTTCTTTTTCCTGGTGACTCACACCCACAACACATACATTTTGATGAGTCACAGGTTACATGTTACTCGTATATTTGTTGATAAGTGTACATCAAATATTTTTTTTTATTATATACTACTACTTTTACTAATCATTTCACTACAACAAAACGTAAACTCTCTTTTCTTTCCCTTCACATAAAACGCAGCGACAACAATTTTTAAGGGGTCTTCAATATTGGCAAAAGGTTCTTACAAGGGTTATTTAAGGATTTACAAGACTTGGGTTAATGATTAGAAGATTGGGTTCAAGAAAGATTGGGGATTAGAAGGGTTAAGTGTTTGTTTGTTCTTGTGTTCATCACCACCTTGTAAGATATATTCATTTTAGTTATTTTCTTCAATATGGTTTTAATAACTACTATACCTTTTTTATTTTTATGTTGTAAGAATGATTTTGTAATATTTTGACATTGTACACATGATTTGAACCTTAAAAAGTGGCCTAAACAAGCTCTAGGTATGACTTATGAAACTGGAAATTAGAACAGGTCCAAAGATCGAGTAGACTAACCTACTCAGTAAGTTATGAGCCTTTAGAACTTAGATGGGATGATAGAGCTATGTCTTGTGGTCGTTTTTCCGGGTGGCGCACTGTTGAAGCATATTTCTGTCTGGTAGATCTTAACGGCTCTCACGTGCCATCCATCCTTGTCCCGAGCTTTGAAGCATGCTACAAACATAAAGGAACCCGTTAGAAGGGGTCCCGAGGCCGAAGCCCCGGGGACCACCCTCCGACGGACAAGTCAGTACCTCGTATGTAGAGGATTTATTATAATGTAATGTGTTATGTTGTATTGTGTGTGTGTGATGAGATATGTTGAAATATAAGTATGAGACAATATATATATAGAGAGAGAGAAAAGGGAGTAGGTACCAAATGCTACCTCGATACCTGTTGGATAATAGCATGCTTGGATAATAACCTATTCACGTCTCGGGAAGGAACACGCCGACCTACACCTAGTCTAGGTTCTAGATGTCAGGTCGTGTGGGAGACACAATCCCACAATATCCGGGTTAGGCGGAGTCGTCCGGTTCTTGCATCGGACTGTTGGGCAAAAGGATGTACCTGTATAAAAAGGGTGTATACCTTTACGGTCTTTCGGCACATGCCCTTCGGACAAGAGTAACATCCGCCTTCCGGTAATACCCTTCGGAGTAATGAAGATTCTTTGGTCCGGCACGTGTCGTCCGGACACATACGTCAACATGTCCCCCCAGTATTGTAGTATCGGTTGAAGACCGATGGTGCAATACTTAAATAATATCTTTACGCTTTTCGGCACGTGACGTCCGGACACATACGTCAACATGTCCCCCAGTATTGTAGTATCGGTTGAAGACCGATGGTGCAATATTTAAATAATGTCTTTACGCCTTTCGGCATACATTGTTCGGAAAAATGTTGTATCTGCCTCCCGGCACGTGTCCTTCGGACACATACGCCAACATGTCCTCCCAGTATTGCATTGTTAGTAAAAGACTGATGATGTAATACTTTTAAAGAATACATGCATGACCTTTCGGCCTGTGCCTTTCAAAGTAAGTGTATCGTTTTCCTTCGGGCACATACATTAACATGTCCCCCTAGTATTGCATTATTAGTAAAAGACTGATGATGTAATACTTAAAGAGTACCGTATGGTATTTTAGCCTTTATCATTCGGACATGTCTTGTCCATCATCCCTTTGTTTCCTGCACAAATAAAACATAACTTTTCCCGTTTAAAAATTTGGACGGGATGATTCAGCACGATCCGTTTTAAAAATTTGGACAGGGTGATTTCATGACCCGTATATTACGAACGGTGTATTTTAACAACCCGTTTGTTGATGGAGTGTCATCACGATCCACCTTAGTGGAGTGTTTCACGATCCGTTAGCTGAGGACGGAGTGTTATCACGATCCACCTTAGTGGAGTGTTTCACGATCCGTTTCGATCCACCTTAGTGGAGTGTTTCACGATCCGTTTTATGAAGACGGAGTGTTTTCACGATCCACCTTAGTGGAGTGTTTCACGACCCGTTTGATGGACGGTGTAAGATAACGACCTGTCTGTTAACGGTGCAAATTAGCAACTTTTTAACGGTTTAAATAATGACCCGTGTTACAACGGTGTAAAATAACGACCCGTTGGATGGACAGTGTAAGATAACGACCCGTCTGTTAACGGTGCAAATTAGCAACTTTTTAACGGTTTAAATAACAACCCGTGTTACAACGGTCTAAAATAACAGCCCGTTGGACGGTGTAAAATAACGAATGGTGTAAATTAACAAGTTTCTCAACAACGGTGTAAAATAAAGACCCATTGGATGACGGTGTAAAGTAACGACCCGTATGATATCAATGTAAATTTCCAACGGTGTAAAATAATGACCCGTTTGATATCAATGCAATTTTTCAACAACGGTGTAAAATAACGACCCGTTGGATGACGGTGTAAAGTAACGACCCGTTCCATATTCTTGTAGTTGTTATGCATGTGGAACCTCATAGCGTTATTCCTGCACAATAGGACATGAAAGCTCTTTGCCTTTTCCCGTTAGATATGACAAATAGAATATTTTTATGTATCAATAGAAAGATTGGGTTTAAGCCGAACCGTAACATAACCGATGGGGGTATTAGATAACATAATAAACGATTAATAACAATTGTTACCCATGCGTGTTAAATATCAAGCATGTGATGTTTATAACCCTCATTGATCACGCTTTACGAAATCATCGCCTTATGCTTGCTAGTCCTGTAGGATAAAACTTGAAAGCTTTTTTGCTTTCTCCCGTTAAATATGACAAACAAGATATTTAACTTGTATCAATACATAAATGGGTCACAACGGAATCATAACAAAACCGATGGAGGTGTCACACCACTATACCCCCTTAGTCCGACGATACTAAATCTTTTTAGTAACGTTGAACTTGAATACCATGGACGCTAAATAACATAATCAACAAATAATAACCCAGGGTATCATGGATGTTAAATATAAAACATGTAGTTTTCTCATACCTTACGGCCCGGTGCCAACTACCTTAAATTCAATGCAATGCCCCCATATAGTAATACTCTGGTCAAACATAAATATCTTTTTGTGTAATACTAAATAATAGTTGCTCAAAACATTATTCTTTTTATTGATTTCCACGCAACCAAAGGCTCATAAGTGACACGTTGGCACCAAAGACGAAAGATCGATAATTGAATAGTAAATTCCGAACGTTGTTGCTCCGAGACTGTGTTTCATACAATGACAAGAAAATTATTTACCGGATGTCTTGGTTTTCAAGAGAATTGTTGAACTTGAGCAGATAAAATTATATTTAGTTACGAGTGGATTAGTATAACGTCTAATTTTGAGGGATTACTTTAAAATTTAGACTAATCTCATAGGCGCAATGAACCTTTTCGAGTGTTATGAACTAATAAAGCAGGTTATGAGACCGGGAAGAAACCAAGTAAACGGAAGATAAGTACCGGCGCATAAACTTGAAAATTGAGGATCGGCAACCGGAGCATAGGTACTATACGGAGCATGGGTACCGATCATTGACTTGTATTTTTGTGTTGAAAATGAACTGATAAATTTGTACGTAGATAATAAAGTTTTATAGAACCAATACTTTGAAGGCCGAACGAGTTATTAGCTATCAAGCAAAACGTTTACCTTTTTCTTAAAGGTTGACAACACAGTTACCTTTTCAGACCATACGCATCGTGACATATATCACTAGAATGAGTTTGACCCAAAAAAAGTATCATGCCCACGTGATGTGTAGCCATGCACTGCATAAACTGGGCTTAGCCATGTAGGTGTGTCATCTTGAATAGACACAACTATTTACTTTTTCTTTTGCAAATCATGCTAGGAATACACATTGTAGATTATATTGTAGATTCTATGTTATAAAGATAGACATCTCTTAACTAAGTATCTTGACCAAAATATTCATTGACATTTCCAACAAACAAGAATTGGAATAGAAGAGATAAAACCTTAAACCATTTGTGGCAAAATATTAAATATGTATACCTTTTTAAAACATATTTGCAAGATCAATGAGAATAAATAAAAAATTTCCTTGGACCTTCTTATATATCTTTAACATACATGTGTATACATGTAAGCAAATTTGGCTTTAGAATACACTCGCCAATCTTTGGCTTATCAATTTTACAAAGTCAAACCCATGTAACCACAAAGCATTGGTTTATATCAATATTAAATAGTGTGTTGCCATAGTATATCCATGGTGTAAAGTGATGTCCAAAGTCTTTAGTTATTATTTGGCATCTCTTGCAAAGGTATAGAACTTTAGGGGTTAGGGTGCATAGAGATGAGCTAAAAAGTGTTTATACATAATATTGAGATGAGCTAATATTAATCTTATAACATTTTATATATGCACATATCCAATTAAGTTAGCATGGTATCCATAATATTGTATTCGACATAACAAGTCAGCATAATCGCGTATGTCTAATTTGTGCCGGAAGTAGTAACTCATGAAACAATTTTAACTTGCCAACCATTTTGTCCTTCGTTTATCATGTTATTCGTTTTGTTTTCGTACTAATAAAAAATGATTTGGAAAAAGATGTGATCACAAAAATGATTTGGAAAAAGTATAGACAAATACTGGCTATTGTTTGTACCTAATTTTTGTTAAAAATAAATACTTTTCACACAAACAAATCTAAAGTAATCCATTGTTTTTGTACTCGTCATGTCCTTTCAACAGTGAAAGGCAAATGTCAGAGGTAGCCCATTCATTTATCTATACTTTCTTTATTCCATCTTTGCAGATACATCCACTTGCAAGTAGCGCTTCACTAGTATATCTGAAACGAGACAGTACCTCCGAAGGACACAACCTCATTCGAACGACACAATACCTGAACAACTTGACCAGTATAACTGAACAAATTAACCGGAGGAAACCATACCGAACGGCCTTTACTCGGTCCCTACTGGCTGTCTATGTTTGACAGACATACCGGAGGTCAAGACCGAACGTCCGTACCGAATGTCCATACCGGACCGAAACCGTGACCCATCATTCTTAACTCTTGGTAGAGTGAATATGAGGTCCCACGGATGGCGCCAATTTGTTGAAGCATATTTCTGTCGGGTAGATCTTAACGGCTCTCACGTGCCATCCATCCTTGTCCCGAGCTTTGAAGCATGCTACAAACATAAAGGAACCCGTTAGAAGGGGTCCCGAGGCCGAAGCCCCGGGGACCACCCTCCGACGGTCAAGTCAGTACCTCGTATGTAGAGGATTTATTATAATGTAATGTGTTATGTTGTATTGTGTGTGTGTGATGAGATATGTTGAAATATAAGTATGAGACAATATATATATATATAGAGAGAGAAAAGGGAGTAGGTACCAAATGCTACCTCGATACCTGTTGGATAATAGCATGCTTGGATAATAACCTATTCACGTCTCGGGAAGGAACACGCCGACCTACACCTAGTCTAGGTTCTAGATGTCAGGTCGTGTGGGAGACACAATCCCACAATATCCGGGTTAGGCGGAGTCGTCCGGTTCTTGCATCGGACTGTTGGGCAAAAGGATGTACCTGTATAAAAAAGGTGTATACCTTTACGGTCTTTCGGCACATGCCCTTCGGACAAGAGTAGCATCCGCCTTCCGGTAATACCCTTCGGAGTAATGAAGATTCTTTGGTCCGGCACGTGTCGTCCGGACACATACGTCAACACGCACCTCATAACTCATCCTGATGAGTAAATGAGAGCAAAAATGATAAAAGATGTCGAAAACTGCACACTGAACTTAGTTAGCTATAATCTCTTAAAATTTGCATAGAACCCTTTGTTGTACAAAGAATAAAAGTTTTAGCTAACACTTTAATCTAATCAATGCCGCAAGACCCGCATCAAAATGAGTTATAAAACTCAACTTATCGCTATTTTGGCGAGACTATACTATGCTGTCTAAAATTCTGCATTGACATATAACTATACATTAGTAGTTTGATATAAGTTATGAGATATTTAAGACCATGAGACTTATAGGATTGGTAAATACATTCAAATACTTTGCCGAGGACATAAACCAAAACATAATGATTTACGGAATTAATGGATTAAAAGTAACATAAACCCGAGCTTATGATGACTTATTAATAGGGCTTGTTACTATTTTTGTTAAAAACTAAACTTTCATATTTTGTAAACTTACAAAAATATGTACAATGTCAAAAGTATATAAATACTTTTATTAAAAGTTATTTTGTACTTTCTCGTCATACATATTTATATATATCTAAGACGCGACTATTATATTTTTAGGTCATTGTTAAAAGCTCGTGACTTCTTGATATACGTTATATCGTTGTAATCCGCTACTAATAACTACTGTGAGTATTCACGAACCCCTTTTTCTAACTATTTTAATCGTTTTGGGGTGGATGCATGAATTATACTTGAACTAAATTGATTGTTATTTATTGAACTCTTTTGACCTAAACTTTTGAACCTAAATCAAACTCTTGAACTTTATTGCGAACTTATGACTTGGTTTGAACTTAATGAACCGTATGTGCTATGACCTAAAGTCTCACTTTATTGGTGGAGCGTTCTTGACCTAAAGTCTCGCCTTATTGGTGGAGCGTGCGAAGTCTCCCATGTTCGGAGCATTCTTAATTGTATATAATAGTTGTATGATGTACTATTCGTACATTCGCATTGTTCGACACTTATTAGTAAGTAATATTGATAGCGCTATTAGAGGTCGGCCAACCTCTCGTTCACTATGTTACGGGACGCATATTATTTATTTTAAGGGCTTTGCCTGACATACATTATTATATACATGCTGTTTATATTGTCAACTATTATGACCGTGTGTGCTTGACTACCAGACATACTACTTTATATGCAATGGGTTGTGAACACACAGGTTGCAAGTTTTGTATGGGCGGGATTTGCAACTGAGTGGATTTACAATGCTTTTGCCTTGTGAACTTTCTCAAAAGGTTTTTCATATTATATAAATTGTCTGTACTCACCAACTATTTTCATAGTTGACCCGTTTTCTCTCATGCATTTCAGGTGATCGTCAGTAAGTTTTTCTTCAAGGTCTATGCATAATGAAGTTTTCACATGTCACTACTAATCATTATGTATTACAAAGCTATCTTTTGGGAACTAAACTTTGTATCTAAAATTGCCGATGTCGGCTATAACAATGTTGTTATGATATAATTTTCTTTTAATGTAAATTATGGTATTGTTCTATATCTCTTTTGTGATGATTATTGATCATGTTGCACCTCGTGTTTCCGCCTTCGGCGGGGTGTTACATAATCCTATCCATAATGATAGGATTACCAATACTATTTGCTATTCTACTAATACCCTCAGAGTTCCATGCCTCCAAATGAACATTCATAATCTTAACCCATACCGGCATTTTGGTAGGCTCCGGTTTATCCATACAACTACCCGTTTCCCATTTCTGAACAAATAAAGGCTTACCATCAACTAACCAAGGACCATTTTCTAGAACATGTTGCATACCCTCTTCTGCATTAAACTTCAAAAAATATAAACCACTCTCATTTAAAATAACCTCATTTAAGTAAAATCCTCTCCACATTCTTCTTAAATGCCTCAAGATCTCCCAATGAGGCATTTTCATTCCTACAAAGTACCCAACCAGAGTCATACCCACTTCTTACTTCCCTCTTCAACCACAAGATCTAAATCAACAAATCTTTTACCCTGCTCATTAATAATAACAGGAATATGCCTTAGTTTGTTATTCCCATTCATCCTGACATCATTTATAACCCCCACACCATCAACATTAACAACATTACTTCCCTCAGTATTCCCATTCTTAGAATCCTTTCCTAGACTAGGCCACTTTTCAGCATTATTAAACGAAAAAGCAACAGTAGCCTTATTACCCCCATCACATAGTTCCTCACCCCTCTTCAAAATTCTAGGACTCTTAACAGGACTAGTACTAGATTTATGAGTTGGGTTATCACTAACTGGAACAGGGATATCACCAATATTGACAAATTCCTTCTTACTAACATCAACATAGGCAAATTATTAGCAAACTGACTAACATGACTACTACCTTCAGAAACACAAATGTTAGTAGTCAATTTAGTATCATTACTTACCATACCATCACCTTCTTTTTCACGAAATTCCCTTTCAGATACAGACTCACCACAACTCCTTGAGTCAATAGAATGAGCATCAACACTAGAAGCAAAATCTCCTTCAAATTCATCCTCAGCTACACTATTACCATCATCAAACTCAACACCTTCCATACCTTCTACAGCCTTACCCCTTTTCTTACCCAACTTACCCGTATTCTTCTTGAAACTAACAGTCTTAGTAGAAATCCTAGCTTGCTTACTCTTATTCTTTAAAGCACTATTCTGATTCTTAGATGATTTCCTTGGCCGTACAAACTCATTAGTTCCCTTTGGAGGAGGGACCAAATTAGGGTTTATTTTGCTAGGATCATCCATGGTGGAATTAGTGTTTGGGGGAGACGGAATCATTGGATTAATTTTATACTAAATGAATAGGATTAAGGTTTAGTGATTTGGGGGAAAATAGGATGAACAGTAAGAGAAATGATAACGTAACGAAAACTTAAAATGACAAAAAGAGTATGATAATCCTAAAAAGTGTACATGAATATTATATGGAACAGTAGATCTGGAACAGGACTATCCAATTCCAATATCCATTATAAAATCCAAAGGTTAAAATTAAATTAGATGATGAAATACTATAAAATTGTTTAGGATTTTTTTGGGGTTTTTTAGAGAGAAGATTTTTTAAGTATTTGTTTTCTTTTTTTGATTCTTCATCCCTTGTTGTACTCTAGAAGTTCAACCTATACAAATCATATACATGCAAGTTTAAACATATCACCAAAATAGAATAATAGATAAACAAGGAAAAGAAAGTAAGCATTACCGTTGGAAAATTTCTTGACCACAATATGGAAAATGGGTTGGGTTAGGATAGTTGCAGGTTGAGAGAAATGAATGGGATAAAATGGATGGTGAATGATGATGAGCTCCTCTTCAGCTATAACCTCTCATATGTCTTGAACTCCTTTAACGACACCGTCACCTTTGAGTTATCATGAGGTACAAAAATTCAGATATGTTTAACACATCGTAGTAGTAAAAGATGAAAGTAAATTTAATTATATGAAAAAAAAACCCTCACCATCATCGTTTGGTCATTATGAGCCGCAGATATAAACAACAAAAGCAAATGTTCAGAAAACACTCGTCTCCATGACTCCATCTTCGGTACTAAGAGCTGCAAGTAAAAAATAACACAGAATGAAAGTAAATCCAAGTCATATTCAGTAGATGTAAAAAGAATATAGGCATTACAATATAAGGATTAAAGGGTAAAAGAAGGCAAATTAGTCATCTATTTTTCAGTGGAGATTATACATTTTTTTTTACTCTCCATATTCAACTTGAGGATGAGAGAATGAGAAAATGGAAGCTGTAAAAAACTAAAAATAAATTTTGTGTGAGAAGAAAAGTAATTTTCGAGTGGGTATTTAATGGGAAGGGAGAATGGTGACGGATGACCTACTGTTTGATGCTGATTTGTCAATTTTTGAAATGCTGATGTGTCAATTTTTTAGAAGGCTACAGTAGAAAGATGCTCTTACTTATTTATACTACTATATATAATGTATTTGAGACTACTCTATAATTAGAAAAGCTTAAAATTCAGACTTTTACTTGCTTATTATGGAAGGATTTCAAAATTAATTGGTTAGGAAGCAGGTTGGTTAGGAAGTTTGTTGTTCAAACTAAAATTATTTAGCTTAACAATCTCTACTATCTCTACTTATAAAGCATAAAAACAATTAAATATATAACCGAATGACGTAAAATATAGTTATATGTACCCGTCGCTGCATTGTGCGAGTACCGTTCTAGTATTATAGGTAGATAAAAGATTATGGGGGATAGCGGTGTTCCAAAAGGTTGATTTACGTGGTTGTAAAGAAAAAGTTTTTTCTTAACAAAAAAGGTAGTATAAGAGTATTGAAAAATAAATAAAAATACAGGTTAAGTTAGAAATTGCAACAAACAAAACACCGCTAAGAAAAGTAAACACGGCACCAATCTCCTATCTGTATACCTTGATCCAAACACAAATATATATTCTAGATCTTTATTTCACGTCGACTCCAGGTAACACAAACAAACATCACATCAAATAAAATTATTTCTTCTACCTAGGGTTTGACATTATTATCGATCAAAGAAACAAAATAAAGAATGGATTGGGGATCAGTAACAACAGAGGATTTAATCGAAGCATTGAAAGAAGTGGACTGGTCATCACCTCCACGTCCTTTGAACGAATTCTTTTCCAAATTCACTCTCCCTCGTTCCACCAGCAAATGGAACAGTCGCCTCAAGTGCAACCTCTACTAGTACGATTCATTTTCTCTTATAACTACTTTTCACCTAATTTGTTTTATTAGTTTTGATAATCGTTGAGCTGTTATATCATTGCTGACGTCATCATCATCTTTTGACATAGTTTCAATCAGTTATTGTTATTTTTCATATTTAAATTGGGGAAAATAGTCATTTTTTACTTTGAAAAATAGTGTAGAAAGCCCTAATTTATCATTTTAACCAACTTTTTCTGGCTTAATTCAAATTAGCTATTGCCGTTGACGATCGTTGAACTGTTATATCAGTTTTGATTACTGATTGACCGAATTTTAATATCTTATTTGCAAATAAAATCACTAATATTTCTGTTGTTGTTGATGATCGTTGAGCTGTTATATGATTGCTGACATCATCGTCATGTTTTGTAGACTTTGATTAATGATCGTGTTGAAATTAAATTGTGGAAAAGTGTTAGATTTAGTGAATTTGTCAAATTCTACGTTCTGAACAGCAGTGAACCGTAATTATCAGTTTTATAGACTACTTATATCTAAATATGCTATTTTCGTTGTTGTTGATGATTGTTGAGCTGTTGCAACTTGCAAGTTTATTGATTTAAAATGTTAAATTGGGGAAACAGTTAGGTTTTGCGAGTTTATTGATTTAAAAGCATATCTATTTTCTAGTTCGTTGTTGCATATCTAGTTATCGTTATTACCAGTTTTGTTATACGCTGACCCGATCCTAGTAGGTTATTGTTATTGTTGTTCCGGGGAAAACACTTCATCTATATGTAAATCGTTGGGGTATTTGTTTTGCTTAGAGATGAAAAAGAGAAATTTTGTTACTTCCGAGGCTTATGTATGATGCTTTTCAGCTGTAATCCTTTGGATCTAAGCAAACATATATGCAGAAAAAAAGAGGTTGACCTTTATGAAACTGACTACTGTATCTGTTGTGAGGCAACGCAAATTTTGAATGTGTTTATTGAATTCTACGGATTTAAGTTTTGTTGGTAAATCATGTCTTAGCACAAGTTTTAATAGTTGGTTATAATTTACAGATTTTATAGACAGTTTAATAAGGATTTGTGTTTCTTGCAGCTACCGGACAAATTACTTCCTCATGATTCTGTTCATTCTTGGTAAGGAGATCATTTCTGTTCAATTGCTTGTTTTGTTTTTGAAGTTGCTTCAAAATCTCATGATTATGAATTTGTTATGTGTAGGATTGGGATTTCTTAGAAGACCACTTGCTATTGTTGCAGCTTTGACGACAGCTCTAACGATAGCTTTCTTAAATGATAGGTACTTGCTCTTCATCAATATTACTATGTTTACTGAAATTTTTGGTAGTGATGATTGAAGTGTCTGTATAGCTATTGATAATTTGATATACATGTGAGCATCTTAATGATAATTTGCGATAAACGTGCAAGCCTTATGATCAAGGAAATTCAGGGTGTGTAATTTTGATGAGAAATAAAAGGACATAGTTGATAGGACCTTTAAGCTATGTGAAATGTACATCTCTAGCCCATTTGCATGCAATTCAGGGATTAGTTATATAAAAGTTATAGACCAATTATCTCCTTCCTGCACTTTGCGGTTGTATTTGCTTTATAAACGGCGCCTTCGGAGTTCGGATATCTTCTAGAATATACTTATTAAACATCTTAAGTCTTAACAACATGATTTCGCCTCATCAAAGCTCCTGCATGTATGCTATTTTGTTCTTTGTAATCAAGATACCTTAAAAGAGACCAGCAGTTTTAAAAAATCTAATCTTGATTCTAAGTGAAAAAGTAATCTATTCTTCAAAATGATACTAACAATTGCCCAACTTCTAAAATAAGATGTGTGGGGTCTACTGTCCAAGAGATTTTGAAGCGAGTCGCGTCCAGTTTTGGTGAAATAGATACCGGTAGTAATGTGGAGCATTGTTGACCCTTCTAAAGAGTGAAAAACCTCATACCTTTATCATAATTATTGTAGGAAACTACATAGCTGTTATTATTATTTTTATTATGTTAGAATACCCTATGATATATCTCTTCCCGTTATCTATGATTATTCTTTCCTTTTAGTGGATAGCTTTACCTGGAAGTAAGTTTATAGTTTGCTTAGCAAGATAGACTACTTATCTTATATTATACTTTTGATATATTATCTTACATTTGATTTAATTTTTTAGTTGAGTTTCTTGATGGAAGAGCTAGAACCTTTATTTTCTCCCCATAAATTAGGACTTCTACTAGTCTTGAAATTAATTCTTCTCCTGATATAACTTCTTCAATTTAAAATAATAATACAATTATTATAAAAAATAATTTAAAATATAACAAATAGTCGGAGGTTCTTTTAATTCGTTTTCTGCCCTTGGTAACCCCCGCCCGAATCCAACCCACGCAAGTACGTCACCCGGATGTCTAGTCAGAATAGCCTGAAGCTCGAAGCACTAGTGGCTTGTTTGCTATGAGATGAAGGATATGACAATGGGATTGACCTGATAATTATTCTTTATAAATGTCATGATTTTCATACCACAGGAGTTAAATGACATAATAAAAAAAGACTATTATAACCCATCTAGTAAAACATTTAAGTCATGTGTCTTCTTCTGAATTTCCCTTCCATGTCATCACTCTTCATCTCTGATCATAAACAATTTTGAAATATATCCCATAGAATACAAGTACCAATTTTAAAATTTTAGAAAAGGGTTTGAAAATTCGAAACTGAGGCATCAATTGATGGTCCAATATCATAGACACAGTTCGCTCTTCAAATGGCTATAGGATCTCTTAGATACAAAGAACTTGTTATGTCTTAAGACTCGTAAAAAAATGTGAAACTATTGATGTAGTTGTTGAGCCCAAATACTGTTCCTTTATTTAAAATCATTTTTATCAAGTTGATTGTGTTTTCAATGATATGGAATTTTTTTAGAATGCGTATGTAACAAGGCGTAATTGATAAACTTGGTTTCAAAAACATAAAACGCATTAAAAGTTTGTATGAAAATATGATTACTAACGAACACGCAAGTCTATTTTACTTTAGACAACGTTTCGGGCTTTTTTATTCAAAATTTCAATATTGAGCTGAAATCCAGAGGGAACGTTTTGACCCTTCAGCATTTTATTTATGCAACCAGTGTTCTTCAATATTTATAAGCTCTATTAAATCTAATTTTATATGTCCAGTATGCTATTTCTATATGATGGATCACACACACACACACAAATTATTATGACAATCCTTCAGATTCTTATCCTCACTTCGGTTTATGCTCGTCAGACAATTTATCAAGCGGATGGCGTTTAGCAGATAGTGTACTCGCTGATGCTAATCACAACAGCACTCTTGATCTGTCACACCCTCTTATCCACCATTCCCTCTGACAGCACCACTAATACTGTTCTCGTTTATTCCCTCTGAGACCACCACTAATATTGTTCTCCCTTAATTTTTCTCTTCTATCTATAACTTCATGGTGGGGAATAACGAAGTTTTGGATTGAGCTTAGAGAGATAAAGTTTTGTTAGATTAAAGAGGGGCAACTTGGTGTAAATTTGGGTCCAAACCACCTCCAACTAGGACATCAGAATGGCATTAACATTAGATGCAACACTATTCACTACACCATTTACACCCCAATTTGGTGCAAGTGTGCAACGCTATTCATCCAACCAAATTTCACAATTCACATATTTAATATTTATTGAATAATTTTACATAAAAGGTGCAAGTTCTGTAAAAATTGGAGTACACACTTGGGGGTCAACCAACTGATGAAGAAGTTTGAGAGCTTCACGATGTAGCGAGTTGCACTTGTAAAGCTCTAATAAGCACAGATAGTGATTTCATTCGGTAATATCTCCTCAGTCCTCGCATATCTTTACATCACAATAGTTGAGGCTTTTCAGTAAATCCAAAGCAGCGGTAGCCAGGGAAGGGTCGGAAACGGTTAGAGAGATATCCCTGTTAGGCTGCGTACTTTGAGTCAAAGACTCCCCCTCCCCGGGTAACCTGAATAGGAAACCCCATCCGTTTATAGTGAATATGTTGTTTAACTTTTTCTGTTATTCATTTAAGATAATTTCCTAAAACTTTAATGTAGTAAAATAAAATTTTGTTCTCAGATTCATATATATATATATATATATATATATATATATATATATATATATATATATATATATATATATATATATATAACAATTATATGAAGACAACTTAATTTGTAAATTCAAATTGATTAATTGAATAAGCTATAATGTATGGGTTTGGTGTAAAAATGGTGCATATACTGGAGTTGAAATACATTTGGTGTAAGCATATACCAGCAAGATGTTCTTTTTACACAAAAATGGTGTACATTGGAGATGTTCTAGTTGTGTTTTAGGCATCAAAAGCAGTAAATATGTATAGAAGTGCTATATCATGTCTTACGGCACTAAGGGGAGCAATGAGATTGCAAAGCTTTCAACAATGTGATTGTCATGTAGTGATCACTAAAGACAATCTGTTATGCCTAGTGGTATTTTGTCCTGTATTCTTTCTTTTTAGATGATACAACATTTACATTGGCCGTGCTTTTTTTGTTATGCATGTTCAATTGTTCATTTTTAAGTTCCAATATTGCAAATCCAGACATCCTAGGCCAAATATGGAACAGATAAAGAGTCTAAGCGTGACATACTGTAACGTTTATATGATCTGTAAACATGCTGTAACATATAAAATACACTTAGCGTTAAAGAAATTTTGCTGAGTATTTAGGAAACACCAATGTCGGGACTTGGGAATAAAGGAAATTTGCATTTGTTTCCATTGGAACAAAGGCAATATTCTATTTGATACTCTTCAAGTATATGCCTGTTTGTACATAATATTGAATTGTGGTGATTGAGTGAAATCTGTAAATGGCTATAAACATATTCCTGTTTTTTCAAGATGTTGGTTCAACTGTGCCTTATTGATCTATCAACTGTTCTTGATAATGGTACGGTTTACAGCTTTGCAGGGACATTTAGTGAAAAAGTAACAAGGTTTGTGAGGCAGTTTTCTCCTCATTTAGCTGCAAAAATGAGGCCTCCACAATCGTGAGCATCTTTGCCTTGGTTTTCTTATACGTATAATGGTCATGTTTCTTAGATTCATTTCGTTATTAGTAGGCCTGTTCTTCGTGGACGTCCTTCCTCTAAGAGGTCAATTTATATATGTGGAAGGCCTCGCTGGGCATTCGTTTTGGCCTTTTCTGCTGGTAAGGAGAAGTCTTCTCATTTGTAATTTTTCTAAGGGCTAATTGCCTAAAAAGTTAACCAAGTTTAGTCTGATTTCTGTTCAGTAACCAGCTTATTTTGGGCCATAGAAAAACCGTCAAAATTTATAAAGTTAGGTATGAGACAACTAACTAATTGTCTGAAATAACCTCATCTGTAATCTCCAAGTCAGGAAAAGTCAATATGGTCAAATGTTGCAGATAAGCCTACTGGTCACATCATTTTGACTGGTTAACGGATCAGATTAAATCGAATATCCAATGGTTTATTTTGGGTTTAAAAAGCTGGTTTGCTATTTATAGAAGTTGGACAAAAGTTTGGTACCTTTTATGCAGTTAGCTTGGTTTTATGACAAGAACTTTCTGATTTATATTGCTTGTTTGTCCTTTCACAGTGAGTTTCTTTCTTTGGTTTGTTTCTTGTGGCCTCTTGACTCTATTATGGGCGCTTACCGTTGGCCTTCTTGGTATATCACTATCTTTTATTCCATGAATTCTGTAAAATTATGAAGTACTGCGTGCTAACTATCAGTTTGCTTTTCAGCTACTATCTCGCATGCTAGTTTTCGGACACCAAACCTGAAAGCTCGTCTCAATACATTTCGCGAGGAATTCCGTGCAGTTTGGCGCAACTACAGTGACCTGTAGTCACCTTTGTTGGTGAGTGTTCATTCTTTTGTGCTTTGAACTTACCCCACCAGAATGCATAATTTTTATGTTATATATACAGGTGACGGGTTGGGTGGGCAACATGTCAGACTCAGTCTGGGCTAAAATGGTATGGGTCGAAACATGCTGAGTTGGTTTGGGTTGACCTTAAATTACTTGTTTGTTCAGTTTCAATTTTCTGTCATTAGTAAGCATTATAATGATTACAAAAGCAATATTATCACTATCTTAATCTAAATATGTGAGGCGAAACGATTTACAAATTGGATGTAATAAAAGTAGACTTTGGGAGTTTTTTAAACTATTCATCTTTTAACTATGTTTTTTGTTTGATCCTTTTGAGATAAAATGCAACCCAATGAAGCAATTCTTTAGTAAATTAAAATTGCCATCTCTACTTGTAAGCATGCTACTTTGTCTCGCGTATTTTGGTGTCGGATATACGCTATCTCTGTGTGCATGCTTCTGATTTTTGTTTTTTTTGGTAAGCGTGCTCCTATACTTAGTCGACTAAATCTACTGAGTTGGTATCTGGTTCTGTTCTTTGTTTATGCCTGCATTCCATGTGTTGGGACTGTTCTACACAATAATATTCACTAAAACTGCTCGCTATGCTCTCGTAACTTATCAGTTATAAGTGTGTAACATTCTATTACAAAAATTATAATGAATAGTATGTATTAGGAGATTGCGTGGATAACTTTGTTGAAATTGTCACCAAAGACTTAGCTGCGACAGTTTCCTAACTCCGTATAGTAAAATCATGGTCTGTGAAAGGCAAGGGCATCCATGTCACTCTTGCATATCAACTTTAGCAGTTCTTTTGTCGCATATTATCTTCCTTCCTTTACAATATCTGTACATGAATATATTACCTTTGCAGCTTTGCTACGTGTTGAATATTGATTTAGTGGTGTCTTAGTTGTTTTGGGTCCGTATCTCGTGACTTACCCAATATGGGAAATGATCTCTGGTATGTTGTATTCTTGCAAAGCAATAGATATATGCTTCTGTTCCTTGGAATTCCACGTGTAGGAGTTCAACATTGTTTGATTATTAGTAAACCCCTGTAGTTCTATCCAGTGACAGTTACTATTTGAGAATCTTCGTAGTGATGCTTGTTGAAAAATACGCAAGTTTGTTGGTTCTGACATATCTAATATCTTTATCTTATCAGGGACACCAAGTTAGTTATGAAGATACATCTCGCGGTATATTTGATGCCTGGACTTCCTACTGATACTGCTGTTGCAGAATAATCCTTCTAGTTTGGCCTGCTGAATTCTTAACAAAGTATGCCTGCTATGGGTAATTGGTTTGAAGTTGTTACGAGCTCTTATCTTCAATAACATCACATAAAAAGTATTTGCTTATTAAGTCTTGAGTGGGTAAAAAATACACTGGGAAATTAGAATAGAAGTCTTGTGAAAAGTTGTGGAATCTGAATATTACCGCTTTATGCTTTAGAAGCTGGAAGTTCAACTAATATTGTTCATAAACATGTGTATGGATCAAATTTGATTTCTTTTTTCACATCTCTTTCAGTTTCATATCTGGTTCAACTTTGCGTGTCTGTAAAGACTCGGACCTAGGACAATTGCACGATTAACAAGAAAATGATTGCATCATTCTGAAAACTAAATTACCAACAAATAGAGACTTATTGAAGTGTGATCTTGTTTTTACTTATTTTTTGCATTTGTCACATCCGTAGTCGTCCAAATGGGATAAACTCGTCACTACAAATGGTCACATTGTCGTGCTCTTCCAATAGCTTAAGTTAAACGAATACCGAATCTCTCTAGGGTTATCTTTTTGTTTTTCTCTATCTGTTATTTACAGTCCCAATTTTATTGTTCACATTTTCATTTTGGCTTATTCCAAAATAAAGATAAATCGCACAAAAAAGTATCACAATTAAGGTTAATTTAAATATTAGGTATTCAACTTTTTTTTTTTTTTTTTTTTTTTTTTTTTTTTTTTTTTAATTCTCAATTTAAGGTTTTGCAATTTAAGGTATTGAAGTTATTTTTTTGTGCAAGGTAAGGTTTTTTTTTTATAATTTTGGAAAACGATTACCGAACATAATTTTAACCGAAATGACTTCTAAATGTTCAATTATAACGATATATCACATTAATTAACAATTCAGTAGATAAAATAACCGATATCATCTTTCAAAAAGTCAAAAAAACCGCAAAAATAAAATAAAATAAATTAGATACCTTAAATTTTAAAATAGAAAAATAGAAGTTGAGTACCTTAAATTTGAATTGGCTATAGAAAAAAATGTCATTGTGCCAAAAAAAAAAAAAAAAAAAAAAAAAAAAAAAAAAAAAAAAAAAAGGCCAATTAACAATTATAAATTTCTTAAACTGTGTGTGTGTTTTTTTATTGATGCACATATATTATTTTAAAAACTTTTCTTTCTTGATTATTTGTTGTTTTAATTTTTAAATTAAATACGAATTATAAGACATGTAAGACACCTACGTATACAAGTAAGATCTTTCGATCTCGATCCCCTCTTACAGATCCGTTCTTGCAAAGACAAACACAATCCATAGTTAACTCTCGATCTTAACAACACGAGGCCAGTTAAATTTCGATCATTAACAACATGAGGGTTGAGCAAAGAAAATTTGGAAGTTATGATTTACAATTGTCATGCATTTCACAGAAGTTGAATGAAATGAATCTATATCATATCAGTAAATGATTAACCAATTCTAAAGTCACACTAATATAGTATAACATCTAAAGGATTTGCATGGTACCTATTAAACCACATGACTTGAACACAAAGATTGATACAAGGACCAAAACCAATGTAAAAATAGACAGCATCCTTTAGGATACAAACGCTTAGAAACCAAGAGAAAGAACGTAAACTAAAATGACCGAAAGCATAAAACTACAAAAATAGATCAAGTCACGTGGTGGTGCGCAAAACATTATCTATTTACATGAGCATGGTTCACAACAGTTGTTCGTCTACTAATATAAGCACCAGAGCTACACCTACGAAACAAAAGACATATATACTGCGCAAGCATTTGTAAGCAAGCGTCTTTATACCATATACATAGGTGTGAGCAAAATGTCCCTACAGATAAGACAAAAGTTGATGCCTGGGCGAGATATATTTACCAAAATTTCTGCGCACGAGTCGATCCTTCAACTACTAGATACGATTATATAAAGTCTACAGTGATGTGCCAACTATCTTCACAAAAACGCCACCATCACAGATACAAAAGTCGAGAAGTACCGTAATTTGAACCCACTAGCGGCAAACTAGGATCTTCTCTGTTAACTTAATAAATCCGATTGTTTGATTCTGTTTATTTATAGAGTCGTGTTTGGGGAGTTGATAGGAGTGGGTAAGAGTGGTGTCGTAAACTGCTTAGGTGTGGTGCTGGGGTCACGAGGTGATGCAAACAGTGAAGGATTTGACCTTAGATGAGGGGCTGGGGCACGTGCTCCTGTCCTTTTTAAATTATGCCCAGAAATATGAGTGGTAACAACACTGGTTGCACATGGGTTCGCTGGTCGTTCTAGTTTACATTCAGGAATTTGAAAATGTCCAACCGAGCAAGTTTCTGTCATCAAAATTCATGAGAAATATCAACAAAGACCAAGTGATGTTATTGAAGTATGTGAAAATGGAAGAAAAATTCGAACTTGTTTTATAAAGAGTGACGAGTTACATACTTTTTGGTATTGTCTTCAGATTGAGAGTGTCTTGAATTTGAAAATGTCCAACCGAGCAAGTTTCTGTCATCAAAATTCATAAGAAATATCAACAAAGACCAAGTGATGTTATTGAAGTATGTGAAAATGGAGGAAAATTTCGAACTTGCTTTATAAAGAGTGACGAGTTACATACCTTTTGGTATTGTCTTCAGATTGATAGTGTCTTGAATTTGAAAACGTCCAACCGAGCAAGTTTCTGTCATCAAAATTCATAAGAAGTATCAACAAAGACCAAGTGATGTTATTGAAGTATGTGAAAATGGAAGAAAAATTTGAACTTGTTTTATAAAGAGTGACGAGTTACATACCTTTTGGTATTGTCTTCAGATTGAGAGTGTCTTGAATTTGAAAATGTCCAACCGAGCAAGTTTCTGTCATCAAAATTCATAAGAAATATCAACAAAGACCAAGTGATGTTATTGAAGTATGTGAAAATGGAAGAAAAATTTGAACTTGTTTCATAAAGAGTGACGAGTTACATACCTTTTGGTATCGTCTTCAGATTGAGAGTGTCTTGACTTTTTTGCGCCAACATCTCAGCCAATAGTTTATTGGCATTAGCAAAAGCGTGATATTCTTCAAGAATCTTTATCTGCTTTGTTAAACACATATCCGATTCATGGACTAATGTATCATACTTCTTACGTACCTCTGAAATTTCTTTTTCACATTCAGAAAGGAGCATTGATTTCTACATATAAACACGATCACTATCATGAATTACTGCAACCATTAATATATAACAGATAAAAAGGTGAGTTTTTATTAAGAACCTTTTCTTGATGTAACTTTGTGATTTGTTCTCGCTCCTGTTGAATTTTGTCAATTTCGGTTTCAAGAGGCTTATAGCTAGAAGTAGGTAGAGGTTGATTGTTTCGGCATTTTTGATCATCATTTGTTCTTGAACTTGAAGCAACTGAATCAGATATGCATGTTGACGGTTCAGAAGATTGCATAACAGCATGATTCGATCGCATGACTTGCGTGATAGCATGATTATATTGCACTGGCACATTGAACAATGCTGATTCACTTTGAATTCCATCCTACAAAATTTAGACATGGTTTAGCTTTCTACGAATATTTTCATAATATCCTATTCAAGTTCTACCACAAAATGAAAACACAAGATTATTCAGAAGTGTAAGCGGAGTTGACATCCAGTTACATCTAGTATGTTAACATACTCCGCATCAATTTACTTTCTCATCTGTCCGTTTTAGTCATCGTACTATTTGTTATGTGTTTTAAAGGAGGTTTTTTTGTCTTGTTTGAGTCATCTTATAGCCACAAAACCCCTAAGGAGGATGGTTAAGAAACTAGTTGATAGTCATAGTTAACTTTTCTATATAAGAAAGTCGCTTATAATGCATAAAAATCATCTTTAAAATACCAGAAAAAGAATAATATTTTCTGCGAGTACCTGATCCAGGGTAGGTGACAACATTTCAGATGACTGATGACCGTCAACATCTTTAGATACCTCTGTATACACAATATCCGCAATATTGTCAGAAATAACAGCAAAAAGGGATCAAACATGACACTAGGATCAGTTACTGTAATGAAGTTAAATACTTTTTTAAAAGCCGAAGTTCTTGTATCATATAACACTTGTCATACCTGCCAGTTTTCTTTTCTTTGTCGACTTTGTTTTTGAAGATGGCGAAGTTTTTTTAGGTTTATCAGCCTTACTTTCTTCAAACACGTAACAAGATTTTTGAGGTGACTTTTGAACCCTCCGGTATGTCCTACTACAAGAAAGTATATGTTGATTTTCTTTGATCAAATTAGTCCAAAAGACAGAAGGCCCGCCTCCCATAAAGAATTCATCAACTGAACCACCCTCATTTGCACGAGTTTCTTTCTCACCCAATAAAAAAAGATCTCTAGAGTAACCTCCATCATGCATCTGTGCATACGATATGATTGAGCAGTGTGTAGAACGTGTATCACCAATCTTATTTTGCAACAAGGATGACAATGCGGGAACCAAATCATCTATAAGTGACTTCTCTGATACTGGAGCTTCAGAGTCGGTGTAGCTTCTGAGCTTACGGAATAAGTAGGATGCACCCCATGCTAGCAGTTGTTGGCAGTTACTCCAGCTAATATTGCTGTCTAGAATTGTACCTTGTTTTGAAAAAATTAATGTTTTTTCTTCGATTGTGAATGATGAATACAAGCGGAAAACTTTCAATGGGTCATGATGTGGATCAATGGTGATTTTCTGAAGGGTTTTCCTGTCGTTTAACGGGTTCCAATCACTGTTGAATAGTATAGCAACATCCACACGTGAAAGTCTAATACTTGAATGACATGCGCGATGATCAAGCAAGCAAACAAACTTTTTGCTCTCCTTATTGTTAAACATTTTTAACGCTTCTTTTTTCTTTCCACAAGCATTCTTGAAAATCTTCTCTATACGTACATAGGAATCTTGACCAAATCTGCGATCAATAAGGTCATCCAATATATCTCCAGTTGATATCTTTTCCGAATTAATTACTGGCTGCCAAGTAAAAAAGGAATAATTGACCGAGTTATGCTTTAGGAACCCAACCCGAAAGGTACAAAAATTACCCGTTTTGACGGTCACATAGAGAAATTGAAATAAACCCTCTGGAGTCTGGACAACTTAAAGTTAATCTAATACCTTAGTTACCTGATATAGAATAAGTACTCTTAAACCACATCGTTTAATCTCTAGCAAAAGCTTGTCAAGAACTTGCAGTTTGCCACTGACATTGATATCAGCATCCAATGGATCAACTGAAGCATCTTTTTTGGAAGAGTTACGCAAAGTAGGATCAACAAGATACGGGTGGTCACAGCACTGCAAAAATAGTCAATAGAATAAAAAAAATATTCACCGATAATTATGCAAAACAATTCCATTGGTCATAGTTAACTCCCAAAAAAAATGAGAAAGAAACCTTTTGGGTCTGGGTGAGAATGTCATTTAGTGAAGAGTTGTTCCTTAAAGACGAGGAAAGAGCCTCCATATTGGAACCTAACAAAGAACAATATTGTTCGATTTGCATTGACGAAAGATGAACCGGGACCAAATACTCTTCAAACTTATGAGTGTTGAACTTGCACTCAAATGCAATAAAAGGAGATAATTTCTTTTTCAACGTTTCAGTATCAACATTAGTCTGCATGTCAGCATCTGTATCAATCTCTTCGTATTTAGGATCAAGCAGCGAAAGAATATTCTGGTAGCTCTGCTTAGTATCCTGAAAATCAACTTAAGTTGAACTAATGCAAAAAATAGGGAAAGAGGCAAAATGGGTAATTCGGCCGGGTTACGTGACCTAAATTGACCCAGTTATAAGTAACAAAGAAGTGATTAAGAAAACATACCACTGTTTCACTAGTAATCATTAGCAGTTTCATATGAGCCACTAATATCTTGATTTTCTGAAAATGTGCCGAGATTGCGGGACGCTGACATTCATCTATTAATATCAATCCCCAAGTAATGTGATCAAGCAGATCCAAATCCTGCAACACAACAAGATCACTATTATTGAAGCTCAAGAATTTAGCTTGATGAAACGTATCCATATATATATATTAGTTTCATATTAAGACAGTCGTGTACCTCAACAAGGTCATCAAGGTCATCTGGAGATGACAAAAGCACTTGACACATTAGAGATCCGCTTTCACTAAAAAATTCTGATGCTCTAATGTCAGCACGCGCGTCTTTGTTCCCTTTGTATGTTAGAACCCTTATCAGTTTAGACCACTTTGAAAACTCGGTCTCCCACAAGGAAAGAGCGCTTGAATCAGCTATGATTAGAATAGGCTCTTTCAATTTTTCTAACAACGATGATACAAAAAATGCCACCTTAAATAGTCGATCCTGCAACATCCGATCAATAATGCCATCAGAGAAAATTCATACAGATAAAAAAAATATATATAAATAGATAAGCCAACAATTTACCTGCCCATCAAAGAAAATAGCATTCTGACCTATGTGCCAAAAATCACGAAGTTTGTTAACAAAAGGAAGTACATGGTTGCGTATCTTGGTTGAGACCTTAAGCTTTATGTCTGATATCTCAGTACTTCCTGTAGCTGTGTAGCATATGAAATTAACTGGCATCAGTAATTAGGTAACATATCATCGTGAGTTGTACTGATTTACATTAATCAGAGAGTTAATACTTACTCGTATAGTGTAATAATGATCACAATATCTTGTTGCTAACCATAGGTAATTAACAAGAAATATACAGAAACATATATCAAGCAACTTAATTTACAAATATGTGATCCATTGAAACAGAATGCACACCAGATTCATTTGCAGATTCTCGATTGCCAAAGCAAACTCCTTCCGAAGCTAAAGCAACCCTGGGGAATGAAACAATAATGCAGACGACTATTATTTTGTGTACAGTGGCATATAAAAAAGATCACAGTATACCATCTAAGATACCAAATATTTCATATTTATAACAATAATTAGTCTTCAAAAGTAGGGCATAACGACTATAACGGCATGCAAATCCTAAGCCATTAGTCTATAACGTATAACCACCATAACAAATCAAAATACTGCTAGAATGACTGTTAATTAGGTTTATGATTACACAACTTTACCTTTGTTTTTTATGTTTAGAACCTGAACAAGAATCTGTAGCAGCTACGTTATCCCCTCTTTTTGACACCTTCACCTTCTGTCCAGCATTTTGTAACACTTGTTTGTACAGACGTCCATCTATTATCTTCCCTTTAGTAACTTGATTTGCATGATTCTCCACTTTTTTGAGTTTGGGCTGTTTCACACTTTTCTTCATCTTTATGCTCATATCTACCGAGGCGAAAAACTTTTCTCGTTTCTCCAACATTGCCTTACTTGAATACAAATTGGGGTTCTCCATATCTGAGATCCTGTTTCAGAAATTAAGTTGTGTAAATGCTGTTGTCTAAATAGCATCAGTTTAGTTTAGTAATCAGTATCATGTTACACATACATATGCACACACTAGTCCCCGCCCCTATGTATGTACGTACCTATGTATCAATTTGCATTAGAGTTAATAAAAAAGGGGGCAACTAGTCCCCGCCCCTAGCTGTAAAGAGGCGAGAATCAGTGAGGTATCATGTTTAATCTTTAAATCACCTTCTTTGCTATGACCTCATGTTAGCCGTGGGAGCGGTAATACCCCGTAAACCAACACATACTTCAATGTCATTGCATAACTAGTTAACCACCACCAAGTGGTCTAGTGGTTAGGCATCTAGATGTCCTCACAAGATGTCTCATGCTGAAACCTACACCTAGGTATATGGGGGTGGCGGCCAGAGAAAAGTCGAAAACAATCACGGGATACCACGGTTAGGCCACATAAATTTGAGTCAAAGACTCACCATTCCCGGTAAATTCGGACTGGGAAAACCCCATCCGTTTATCTACATGTCGTTGCATGCAAGCATACAAACTGATTGTAAGTCCTAAATCAACAACAATGACAACGAATTTTAGTTAAAAAAACACATGAAACCTCTAACAACCCATATACTCCGAGGATCAAATATGACCATGTGCACAAATTTTTTTGTAAGTATACTAACTAAATAACACCAGAAACACATTTCGATGGACGGATGCATTTAAGATGCATTTAGGAAAAATGGATATTTTTTTAACACTACATGAAAAAAACCCATGTGTGTCCCAGGACCGTCTGGGTGGTTCCGTCCCTGCATGGATCAAGATTCTCTCAAGTTAGAGTCAAACATGACTAATGATGTTGATTTTATTGTGATAGATAGTGAATTAATAATAAGTAGGTCTATAATTTTTACTAAAAGAAAATGTTTTTTTTTTTTTTATCTTATTTGTGATTGGTGAACATGATATCTATCATGTTTGACTCAACTTGAGAGGATCTCCTTCCTCCCTGAATATCTTAACTATCTATAATAGAGAAATGGTCAATCTTGAAAGTGGAATCTTGAAAGTTGGTCAAACATTGAAACTTGAAAAATCTTGAAACTTGAAAAATCTTATTAAAAGAAATTATGAAATGTAATTAATACTCTTATTAAAACACCATATTACTTAAAAGTACAATATTTATTCACAGTGTACAATCAATTAAAAATATATCTACCAAATTAAATACAACCAATTAAAACAATTAATACAAATGACAAACCGGGTTGATCCGGGACGCTTCAAACTCGACGAGTTGAACCAGTTTAATTTGACCCGTTTTCGACCCAAACTAGCAAGTTGACCCGGTTTAAATCGACAAAATTTTCGACCGGAACGGATCACGCTTCAAACCTGACGGGTTGAACCGGTTTAATTTGACCCTTTTTCGACCCAACCTAGCAAGTTGACCCGGTTTAAATCGACAAATTTTTCGACCGGAATGGTTCAACCGGTTGAACCACCCGGGTCGAATCGGGTTTCAAAACATTATGTTTAATTCTCAAATCTTCAAACTTTATATCTACCAAATTAAATACAACCAATTAAAACAATGAATACAAATGACAAACCGGGTTGACCCGGGACGCTTCAAACCCGACGGGTTCAACCGGTTTAATTTGACCCGTTTTCGACCCAACCTAACAAGTTGACCCGGTTTAAATCGACAAATTTTTCGACCGGAACGGTTCACGCTTCATACCCGACGGGTTGAACCGATTTACTTTGACCCACTTTCGATCCAACCTAGCAAGTTGACCCGGTTTAAATCGACAAATTTTTTGACCGAAACGGTTCAACCGGTTGAACCACCGGGTCGAACCGGGTTTCAAAACATTATGTTTAACCAAATCTTCAAACTTTTATTATTTTTCATTTATAACCTATAAACATTTTTTTTATCAATAAACTATCTGTCGCTATAAAATCTCGTTGCTATGCACGGGTACTCGTCTAGTACTAAATAAACAAACAATAATCATATGCATGTATTTGCAATAACTCATATAACAAAATGATACAAAACGACTAAACTATTTTAAGCACTAAATCAACAATAACAATAGTAAGAATCATGTAATCTAAAATCAACAATAATTCACATACAACATTAACTAAAATAACAAATTACATTACATTAACCTTTTACAGTTGCAGCTTGCTAGCTACTTATTTTACTATTTTAGGAATGATTTTCTTACCTTTCGAGTAATGATACGGACAGGTGGTGTGTTTTCTTTATAGTATTATCTAAAAATAGAAACAATCTAGAAATGTTGCACCGCTAGGTTCTTGATGCTCGAAGCTACTACCCTATTTTTTATTTGCTAAAAAACACACTAATATATACTCCACCGTAATTTTATTAACTTCAAAATATCGGGGACATGGCATTATCACAAAAGTCCACTATTTATCCTTTAAAAAAGAGAAAATTATCTGGTACAAAAGTCCACTATATTTATCAGCTATATACAATGTTCTAAAAGGCGTGAGGCATGGCGTGACGGCACAGCCACGCCTCAAGCCTTACGCGTCTTTGCAAAATCTTGGCTTTTTTTAAGTCGTGATTAAGGCGGCAACAAAATATTTATAAATTTAAGTATTTATAATTTTATATCATTTTATAAGAACAATTTCAAATACTAAAGCCCAAATTCCAAATAGCAATGCCTAAATACAAGTCTCAAGTAGGAATTAAGTTTTGAAATTACGAGGCCCAAGAAAGAAATAACTCAAATACTTGAAATTCAAGTCCAAATCCATAAATCCCCTAAATGCTTCTAAAAATGGCGCCACACCTTACCAAAAAGGCGCGCCTTTGCACGCCTTTTCGCGTCTTATTCCACGCCTTTTCACACGACGCCTTAACCTCACGCCTTGGTCCACTTCGTGGCGTCGAGGCCACGCCTCGCGCCTTGGCGACGCCTTAGCGGCGCCTTAACGCGCCTTTTAGAACATTGGCTATATAGTTTTCAATACTTTTTTTTGTCAAAGTGGTCATGCACGACTGACACATGTCATTACTTTTACTTTTTCTGGTACATAAAATAATAACATATGTCAAAAATTAAGCGGAGTTAAGCAATTGAGCATTAAAAAAATTATACACCAGAAAAATTAAAAAAGAATGACACGTGTCAAAAATTGGGTGAAGTCGAACAATAAAGCAGTCAATCATGACTATTTTGAAAAAAAGATGTTGAAAATGACTATATAGTTGATCAATGATGGATTTTTGTACTCTTTTGATAATTTTCTCTTAAAAAATAAAAAACAAACAGTTTAATAAATATATAACATAACAAGTAGTTATTTTTTTTTTCTCAGAATATTTACCATCAACTAATTAGTTAGTTAGTGTTTTTACCAAGTCCTTACCTTTGTCATTTTCTATCAATGGTAGTAATTGTTCCAAAATTTTATCATACATTTTAGAGTAAATTGCAAAAGTCGTTTTTGTGGTATGTCAAAATCGCAGGTTCAATCCCTACATTATTGAAAGTGCAGTCTTTATTTATATGGGAAACTATTGGTGCCGATATCGTTTCTGCACAAAAATAAAATGACTAAAATGCTTTCTACCTTCCGTTAGACTGTCATTTACCTTTGGGGCATTTTAAGGCATGAACAATTTTCACTCCAAAAGTTTATCATATGGGCGATACTTTCACTTGTGAAAAAGTAAAGATTGTACTTGCAATTTGAACATACTATAAAAATGGTTTTTACCATTTACTCTACGTTTTATATGAAAATCAAAATGCTTAACAAGTTAACACCAACACAAAAAGAGTTGTCTTTAAGATGCAAACTACATACAAAAGAGATGACTTTTATTAATAAAACAAAAGTCCTACGATCTTATTTTGTCACTCTTTAATCAAATATGATGTAATTTAAATATATTTAAAATGTAATAAACGGGATTTTGAGATGGCGTAACTGATAAGAGGGTCAAGTATCGGAACGTGGGATCAGCGCCAATCTCCCGTGTCAAAGCGCCAGGGAGGCGTTACCACACCGAGATATCTCGGCGTGAAGGCCCAAGCCAGGTAGCTGGCGTGTGTTAAAAGGGAGATTTTTTTTATTTTATTTTTATTTTTTTTACCGTTTGAAATGCAATGGCTAGTTGCTATTCAAAAAATATATAAAATAAAAATAAAAAATAAAATAAATACACAACCATTTTTTACACACGTTATAAACCCCTTTACACTTTCATTTTTTACACAACCATTTACAAACACTAATCCTTACTCTCATTTCTTTAAATATCTCGACAACCAAATGATCCGTTTTTCAATCATCTTCGTCAAACCCTCCTACACCTTCATCCGCACACTCAATATCTTCTCACAATATCCCAATTTTCCTCCTTTTGGTAGTCAATACACTATGCCGACATACGCACCCGAAGAATATTTTCACTTTCAACAACAACACCAACTACTTAACCAACAATTTCAACATCTTCTACAAAATCCACAACAATTCCAACCATCACAACACACACATCCACCTCCACAACAAGCCACACAACCACCACAACAAACCCGCGAAGAAAGTATACGACGAAAAGGAAAAGAACCCGCAAAAAAAATATATATAAAAAATAAAAAAAAAAACAGCAACAACAACAACCACCACCACCAAAACCGAAACAACCGAAAAGGAATTCACTTTTTGGTTTCCGGAGGAGGAACGCTATTAGCCGAGTGTTATGTTGTCGTTTATGAGGATAACCAAATTATATTGGAAATGGCCAAAAGGACGAATCATTTTTATACAAGGTTGAGTACAACAAATTCTCTCTACACAAACGTAACAAGGATATGTACAAACATTATTACGCTTGAGTAGAAGTGGGGGAAACAATGTATATCTTTTAAATCGTGTTTGGACAACATACCGTGACGAGTCAAAAGGAATACCGTTTTCTCAAGACGACACGCTGCAAATCTTGAGAAAGCACCCCAAGTGGGATGTGGCCGATCCGGTTGATCTCACAGGACATACCAAGCTATTTGGAGATGATCCGAGACCACGTCCCCTGGCAAACTAGGTCCTTTGAAAACCACGTCGAGCACCGTGGGAAGTAACCCATAAGATTTTGGGGATACTTTACAAAATGAATTTAGACTCAAACGGGAAGTCGCTCAATCGGATATCAAGGTGGCAAAGTAGAAAGACCATACGATAACGAGGTTGGAAGAAATGAGGTTTCTCGTCACTAGCACCGCGAGGATGTCGGACGAGGATGCCTACATGATCAACATGCAAAAAGAAAAAATCCGTCAAAAATATAGACGCGACAATTAATTATTGTATTTTATTTTTTTATTTACGTATTGTTTTTAATTTTTTATATGGTTTTTTTTTCGTATTTTAAGTTGTATTTTTATTTGAATGAATGAAAAATTAAGTTATTTGAAAATATGAAAAATAAAATAAAAAATAAAATGGTGGGTCCCAAAATTTTGGTGTATAAGTATTAAAAGTGAGAATGTTGTGGTGGCGTTGAGTTGACATAAAAATGGGGATTTTGACATGTTATTATACCTAGCACTCCAAGAGCACAAGGTACTCATGGTACCATTGGTAAAAATGCAGCCATCTCAGCACTTTTTTCCTATAACACCAGAATCTATAACTCAGTACGATACACCCTCCTTCCTATAACATCATTTCTGGTGCCATGGACCCCAAAAGTTTTTTGTCATTTAAACAACACGTTAAAATTAAATTTTCATTAATAAAAAAATAGACGATACATTGAAAAACGAAATACAGTTTAGTAATCAAGGTTCCATAAATGCTCCAGTGCTCCAAGATATCTTGTCGAATGTCATTGTGCACTATTCTATCCCGAAGTTCTCTATTTTTCCTTCTATGTATCTCACATCGTTCGACCTAAGTACGTTGGATATTCGGTTGTGGAGAAACGCAATGTGGAAAACTAGAAAGGGGGAGGGGGGGTTGAATAGTTTTCCGTCTTTTTAAATTTATAAAAACTTAGTTTCAAAAACTTTAATTCGAGTTTATGTGAAATCTACTCTAGCATAATATGGACAATTAAGTAAAGTAATAAGTAAGAGATGGAAAGATCAAACCGCGACACGAAGGATTTATAGTGGTTCGGTAACGAAGCACCTCTTCGCCCTACTCCACTCCCCGAGCACCTAACTCGAGAGTTTTCTTCACTATGTCAACAAGCTTCCTTATGGCGGAGAAAACCTTACACACCTTTGCTTATACCAATTTTCGACACTCAGCAAAATGTCGAGTTCTAATCCTAGCTAGAACCAATCTCACGACTTCTTCACAACTTCTGCACACCACAACTACTTCACAACTTCTCACGACTTCTACACTACTTCTTCACACCACAACTACTTCTAAGCTACTACTTCACACCACGACAACTTCTATACTACTTCTTCACACCACAACTACTTCAATGTTACTACTTCACACCACACCTACTTCTATGCTACAACTTCAACAACGTCACAACTTTGCAACACTACCAATACTCCAAGCCTATCCAATCACTTAAGTTCACAACTAACTATCTAATGTATACACCTTTACACAAATTAATGAAAGATCTACAAATTTTAATACACAAACAGCTTAGATAGTAAAGACACACTAAGTTGCAATACTTCTAGTCTTGATGAATAGAAGTATTCTTCTCTTGCACTTGAGTGGTTGAAGCTTGGATCACTTGAAAACAAAAGCTTATGCTTATATGATCAAAGGATTTAGAAGGAAGTAAGAGATGAATTAGAACAAAAAGTTTAGAGTGCAAAAGGTGAGGAAATATGACAGGAATGGTCCAATATTTATAGGCAAAGCTGAGGACCTGAGGAGCGGAGCCGGTCCCATTAAAGACAGGCCGGTCCCCTTAAACTTTAAGGGGGCCGCCTATATATTTAAGGGGGCGCCCTTTATAAACGATCCTCAGCTTTGTCTTTTACTGGGGAAGGTTTTTCTGGAACATTTTTGCCATTTTTAATAGAAAATTTGAATTCAAATATTTATTATTAATTAAACATTTTCCTTTATTTACCAAAAATGTTTTATAAAAGATATAAAATGTTTGTAGCATTTTATAAAAAATCTAATGACTAAATAAAAGTTACTTTGATTATAAAATGCATTAGGCATTTGTATATTCATACCTTAAGTGATTAGATTGTTAAAATGAATATTTATAACTAAATATTTGTTTACATAATAATTTTACATTTTGTGATTATCAAAACGTAGAGATATCGAAAAATATTAATAACGTTTTTAGACATTATTTATATCAACACGCAATTCATTAAATTTACTAACTGCGAAATCTTGATATTTCAATAACATGCTATGTAATATGATGCAACAATATATGATTCTTTGTAGCGCGTTGACTTGGTAAGCACATGCGGGTTATTTTATAATTCCCCAACGATCTTGTACGCCTCCGAAAACTCGTTCAATAACTTTTCATTCACTTTCTTGAACTCTTTTAAATTTCATTGTTTTTTCATCCCTTGAAATAGAAAATGATTTGACAAATTAAATGTAGACCATTGAGGATAAATTCGAGCCGCTAAATAGTAACTTTTTTCGTATGTTTTTCCATTTACTATAAGTGGGCTTCCGGAGCTATATCGGGAAAAAGGTCATCAAATAACGGTGAATCATATAGAACATTGAGCGAACACCAAAAATTGCATGTCAAATTCACGAATCATATGACGCAACGACTTCAAGCATTAGAGTCGAGTATTTATGATCACGACTTTTGAATTTCCCGTGTAAGGCCTTCGGGCAGCTTGTCCATTCCCAATGCATACAATCAATACTCCTCAGCATTCCCATGAGTCAATGTTTTTCTTCATCCAATGCATATGTATGTTGGATATCATTTAAATCGGGTTTTCTTAAAAACTCTTCTATGTATAAAGTATGTATGCATTTGGTGAAGTTTTGGCAAAATTCACGTGAACAACGTTCACCAATTTGCAATTACTCATCAAATGCATCGAGTACTGTACCGTATGGCAATTGGCATATGGCCTATGTTCATTTTATGATATGACTAATTCTTAAACGACCCAAAGCATCCGGTCGTTGTTTAAAAAAAGAAGTATTCGGAAAGTTGTTCAACATTGTAATTGGTAATGTCATTGACTAGTTGTTTAAAAAGTCTCATATGATACATTCGCCAAAATTTCTTCACATAATTTGTCGCCGCATAGCGCACGCGTTTGGCTAGTCCAAAAATATTTGTTAGATTTGGTGTATAAGACAAAATTAAAAAGCGAAATGGGGTTGTGTAACGGAGTTTTGAAACTCAAATGAATAGTGAAATGGGGTTGTGTTAATACAAATATCGTCTAAAAACGTTATTTATATTTTACGATCTTCGCTAAGTTTTGTTAATGACAAATGTAAACTTTAGTTTCTAAGTAAAACATAATCTTAGTTTTAAAGACTTGCATAAACTAGACTTTTGCTACATTTTACATTTCATAAAGCACAACACTTCTTATTTTCTAAAAATAGAATTGTCATATCACATTTATGGCAAGTTTTGTCATTATACATTTATGGAAAGAAATGTGTTTGACTTACTTAGATGTTGCTTGCAAGTTTAGTATTTGACTTGATATTATGTGATGTGACATTGTTTGGTTTGCAAGAGTAATGAGATGTGACTTTGTTTGGTTTGCAAGATTTATTGCAAAACCAACTGCAAGCCCGGCGGTACCCTGGAGGTACACGGGCGGAACCCTTTTGAGGGGTCCGCCTGATCCGCCAGACCTGCAGAAGGTTTGGCTATAAATATTGAGCCACAAGTTGAATTTTGGCTCATCACTTGACATTATATTTTACACACACATTCACTCTTTCATCTAACCTCTTATCATTTCATATGTGAAGTTTCTTTTTGTAGCAAAGAGATTCACGAGCTTACTAAAAGTAACAAGTATTCAACACAACGTTGCAAGACTTGTTAGCTTAGCATTGTGTAGACTTGTGTAGTTTACACTTCATTTGATTGTGTATTTTCAGTAGTGATCGGTTAGTATTTTAGTCCTCAAAATACAAAGTGTATCGGGAGTAGTTGTACCCTTGTAAAAGAACTAACGGGAGTGATTGTACCCTTGGTAAAGAACTCAACATCTAGCTTTGTGTCAGTAAAAGTATAAGCGACGTGTAAGGTTTTCTCCGCCGGTGAAAGGAGCTTGTTGACTAGTGAAAGTAACTCTCGAGTTGGATATTCAGGGCGTGGACGTAGGGCAAGGAAAAAGAGTCCTTGTAGCCGAACCACGATAAATACCCGTGTTGTGGTTTGATCGTTTCTTTCATTTACTTGCATGTTATATATTGTGTTTGTGTATATATCTTTGATCAAACGGAAAGTTTCAAAGCTAACTTAACAAGTTAAAAAGATTTTAATCGGTAAACTATTCAACCCCCCTTCTAGTTTTCCACAATTGGCATCAAGAGCTACGTTACTCAAGCTTTTAAAATATATTGTGTTTTAAAACTTGAAACGATTCATGGATTTTGAAAATTACAAAGAAAGACAATCTATGCAAAGACCACCACTCTTTGAAGCAAATGGTTTTATATATTGGAAAAAACGTTTTGAAACTTACGTGAAATCTAAAGATATAGATTTGTGGTATATAATTATTGATGGTGATAACGTAGTTACTAACATCAAAGATGATGATCAAAAGAAATTAATTGGTAAAAATAATGAAGCTAAAATGATGCTTTACAACGCTTTGCCTAAGAAAGAATATGAAAGAGTCTTTTTGTGTAAAACCGCCAAAGATATTTGGCAATCTTTAATTGTCACTCATCAAGGAAACTCACAAGTTAAAGATAACAAAATTGATCTTCTTGTTCAACAATATGAACAATTTGTTATTTCCGAAGATGAGATTATTGATAATGCTTTTGCTAGGTTTAATACTATTATTACTTCACTTAAAGCACTTGACGAATCTTTTTGTAGTAAGAACTTTGTCAGGAAATTTTTTAGAGCACTCCATCCGAAGTGGAGAGCGAAAGTGACGGCAATTGAAGAATCCAAAGATCTTTCAAGCATGTCATTTGATGAGCTAATTGGAAACCTCAAAGTTCACGAAATGGTAATGAAAAAAGATTCGGAGCTAGTTAGAGGCAAGAAAGAAAAAGTTAAGTCCATTGCCTTGAAAGCTAGAATCCAATCAAGTGATGATGAAGAATCTACTTCGGATAGTGATGATGAGGAATATGCTATGGCCGTTAGAGACTTCAAGAAGTTCTTTCGTAGAAAAGGAAAGTTTGTAAGGCAACCTAAAGATGACAAGAAAACTTTCCGAAAAGATCGTAATGATAGGAAAGGAAAGGTTAAAAGAAAATGCTATAGGTGTGGAGACACAAGTCATCTTGTAGGAGAATGTCCAAAACCACCCAAGAGCAAACCTCAACAAGCTTTTGTGGGTGGTTCTTGGAGTGACTATGAAGGAGATGACGATGAGCCAAAGAATGACGATATTGCTCTCATGGCTCACAACTCAAATGAGGTATTATCCGACTCATCTTACTCCTCTATTGATGATGACACTTTACAAAAAGAATATAACAAACTTTGTGAATTGAGCTTAAAAATCATAAACAAAAATAAATTTTTGAAAACTAAAAAGGAGTTTTTAGAAAATGAAGTTTATGAGTTAAAAGAAAAAGCTAAGAGATTAGAAAAGAGTAAAGGTATTGACGCACCTTGCAAATCATGTGAAGAGCTTAAACTAGAAGTTGAGAAACTCAAAATTACTCAAAATGATCTAATAAAACAAACCACAAAGTTTAAGAAGTTCGATAAGAGCATTTCTTGTGCGGATGAAATTATGAAACTTCAAAAGTCATCATTTGATAAAACAGGACTAGGATTTACGAAAATAGAAACTTCAAAGGGTCAAATGAAACAAGAAAATATTGCACAAGAAACAAATAAAATTGCTACAGCAGCCTGTGGATCAGGCGGAACCCAATTTAGGGTTCCGCCCGTTGGTCCCGAAGGTTCCGCCAAGTCTGCTGCAGCAGTAACTCCATCCACTTCGGATCGTTCAAAATTTGTTAAAGTTACATACAAAAATGGAACAAAACCTGTGTTTAAAACTGGAGTAGGATTTAGTAAAAATGAATTTAGAGCTAAAACTACTCAACCAATACCTAAGACTCTAATTCCCAAACGCCCCTTTCCGAAGAGCAACTTCAACGCTCGACCAAACTACCAACATGTTTGGAACCAAAACACTCCTAGACATTACCAAACTCTAAACCACATGCCATGGAACCCTTATGCTCTATTTTCATACTTGGAACAAATTAATGGCATGCTTAACCAAAATGGACCCGAGAAATTGGGGACCAAATGTTTGAGTGTTTTTCATAAAATAGGTGTGCCTCAAAGTTTGTTTGGAACCGGATGAATGGATTAAAGATAGCGGTTGTTCAAGGCACATGACGGGTAACAAAAGCCTCTTCACTTCTTATCACAAATGTGACGGAGGTAATGTTACGTTTGGTAGTAATGCTAAGAGCAAAATCATCGAAAAAGGTACAATCTCTCATGACTCCCTTTTTATTGATGATGTAGCTCATGTTGATAACTTAGGTTTTAATCTCCTTAGTATTAGTCAACTTTGTCGTAATAAGTATAATGTTCTTTTTAGTGAAAACGGAAGTAAAATACTTAAAGATGATATAACCATAGCCAAAGGTGTCCTTAAGAACAACGTATATGTCATGAAGATGGATCCAACATCTAGAGACAAACTTTGTCTTACCTCATTAGATGAATCTTCAACTTTACGGCATAGACGTTTAGGGCATGCTAACATGAGACTAATCCAAAACCTCTCCTCCAAAGACTTAGTTCGAAACCTACCTAAGTTGAAATATGACCAACACTTTTGTGATGCTTGCAAAGTCGGTAAATAAGTCCATAATAGCCATAAGGCTAAAAACTTGGTTTCTACATCTAAGTGTCTAGAACTTTTGCATATGGATTTATTTGGTCCATCCGCTATACAAAGTTATGGAGGTCACTTCTACACTTTGGTCATAGTTGATGATTACTCAAGATATACTTGGACAAAATTTTTGAAAAGTAAAAATGAAGCTTTTGATAAATTTGAGATTCTAAGTAAGAAAATTCAAAATCAAGTAGGGTCTAACATTGTGTCTATTAGAACGGATCACGGTCGTGAATTTGATAATGAATTTCAATTTGGAAACTTTTGTGATAATAATGGTATAACTCATAACTTTTCGGCTCCACGTACTCCTCAATCTAATGGTGTAGTAGAACGTAAAAACCAGACATTGCAAAAGATGAGTAGAACAATGCTTAATGAACAAAACATTCCACAAAAGTTTTGGTGTAATGCCGTTGACACATCAACATACATTTTAAATCGAGTCTTAATTAGACCATTTATGAATAAAACTCCTTATGAACTATATAAAGGTAAAAAGCCTACATTAGGATACTTTAGAGTGTTTGGGAGTAAATGTTTCATTCTTAACACCAAGGATTATCTAACCAAATTTGACCCAAAGTCTTATGAAGGTGTATTTCTTGGATATTCACAAAATAGTAAAGCATACATTGTTTTGAACAAAGAAACCTTAAGAGTCGAGGAATCATTGAACGTAACATTTGACGAGAGTCCACCTCCCTCTAAGACATTACCTTTGGTAGATGATGACTTAGTTGAAAGCCAAGCAATAGAAAATCAAGAAATTTTAAGTGATGACAAAGAAGATGAACCATTTAACAAAGAACTTGTCAATGTCTAAGAATCTAAAAGTCATCCATTAGATGGTGTCATTGACAACATTAACGAAAGAACACTAAGGTCAAAAGTTCAAAATGAAAGCAACTACTTTTGTTTCGTGTCAACCATTGAACCTAAAAATATTAATGAAGTCATTAAAGATGAGTCTTGGGTAATTGCAATGCAAGAAGAGTTAAACCAATTTGTTAGGAATGATGTATGGACATTAGTTCCTCAACCAAAGAGTCAAACTATAATTGGAACAAAATGGGTATTTCGTAATAAAATGGATGAAAATGGAATTGTGTCTAGAAACAAAGCTAGGCTAGTTGCACAAGGATATAACCAACAAGAAGGCATTGACTACGATGAAACTTTTGCTCCGGTTGCTAGGCTCGAGTCAATTAGAATCTTACTTGCATATGCATGTGCACACAATTTTAAACTCTTTCAAATGGACGTCAAAAGTGCATTTCTAAACGGAGTCATTAATGAAGAAGTGTATGTTGCTCAACCACCGGGCTTCATCGATTTTGAAAAACCAAATCATGTTTACAAACTTAAAAAGGCTCTTTACGGACTTAAGCAAGCTCCAAAAGCATGGTATGATCGACTTAAAACATTCCTAGTTGACCATAAGTATACCATGGGCCTAGTTGATAATACTCTCTTCACTAAGAAGAAAGATTCACATATTATCATAGTCCAAATCTATGTTGATGACATTATATTCGGATCAACTTGTCAAGAATTATGTGTGGATTTCTCAAAAATCATGCATGATGAGTTTGAAATGAGTATGATGGGAGAACTCAACTTTTTCCTAGGACTCCAAATCAAACAACTAGAAGATGGTATCTTCTTTAACCAATCTAAATATATTAAGGACATGCTTAAGAAATTTGGACTAGAAGATTCGAAACCTATCAAAACTCCCATGTCCACAGAAACTAAACTCACCAAGGATGAGGAAAGTGAATCCGTAGATAGCACTAAATATAGAGGTATGATTGGTAGTCTACTTTACCTAACGGCTAGTAGACCCGACATTATGTTTAGTGTTTGTCTATGTGCTCGTTTTCAAGAAGATCCTAAAACTACCCATCTCGAAGCCGTTAAAAGGATTTTTAGGTATATTAAGGGCACTACACATTTAGGTTTATGGTATCCCAAAGGAACGGGAATAGACACCATAGTGTATGCCAACTCGGATCATGATGGTGACTATGTCGATAGAAAAAGTACAAGTGGTATTTGTACTTTTGTTGGACATTGTCTCACCTCATGGTTCTCTAAGAAGCAAACGGTTCTTGCTATCTCAACAACGGAAGCCGAGTACGTTTCGGTCGGAAAGGCATGTCAACAAACTCTTTGGATGAAGCAAACTCTTGTTGACTACGGAATTCAACTCAACGACATCACAATTCTTTCTGACAACAAAGGTGCCATTGATCTTAGCAAAAACCCGGTTCAACATGCTCGTACCAAACATATTGAAATCCGTCATCATTTCCTTCGTGACAACGTTCAAAAAGGAAATATCTCAATTGAGAAAGTTTCTTCCGAAGACAACATAGCCGACATTCTCACAAAACCCCTTAAACATGAACCTTTTAACCTTCTTAGGCTAGGCTTAGGACTCATGGAACCTACATTGTAGTTCTGGACATTAGACAAAAATTACAAAAATCAAAACAAATTCATAACTCTTTTTCTCAGCAGGGTCGGCGGAACCCTCAGACACAACGGGCGGAACCCATTTCAGGGGTCCGCCGTATCGGTCGACCTGCAGAACCAAAATCTTTTGTGGAAAACTAGAAGGGGGGTTGAATAGTTTACCGTTTAAAAACTTTAAATTTGTTGTATCAAATGTCCATTTTTAGCTTGTTCTAATATAAAAGATGTTACTTGTAGTTTATGACTAATATAACTTAAAACATGTTATCACACAAGAACAATTAACAAGTCACAACACAAACAATCACACAATGCAAACATTAAAGTAAGACAATAAGTAAAAGGAAAGTGCAAACCGAACACGAGGATTTATAGTGGTTCGGTCACGGATCTCCTCTCCGCCCTACTCCACTCCTCGAGTACCCAACTCGAGAGTTACTTCACTAGATCAACAACCTCCCTTTTCGGCGGAGAAAACCTTACAATCGTCGCTTACACTTTTACCGACACTAAGCTAGATGTCGAGTTCTTTTACAAGGGTACAACCACTCCCGTTCGTCGCTTACACTTTTACCGACACTAAGCTAGATGTCGAGTTCTTTTACATGGGTACAACCACTCCCGTTCGTCGCTTACACTTTTACCGACACTAAGCTAGATGTCGAGTTCTTTACCAAGGGTACAACCACTCCCGCTATGTTTTGTGGCCCAACATAAAAACCTTGTGTTTTATGGCACAAACACATAAACCTTCTAATCTATATTGTTATGATACAATGATGATCCAAGACATAAAAGTCTAATAGATATGCATGCCTAATCTACATGAACTCTTTGAATAAGAAGTCTTCAACTATTGAGGATGTCAAGTGCCCTTGAATCTTCATATGTTGGAATGCTTCAATGAATGATGACTTCAAGATCTTGTGACTTTCTTGGTGGATCATGAAGTATGATATGCTTACAACAAAGATGAAAGTTAGAAGCATTATGATCATTATGGAAAGGGTGATCTACATGGTTTCCTACTTATCTATGTGTGTGTGTTTTATTTCATCTTTTCATCACCAACTTATGAGAAAACCATGGACTACTATTTATAGGAAAACAAGTAAAGAGGTTTTTCTAAAACCATTTTCTTAAAACTAGCAAAAGTAAAAACCATGTTCTAGTCACTTTCACAATGTCACATCTAGTAAATACTAGTCAACATGCATTGAACCAAATATGGAATACTTCCAAAATGTGTAAGAGTATTGCTAGTCAAACACATAAACCTTCCATAAATGCATGATGTGACATATATATATATATATATATATATATATATATATATATATATATATATATATATATATATATATATATATATATATATATATATATATATATATATATATATGTATATATATATGTATATATATTTCTATTTTAAGATTTAGATATATATGAAAGTAAACTTGTATATATTACCTAAGTAATGTTATTATAGTAAGTTAATGAGTTATTTAAAAATGTTTGATTCCTAATGTCATCACATTTTTGTCATTTGTAAAACTTACTAATATTACTTTAACACCTAAAGTGGCATTTATTCTATTTGACACCTAAAGTGCACTTTGACACCTAATATACTTAAAGACCCAAAAAGTATTTTAGTCATTCTAAATGGTTGGTCAAGGGGTTTGAACATAATGCTACATAACAAACATGTACGAACCTGTGTTGTAGCATACGATGACTCGAGACGTTGAGAGGTGTTGAATGTTTGTTGAGACAAAGTATGATTACAAGTAACTTGTACATTTTACGTTATGTATCAAGTTATACGTTTGTCATCAATCAAAACAAACGAGACTGTATAGATTAAATATCGTAATATTTGCACTAACATCTTTGTTTATATTAAACCAAACACCCATTATCTCATACCACCACTTCCAAACTGCTACTATTCACTTTACCATCCATCCATACCTACGAATTCTTGGTCCTCCATTCATTTACATTGCAAATCAATCATCATTGTAAGTATTCTAAACATGATTACAATCCTGATCTGAGTCTAGGAATTCTATTTCTTGCACAAAAACAAAAACTTGGGGTTATGCATTAACTTGAAAAACTCATGCATAAGATTAGGTGTTTAATAAAACTAATCATGTTTCCCATAGTTAGGAATTGCATCCTTAATTAGTATAAACATGTTTGCTAAAACACCCCATGTCAAATCCTTCCAAAAATTTCTCACAAGTAGGACAAATATTTTTTCGTGTCACATTGAGAATACAAAATCAAAACGTTATATTTAAAACATCATTTGCATAATGTCTCTTGAATGCTAAAGAGAATACATAACCAATATGTATTTTCGGGTACATTCAAACGAAGCTACATTGAACTAGGAGCGTTTGGGTTATCTTTTGTTTTATAACAAAACTTGCATAAAACGATTTTGAAGCATCAAAATGAGTCAAGATAACCGCACCTCCACATTCTTTTCATATAGGCACACACTAGAACATCCACATTATAATAGTGGTTTACTTAAACTAAAATGTGAAATTTTGTTGTTCTAGGAATCATCATGCCTCCTCTAACCCACTACGACCACAAGGACACCATTAAGTACCTACCAAAACACCACAAAACCAAAGGCCTTACCCCAAACCAAGTAAACGTTTTCAAAGCCCTAGAAAAACACTATGTCCATGAGGGTAGAACCATTGACCCGTCTTTCCTAGAAGGCACAAACCTTTACGCCGATTTTGCCACAATCAACTTTGAGTGTCTTTTGAATATCGACGAGCCTATTTGTCCTAGGTTCATTCTAGAGTTCTATGCATCCTCCGTCCTCTCCACGGATGATTATGGTCATATGTCTATCAACTTTAGGGTTAACGGTCATCAATACTCCTTCACTCTTGAGGTGTTTGCTCAAATCCTAGGTGTCCCAAACCGTGGTACTTGCCTCTATTCCGACTTGCACTCCCTCTCAACTCTTGACAACCTCCAAGACCGTATCCACCCTTATGACACACCCCTTGTCTCAAAAGACGTACTCCGTGACCACCTCTTTGTTAGGACCACCACCACTAGGAGAACCCGTTCGGGGAATGAGGTCGATAAGGACCCATATGGAATGGAAATGAACGAACTCAAGCCCCAATTCAAGAAATAGGAGGAAGTCCTTAGAGCCAATGTCATTAGCACAATAGGGAACCGTGACCATATCAACCTTTGCCTTTGCTACATGCTCTACTCCTTGTCCATTAGGCAACCCTTCAACCTTGCCTACTACATGGCCAAGAGAATGGCCGACATTCCCGTGCATGGCACAACGGCTATGCTGTATGGAATGCTCTTGACACGTCTCTTTAGGTTCATCTCACTCATTCCACCAACTCCAAATGGTCTTCGTCTTGACTACACTCTCATTCCACACACCTTTGTTCCACTTAGTGATAAGAGAGTGTACAAAGCCCAAGGAAAACGTCCTCATCCTCCTACCTCATCATCGTCTTCCTCAATGAGTGAAGATGACAATTTGCCAAACTCTAGGCTCCCACCTCTCGAATACCTATCCCAACTTCCGGATATTCCAAACGAGTCGGCGGAGTTCAAGCAAATAAAGGGGATGTTTAAGAATCTTGGAAGATTCCTTGGAAAGCTCAAGAACAAGATTGACCGGCAATGAGAGCGGGTGTGTAGGAGTGTTTGGCACTAGGTGCTATTTGAACTAATTTGGTTGTCTAAACAATGCTTATGATGTATTTGTAGGTTGGTACAATGTTTGATACTATTTGGAACATGTTTCATCTAACTTTGATGCAGGAAAACAACTTTTAGCAACTTGTCAAATTTTCAAACTTATAATATTTTCACTAAGTTTAGTGAATATCGCTAGCCCCTGGTGAAAGTCATATGATATGAGTATTTACATGTTCATTTTTTGCATTTCCTAACCAGATATGCATTATATTTTTGATTTTAGGAGTTTTCGAAAATTTTGAAAATCGTCTCGCGGGTCAAAAACGCGGGCTGCCATTTTCTAAAGCTCTGGCGGTACCCAAAATTGGGTTCCGCCAGTGCAATTTCTGGGAATTCCAGAAATGGCCCAACGGACCAGGCGACACCCTCAAATGGGTTCCGCCTGTGTATTCTGAGGGTGCCGCCAACAGCCTGCAGAATTTTTGTTTTCATTTTCACCAATTCAACATCCAAACACCAAAATCCAATCCTTTTAAGTAGAAACCCATTTCTTGCAATGTGTTTAGCATAATAGGGTACTCCTTCTTCCATAAACTTAACCCAAACCAATTCCCGCCAAAATTCAAAATTTGCCATAACAACCTCAAGGACCCCCCACACATAAAGGAAGAAACCCTTTTAAGGGATCCTTGAAATCCCTGAGATCTATACTACCACAAATCCACCAAAACCACTAAGCATTTAGTGCAAAACTTGTTTTCTCACTTCACCATTTTCATTGGATTGACTTCCATGATTTGACAACCCACAATTAGTTTTCCAAATCATTAGAAACCTTCATTTTTGTATGGACTAACATCAAATCCAAACACTCCTTTCCATAATCCTTCAACACTATAAATTAAGCCATCCTAAACACTATCAAATCACACCTTCTTCACCACAATTTCTGAAACTTCTTAACCATTTTTCACCATGACTAAGTCAACAATCACCTCACAACCATCAAGACCCATCCGGAAAACCGCCCGGATAAGTGTTAAACCACTATGGTCTAATCAACCCATTAACCTAAGCTCCTCATCTTCGGATGAATTCACATCACCTATAAAAAATGAACACTTTTTGAACCTTGCATCTCCATCACCATCACCAAATGAACCCAATGAGCTCACTCCACCACCTACTAAATCACCCATTGACCCAAGTCCACCAAGTGCTCCAACCCAACCATCCAAAACTTCATCACCATCACCATTACCCAAAATGGAACCTATGGAGTTATTTGGGTCTCCTCCCACATCACCACACCCTTTTTTCCAAGATCTTAATGATCTCCCACCAAGACCTTCACAACCACCACCTTTTTCACCAAAGTCAATTCTTGACCAAAATGAACATTTTAACCACACCCAACCACCACAACAAGTATACCATCAACCCAAACCATTGTTGTTTCACCCCATCTACAATGACATCCATGGTCCTCTTTATGGAGAACCAAAACCAACCCATTTCCACCCACTCATCCCCATGTTTGCTCAAATTGTGAGCAAATGGGTGCAAGCATTAAAACGTTGCTTCACCAACTCCAAGATGAAACCCGGTTTGCATTCCAACACGTCATAGAACGTTTGGATGCTCTTTCCCACCCAAACAAATCCTAGACAACCGTTTGGAGGCCGTTTGCCCCAATTTAGGAAACTAGGCTTTTATTTTTCTTTCTTGGTTAATTTTTAAGTTTTTAGAAGTAGAAGAATATTACCCATTTCATGTCCTTTGACTTTTCTAAGTCAAAATTTTACTTGGAATGCTAGTTCTTTCTACTTACTTTCGTGTATTGTTGGTTGATCATTTTTATGTTGTCTTTGTGGTTGCAATATGTGTGGTAACTACAAGCTTATATATATCACCAACTAACTTTTTTTTTTTGTAGGATTCAAAATCCATGTTTCCCATCTTGGCACTCCTTTTAGGGGGAGTAACAAGCAAGGGGGAGCAAGTGCATTTTTTCGCTTCGCTACTCTACTTTTTGTTTCGACAAAAAGGGGGAGAAATATATTAAACCTTCAAAACTTAATATGATTTTCATCACTTAAGTAAAACAAGTTTAATATAAATTTTTTTTAAGTCTTAAAAACCAAGATTTTGTGAGTTACTTAAAAACAAAGTTTATGTTTTGTCATCAACAAAAAGGGGGAGATTGTTAATACAAATATCGCCTAAAAACGTTATTTATATTTTACGATCTTCGCTAAGTTTTGTTAATGACAAATGTAAACTTTAGTTTCTAAGTAAAACATAATCTTAGTTTTAAAGACTTGCATAAACTAGACTTTTGCTACATTTTACATTTCATAAAACACAACACTTCTTATTTTCTAAAAATAGAATTGTCACATCACCTTTATGGCAAGTTTTGTCATTATACATTTATGGAAAGAAATGTGTTTGACTTACTTAGATGTTGTTTGCAAGTTTAGTATTTGACTTGATATTATATGATGTGACATTGTTTGGTTTGCAAGAGTAATGAGATGTGACTTTGTTTGGTTTGCAAGATTTATTGCAAAACCAACTGCAAGCCCGGCGGTACCCTGGAGGTACACGGGCGGAACCCTTTTGAGGGGTCCGCCTGATCCGCCAGACCTGCAGAAGGTTTGGCTATAAATATTGAGCCACAAGTTGAATTTTGGCTCATCACTTGACATTATATTTTACACACACATTCACTCTTTCATCTAACCTCTTATCATTTCATATGTGAAGTTTCTTTTTGTAGCAAAGAGATTCATGAGCTTACTAAAAGTAACAAGTATTCAACACAACGTTGCAAGACTTGTTAGCTTAGCATTGTGTAGTTTACACTTCATTTGATTGTGTATTTTCAGTAGTGATCGGTTAGTATTTTAGTCCTCAAAATACAAAGTGTATCGAGAGTAGTTGTACCCTTATAAAAGAACTAACGGGAGTGGTTGTACCTTTGGTAAAGAACTCGACATCTAGCTTTGTGTCGGTAAAAGTATAAGCGACGTGTAAGGTTTTCTCCGCCGGTGAAAGGAGCTTGTTGACTAGTGAAAGTAACTCTCGAGTTGGATACTCAGGGCGTGGACGTAGGGCAAGGAAAAAGAGTCCTTGTAGCCGAACCACGATAAATACTCGTGTTGTGGTTTGATCGTTTCTTTCATTTACTTGCATGTTATATATTGTGTTTGTGTATATATCTTTGATCAAACGGAAAGTTTCAAAGCTAACTTAACAAGTTAAAAAGATTTTAATCGGTAAATTATTCAACCCCCTTCTAGTTTTCCACAGGTTGGTTAGTGCACGTTTAGTTTATAGTTGGGGTTAAAATAAGATTTAGATTTGAGGTAGGTTTAGGACAAACAAATTATATTTATTTAATATATTTTATAATAAATTTTAAATAAAATATATTATTTAAATTATAAAATAGCAAAAGTGGTTCACATATGTAGAGAGAGACAAATGAAGATAGCCTACAAAGTACACAAACCCATTTGAAACCTACCTAAGTGCCCAACTATCAACCTTTCATTCAGGGTGCGTTTGGTATGCTTGATGGAATCACTATAGATATAGGTTTGAGAATAGAGTGGAATGAAAATGAGTATGTAGATATCACTTTTCATGGGTATCCACATACCCACCAAATCAAACTCCTATGAGGAAACCCACATATCATGGGTATCTTCATTCCATTGTGGGGGGCTCCATAACCAACCAAACAACATTAATGACTTTCAAAGTCATAGATTCATTCCCATAGTGGATACCAAACGCACCCCAAACTAGAGCTGAGCATCGCAAACCCCAAAAACAATCGGACCGAGAAAACCGACCGGACCGACACAAACCGACCAAACCAAAGGAGCAGCGGTTCGGTCTCGATTCCAACTTTTTCCTTATTTCGGTCTCGGTTCGGTCCGGTCCGGTCTTACAAACCGACAATTATGCCTTCTTAGACCGGACAGATCAAAGAACCAGACCGGACCAAACATGTTCGTTCTGGTTCTTAGTCTTGGGTTTTGGGCTAAATCGGTCTCAGTCCGATCTAGGTTTGGCCGGTCCAGTCTTAGCCCGATGCTCACCCCTAATTCAAACAATCATTCCTTTTTGCAAAAGAAAGAATCAAACAAGTAATAAATATCTTTTAAATGAAAAATTCATTTCAAAGTGTCAATCCAAACGGGCCTTAATGTATATATTGGTATTTGGTAATGGTATTTATGACCCCAAACAAACAAAACAAATTAAATTGCTCTTAAACAAGTCAGATCAATGGGTCAAAACTGTTTTACGAGTATATAAAAGATGGGTCAAAACTGTTTTACGAGTATATAAAGATGGGTCAAAAATCAAAATACATTCCTGGTTTGGCACCTCTATGAAATCCCAATATCGTTTCAAACGCAGATTCAATGCACACCAAATAGGCGAGTTTCGAACAATGAAGAGTTCAATTAAATTGTTACTAGTCCCTTAAGGTCAAAAAATCAATATATAATCTATGTATTATTCTAATTTTAAGATGCTTAGGGAAAAATCACTAGCCAAAAGGTTGAGTCCAGTTTGGGACCGAACCCATACTGAAGGTCCACAAAGAAGGCTCATGTAACCAAAAAAAAAGATGTCATAATTATTAAACAAGTACTTGGTCATCGACCCATGATAATTAACATTGCAGATAGAAAGACTCGATAAGCATAAACTCTTTGAGCAAAATTTCTGCCAAAAGACCTAAAGACTTGCAATTTTCAGAAAGCTACATGTTCCACAAAACTTCCTTTGGTTAAGTAATTATGTACCAAAGCTTCGGTCTCCTGCATCTCCAAGTCCCGGGATTATCATCCTGAAATCACCATTTAAACACGAGCTTTAGACAACTCAATAACACAATATTTTATTTTGTTTGTTTTATAAATATACTTGCCCTTTATCAGTAAGAGTTGGATCAATCATTCCAGCATATACATGAAGTCTGTGAATAAAATTTATATAACATTAATCTCAGAAGATAAAAGTGATCATGTGTCAATGGTTTTCGAGTTTTAGTAATATTGTACCCTGGGTACTTCTCGCTCAGCTTTTGGAGGGCTGGAGGGCAAGTAACAGCAGATACCTACATGCATCGCCAAACTTTAGTTATATGCAATGTGTAAAAAAGGATAAAATTTGTTCAAAAAATTGCAATGTAGAAAAGAAATAACTAAATTGAAACTTGCAAATATCCAAAATATAATTGGTGACCCGTGACAATACCATGGAGCGAGAAACTGATGGTAATGGGCAAATAGGTAACTTAACATTATTGTGAGCAGAAAAAACATAGAGCAGACTACAAATGGTTAATCTACTTACCACTTTGATATGCTGATTGTCAACTCCACGTTCCTTGACCAAGTCGATGGCTGCCATTATCGTGCCACCTAAAGATAATTCAAACACAAAAGAAAAAAATTAGAATGGCAATGAAACATAAATATTAGAGTATTTTATAAAGTACAGACTTCAATGTGGAAATGAAAATAGCTTACCTGTTGCTAGCATAGGATCCACAATAAACACTTGAGTTCCTTCAGAAAACTTTTCTGGCAACCTGCGAAAGGAACATTAAGAGCCATCAGAAGTTATGCATGGTTAAGACCCGAAATTTTAGAAGAAATCAAACAAATATTGTAATGAATTATGACCCTAGTTGGAACTTCTTACTTGTTCAAATAAACCGTTGGTTCAAGCGTCTCTTCATTTCTGCTAACACCTAAGAGTTAAAAAAAGATAGATGAGACAAAAATAAGCGGCAGGTGCTAACTTTAAGTAAAACTTAAGAATACGTTACACGCAACTATTAACGAATTAAACAATATTATTAATTACCAAGGTGGTATGTCTTGGTTGCTGGTAAGATTGATGATGCATGCTCAGCAAGAGCAAGCCCAGCTCTCAGGATGGGAATAACCTGCAAGTTAAATGTGGCTTATTACTACATTACGTAACTGTGATGTATGATTGAATGCCCTTTTATCATGATCTTTAAAGTTAAATTCAAGTCTTATAACAAAGCATACTAAAAGGGGATCAATATACTAACCGCTACAGGTTCTCTTGGATCAATGAATTCCACTTCAGCAACCCCGAGTGGGGACTGAATCTCCCCTGAAACGGTAGGCTGCAAAAAACGGGACAAATATGCTTCATTTTAGAATTTATGCCTGTCTAGAGTCATATGCCAACAAATCAGCAAATAAGTTCTTTTTACCTATAACTTGCTACGGCTCTATTATCAATAAAAATTACAGAAATAGCGCATACCAGCCAATCCCTAGATGCTTCATACATAAGCAGCCTTCCCAACTCAGCCATGGCATTCTCTACATTTAAAGTGACAGGTAAATTAAAAACATTATGAACAATAATATAACACGTGATTTGACAAACAGATGAAATAGTATAAACTAATGCTTTCACTAGATGATTAACACTAAAAACAAAAGAATATAGTATTCAACTTGTAATAGCCCACACTAGAAATAAACTTTTGAAAATATAAAAGAGTCACAATTTGCTTGATTAATCAAATCTTTATTTGAAGCTCATACTACCTTTGATCAATCAATTAGGATCTTTAATAAGATCAAGTCTATCCAATTCATGTCACATTCTGATTCTATAAGCCATAAACAAATTCTTTAAATAAAGACACAAATATCCCCCCAATAACAAAAGCTTTAATTTAACAACAATATAGTATAACTAAAGCTAAAAAGATCATGGTCATCTAATTGCATGCCACATTTTATAAACCATAATGCAGACTCACAAAAATTCAATAAAAACAAAATAACCCCATAAGAAAAGTAGCAGCAAAATCTCATAAAAAACCAAACAAAAATAAAGAATCAAATTAATCCAAGAAAACTACATGTTTACTTGGATAAAAACTAAAAATCCCAATAAAAAATAGAAACTAAAAAATTTAACACCAAAATTGTATAACTAAAGCTAATAATACCATCTTCATACAATTGCATGTACATTAGTTCAATTTTGTAAAAGAAAACTAGCAAAAACTAAATCAAAACTAAATAAAAATGGAGAATCACTATCTAAAGAAAAAACAAAAATAAAATTAAACAAAAACTAAATCAAACACTAAATAACAACTACTTGGATTAAAATCAAAATCTCAATAGGAAACACAAACTAACTAAATTTAACACCAAATTAGTATAACTAAAGCTAATAATACCATCTCCATCCAATTGCATGTTCATTTAAAAAAAAAAAAAAAAAAAAAAAAAAAAAGAAAGAAAAAACAAAGAAAAAAAAAAAAAAAAAAAAAAAAAAAAGACTTACTAAAGATAGGACAAGGAGTTTGCTCATTTCTAAGCACAGAAACCCAATGCTTAATCAACGGATGAGGTGGCACAAACACCTACAGTACAACATTAACAAAATCATAACTTTATACTAAATAAACAATACCCATAATTAATAAAATCAAATAAAAAACATACCAGCATTCTTTTATCCAAAACAGGTTTCTTTTCAGTTGTAGCTAGCAGTGGCATACTTCTTCTATGTTGGTGGTGTTGCTGCTTGTTGAAGTATGACAACTGTGAACCACAACAAATATTAATAGTGAGTTAGTATTAAATACAAGGGTAATTTAATAAATTATATTAATTTGAATTAAATAGATAAGTACGTTGCTGTTATTGGGTGAGAGATTGGTGGGTGAATATGTGAAATTGGGCGGAGATATTTGTATTTGAAGGAAACGTGAAGAAGCCATCATTAAAGGAAATGTGTTGGTTTTTTTATGAGATTGGGATACATGTGTGTTGTATACGATGGAACATGTGAGTAACTGTTTTTAACTTATTTCTTTTAGAGACTATGGTCTCGTAAAGTCGTAATATTATGGGTGGTAAGGCTGGGCGCAGTCGTGACCGAGCATGACCATGTCATATTAGCTTTCTTTTTCCGATAACTAGATATAATTAAATTGCAGCAATCGGTGACAGAGTTATTTTTTATGTAAAAAAAAAAAGAAAAAAATAAGGTGTAACAAATATCGGTCGAAATCTAGACCAATTTGGAGAATTTGGGTTTGCTCGACCGATCATGACCAAATACCCAGAGTGGGCTCGATCGACCTTGACATTGCATGACAGATGGGAATCACCCTTCGAGTGTGTCAAGCCTAAATTTATGTAGTGTTATTTATTTATTTATTATTTAGTTATTTAGTTATTTATTTTTAAAACGGCAACTCATTACCATTTGATTGATAAGTTTCTTATACAACATAAGATATTATTAGGACAAAAGCCTTTTGGTGTTGGTTGGGTTTTTTTAACCAATGTTTTTAGAACCGAAATAAGGAGTTTCTCAAATAACATGAGGTCGAGTCACCAATGTTTTTAACCCGTTCATTTTTATATCATGATTATCGTGTTGCGTGTCACATGAGACACTTGTTGAAAAACATGATGAAAAGCGTGAGTAAAGCATCATTAATAAAATATGTGAATAAATTGGTTTTAGAGGATTTTGTACTCTCATGTGACTAAGGGATGAAACCTCTGTCCCATGGGAATATAGGATGGCACACATGAACCATAATCTTACCAATATTTGTTGTAAAAAATTATGGACTTGATAATGTGACGATCTTTTGATGAAAGTAGGTGAAATGTGTGAAGAAACATTGCTCAAAACATGCTGTGAGAATGGTTTTTACGGATTGGACTCTCTCATAGAACATGTGTTTGCTATATACTAGCAAAGTACTCGCGTGTTGCAGCTGCAAGTACTATGCAATTAAAAATCTCAACGAAAAATGTTTTTCAGCTCTATATTTTACGATAATATAGTTTTACAGATGACGAAAATTTTAATTTTGAATAATTTAGTATGAGGATGAACTAGCTGACAATGGCCTGTACTCACAAGTTTAAAAAAATAAAAAATAATTAAAAAAAAATAAAAATCCATAGTGAATTTTAAAAATCACTTACATCATGTTGAGAAAATTTAATTATATATATATATATATATATATATATATATATATATATATATATATATATATATATATATATATATATATATATAGGGGGCCATTCATGTGAGAAATCTAATTTTTGTAAGAATGCGAGAACTAATCCTAGCCACTCATTTTATCCTCCTTAAACTTTGATCTAATGGCTATTATTAGCTAACTATTTTTTTTGCAAAATTTCAAAAAAATTTCAAAAAATTTCGAATTTTTTTTTGAAAAATTTTCAAAAATTTTTTTTAAAAATTTTCAAATTTTTTTTTGAAAAATTTTCAAAAAATTTTCGAAATTTTTTTTTTTCACATGTGACGAATTTTTTTTTCACATGTGACGGAATTTTTTTTCACATGTGACGAAAAAAAAAATTTACATGCGACGAAAATTTTATTTCACATGTGACAGAATTTTTTTTCACACGTGACAAAAATTTCGTGAAAATTTCAAAATTTTTTTTCACATGTGACGAATTTTTTTTTTCACATGTGACGGAATTTTTTTTTTCACACGTGACAAAAAAAATTTCGTGAAAATTTCCAAATTTTTTTTCACATGTGACGAATTTTTTGTTTCACATGTGACGGAATTTCTTTTTCACAGATGAAAAAAAAATTTTACATGCGACGAATTTTTTTTTTCGCATGTGACGAATTCTTTTTTCACACGTGACAAAAAAAAATTCGTGAAAATTTCCAAAATTTTTTTCACATGTGAAGAAAAAAATTTTCAGAAAAAAAAATTTCGGAAAAAAAAAATTTCGAAAATATTTTCTTCGGAAAAAATATTCAGAAAAAATTTTTTTTTCCGAAAAAAATTTTCGAAAAAAAAATTTTCAAAAAAAAACATTTTCGAAAAAAAAAAATTCGAAAAAAAATTATCGATTTTTTTTTTTCGAAAAAAAAAAATTTCGAAATTTTTTTTTTCGAAAAAACGAAAATTTTTTCGAAAAAATATTTTTTTCGAATTTTTTTTGAAAATTTTCAAAATTTTTTTTAAAATTTTTCAAAATTTTTTAAGAAATTTTCAAAAAGTTGATTAACTAATATTAGCCATTAGATTAAAGTTAAAAGGAGGATAAAATGAGTGGTTAGGATTGCTTCTCGCGTTCTCACAAAATTTAGGCTTCTCATTTGAACGCTTCACTATATATATATATATATATATATATATATATATATATATATATATATATATATATATATATATATATATATATATATATATATTAATTTTTCTGAACACACTTGTAACGAGATAATATGGAAAAAAATGACTCACCTATGAGTACTTTTTTTTCTTCACTTATTTGAATTATTAACAATGTTTATTATATTTGTCACATATAGGTAGATGATACAAGTAAAACTGTACTTATAAAGATAAAAAAAACCTAATATTCAAAAAATCATGTAGGGTAACTTTAAAGATTATAGTTATTATTATATAATTAGCACTTAGCACTTTTTTATGGATTCTTATAAATTAACACTTAGCACTTTGCACCTTTGTTTTGAAAAAATCGTATGATTTTTACAAAGCACAGTTTTTAGTTTTTACCTTATGTTTTATCAAAAAAATTCTAAAATGTGTACATGTTGTTTCTCGAGGCACTCTTACAATTTAATTATATTTTTCAAACATTGTAATTTAGTATGTATTATGAAGCTCTGTTGATTTAAAAATATATTTGCATTGAAAATGATATAAAAAAAAAAAAAAAAAAAAAAAAAAAAAAAAAAAAAAGGCGTGAATAAAACATCATTAAATGTGCGAATAAATTGGCTTTTAGAGGATTGTATACTCTCATGTGACTAAGGGATGAAACATGTGTCCCATGGGAATATAGGATGGAACACATGAACAATAATTTTTCCAATATTTGTTGTAAAATTTTATGGTCTTGGTAATGTGACGATCTTTTCATGAAAGTGGGTGAAATGTGTGAAGAAATTTAAGCAATGTAAAAATGGCTTTTATGGATTGGATACTCTCACAGAACATGTGTTTGCTATATATGAGGATGGAACACATGATTTACCTTTTTTTTTTTTTTTCAAAATGTTTTGTAATCGGTCAAAAGGTTTTAGTAAAGTTGTAAAAGATTCTAGTCTAATTGAATCGAGTTTGAACTACGTATTAGGACTTGGTAATGTGTGCCAAGCTTCTTGATGTTCGGGTCCATAAGCTTTGACATAAGTCCAAAGACATTTCACTCCTTGTGTATTAGCCCAATCCACTTACTTAGCCCACAATCTGCTGGTGATCCAATCTGATTCACTTTGGACCCAAAGCCCCTTTTTACTAATTCAAGCTTTTCTTTTGTAACGATGTCGCGAAATAACATCTAGCTCAGACTGCTCAGTCATACATATTTCTCCAACATTCATCATGGTACAGTTATTTTTAAACTACCCCAGAATTAAGACTTACTGAACAAAAAAAATCTATATTCAAAAGATCGAATGACCATGTTCGGTTTTATGTAGCTCCCAATCATGGGCGGAGATAAAAGGGGACAAAAGAGGCAAGTGCCCCCTAGCAAAAAAAAATTAAAAAAAAAAATAAATAAATAAAATTGTAGTATAAATTTTTGAAAATGTTGGACTTTTTTCGTAATTTGCCCCCTTTAAGTACCAATTTATAGTGAAGTTTTTAAAATTTATCAAAGTGTGCCTCTCAACCGAAAATTTCTGGCTCCGCCCCTGCTTCAAAAATAATAATAATAATAATAATAATAATAATAATAATAATAATAATAATAATAATAATAATAATAATAATAATAATAATAATAAATGTTAAAGTTTAAACTCTAGTATAGTGATTTACCTTTGGTCATCTTTTTCTCCTTCAGCCTGCTTTCTTTAATTGTGATAAATTGCTTTCTGTATGTCTAGAGTTGATGATGGTAAAGCTATTGACTAAGTATATTGTGATAAATTGTAACATCAATTTTTATTTTGTAGGTTCGTAGGTCATTACAAAAAGTACGTAACGTGCAACCTAAACACATGCATATATGTTGATGCATTATATGCATATCATATTCAATTTATTTTGGAGAAATTCCTAATTCTTGAATGTTGATAAATTTCGTCTTCATAGTCCCTTGTATAGATGATAAAAAAAAAAAAAAAAAAAAAAAAAAAAAAAAAAAAAAAAAAAAAAAAAAAAAAATTTCATTCAATGTTATTGTTGAGAACCAACATTAGTCATGTTATTATCTTTAACAGAAAAAGATTTACGTCTTCATTTGTGTGGCAACTAGAAATTTTGATGTCATATTCTTGACGAATTTTTTGGCAACTACATATTTTTAACGGATGAGTTTTGGCTTTTTGAAAACTTTTAGGTCAAAATGAAGATTGTTGAAAAGAAGATTAGTGACATATGAAAATGAAGTTCGACTTAAGAAAAAAATAATAATAATACATGGTTTCTACAAAATAAAAGTGTCAATATATAACAATATAGTCTCAACAAATATAATCACTACATAACATGTAATATAAAAATGTTGATAATATAAAAATTAAAAGGTACACATATCTCATGTTATTATTATTATTATTATTTTTTTTTTAACGGCAAAGTTTATTAAATTAGCAAGGGGCTAAAAAGGGAGTTACAAATAGGTGGCTAACAAAGGATTTTGGATCCAGTTAGACCATGAAATGTTCAGCTTTCTATATCTATTTGAGAACCAAACATAAGAAAGATCAACTATACTATCGAAAATGTCTTGCCGAATAGGACGCTTGAGACTAAAAATGGAGTCATTGCGAAATTTCCAAATAGACCAAGCCGTGACACCCAAAATAGACCGTACAATATGCTTCGCGTGAGGATTGATTCGGAGATCTTCTACCCAATCGAAACTAGCAGCAAACGAATTAATAACAGGAAATGAGAGATCCAACCACATAATGACTTTATGCCAAATCTCAGAAGTTAGCGGGCAATTCCACAAAACATGATCTATGAGCTCCGGACTTTGGTTACAAACAGGACATAGAAGGGAGTTTAATTCAATACCTTTCTTGCTTAGATTCCAACGTGTGGGAAGGCGATCACGCAAAGCTCTCCAAATCATAATGTTGACCTTTTTCGGGATATAACGAATCCATCTAGTAGGGGAATGAACATCTGGCAAAATGATAGTATCAATATGAACACGAGTTTCTTTAACGGAAAAAGAATTGGTTCCTCCGATAATCCATTCCCAAACATCAGGAGAATCAGATATCCGAGAATTATACAAAAGGTCTGAAAGAGCTTGGAGTTGAGAGTGTAAAGAACCCCCTGTAATCAACCTCGACCATGACCATACCCATGAGCCATTGATCCATCGATCTTTAACAAAACATTCTGGATCAGTATCAAGACGAAACAACCGAGGAAAACGAGAACTTAAAGAAGAATCACCAATCCAAATATCATGCCAGAATTTAATACTAACACCATTATTGAGTTTTTTTCTCATATTGGAGTGAAGAATTATGCCTTTATCATGCATAGCCTTAATAGAGTTAATAATCCTTCCCCACATAGAATTCTTTTGAAGGTTGCTGAAGGAAATTCCATCATTTGAAGGGCCATGAATCGAAGAAACGACTTTAACCCAAAGAGCATTATGATTATGGACATATCTCCATCTCCATTTTTGGATGAGAGAAAGGTTTAAAGCTTGTAAACTTCCAATCCCAAGACCTCCATATTTCTTAGAGGCGATAACATATTTCCATTCAATCCAATGCATCTTTCTTTCATCAACAGTAGACCCCCAAAAGAATTTGGCCCTCATGGCCTCGAGATTATTTGCAATGTTAACCGGCATAGGGAATAGAGATAGATAATATGTTCCCAAGGCTCCAAGAACCGAAGAAATTAGAGTAGTTCTACCGCCTATTGAAAGCATAGAAGCTTTCCATTTAGATAAGCGATTTTTGAACTTAGCTAAAATAGGATCCCAACCTTTAAGCCTAGACATGTTCATGCCTACCGGGAGACCCAAGTATACAAAAGGAAAAGATTGAGATTTGCAGCCAGTTAACATAGCTAAGTTCCTCACCTCATCAGAATTAACTCCTACTCCGTAAAGATTAGATTTATGCAAATTCAACTTGAGACCCGATACCCGGTGGAAGCATTGTAACAACTGGACCATACCTTGGATGTTAGAGCGAGACCACTTACCCAGAATAAGAACGTCATCTGCAAATAGTAAGTGGGAGATTTGGAGAGAACCGATTCTAGCTCCACGAAAAAGACCCACAGAAATGGCGTCTTTAATAGCCACATTAAGCCCTTCCATCACCAAAATGAAAAGAAAAGGAGAAAGAGGATCTCCTTGTCTTAACCCCCGATGAAGAGTGAATTCACGTGAGGGGCTTCCATTAACTAAAACAGAAGTTCTAGCAGAAAGAAGGCAACCTCGGATCCATGAAATCCAAAACTGGCCGAATCCCATAAATTGCAATATTTGGAAGATGAAATCCCAAGAAACTGAGTCGAAAGCTTTCTCGAAATCAATTTTAAAAACCATAAGCGTTTTCTTCTTACGTTTGTACCAATCAATAATCTCATTAACCAATAAGGGCCCATCCAGGATTTGACGACCTTGAATGAATGATGTTTGTTCCGGGCTTATAATTGAATCAATGACCTGAGAAAGCCTGTTAGCGAGGATCTTTGCTATAATTTTGTATTGCGCGCCGATGAGACTTATAGGCCGAAAATCCGAAACAACTGTTGGACTGTTCAATTTCGGAATTAGAGTTATAAAAGAGGAATTACAACCTTGAGGGATGTGACCCGTGGAATAAAAATCTTGAACAAACGCCAGGATGCCTGATTTTAGAATGTCCCAATATTTCTTATAGAAAGCAAAGGAGAATCCATCTGGTCCGGGAGACTTATCCGACCCACATGCCCACACAGCTTCACGAATCTCTTGCTCAGAAATCACACCTTCAAGAATAAGATTGTGATCTATAGACAAAGTATTGTAATGAGCACTCTTCCTGTTAACACCAATCCCTTCAAATTTTTTGAATTTTTCCTCAAAAAATTGGAAGAAAGTGTCTTTGATTTTGGTTGGGTCAGTGAGCCAGATGCCATCCTTCATAATACCATTAATGGCCAAAGATCTTCTCTTCCTATTGAGAACACCATGGAAAAATTTGGTGTTCTCATCACCCTCTATGCCCCATTTGATTTTCGCCTTTTGAGCAACATCCATACTTTCCTGTTTATCTATCTCTCTAAGCCTCTTGATTTTGGACTGCCTTAACAATTTATCTTCCGAGCCAGCATGACCAGTTTCTATGTTAAGCTCTATGCGATGGATTTCTTGCCTTAACTCCTCTTGCTCTTGGTTTCGAGAGTTAACAGCTTGACGAGACCAATTCTTGATGTCATTTTTTAATCTCTTCATTTTTTCTTTGAAGTGAATGAAAGGATTGGACCCATCAAGATGTTGCGCACAATTCCAGCTTAAAGTAACCAAAGCATCAAATTGAGGGTTTAGCATCCAAGAGTTAAAAAGTTTGAACGGGGTCGGGCCAAAATCAACTTTGGATTGCTTCAAAACTATAGGTCTGTGATCCGATATGTGACAATCAATCACTGTTGCCTGAAGGTTATGAATCACGTTTGTTATGTCTTCAGATATTAGCAAACGATCCAGCTTACTAAGTTTCTCGCCATAACTACTTATACGAGTAAATGAATGTCCACCAAGAGGGGCGTCCCAAAATCTGCCCTCGAGAATAAAGTCATTAAAAGCAGTAGCTGAAGCAAGGTTGAAAATAGAACCAATTCTCTCCGATTCATTTCGAACCACGTTAAAATCACCGAAGACAATGTATGTACCTGAGTTTTGTTGCATGAAAAGAAGAATTGAATTTCAAAGAGCTTGTTTTTTCCATTCCTCTTGAGGGGCATAAACATTAGTCATGTAACACTTCAATTTAGACTTAACCCAAACTCCTTCTACAATTAAAAGACTATCATATATAACAGTGCGGGTAGCGTTGAAAGCATCAGGGTCCCATATAGAAATAAGACCCCCTGATCTACCCACAGCTGGATTATAAGCAAACTTGAAGTTATAGTTACCCCACAAACTCTTCAATTTAAATAAATCAACATTCGACAGATGCGTTTCTTGCAACCCGAGAAAGTTAATGTTATTCTTAGAGCAAATTTTTGAAATTGAACAACATTTGTCAACACCTAGACCATAAAAAATTTACTATTAGAGGATCATAAAAAAACTATATAAAGATAGTTCTAAACTTTTTTTTATAAACATACATAATTATTAATTAATTATTTTGTTTTGTTAATTTATTTCTTTTTAACTTATTCTATCATGTTTATGTTTTACAAATTATTTAACACATTATCGTATTTAATTTATTATTAGTAAGTTATAACTTTTACATTTTCTACTGTACATATAGAATGATTTTGGGTGATTAATGAATCAACCATGAAAGACAAATCGACATCCATATATGATTCTCCAGATATCGTTATCTATATCCGTATCCATTATTCGTCTATTTATCTCATCCATATCCTTTAATGGATTAAATCGGGTGAATATCATTAGCTCGGATATCCACCCAAAGCCTTTGGTCAGTGGTATGTTAGTTCGCCACCAACCTAGAGGTAGTGAATTCAAGCTTCACTAAAGCATATGTGAAATATGTGATGGAAGTGTGAAAAAATTGCCGCTGTAAAAAAATAAAAAATTAAAATACTAATTAGATTGGATATCATTTCCATCCCTATTTAGATTTTGGCTATGTTTGGCGACACATAACAGTAGCACTAGGAACAAGCAGTAGCAGTAAGCAGTAAGCAGTAAGTAGTAGCAGTAAGCAGTAGAAGTAAAAACGTGTTTGGTAACGTAGCTGTAACTGTAATTATAAAGTGTTAAACAAGTAAATGTTTACCGCTTGTCGCTTGTCGCTTGCTGCTTCTCCATGAAATATTTAAGATTGGAGCGGTTAATCATGTTTCAGACGCTTGTTGAGGTGTTGTCAAACAAGCAAATACTTACCGCTTGTCGCTTATCGCTCTTAAACGCTTCAAAAAAGTTGTTGCCAAACATAACCAAACAATAAACAAAACAAGATGTTTGGTAGCTTAAAATTTAAAAAACGTGGTTTATCGTAATAATCAAACTTTATTTAAATATATTATGTTAGATTAGCCTATTACGTAATTTGTTGCTTATTAAACAAAGTAACCAATTAGATAGATAATGATGTGTTTCGCCGTTTGGCAGAATTATTCCATCAAGCCACGTGCCCTCCAAAATATTCGAATATGTTTATCCGCCTTAAAAAAACATATAACTCTTACCTATGATAATCATCTTGTAAATTAAATAAAATTCACTTATATTTATACTAGATCTACTGCCTTAGATTAATAGATTCAATAGTAAAAAAACATGCATATCTTTTATATAATAAAACAAAGGAATTTTTCATTAAAAAAAATAAAATAAAATAAAAAAATCATACCTTATTTAGTAATAATTTTATTTAAAAAAATAAATTATTTTCTTATTAGATAACATTTTATATTTATTCATAACAAAAGTAGAAGATAAATACAAAAAATATAGATAAGATGCAATTAATAATATGATTAAAATTTTTAAATAATTATCTTTAATAATAAAAAACTATAATTAAACATTATAAATCAAACAAAACAAAGATTAAATTATTTATTTTTTAATAAATAAAAATATATGATTCAAAAAATTTTAAAAAAAATCGCGCGTGCACGGGCATAATAACTAGTTCATGTATACAATAATCTAATATGCACTAAATGTTAATGCTTGCAAAATTGCAAATATGGGCAGACATAGAGAGGTTAGGATCACGATAACCTCATGAATCTTTCTCACGTAATGTCACTTTTGTTGAAAACATTTTTTTTTTTCTTTTTGAAACGTGCGTTAACTTTCTAGTTCCTCTATATTCTTTTAATATCACGTTATAATCAGTTTTTTGCACTTGGCCGCCTTAATATCACGTTATAATCAGTTTTTTGCACTTGGCCGCCTTAGTTTGCCCGATCGGAAGGTGCCCAAATACTAATGATTACAATCAAATAATAGTGTAGCGAGGAGACATAACCTTTTCAGTTTAAGTTATAAGTCGTTTCAAGTGTTATTTTGTTCGTTGCTTGATTATGGATGCAATCTCAATGAAGTTTTGTGTTAAGTACATTGTGTAATAAACGCATATATATAATTGACTGTTGTTTTTAAAATTGACAAGAGATAAAAGAGAATTTGAATAAGCAACCTCTAAATTATTAGGAGTTGAAAACTACTTATAAACAAATATTATAAGTTGAGATGTCATAGTGTAAGACGCGGGGAAAATGGTAATTAGTTTGGAAAATTATTGGTCCCTTTACTAAAGCTATAGGATATGTGGTAGGCCAAAATTATTTATTTATGATTGATTCCCCAATTTTAAATAATATTTGAATAATTTGATATTAATTAAGTTTTTAAATAACGCTATTATTAAGGACTAAACGGCGAATGTACCACGTGTTTGGGCCATTTGTTGTCGTCAAGGTTCTCTTGCCCACCATGCGACCAACAAACTTTAGCTTGTACTAACCTTTTAATGTCGTCGTTACATTTACCACTTTTTAAAATTTTAGACAAGCCATAGGCTTGTAGATCTGAAATATATATTGACATGGAAGTTTGAGCTAATGATTCATGCACAAGTATATGTCTGGAAATTTGCAAAACTGAAATCAAAGATAATTGTAATTGTTTTCGACTTGACTCAACTTTGTTACATAACACATCTATATTACCTTATAATGTATTTAGGACATCTATATTTAGAAGTCTTAAAATGTTTAAGACCAAAAACATTTCTTTAATAGGAAAGATGCATGTACACCATTTTAATGCACATAATTTTCAGACTTACAAGACAAGAAGCATAGTGTACACCACTTTAATGCACATATTAAAAAAACACCACATTAATGATATTTAATGTAATCAATTAATTAATTGGTCAATAAATACAATTATTAAAACACCTCTTATATCACAAATACAAATTATCAAGCATATTGTACAACCAAATTAAACACAATTCCTACATTAAATGTCACTAATACAAATAATAAAACACATTATACAAATATTCAGGCCCGAACGGGCAATGGGCTAAATGGGCTTGAGCCCGAACGAGTGCGGGCCAAACAGGGTTGAGCCCGAATGGGCACGGCCTAAACGAAATTCTTGATATCCGTAAATTTATTATCAAAAAGAACATAATAAACTAAACTACATGATTCACCGAAAAATTTAATTTCAGGATACCCGCCGCCGCAATGCGCGGGTACCCTGCTAGTTTATATGAAGTTATGAACTACTTATATGCTCTCTCGTAATGCATTTTACGTTATAGATGACACTTTTTCCTAATACTTTACAATGTTAACAATTAGTCATTTCACATTCGTCTTCTTTTTGATAGATTTCTTCCTCTATTTTAACCAAAAAGATTTCAAAGTGGTTCCGAAAATTTTATCGTTAAATTCTCTACATTTCGACATCCATTTTGTTAAATTCTGAAGGTTTACAGCAGGTCCGGTGTTACCATTCTCAACTCGACGGTAAGATCATGTATTATTGTGATAATTCACGGTTCATTGTAAAATCCTTCTTTTTGAAAACGATTATCTGGCTATATCCCACGTGCTTTTCTATCACAACACGTGTCATATTAATTACGAAACTCGTTTGACACTATTAGAATAGTGATTAGTAAAAACGAGGGTATAATTTTTTTTATAAATTTTAGCCATAATTTCTTTAATATCAATTTTGTTCTTCCCCTTTTCTTTTCTTCGAGTAATTTGCATTCCGAAAATTTATCATGCAACCAACCCGTGATTATTGTTCAATTCAAACCCCATTCTCTTATGTCTAAGGTTAGTAATAATTCATTTTATGTTGTGTTGACTTGGTTAATTTTTGTATATTTTTACCTTTATTTTTGTTCCTATTTGTTGTAGAATCTAGTTGTTAGTGAGGCTGACGTATTTCCCGCTAGTATTACATATCGTGGTAGTGGCTATTTTGAAATTTCTAATTGCATATCGAGGTTTGCTCAAACGAGCCCAAAATTCAGTATTCAAGCAATTTTTCTCGATGAAAGAATTCATGTTTTCAGATGTTTTGATACATGAGTTGCTTCTCCGTAAGGTATGTAAGAAACAAAGAACATATTTTGAGGTACATTTTCTCCTTAGTAACAGGGTATGTAGATTTGGGTGTGACAAGTTGTGAAAGGATTATACAAACACTTGGGATGTTAGTCTTAATAATGTGTTTGGGATATTTATGAATGAATGTAATTTAGTACGCGGAATTTACTAGAACACACTAAAGGAACAAAGGTGGTGAATAAGTAAACGTGAATAATTTAGAGTGATGAACACAACATGAATAACACAAAACGATTCAATATTATTTATGAGATAATACGGGTGATCTAAACTATCACCGGTATTACAAATGTAATCTTGAATCTTTGATACGTGAAAAGGATTTTATGGTTGTAGTTGTGCATGCAGTGATCGATGTAGTGATATCTAAGAAGGTGACTAAGGGTTCCTTTTATAGTATAAGGAACCCTTATTACAAGTTGTCAAGTTGCATAATATAATATACTTAGAGACTTATCTTGTAACACCCCTAAAATCGATCAATACAGCGGAAGACTTATAATGACAGCGGAAGACTTTTGGGGTATTATATCGTGGATCTTTGTCACAATTATAGAAAATGATTCAAGTGATCGTTTTAAGTTTTATTTAAATACCAAATATTCATAATTCCAAGAGGTTTCATTATTCAACAACAAGTTTTTATTCAAAGAGAAATAAACGTTTCTTTATTTGCCCACTTCGTGCCTTTGCCGTCCATTCCATTTAGTTACCTGAGATAAACATGCTAAAAGTCAACAAAAGTTGAGTGAAATTCATAGGTTTAAAATTTAGAGTTTGAACACAAGAGATAGGTGCTTAATTGTATGCAGATACAAATAAACAAGTTAGAAATTACATTCATTATTTCCTTAAGCTCATGACACTCAACGATTCAACAGACATCAAAATTATCCGTAATAATGATGTGAAATATATAGCCCCCAAGATAGGTATTTGCCAGTAACCTATGATATTTAAATTACGTGCATTTGGTAACTTTCCTCTAGCAACCAAATGGGGATTGTCAATCCCTAATAGATCTATTCACAATTATTTACGTTCACCCTTCAAGTGATTAAGGTTCATGATCGAGGGACTTTTGGCAATAGCTACTTAAGCAATAATAATATCAGGAAAAGACTTGTGTTCGGTTTTTGAGCATGTATCCCCCCCACAAAAATAAGTTAAATGTGGGCTATGAACTCACCTTAGTAGTATAGTAGAACTAACGTAATCTCAACGATGCAAGGCAACGGCTTCACACACAACCTATAAGATATGGCAAGTTTCAGTTTTTAAGTCTCGTTTTATTGCGAACGTTTATTATTAATTACGAATAATCCATAAAGTGCATAGGCGATGTGTTACGTCGTAGATAAAATAGATAATGGTTACGTATTATTTTATCGTCTAAATTTAATTATTGTTATATAAATCTTATACGTATATATATATATATATATATATATATATATATATATATATATATATATATATATATATATATATATATATATATATATATATATGTGTGTATATATATATATATATATATATATATATATATATATATATATATATATATATATATATATATATATATATATATATATATATATATATAAACTCTAATAAACGAGAATAGTTTACAAGCACTGTGAAGCACGCCCTTCATTCAATTCCCTGACGTGTCTCGATTCCTATTGGCTATGTGTTAATTGCGTACAACACCTCTTCTGCAACACTCTTCCACGGATCTTCCTTTGGTAAGTAATGAATTCGCAAGCCCTGATTTGGTAAGTAATCAATTTGATTAATTTTGTAAGTAATCAATTCGTAAGTTATAATAGGGTAAGTAATCAATTTGATTAATTCAGGGCTTTATGCAACCGAAGATCCGATATTCCATTCACAAGAAATTCAAATGTCAAACGAAAAAAACACACACAGCAATCCTATTTTTGGGTTCGATTGTAAGTTTTTTTTTTTTTTTTTTATGTTTTTGATTTTGGTATATTTATTTGATTTATTATGCAATTTGATACAAATTTTGGCAATTTCATACAATTTTTTACAGTTTCATACAATTTGATTTTGTTATATTTATTTGATTTATTGGAATCAATGATTATTTAGGGCTAATAATTTTTTACAGTTTCATACAATTTGATTTTGTTATATTTATTTGATTTATTGGAACAATTGATTACTTACAAACAGATAACTATTTAGGGCTAATAAGTCCTGAGAGGTGTTGTGATTATATTCGAATCAATTGATTGATTCACATGAAACAGATAGCTATTTAGGGCTAATAAGTCATGAGATAACTTTTTGCAACAGGAGAGAACTTTGTGGTACTTCAACTTTGTGAGGAAACCATCCCCAAATAGAAGGTACACCGATTTTGTTTTTAAATGGTCATTTTGATTAAGGTAATATGTTTTTCCAGGGTCCATTGGATTACCAGGTAGTGTATTTGTTTAGTAAATTTTGGTTGTTCGTGATTGTGGCTATTCAAATTTTGATGAACTAGGGAATCAGATTTGCTACCGATTGTAAATTTGTTGTTATTGAATTCTATTTATACTTGCAGATGCTTATATATTCTTAAAGTAGAAGGATTAGTGATATCTCAGCAAGCTTTATATCCAAATTCAACTGGTGTATATCATAGGAACACAGTTTGGAGAACAAATAAGTTTCATGGGTGAGCAAATCGGAAATTGTTTGTTTATACATCAAAGATTAATATCATTGTCTTCCTTATTGCTAATGCTCATAAAGTTTTTAACAAACAGGAGAGTCTATGATAGCAGATGCAGTGTAAAGTGTTCAGATGCTTCGCAGACCACCATGTGCAGGGTAAGGTGATACAATAACGGCATAGAGTTAAAGTTTTCTGTAAATTGTATTTATAATGGTTTCCGTATGTCAAGCAAAGTTAGGATTACAATAAAATAGAAAAGTTCTTATATTGTTTCTTCAGTTTCAGATTTGTTTAAGTAATGGCTCCAGTTTTATCGAGGGTTGGGTGACATTGAGCTTGGCATTAAAGAGAGCCACTTGAGGTTAACATGTCGAAATGGGTATGGGTTAAAAGTTTAAACATCGCATTTTTAAGAATGGGTCGAAACAGGTCAGACTGGGTTAAAAAATATATATTAGTAAATGGGTTAAATTTGCTATCTGAAACATTTGCATTTGACATTGTTTTGCAGATACTATAAGGAAAGTTGGAGGGTATTCGGAAATAATTGTAATGAGATATTTTGAAAGTGGTGTTGCGCGAAGAGCAGTCATGACCACTAACATTTCGGATATTAATGTTGTAGAAGGACCAGCATCCTACTCAGGTACTTCAGTTCTCACTTTGTACCTATAAGGGATTAAAAAAAAAAAAAAAAAAAAAAAAAAAAAAAAAAAAAAACCCAAATCAACCCAGTTATAGCAATTTGGAGTGTTTAGACAATTCTAACTGATGGTGATGCTTATATCTTATTCTGGGGTTAAATAAGTAGCTTTCAATCATTATTGTAGATATATGCTTATTATTATTGGTTCATTTAGGGGATGTTTGGGATTGCTTTTCTGCTTCTGTTTGATTTGCTTATTTCTAAAATAGGTAGTTTCTAAAATAGTGTTTGATTTGCTTATTTCGTAAATGATGCGACCATACTCAACAACATCATAAGAAATTCAGTAAAATGTTTGACTATTAGTTAAACATTTTAAAACTAACAGCTTTGTACCAATGGGTTAGTCATTTGTTTGAATCATTACAATCTGCTATCAAGTAATATCAAATTGAAAATAGGTTGTATTAATTTAACTGAAACATTATATGTGCTAAAAATTGGTCTTGCATTCCTGTAATGTTAGTAATCACGACTTGCTGTAATGTTAGTAATGAATTGTTTGGTTTCTATTGTATTCATAATACTATGTAACCTGTGGGGAATGGCGGTGATACGGGTGTTGCCACGAGGCCTAAGTCAAATAAGAAGAATGAAGGAAATGTTGGTTTAAAGTATCACAGAAAGATAACTGATCCATCTATATTAATTATGTTTTATCTTTTTTATTGCTCTAAATGGATCTTTAAGTCTTTTTTTTTTTTTTTTTTTTTTTTTGCTTTGATTTGGAAGCATAGTCCATTAGATCATGGACTACTATTGGGTTACAGGTTGGTCGGATTACGAGTTTAATCAAGCAGCCCCAATTTGCTACAATAATTTATTCTATATACCACTCATAAAAGGGTTAGATAAGTAATTTTACCTATAGATAAACATATAGACGCTAAATGTTTTCTAAATCGTATGTGCAATTGCAGGTAGGCATCAAGCTTACTAATATTCAATAATGTTGCATAACTTACTGATCATATACCTCTACTAAATTTCTGTTAATTAATATCTAAAAAAATATGTCATCCGTTAAGTTCATTTGTGTTCTTTTTATAACCGTCTTCTTCTGTATTTATTCAAGAAAGTGAGGTTTTAGTACGTGCTACAAAGGTGGTACTCACCAAGGATACCACAACTGGTGTTGGTGATGGCAGCACCCAGGAGTTTATCAACAAACGGGTCGCTCAAATTAGAAACCTGATTGAGGTGCAATTCTATACAACTCTTTTTCGTATCCATTTCTAATAAGGTCTTTTTTCTCCCGCTAATAGCGACAATAACTTCAACTTTATCTTGCAGGCAGCAGAATCGGACTCTGAAAATAAAAATCTAAATTAAAGATTTGCAAAATCCGGTGGAGTCGCTATTATCCAAGTGAGTTTTAGCTACTACAACTCACTAAGTATCCTTACTGTAATTCAAACAAAAACAGGATTAGCTTATTTAGTTTAGAGCTTAACAGAGGTACGTGTTGAAGACTTTACCACTAAGAATATATGATAATATATTTAACATTGCAATGTATTCAATGGATAGAAATGAAGGAAAATCTAAGGTACTTAATCATTTTAAGGGATTGTTTTTATGTATTCTTGAAGTTATCTCTCCCCCTTCCCCGGATCAACCATATAGCCAAGATTTACCTCTAGAAATCTGAATTATATGGATATTCATTGAAATTTAGGCATTTTCTCTATGCCCATCATACACAGTACGCAATGTGGTGTTTCTATTAGTCCGAAAGGTTTTGTGTGTGCACCAATTGTCTTTTGTCTCCCTACTCTGCCAAAAGGTAGCCGAGTTAATTTTTTATGAAGACTAATTGTTCATTATCTTTCTGCATAAATGACAAGCTAAGCTCTCTCCCAGATTTCTTCCTTTGACTATGGTTATGATATTCTTATCCTATGTAACGAACATAATATGAGGAGTGTGTGTACGTCACAATTGAGAACATGGTAGTGAAAGAGAAAAACCAATTGATTGTGGAATTGCAGTAGATACAATATCACGTGAGTTGGATCTTCACCGCTACTTAGTTCATCTACCTCTTCTTTCAACTCCTGTGCGTCATATACGAAACAAATACATAGAAACTGAATTTTGGAATTTGTAGCATTTTTCAAGTATCAATCCATACAATTGGCACCAAAAATACAAATGGCCCCTCATTGGCTTTATTACGACTGGATATATTAAAAGCATACCGTGAATACAATTGTGGGTTAAAAAGATCATGAAGTAAAAATTTGATATGGGAGTGCAATATCCTGGATCAAAATCTTGGATTTCTGATTGTTTGTATGCTATGGTTTAAGTTTTTTCTTTGAAATGTTAATTGTTTGATTCTTAGAGGTCTATCAGATCACTTGAAAACTAAATCTCTGACCTAAGATTGGAGCTTCCAGGCAATCATAGATCAGTTGAAGTGAACCATATCAGAATGTATATCAGGTTGTGATTTCATCTGGATAATGTGATTACTTAAGGGGATAGAAAGTGTAAATTAGCTTATTTTTAATATTTGCAAATTTAGTCCAAAAATTACCAAATTCAAAACTTAACATTTTTAATATTTCAATAAGCTCAGAAAGTGTAAATTAGCTTATTTCAACAGCTTAAAAGCTTATTTTCTTTGTTTTTCACTAAATGGGCTTTAACGAGTCCATTTAAGGGCCTGTTAACAATTTTTGATCCAAGGGGTTTAGGGGAACATTGAGTTTATCAAAATCCATCTTTTTAAGTTCTAATATCATTTCAAAAGTGCTTTTTCACCCAGCTTATTAGAATATGCTAAAACTAGCTTATTGGGCTTATCGGCCCAAATAAGTTTTTATGTTTCTGAAACTCCTTTGAAAACTCGTTTTGCTTTAGTCTCGTTCAAGTGATCAAACCAAGTTGTTAAGTCGAATTATTTACCATTCTCGTTAGTATACCAGGTAAACAATTAGTTCGTATAAAAATATTAGGAGGCCGTGTGTCGAATTTTTAAATGGCGAGGTCAAAGTGTAGCCACAAACTCAACGCGTATAACTTGTGAAAGTTGAAAAATAATCTAAGTCTTTTAGTAAAAATCGTATAGGTCCAATGTGACTTAGAAACGTGTGATTATTTTCATGAATACGTTAATATTAGCTTAAGGTTGTTATATGTACTCGTTTATGACATAACTAAATAATAGTACGATACATAAAATATATATGTTGTTTTTATGATTAACAATTTATAAGTTTCAAGTGTTTGTGCACAATATCATACGTACGTATATATAAATAGAAAGAAAGGTTCAAGTCCTCACCTCACCTATAAAAGGTGGCGTAAAAACAAGTGTGGGGATCGTGTAATGGTACAATAGCTTCGTGGTTCACTTCTCGTTCCACCAAGGGTTCAAGATGCTCCAAGCTTGGCTTCCTAGGTTCGTTTTGAGACGTGGTACTCTTGGCGATTCGTTTGTCCCTCCACAGCTCCTTCTCGTTATTATTTTTGGTGTAATGGTGCGTATAAGTGTATGTGATGACTAAGGTTGCATGGGAGGCTTATATAGGGAGTTTTTGAATGTGTAGAGACAAGATGAACTCACAAGAGTTTGAGGTTGCATGCTAGGCGAATAGTAACGCCACACTCCACACCCAATCGCATGTTTACAAAGCTTAGATCTTGTATGATTGTTCCATGTACATTCCTGACTCCTCACAAGATGTATAGTGTTGGCTTTGTTGCCATTGGGGAGCAGGGGTGATGCTAGGGAATGTTTTGCCACGTCTTGGACTTATCCTTCAAGGTGAGTTTGGTGGTTTACTTAGGGTGTATCCAAGGTAGTAAATGAGCGAGACAGGGAGTAACAAATATCATTTCTGTTTCCTTGGCACTAGGTGATACGAAACAAGTAAAAAGATGTATATGTCGTGTGTAGAAATCGTAAGATAGAAGGGTGGTTTTGGGCGTGGTCGCGACAGAAAGAAAGAAAAGAAAACAAAAATAATAAGGGTGCATTTGGGGCCTATGGCCTGATGGGCTTATGGTTTGCGTCGGCCCAACAGAAAAGAAAGAAAGAAAACAGGTCCGTTTGGTTTATATATATGTATCCGTGGCCCAATGAGTGTTGGGGGCCCACATGGCATGTATCGAGTATCGTGTCGAAGTTCAAAAATATTAGTGAGCGTTCTCGGAAAGTTTCGTAGGTTCGGAAAATATATAAGTAGTATTCGGTATTTAGACGAAACGTATTGTTATAAATATAAATGTTTTATATATATTTATCGTTCGCAATAATCATAGGTTATCTAGGTCGTGTGTAAGCATCGTTCCTGGGTAAACGGTCAATCACAGTAATCGTAGTGGTTCAATATCAAGTCATATCATAAAAAAAAATTGTTACCCGTAAAATGGTGTTAAGTTATCGTAACATCGTTTTATTTGTTCGTTTGCATTTACTAATCGTAAGGGAAATTTACGAGAGGTTACATTACCTACCTCTTACAGGGAATTCCATCCCGGAATTCTAGTCTAAGATAGTTTCCAAGTGTGTCTTAGGTGAAGAGATGTGGGTACTTGGAGCCAATATGATCCTCGCGCTCCCAAGTATATTCCGGTCCCAACGAACTTTGAAAATAGGGATACGGTTTTGCTTGAGTTGTTTGACTTCTCTATCCATGATTTCAATGGGTTCCTCGGTAAAGACAAGGTTATCATCTAGTCGAATTTCTTTTAATGGAATAACGAGAGATTCATTGGACAAACACTTCTTAAGGTTTGACACATGAAAGGTGTCGTGAATCCGACTAAGTTCTTCGGGTAGTTCTAGTTTATAAGCCACGGGTCCTATCCTTTTCAGGATTTTGAATGGACCGATGTATCTGGGGTTCAACTTTCCATGTTTTCCAAATCGTACCATTCCCTTCCAGGGAGATACTTTCAATAAGACTCTATCTCCTATTTGAAATTCCATGGGTTTCCTTCTTTTGTCAGCGTAGCTTTTCTGTCGGTCTCGGGCTGCTTATAAGCGTTGCTTAATCTTAATGATTTTCTCGGTTGTTTCTCGAACAAGGTCCGGTCCTATAAGTTGTCTTTCTCCAACTTCTGCCCAACAAACGGGCGATCTGCACTTTCTACCGTACTGTGCTTCGAATGGTGCTGCTTTTATGCTGGCGTGGTAACTATTGTTGTATGAAAACTCTGCTAATGGTAAGTGCTTATCCCAACCTTTTCCAAAATCAATAACACATGCTCGGAGCATATCTTCCAAGGTTTGGATAGTTCTTTCACTTTGACCATCAGTTTGAGGGTGGTATGCGGTACTCATATCTAGTTTAGTTCCTAAGGCTTTCTGTAACGATTTCCAAAAGTGATAGGTGAAACGACTATCTCAATCCGAGATGATTGAAATTGGTACTCCATGTCGAGTGACAATTTCCTTCACATACAGCTGAGCTAGTGTATTCATCTCATCGGTTTCTTTGATGGGTAGAAAATGAGCGGATTTTGTGAGACGATCCACAATAACCCATATTGTGTCGTATCCGGATGAGGTTCTTGGGAGTTTGGTGATGAAGTCCATAGTGATTCGTTCCCATTTCCACATAGGAAGTTCTGGTTGTACAAGTAGACCTGAAGGTTTCTGATGTTCTGTCTTTACTCTTGAACACGTCAAACATTTACCGACATATTCTGCGATGTCAGCTTTCATGTTTGGCCACCAATATAGTTTCTTTAAATCCTGATACATCTTTTCGGAACCTGGGTGAATGGAGTATTTTGACTTGTGAGACTCATACATGATGAGCTCACGAATACCCCCAACCATAGGGATCCAACTTCTGTCCTTGAAACACAGTGTTCCATCGAATTTCTTCACGAAACCATTCTTATTCTCAGGCATGCCGTAAATCTTTTCCTTGGGTCGGTTTTCTTCTTTAAGTGCTTCGTTCTGTGCGGTAAGGATTTGGGATGGAAGGGGTGAGTGAATAGTCATCCCTAGTGATCTAACTCGAAGTGGTTTCAATCGTTCTTTTCGGCTTAACGCATCTGGTACTACATTAGCCTTTCCTGGGTGGTAACGTATCTTACAATCATAATCGCTGAGCAGCTCTAGCCAGCGACGTTGCCTCATATTCAAATCCTTTTGATCCAAAATATACTGAAGACTCTTGTGGTCTGTGTACACGGTACATTTGGTGCCATATAAGTAGTGCCTCCATAACTTGAGCGCAAACACTACAGCTCCTAACTCCAAGTCATGAGTCGTGTAGTTTTCCTCATGTTTCTTCAATTGTCGGGATGCATAAGCTATCACTTTGCTTCTTTGCATCAAAACTGCTCCTAGTCCATGATAAGATGCGTCGTAATATACTATAAAGTCCTCATTTCCTTCTGGGAGGGCTAATATTGGAGCTTCACAAAGCTTTTGTTTTAACAACTGGAAGGCTGCTTCTTCCTTTTCTTCCCAAATGTACTTCTAATTCTTTTAGGTTAGCTTAGTCAAAGGTTTTGCAATCTTGGAGAATCCTTCAATAAATCTTCGGTAGTATCCTGCGAGACCTAAAAATTGACGTATCTCCGTGGGGTTTGTAGGAGACGACCAACCTTTTACAGCCTCAATCTTTGCGGGGTCTATGTGAATGCCTTGACTATCGATGATGTGTCCTAAAAATTGTACGGTGCGAATCCAAAAGTCGCATTTGGAGAACTTAGCGTACAGTTCTTCTTTCTTGAGCAGTTCTAGAATGATTCGTAAATGTTCCGCGTGCTCCTCTTCGTCACGAGAATAGATCAAAATATTGTCAATGAATACTATTACAAACTTATCCAAGTAAGGCTTGCACACTCGATTCATTAAATCCATGAAAACTGCTGGTGCATTGGTCAGACCGAATGGCATTACTTGAAATTCATAGTGACCATAGCGCGTTCTGAATGCAGTTTTCGGAATATCCTCTTCTCGAACTCTTAGCTGATGATATCCTGATCTCAGATCAATTTTTGAGTACACACTTGATCCTTGCAATTTATCAAACAGATCATCAATTCGAGGCAATGGGTATCGATTCTTTACCGTAAGTTTATTCAACTCCCGGTAATCAATGCACATTCTAAAGGATCCATCCTTCTTCTTAACAAATAAAATTGGAGCTCCCCAAGGTGATGAGCTTGGTCGAATAAATCCTTTTTCCGACAATTCCTTTAGTTGTTCTGACAATTCTTCCATTTCAGATGGCGCTAGCCTATAAGGTGCTTTAGCCACTGGTGCCGCTCCAGGCACTAGTTCAATCTGAAATTCTACTTGACGTGCGGGTGGAATACCAGGTAATTCTTCAGGGAATACTTCAGGAAAATCCCTAACTATAGGAACGTCATCAAGCTGCTTCTCGGATGACTTATTTTCCGTAACTTGAGCCATGAATACTTGACATCCTTCCTTCATGTATTTTATCACTCGCATACATGAGATAATTCCATATCGAGGTTTTCTTTTGTCGCCCTGGACAATGAGTGTTTCATCCTTGAGTGGTATATGGACGGCCTTTTCGTCACAGTGAATCCTAGCACGATGGTGGGATAGCCAATCCATGCCGACGATAGCGTCGAAACTACCAAGTTGAACCGGCATAAGATCAATGGCAAAAGGTTTTTCAGATAAGGTTAGGGTGCAATCTTTCATGATAGTATTGGTATCTATTAAATTCCCGTCAGCCATTTCGACTTCGTAGGTGGTGTTTAGCTTAGAGGGGGTAACATTAAGTAAAGGGGCAAACGTATCTGATATAAAACTCTTATCGGTGCCCGAATCAAACAATACTCTAGCATTATGATGGTTTAGTAGAAACGTACCGGTGACTACATCGGGTCCGTTTCCATCTCCGAGTAGGTATGCCCTGGCTTTGGCGTTGACTGGTTCATTTCCTTTTAGGTAGTTCCTCCGGATGTGTCCTACTTCTCCGCATCCGTAACAGGTGGGTGATATAACTTGTGTGTTGCTTCTTGTAGCCGGAATCCTACAGTTTCTGGTTTGATGACCGATCTTACGACATTTGTCACATCGGACGGTACAACGACCCTCGTGATGAAGTTTGCATCGCTGGCATTGGGGTTTCTATCCGTTGTACCCTACACCTTCCGTGGCGGCGTAGACTCGGGTTTTTTCTTGTCTTTGGTTCTGCTGTTGAGTGTTTCGGTTGTTGTGATATTGTTGGTGGTTCCGATTATTGTTGCGGTGGTTGTTGTTGCGGTGATGATTGTTGTTGCTTTGTTGGTTGTTGTTGTGATGGTGGGTGGTTCTCTTATCGTCCAATTTCCTTTTAAGCTCATTGTATTTCACTTCTCGGTCTAGAAGTTTCTGAGCAAGTTCCATTGCTGCTTCCAAGGTTGGCGGGTTTGCTGAGGTGACATTTCCTTCAATACTCCTAGGGAGTCCTTCGACATATTTCTCTAATGTCTTCTCATTATCGGGTACCATGGTAGGGCATAGTATCTTAAGTTCTTGGAATCTCCTGTTGTAACTTCTCAAATCAACTCATTTCACTATTAAGGCATGGAACTCATCCTGGAATTTTCGTAGTTCAGAACGGGGACAATACTTCTTTAGTATTTTAGCCTTGAATTCAATCCAAGTAAGTTGATGTGCTGCCTCTGCTCCTAGTGTTTGAACGGTAGAGTTCCACCAGGATAGAGCGTCTTGCATCAGTGTTCCCGTTGCGAAGCTTACCTTGTTGTTTTCCGAGCTTCCACTTCTTTGGAAAACAGTTTCACTTCTTTCAAACCATTGAGCTAATTCTGATACTCCTTCAGTTCCTTTGAAATACATTGGTTGGCACGCTATAAAGTCCTTATACGTGCAGTAGCGGGGTGCAGGTGCATTTCCATCTCTATTATGGGCTTGTCCAGCTAAAACGGCATTGACACCATCAACAATTGCTTGCTGGATCTCTGCCGGGGTCATAACTTCAGGGTTCATTGGTGCGGCGGTCGTGGTTGTTCTCCTAGTTCTAGCCATGTTGCTATTATAAAAGAAGGTATATCATTAGAACATTTATAATAATCCTATCACGTTGAAATACATATCGAGTAATAAATAGTTAAATATAGGTCGTAGTTACAATGATTCGATCATTGAAAAGGTTTAAGTCGTAATTATCGTATGTTGGAATGACACACATAGGAATTACGAATAAGTTTGACCTGCATGAACTTATATATTACGATTGATTGGCTTCAAACGGTCAACATAAATTGACCAGGTGATGGTCAAAAAGGTCAAACGTCTAAAACCAATTCTCCGCGGAAGTACAGTGTTTCCCCGGGTCGTTATGTCCCGACAAGGTGTGGATGGTATCAAAACGGTTTGTGATCGGGTGAATTTGGACGGAAATGGGTATAAGTGAGTTGTGATGATTACACTACGGGAATATAAAAGATAATAGCTTAAATACACTATATTAACAAGATTGGAAAGTCAGAAAAACCAGAAATGTTTAAAACTTAAAACGCGTACGTTTACATTTAAATAAAACATAAACGTACGAAATAAAACGGGAAATCTGAAATCTGAAAACACCCAGGGGGTGAAAATGACTTTTTTACAAACTTAAAGGTAAAAGGAAATTTTTAGAAAAAGAAAATAAATTTTAACACTAATTAATTATTTAATATTAATTAAATACTAATTAAAACTAATTATTAATATTTAAAATACTTAAATACAATATAATATTAATTAAGTACTAGAAAAATGAAAATAAAATTTCTAAAATTATAAAATAACTAAAAATAAGTTTTAAAAATAAAAATATGTATTTTTGTCTTTTTGTGGATTTTATATTAATTAATTACTAATTAATTATTAATTACCTAATTAAACTATTTTAAATTAAGAAAAATAGAAAATGAACAGTAAAAATTCTAATAAAATTTCTAAAAATGTTTTATAACATATAAAAGCTATAAAAAAATATAAAAACTAGGTTTTACTTAATAAAAACTAATTATGCTGTTTAATACTTAATATTAATTAATAACTAATAAAACTAAGATTAAATCTAATAAATACTAAAAGATAAAATAAAAATCTGAGAAAATTATTATAAATACTTTAATATAATAGGAATTTAAGAAAAATATAAAAAAAACTAAGTTCTTAATAAAAAATTAAAAATGAAAATTAAAATTAAATAAAATTAAATAGAAACTATCACTTGAAATTACTTTTACTTTTCTGGATTTTCTTTTTGGAAACTTGCTTTATACCTAAAAATGAAAACTTTTTGTAAAAACAACCTTTGTGGAACTCAGAAATAAGCACAACAAGTGCTTATTTCTTAGATAGTTGACTTTGGTCAACTGTCCAAGCTATAAGCTTGGAATAAGCTCAGAGCTGAGAACCAGGGGTGGAATTGGATAGAAACATGTCCAATGAGTAGAAATAAGCAAGAAACAACTAAAAACAACCACTAAATAAGCCAATTAAGCTAAATAAGCTAAATGATAACCTTGCTCAAAACAGAAAAAAAGGGACAAACTTGGTGACTGTCTAGGGGGCACATCAGGAGGATTGAGGGCACAAACTTGGTTGCAATGGAGAGCCCCCCACCTAGGGAATTCAAAGAACCAAAATTTGAACCCTGGGGCCCACTGATGAGGGCAGCAGCCACCACCAAAGGTGGTGGTTGAGTGGTGGTACAGCTGATGCAGGGGGCTGCACTGCCCTACAGTCCACTTTGGAGGGCTGTGGGGCCCAAAGGGAAATTCACAAAAATGCAATGGAGGGGGGGACTTAAAGCTAAGTTGGGGGACTTTACATAGGAACAAATATCAACCCCTAAATCAATGCACAAAATTCAAATTAAATCCTTGAAGTTTGGGAAAAAACTGAAAACATGAACTTTGACTTTTTGCTAAAACTTGGAGTTTTGACTTTTGTGAGTTTTGATTCTAGATTTGATGACTGAAATAGAAGACTTAAGTTATATTAATACTAAGCTAGGCTAGAAAGACAACTTTTAACAACATGGTTGAGTTTTTAGATCCACAAACTCCAACAGTTAACTGTTGGGGTGGGAATTGGGTGATTTTGACTTTTCAGGGGAAGAACAATGCAATTGATGATAGAACTATCTTATTTGACCCTAATATGAACTACTACAACTGAATGCATAGCAAGAAACCAACTAGAACTCATGAAAGACACCTGTTCCAAACACCTTTTTTCTATTTACTAATTTTGCATTTCAAATGGTTTTGACTGAGTTTAGCTCGAAATTGAATTCAGATAGTTAAAACAGGTGTAGTAAAGGGCTATAAGCAAATTAAAACTGAATATGAGCAATTAACTAAGCTAGAATTACTTATGCCATATTTTTGGAATCCTTTTTTTTTTTTTTTTTGTGTTATAAAGCAAGGAGGTAAAGTAATGAGCCACACATTATCACTAGAGCATACAACAATTCTAATAAGCTGAGGAAAACAGAAAATGAACAACTAACACTAAAGAAAACAGATTAAGCAAGTAACAACAATGAGCAGTGTATAAAACTGAAATTAATAAACAAGGGAAACTCACAATAACCATTGTCCAATCAGAGTTGCAATGCTTATATGAGCTTAATCAACAAGCTACTCCACCCAAAACAACCAGATACCCTTCCTAAATCAGCATATCTCAATTGAGCTTATTTGACTATTATGTTGACTTTTGGAAATTTGTAGTAAAGCAGTACTTTTAACTCAAATGAGATCACAACAGGCTATAATAAGCTTGAATGAGCTTGTTGAACAGAAATGGGAGCTTATGAAAGCTATTCAAACACAAATGAAATTTTAAGCTAAATCATGAAGATGAGTTTCAAAGGAATTAAATAGAGGAACTGTATTTCATTAATTTTAAAGGTGATTATACTACTGAAATTGAGAATTACAAAGCTGAGTTTAAAATATTACATTAATTTAAACCTAATTTGACCTAATTTTACATTGAGAATTACCTACTAACTACACTAGCTAACTACTTGGTCCCTTTTCTCTTTTCTTCCACTTTTATAGCTCCCAGGAGCATTCTTTCTCTTTCCCACACTGATTGGGAACCATTGGATTGCTTGGTTTAATCTCAGCCCTTCAAACACTTTTTGGCGGGAAATGGGATTTTGGCAGACTTGGGTAACTTGGAGGGATTAAAGGAGGTTTAATGGGTTTTGGAGGTTAGTGGTGAGGTGGAGAGACATAGTATGGGAGAGGGGCATAGGAAGGGGGTTGGCAGGTTGAGTGTTGCAGGGTGTATATTGTAAGTGGGGGTAGAAGATGGGTGGTCAACGGTTTGACTGGTTGGGGATTATTTAAAACGGGGGGGTTTTATTTTATGGAGCGGGCTGGGGTTTGGTGATGGGCCAAAGATTGCTTAGTTTGGGCTTGGGTGGGGGTGTTATGGATCAGGCAGGTTTGGTTTTTGGCTTTTTAATAACTTTAAGGGTCCATTTGGTTAAGTATAAAAACACAAGGACCAATAATGTAAATCTGCAAATTTGAGGGACCTGAAATGTAATTTTCCCAACTTGTTCCAAGGATTATTCCTGCCATGTATTAATAATTCAAGGACCATGAAAGTTAATTTTCCATTTTAAAATTTCCAGGGACCAATTTTGCCAAACTTGCAAAGTCCAGGGACCAAACATGTAAACTTTTCAAAACTTTCACCCAGGGACCCATTTTGATAACTTTTGATTTCCCAAGGACCAAAATTGATTTTTCTTTCAAAATTATCCCACCAGGGACCAAATCTATCAAAGTTTGAAACTCCAGGGACCAAAAGTGTAAATTTCCAAAACTTTTCCAATTTTTCACTAAAGGACAAAATATGACAACTTATGATTGTAAAAGGACCTTTGGTGATAATTTTTTGTATTTTGAATGACCAGGGACTAGTTTTGTCATTTTATGAAAGTTGGGGGATTGAAACTGCCAATTTTGCAAACTTTGTACGTTTTTCATCTGCTTTTGCTCATTTTGCATCTAAAACATATAAAACACAATTTTGAAATATTTTTGGTATTTTGATGCATTTCTGAGTGTTTTTGTATGTTTTGCAGTTCAGATTAGACCAAAAATGATGAGTGTTTGAGCACTCATCAATCCCCCACACTAAACTATTGCTAGTCCCTAGCAATAACTGTTTTGAAAACTTGATGGATTTTAAACTCTTTACCAAAAGCCATCACTTCTGGAGTAGCCAGATGTAAGAACTGTGGTCCACCTGATAACCGTGTGATTTTGAGCAAACCACCAGCTGTCAACGGATTTGATTAGTCTTTACCAAGAGCCGTTTGCTCCTGGACTAGCCAGCTCTTGATGGAATAGCCAACATCTTGGTGAGCTGATTACCAATTATGGATTTTCCACTGCCTTTACCACAAGCCATAATCTTGTGGGCTAGCCAACTCATTTGCTTTTGGGGAGTTGAGGAACCATACAATTTTGGGCAAATTGCAAGCCGTCAACGGATTTGAGATGTCTTTACCAAGAGCCGTTTGCTCCTGGACTAGCCAATCCCTTTTGTCGGTTTAGACAAGGCGGACTGATTACCACAAAAATTTTGAAGCACTAGTGAAAAAATTTTGAAATTTTGGCCAAAACGGGGGTATTATATAGTAAAATGTGATAAAATTCGCTAGAATAGCGAATACCCCCCACACTTAGCATGAATATTGTCCTCAATATTCAAAGTCCCGGCTATTATGCCGACATTTTGAACGTAAAAGGGCAACATTACAAGCTAAGCGTGGAAAACACCATTTTGTTTTTCACTTCATAAGTAACCATAGCATGGGGGACTCCCCCACACTTAGGGTGAAAACCCTATAAGCATGCTACTGTTTTTGTTTACTGAGTCGCTAGCTTGACTCGACCCCGAATTCATTTGTCCTTGGGGAAGCATGATGTGGAAGAGACAATCTCCATCGGACTTTCATTCAAGATGTTTGGATAAACATTTGAAGCACGTGAAAGTTCCACACCGATGAGATATAATCCCGGCACAAGATAATGATACATGAAAATGCCGGGGTCAAAGATAGTGTCTTCATTCCCGAAGGAGTGAAGAAGAGAGGAAGTCACCTTGTAGGTGAAGAAAAGGAAGAAAACTATGATGAAAATCATGATTTGATATTCTTCCTCGAGAGGAGGCTCCGTAGCCTGAATTTGGATTACACGGGTTAAGCTCAAAAACATCCCGGGAGGGTGGGTGGGAATTTGCAAATTCTCATAATTGAGTGCGTCTCCCCCCGGGCTATCAAACTCCGGAGGAGTCATGACATGATGAGTGAGTTCACCGGAGAACTCCTCATGAAGAGAATTATTCACAAGATGTGAATCTGTGAATTCGTGTTCCGGAATAGACTCATCACAATCCTCATTCTGAATATCAAAGAGTGGATTATCATAAATCAAAGTGAATTCAGATTCGAATTCAAATAGAGGATTAGTGAGAGTAGTATTAAATGTTTCGGGAACAAAGAGATTATTATTCTCTATTGGACTGCTGGGATAAGAAGTGAGTAACGGATCATGATAAAGGAGACTTTCAATTTCTCCCAGATCGGCTTCAAAGTCAATGAGAACATCGTTACTTCCCGTTGGAAGTGGATTTATTTGAGTGAGTTCATCGGCGAACTCCTCAAGAAGATGATCAGCATCAGAATGTGGAACTGATGCCTCAACATACTCGATGTCTCCATGAGATGTACAATCATCATTAAAATCTGAGAAAGTCTCAAAATGATCGTTTGAACACTCAAGAGGGGAAGGAATATCACACACATGCTCAAGAGTTCCCTGTGACTCTCTTGGGATTGGAACAAGGTTCTCGACACTAGACTTTATGAATTCGTCCGATTCCCTTTCAGGAACAGTGTCAAGATGCTCGTCCCCCATGCTCAGAAAATGAGTGGGAACCTCGGGTGTGATAGCAGTTGTTTGAGATGGAATCTCAACTGCAGGGATATCAACTGATGAACTTGAAGTTTTATAAAATTCAAGGATGTCAAGTGTATCCTCATCATCACTGTCATCAGGAATGAAACGGAACTGAGAGCTAGATCTGGCTGCTTTTTCTCTTGCAATGGATTCCCTCACAGATTTTTCATAGGCATCTTGGGAATTTATTCTAGCAGCCTGCTCTTCAGCTAGCAATTCTTCCATGGATTTTTGATGAGTGTGTCTTTGGGCAAAGTCTTTAACTAAACCCTTAAGCTCATCAACGATTTTCATCATATTTTGCATTTCTGGAAGAAGTGCTTAATTCATATCGTACTGTGGAGGTTGGTCATAATAGGGTGTGTCAAAATTGTCACAAGGGTATGGATTCCCCGATTGACAATCTGAGCTGAAGTGTGGACCTCCACAGTAATCACAATAGTAAAACTGATGTGGCTGTGGGTTGTATGTGCTAGAGTCACAATTGTTATCAGGAAACTGCTCATAGACAAGCGTGTTTCCCGATTGACAATCGGAACTGCAGTGTGAACCACCACAGTACTCACAACAGTTAAACTGTTGAGTCTGGTGGTGTGGTAGCTGGTGGAATGAATCAGTGGTGTCATGATAGGAATAGGGATCTTGGTTACAGACAGACCCGTTTCCTGACTCTACCATGCCACAACTGGGGCAATTGCCACCATTATGAGGATTACCACACCATTGGCAAACCAGAAAGTGTGGATGAGACATAGAAAGAATCAAATGTGTATAGAGGGTGAGGAAATGAGAATCAAAAGGGTAGGAGGGTGAAGAAGGATATTTTTGGTATTTTTAAAAATCATTTTGTACAAATGATAAAGAAAAATGTTTTTGTGTTTTTGTGTTCGTTGAAAACTGAGTTTAAAATTTTTTCGGGAACGGTTTTGTTTTGATAAATAGAAAATATGAACAAAGGATGGATAAATGTATAATGGAATGAATTCGAAAAATACTAATCAGAAAAACGGTTTAGATACGCACACAACCTCCCCGACAGCGGCGCCAAAATTTGATTGGCTCCAAACGGTCAACCTAAATTGACCAGGTGATGGTCAACAAGGTCAAACGTCTAAAACCAATTCTCCGCGGAAGTACAGTGTTTCCCCGGGTCGTTATGTCCCGACAAGGTGTGGATGGTATCAAAACGGTTTGTGATCGGGTGAATTTGGACGGAAATGGGTATAAGTGAGTTGTGATGATTACACTACGGGAATATAAAAGATAATAGCTTAAATACACTATATTAACAAGATTGGAAAGTCAGAAAAACCAGAAATGTTTAAAACCTAAAACACGTACGTTTACATTTAAATAAAACGTAAACGTACGAAATAAAACGTGAAATCTGAAATCTGAAAACACCCAGGGGGTGAAAATGACTTTTTTACAAACTTAAAGGTAAAAGGAAATTTTTAGAAAAAGAAAATAAATTTTAACACTAATTAATTATTTAATATTAATTAAATACTAATTAAAACTAATTATTAATATTTAAAATACTTAAATACAATATAATATTAATTAAGTACTAGAAAAATGAAAATAAAATTTCTAAAATTATAAAATAACTAAAAATAAGTTTTAAAAATAAAAATATGTATTTTTGTGGATTTTATATTAATTAATTATTAATTACCTAATTAAACTATTTTAAATTAAGAAAAATAGAAAATGAACAGTAAAAATTCTAATAAAATTTCTAAAAATGTTTTATAACATATAAAAGCTATAAAAAATATAAAAACTAGGTTTTACTTAATAAAAGCTAATTATGCTATTTAATACTTAATAATAATTAATAACTAATAAAACTAAGATTAAATCTAATAAATACTAAAAGATAAAATAAAAATCTGAGAAAAATATTATAAATACTTTAATATAATAGGAATTTAAGAAAAATATAAAAAAAACTAAGTTCTTAATAAAAATTTAAAAATGAAAATTAAAATTAAATAAAATTAAATAGAAACTATCACTTGAAATTACTTTGACTTTTCTGGATTTTCTTTTTGGAAACTTGCTTTATACCTAAAAATGAAAACTTTTTGTAAAAACAACCTTTGTGGAACTCAGAAATAAGCACAACAAGTGCTTATTTCTTAGACAGTTGACTTTAGTCAACTGTCCAAGCTATAAGCTTGGAATAAGCTCAGAGCTGAGAACCATGGGTGGAATTGGATAGAAACATGTCCAATGAGTAGAAATAAGCAAGAAACAACTAAAAACAACCACTAAATAAGCCAATTAAGCTGAATAAGCTAAATGATAACCTTGCTCAAAACAAAAAAAAGGGACAAACTTGGTGACTGTCTAGGGGGCACATCAGGAGGATTGAGGGCACAAACTTGGTTGCAATGGAGAGCCCCCCACCTAGGGAGTTCAAAGAACCAAAATTTGAACCCTGGGGCCCACTGATGAGGGCAGCAGCCACCATCAAAGGTGGTGGTTGAGTGGTGGTACAGCTGATGCAGGGGGCTGCACTGCCCTGCAGTCCACTTTGGAGGGCTGTGGGGCCCAAAGGGAAATTCACAAAAATGCAATGGAGGGGGGGACTTAAAGCTAAGCTGGGGGACTTTACATAGGAACAAATATCAACCCCTAAATCAATGCACAAAATTCAAATTAAATCCTTGAAGTTTGGGAAAAAACTGAAAACATGAACTTTGACTTTTTGCTAAAACTTGGAGTTTTGACTTTTGTGAGTTTTGATTCTAGATTTGATGACTGAAATAGATGACTTAAGTTATATTAATACTAAGCTAGGCTAGAAAGACAACTTTTAACAACATGGTTGAGTTTTGAGATCCACAAACTCCAACAGTTAATTGTTGGGGTGGGAATTGGGTGATTTTGACTTTTCAGGGGAAGAACAATGCAATTGATGATAGAACTATCTTATTTGACCCTAATATGAACTACTACAACTGAATGCATAGCAAGAAACCAACTAGAACTCATGAAAGACACCTGTTCCAAACACCTTTTTTCTATTTACTAATTTTGCATTTCAAATGGTTTTGACTGAGTTTAGCTCGAAATTGAATTCAGATAGTTAAAACAGGTGTAGTAAAGGGCTATAAGCAAATTAAAACTGAATATGAGCAATTAACTAAGCTAGAATTACTTATGCCATATTTTTGGAATCCTTTTTTTTTTGTGTTATAAAGCAAGGAAGTAAAGTAATGAGCCACACATTATCACTAGAGCATACAACAATTCTAATAAGCTGAGGAAAACAGAAAATGAACAACTAACACTAAAGAAAACAGATTAAGCAAGTAACAACAATGAGCAGTGTATAAAACTGAAATTAATAAACAAGGGAAACTCACAATAACCATTGTCCAATCAGAGTTGCAATGCTTATATGAGCTTAATCAACAAGCTACTCCACCCAAAACAACCAGATACCCTTCTTAAATCAGCATATCTCAATTGAGCTTATTTGACTATTATGTTGACTTTTTGAAATTTGTAATAAAGCAGTACTTTTAACTCAAATGAGATCACAACAGGCTATAATAAGCTTGAATGAGCTTGTTGAACAGAAATGGGAGCTTATGAAAGCTATTCAAACACAAATGAAATTTTAAGCTAAATCATGAAGATGAGTTTCAAAGGAATTAAATAGAGGAACTGTATTTCATTAATTTTAAAGGTGATTATACTACTGAAATTGAGAATTACAAAGCTGAGTTTAAAATATTACATTAATTTAAACCTAATTTGACCTAATTTTACATTGAGAATTACCTACTAACTACACTAGCTAACTACTTGGTCCCTTTTCTCTTTTCTTCCACTTTTATAGCTCCCAGGAGCATTCTTTCTCTTTCCCACACTGATTGGGAACCATTGGATTGCTTGGTTTAATCTCAGCCCTTCAAACACTTTTTGGCGGGAAATGGGATTTTGGCAGACTTGGGTAACTTGGAGGGATTAAAGGAGGTTTAATGGGTTTTGGAGGTTAGTGGTGAGGTGGAGAGACATAGTATGGGAGAGGGGCAGAGGAGGGGGTTGGCAGGTTGAGTGTTGTTGGGTGTATATTGCAAGTGGGGGTAGAGGATGGGTGGTCAACGGTTTGACTGGTTGGTGATTATTTAAAACGGGGGGGGGGGGGGGGGGGGTTTATTTTATGGAGTGGGCTGGGGATTGGTGATGGGCCAAAGATTGCTTGGTTTGGGCTTGGGTGGGGGTGTTATGGATCAGGCAGGTTTGGTTTTTGGCTTTTTAATAACTTTAAGGGTCCATTTGGTTAAGTATAAAAACACAAGGACCAATAATGTAAATCTGCAAATTTGAGGGACCTGAAATGTAATTTTCCCAACTTGTTCCAAGGATTATTCCTTCCATGTATTAATAATTCAAGGACCATGAAAGTTAATTTTCCATTTTAAAATTTCCAGGGACCAATTCTGCCAAACTTGCAAAGTCCAGGGACCAAACATGTAAACTTTTCAAAACTTTCACACAGGGACCCATTTTGATAACTTTTGATTTCCCAAGGACCAAAATTGATTTTTCTTTCAAAATTATCCCACCAGGGACCAAATCTGCCAAAGTTTGAAACTCCAGGGACCAAAAGTGTAAATTTCCAAAACTTTTCTAATTTTTCACCAAAGGACAAAATATGACAACTTATGATTGTAAAAGGACCTTTGGTGATAATTTTCCGTATTTTGAATGACCAGGGACTAGTTTTGTCATTTTATGAAAGTTGGGGAAATGAAACTGCCAATTTTGCAAACTTTGTACGTTTTTCATCTGCTTTTGCTCATTTTGCATCTAAAACATATAAAACACAATTTTGAAATATTTTTGGTATTTTGATGCATTTCTGAGTGTTTTTGTATGTTTTGCAGTTCAGATTAGACCAAAAATGATGAGTGTTTGAGCACTCATCAACGATATAATGTATAAAGTTTGCAACGTAAATAAAGATAAAATAAACTTCCATAAATCAATGTCAAGGTGTTACAATACTTATTGATACTTGTGCAAATGTTTACAAAACACGACAAGATACTTTTATTTGTAGGACATTGATTTTTACTTAACAAGGTGATGGTCTCATGGTTTTCCTAAGGCTTTGTCTAGGCGGTTTTGGAGTTCTTGAATGGCAGTGGACATGGTTTCCATGGTTTGATCTCGAATCCTTTCCCTTTCTCGAGATTCTAGCAGGGCTTGCCTAAGGCGTAGGTTTTCAGTATTGATCCTTTCAAGTTCTCGGTCTAAAGTTCCCAACGTTATTTCTGTTGAAGTGTTAGCCCCACATAGTGCTCCTATGAATTCCATTGATTCCCAAAATAAAGAATCCAACTTTTCAACCTTATCTTCTATTGCAAGATGACCAATTATGAGACTGTTCATATCATCTTCAAAGGTTTCTAGAAGCTCATGTGGAATCTTGTTGAGTATACTAGCGATGGAATCAAGTCGATCTTCGTGGCGAACCATTCTTGCAGCTAACAATGGTATGGTGTGATGTATGGGTTCCCCAGTAACTGGAAGGATTCGGGAGGTAGAGTAAGAACTTTCCCCAAGTTCCCTTGTTGTTGGTGTTCCTTCTTGAGATCTCCAATATCGCATGATGGGCAACAAGAAAGACCATCTACGAGCATCCACTCGCTTGTGGGTCCTTCGGCGTCTGCATTGAACACAAGATTCTGAGGTGGTTGGGCGGATTGGGTAAGTCCTTTGGTGAGGTGATATTGGGACACTTCGGTAGGGTGCAGGTGGTGATGCTAGTGGAGGTGATGCTATGGGTGATGGTGTTAGTGGCACAGTAGTAGTTTGGCTGTAAAAGATAGTAGGTAGTGGTGGTATCACTGGTGGTGCAGGTGGTGGTGGCACAACTGATTCAGGTGGTATGACAAGAGCTGGTGCTGGTACAGCAGTACTTGCTTCATACTGCTGAAGTTGTCTAATTTGCCTAGATCGGCGAATCGGACCAGATGATGCCAGAGGAGAAACCTTTGTGTCAGATGCTGGCAGAAATTGCTGGCTTTGCATGTATCTGTCAGTAGCAGGAGACATAGGCATAGGTAAGGTAGCATAGGCTGAAGTAACATCTTCAGTTCCTGAATTTGAGGACACCCTGATAGGGTGGGTGTTCGAAGACATGACACTGTAATAAATTTCCCGATTAGTAAAGGTAAGCATAATTATAATCAATTTAAAATGCTATAAAGTAAATAATACTCTTTTTACCAATTTTTGGAATGCTCAGGCACGAAGGGCGTAGGATGGTATTTTATAAAAGTTTTGTCCCGTTTTAAAGTGTAGTTATAGTCCAATGTTTCAAAAACGCTTGGTTCACTATAACCGTGGCTCTGATGCCAATCTGTAACACCCCCAAAATCGATCAATACAGCGGAAGACTTATAATGACAGCGGAAGACTTTTGGGGTATTATATCGTGGATCTTTGTCACAATTATAGAAAACGATTCAAGTGATCGTTTTAAGTTTTATTTAAATACCAATTATTCATAATTCCAAGAGGTTTCATTATTCAACAACAAGTTTTTATTCAAAGAGAAATAAACGTTTCTTTATTTGCCCACTTCGTGCCTTTGCCGTCCATTCCATTTAGTTACCTGAGATAAACATGCTAAAAGTCAACAAAAGTTGAGTGAAATTCATAGGTTTAAAATTTAGAGTTTGAACACAAGAGATAGGTGCTTAATTGTATGTAGATACAAATAAACAAGTTAGAAATCACATTCATTATTTCCTTAAGCTCATGACACTCAACGATTCAACAGACATCAAAATTATCCGTAATAATGATGTGAAATATATAGCCCCCAAGATAGGTATTTGCCAGTAACCTATGATATTTAAATAAAGTGCATTTGGTAACTTTCCTCTAGCAACCAAATGGGGATTGTCAATCCCTAATAGATCTATTCACAATTATTTACGTTCACCCTTCAAGTGATTAAGGTTCATGATCAAGGGACTTTTGGCAATAGCTACTTAAGCAATAATAATATCAGGAAAAGACTTGTTTTCGGTTTTTGAGCATGTATCCCCCCGACAAAAATAAGTTAAATGCGGGCTATGAACTCACCTTAGTAGTATAGTAGAACAAACGTAATCTCAACGATGCAAGGCAACGGCTTCACACACAACCTATAAGATATGGCAAGTTTCAGTTTTTAAGTCTCGTTTTATTGCGAACGTTTATTATTAATTACGAATAATCCATAAAGTGCATAGGCGATGTGTTACGTCGTAGATAAAATAGATAATGGTTACGTATTATTTTATCGTCTAAATTTAATTATTGTTATATATAATTATATATAAAATTTATTATTTAAAAATCAATGTTACTATTAAATCCTTTAAGTTTCTCCAATTTTCACATTTTACCCTTAACGGAAAATATTTACGTCGTTAGTCCAAAATTATGTATATTTACGTTTTAAGTGCAATTACATCAATATTTACATTTTTCAATCCCAAGTTTCAATATTAACTATTTATACCTTTAGAAAACTGTTTTAACACTTTTTACCCAAAGTTTACAAATTTGACATTTTTAGTCCCTAGTCCTCGAAAATTTGCTAATTTAGTCCAAAAATTACCAAATTCAAAACTTAACATTTTTAATATTTCAATAAGCTCAGAAAGTGTAAATTAGCTTATTTCAACAGCTTAAAAGCTTATTTTCTTTGTTTTTCACTAAATGGGCTTTAACGAGTCCATTTATGGGCCCGTTAACAATTTTTGATCCAAGGGGTTTAGGGGAACATTGAGTTTATCAAAATCCATCTTTTTAAGTTCTAATATCATTTCAAAAGTGATTTTTCACCCAGCTTATTAGAATAAGCTAAAACTAACTTATTGGGCTTATCGGCCCAAATATAGTTTTTATGTTTCTGAAACTCCTTTGAAAACTCGTTTTGCTTTAGTCTCGTTCAAGTGATCAAACTAAGTTGTTAAGTCGAATTATTTACCATTCTCGTTAGTATACCAGGTAAACAATTAGTTCGTATAAAAATATTAGGGGGTCGTGTGTCGAATTTTGAAATGGCGAGGTCAAAGTGTAGCCACAAACTCAACGCGTATAACTTGTGAAAGTTGAAAAATAATCTAAGTCTTTTTGTAAAAATCGTATAGGTCCAATGTGACTTAGAAACGTGTGATTATTTTCATAAATACGTTAATATTAGCTTAAGGTTGTTATATGTACTCGTTTATGACATAACTAAATAATAGTACGATACATAAAATATATATGTTGTTTTTATGATTAACGATTTATAAGTTTCAAGTGTTTGTGCACAATATCATACGTACGTATATATAAATAGAAAGAAAGGTTCAAGTCCTCACCTCACCTATAAAAGGTGGCGTAAAAACAAGTGTGGGGATTGTGTAATGGTACAATAGCTTCGTGGTTCACTTCTCATTCCACCAAGGGTTCAAGATGCTCCAAGCTTGGCTTCCTAGGTTCGTTTTGAGACGTGGTACTCTTGGCGATTCGTTTGTCCCTCCACAGCTCCTTCTCGTTATTATTTTTGGTGTAATGGTGCGTATAAGTGTATGTGATGACTAAGGTTGCATGGGAGGCTTATATAGGGAGTTTTTGAATGTGTAGAGACAAGATGAACTCACAAGAGTTTGAGGTTGCATGCTAGGTGAATAGTAACGCCACACTCCACACCCAATCGCATGTTTACAAAGCTTAGATCTTGTATGATTGTTCCATGTACATTCCTGACTCCTCACAAGATGTATAGTGTTTGCTTTGTTGCCATTGGGGAGCAGGGGTGGTGCTAGGGAATGTTTTGCCACGTTTTGGCCTTATCCTTCAAGGTGAGTTTGGTGGTTTACTTAGGGTGTATCCAAGGTAGTAAACGAGCGAGACAGGGAGTAACAAATATCATTTCTGTTTCCTTGGCACTAGGTTATACGAAACAAGTAAAAATATGTATATGTCGTGTGTAGTAATCGTAATATAGAAGGGTGGTTTTGGGCGTGGTCGCGACAGAAAGAAAGAAAAGAAAACAAAAATAATAAGAGTGCGTTTGGGGCCTATGGCCTGGTGGGCTTATGGTTTGCGTCGGCCCAACAGAAAAGAAAGAAAGAAAACAGGTCCGTTTGGTTTATATATATGTATCCGTGGCCCAATGAGTGTTGGGGGCCCACATGGCATGTATCAAGTATCGTGTCGAAGTTCAAAAATATTAGTGAGCGTTCTCAGGAAGTTTCGTAGGTTCGGGAAATATATAAGTAGTATACGGTATTTAGACGAAAAGTATTGTTATAAATATAAATGTTTTATATATATTTATCGTTCGCAATAATCATAGGTTATCTAGGTCGTGTGTAAGCATCGTTCCTGGGTAAACGGTCAATCACAGTTATTGCGTCGGCCCAACAGAAAAGAAAGAAAGAAAACAGGTCCGTTTGGTTTATATATATGTATCCGTGGCCCAATGAGTGTTGGGGGCCCACATGGCGTGTATCAAGTATCGTGTCGAAGTTCAAAAATATTAGTGAGCGTTCACGGGAAGTTTCGTAGGTTCGGGAAATATATAAGTAGTATACGGTATTTAGAAGAAACGTATTGTTATAAATATAAATGTTTTATATATATTTATCGTTCGCAATAATCATAGGTTATCTAGGTCGTGTGTAAGCATCGTTCCTGGGTAAACGGTCAATCACAGTTATTGTTGTGGTTCAATATCAAGCCATATCATAAAAAAAAATTGTTACCCGTAAAATGGTGTTAAGTTATCGTAACATCGTTTTATTTGTTCGTGTGCATTTACTAATCGTAAGGGAAATTTACGAGAGGTTACATATCTTATCCAATATTACACCTTTCAAGGTAAAACACTCCATATTATCTACTGAGACCTCTGTACTACTTCTACTAAACGTATAACTTTGTACAAAGACTAATAATACAACTAAATATCTCTCAATAAAATATATAACCACTTGACGTTTAAACTGGCAGGACCTTCATCAACTAGCAGTACCTTCTCACCCAGAAGGTACTGTTAGTATATCTTCAACTTCAACAAAACAAAAGAGGCAGGCTTAACTCATCATCTGGCAGGCTCTTCTGGCAGACTCTTTGACTTGAGCATTTTATTCCCAACAATCCTCCCCTAAACTTGTTATTCCTTATTAAAATAACCAAGTTTCTTGTGAATAAAATTCATACCTTGAGGATCTGAGAGAACTCTTCCAAAAACCTTATCATCTATTCCTTCTTAGGCTTTCATACTGATCAAATATGCTTTCCTTCAATCTTTTGACTGCATCAGTTTCTTCTTTACATAATAGCTTATTGGAGATCATGACTGAAGTATTATCAGTTTCTTCTACTATGGCTCATGCTGAAATATTCCCATGAAACAGATAAATCATAGTAAGGGAATTTCCAATGCGTATCAGTAGGATTTGGATCATATAGTCTGCTGAACTCCACCCATAGCTCTTGCTCCTTTGCATCAGGTTTATACTTTGTTTTCAGCTTCTCTTGAACTAAGTCCCACAATTCATCTAGATCCATTCTGCTACATGCTCTAAGCAGATTTTCAAAGTTCTTGAATATTTCAACCTTATTGCCAACTCTTGTTATCTTCCATGCTTTACCAAATTTGTCATAGTAGATTTCCCAATCTATGATTGGATGCCTTGCATGTAAAGGTTCAGCAAAGACAACTTGTGGAACATGGACAACCATTTCTCTTGACTGAACAGGAGGCAAGTTTGCTTTCTCTGCTTGATCCTTCTGATCATCTCTTCTTCTTTTGGAAGGCCTTTCTTGTGAATTCATGAGGAAACTGGTTTTGTTTCTTCTGTAAGCCTCTAAGTATAGAAGCTTCAATTCATCAAATGATTTACTTTTGAGTTGATGATCCTTTATGTTTACTTCTCTTTTCAGATATAGCTTGAAGAAATGCTTCTGATCTGACTCAGAATGAGGCATTTTGAACCTTTCTTCTTATTCTTCTGAATCTGCTGATAGACATCATCCAATGCCTCTTGATTGTATTTCTTAGTGATGAAATCATTGAGCTTGATTGTCATTTCATCTGAGCTAAGAGACTCATCACACACAAGAGTATCAAATTTTTCTTGTAATACTCTTGTCTCTTCTTCAGCACTCATAACCGCTTCTTCATGAAGCTGTTTGGACAACTTATCATCTACAGCCATCTGAGCTTGTTATTTCTTCTTCAACTTTTTAGGCTCTGTTTCATCTTCAAACATAATTTTCTTGCCCTTGTCTTTTGGTGTTGATTCTAGACTTGGAGCAGCAGATTGTTCATCAGAAACAAGAAACCTCCCCTGAGGCTGTGATTACCTTTTTCTTTTGTAGAACTTTTGAGCAGAACCTTTTAAATCCATAGCCAATAGCCTCTGAATCCCAGCAGGCTCTTGCTCTGCTTCAGCAGCCTCTTTTGAACTAGCAGGCCCTTTTTCTGCACTAGCAGGCTCTTCATCAACCACTTGAGTTCCTTCATGAAATTGAAACTGAATCTCTTCTTCACTCTTAGAACTACCCATCCTCCCGATTTTGGAAGAGAGCCCAAACCTTCTGCATCTGAACTTGAAGAACTAGAAACAACCAACTGAGAAGTCCTTTTACCCTTCAAAAACTTCACCTTTAACTCCAATTTCTCAACTCTCTTAACTAGCTTGGTGTTAATCTCTGTAAAGTGTTTGTTTTGACTTTCAAGAGTAGTTTGCAAGAGCTGCACTTGCTCCTTTAGTTCCTTTACAGTCTGAGCATCTAAACTTTGATGTGGAGGAGAGTGGGGTGGTGAGTTATGATGTGATAATGATGGTGATGTTGCAGATGGTATTTGTGATGGTTGGTGAGATGGTGATGGTGGTGTGACTGATGGTATTGGTGATGGTGGTGTGACTGATGGTACTGGTGATGATGGTGTGACTGATCAGATGATGTGGATGGTTCTTCAGTATGTTGTGGTAACATTTCCTCAAAAAGTGGTACTTCTTCTCCTTGAAAACCAATTTTCATATTTGAAAACACCTTGTGGGTAAGTTTTGGAGTTTTAAAAGGTTTGTTTGGGGGAAGTAACAAATGTTTGGATTTGTTGATGAGGCACTGAATAAACATGGGGTACATCAAAAAATTTGTTTCACTATCCACATTTTTAACCAATCCTTCAAAAATGTATTTTGAAAAGTTGAATTTCTTGTTTGTTGCCAAGCAAATGAGAGCTGCAGCCATGTTACCACTAAACTGCTCCCATGAGGTTTTCTTTTGGCTTAAACAATGAAGGATGGTATGGATCAAAAATCTCCATTGAGGGGTAAAATGCTTTTTAAGAAATGTGAGCTTAGTAGAAGTCACATTATACCCCATTTTTGTCAAATTTTCAAAGATTTTAGTATCAGGCAATTGACTAATACCATCCGAATCATCCAAATGAAGATGCCAAAATTGTAAAATTTAAGATTCAAAAATAGTGGGATTCACAAGCAAAGCAAACCTGATATAAGAATTGTTTAGAAAGTCCACTGCTTGATGAAAAGATTCATTTTCCTCAGACTTTTCCAAAAATGCTAACTGGTTGTGACATTTGACAAAACTTAGATGTGCCATGGTGAAAGTTTTAAGGAAAAACTTGATTATGATGGTGGGATTTTATTGGTGTACTGGTAGAAGATGAAAGGTGAGAGTGAATTGTGATAAGGATTGATTAAAGATATTATGAGAAAATTACTTTTGACCGACTATTAAAGATATAGATAAGTAATTGAAGAGGCGGTCAAAAAGATCTTTTATTATAATAACCATACCCTTAAATCGAGGAAAACATGAGGAATTCACAAAAATACCCTTCAAACAACGGCTATATTTTTAAACTGACAGACTCAACGGCTATGTAGCAGTACCATTTTACTCTACCAGTACTAAAATTTGAACTACCAGTACCTTGTATTTAGAAATATAACTTGGCAGTCTCTTTGAAATTTTAGTAAAAATCCCGTATAGTTTTTAGCAAACTATCAGCTATCAACGGATTTGATAAGTCTTTACCAATAGCCGTTTGCTTTTGGACTAGCCAGCTCTTTAAGTTTGTAAAACTTGGTGAACTGATTACCTTATAGATTTTAGCAAACTATCAGCTATCAACGGATTTGAGAAGTCTTTACCAATAGCCGTTTGCTTTTGGACTAGCCAGCTCTTAAGTTTGTAAAACTTGGTGAACTGATTACCAATTCCACATCATGATTTTTGTTATCAACCTTGAGTAACCTGAAATTTGTTAGTTGTAGACCAAAAGAACAGAGTGTAGAGCACTTGTTTTATAGCATTGTCAACATTTTAAGCATCAAGATGAACAAAAACAGAGCAAACTTTATACTAGCAGTACCAATTATGCACTGACAGTACCTTTTGACTAACTAGCAGTACCATGTTTAAAGGCCAGATTGTTATTTTATGTACAAAAACACATGTTTTTCAAAGGTTTATCATACCAATACCTGCTACCAGGTATTTAAATCTACCTAAATCAAAAGCTTTGGTGAGAAGGTCTGCAAAATTCTTTTCAGAATCAATTTTGACAACTTGTATTAACCTTTTCTCATTGCAATCTCTTATGAAATGGTGTCTGATTTCAATGTGTTTTGTTTTTGAATGTTGAACTGGATTTTTAATGATACAAATAGTACTGCTATTGTCAATATAAATAATGGTGTTAAGAAAATTGTACCCATAGTCAAGCAATTGATTTTGGATCCAAAGAACTTGGCCACAACAATTTGCACTTGCAACATATTCTGGTTGAGTTGTAGAATTGGCCACCATTGTTTGCTTCTTGCATTGCCATGATATGAGTCTGCAGCCAAGAAATTGACATCCACCAGTTGTGGATTTTTTGTCTAGGGTTGCACCAGCATTGTCACTATCTAAATAAGCTACCAATTCAAAAGATGATTCCCTTGGATACCATAGACCCAACCTAGGTTGACCCTTGAGGTATCTAAAGATCCTTTTGACTGCTGTGAGATGAGAAACTTTTGGATTTACTTGAAACCTTTCACATACACACACTGGGAACATGATATCTGGTCTTGATGATGTAAGGAACATCAAGGACCCAATCATTGATCTGTAATTGTGCACATCAACATCTTCACCCTCAGCATCTTTGAGTAACCCCTTTTCTGGATCCATTGGTGTACTTGTAACCTTTGAATCTGCAAACCCAAATTTCCTTAGGATCTCAGCTACATACTTATCTTGGCTGATAAATATGCCTTCATTCGATTGTTTCACTTGGAGACCCAGAAAGAAAGTAAGTTCCCCCATGGAACTCATTTCAAACTTACTATGCATAAGTTTTTCAAACTCCACACACAACTCCTGGTTTGTGGATCCAAAGATAATGTCATCAACATAAATCTGCACCAGCAAGATGTCTTTCTTGGTTCTTTTGATGAACAAAGTTGGATCAATCTTGCCTCTTTGAAATCCATTTTCCAATAAATAGAAAGCCAATGTTTCATACCATGCCCTAGGAGCTTGGTGTAGACCTTAAAGAGCCTTGGTAACCTTGTACACCTTGTCTGGATATTTTGTATCAATGAAGCCTGGAGGTTGAGAAACATACACCTCTTCTTCAATAGTACCATATAAAAAGGCACTTTTGACATCCATTTGGTAAACAGTGAAGCCTATGAAAGAAGCATAGGCCAAGAATAGCCTAATTGCTTCAATTCTTGCAACATGAGCAAAAACTTCTTCATAATCCACTCCTTCTTCTTGAGTATACCCTTGGGCCACCAATCTTGCTTTGTTTTTTATCACTATTCCCCTTTCATCTTTCTTATTCCTGAATACCCATTTGGTTCCAATTGCCCTGTAACCTTTGGGCAAATTAACCAGTATCCAAACCTTCTGAAGTTTGAATTGAAGTAGCTCTTCTTGCATTGCTTCAACCCAACTTGAATCATCTAAGGCCTTTGTAATGTTTTTGGGTTCAACCTGTGAGAGAAAGCATGAAAACAGGCATATGTGGGCAACTTCATGGTTCTTTTCTTCATAGACAGCTAAGACAAACCCTTCTTGATCTGAAATAGGCAACTTAGAGTCTACTAACATTATTCTAGCAGCCTCTATAAGAGTTCTATTTTTCCTTTCTGCTACTCCATTTTGCTGTGGGGTTCTAGCTACACTATATTCTCTTTTTATTTCTTTTTCTTTGCAAAATTCATCCATAACTCTATTCTTAAATTCTGTCCCATTGTCACATCTAATTACTTTCACTTGCTTATCAGTTTGGTTTTCTATCCCTGTAATATAGGACTTAAGGATCTCACTTGTTTCATCCTTAGTTCTCAAAAAGAAAACCCAAGAAAATCTGTTGTAATCATCAGTAACTACAAGACAATATTTTTTACCATTCAAGCTATTCACAGATGTAGGACCAAAGAGGTCCATATGAAGCATGTATAAAGCTTGAGAAATTGAGTTATGGGTCTTGGGCTTACAATAAGCTCTATGTTGTTTGCCTTTTAGACAATCAACACAGGTTTGGTCATTTTGAAATTTTTTTTTGGGTAAACCTCTAACCAAATCATATTTTGCAATTGTATTGATTATTTTAAAGTTTACATGACCAAGCCTTCTATGCCAAAGCATAGATTCATCTAATGAGGCTTTTGCTACTAGACAGGTTAAACTCTCTTTAGGAACAATATTCTTTAAATCAACAATGTACATATTATTCTTTCTTGGGATTTTAAGAAGAATCTGACTTTCATCAGGAATTTTAAAATCAGGAGAAAGAATAATGCATTCAGTGTCAGTAAAAAGAACATTGTTCTTTGTGTCACACATTTGTGAGACACTTAGGAGGTTAAACGGAAGTTCTTTCACAAAGTACACATTTTCAAAATCTAATTTACTGGTTTTAATTGTACCTTTACCAGTAATCTTTCCTTTGATTCCTCCCCCAAAGGTAACATATCCTCCATCAAATGATTTGAAGTCTGTGAGGTAAGACATGTTGCCTGTCATGTGCCTTGAACATCCACTATCTACATATCCTTGATCAGCAATATCATTTGAATGTTCCTGCACATATATACAAATATTAGTTTCCTTGGGGTACCCAAGCCATGACTGACCTGGGTTTGCCTCGTGCATCAATGTAATCAAACCTCTTTAGGACTGTTGATGCACCATTTGATTGGAGTGGTCTCCAAATCCAACATGCTGAGGCTTAACAGCATTTTCATTCTTAACACATTTTGTGGTTTTTGGTCTGAGAGTACCAAATTTGGCAGTACCATTTGGTCTAGCAGGACCTTTTGGTTTTGGTCTCCAGTCTTGTGTTTTAACTACATCATTCCTTTCAATGAGACTTTTCACAACTCTTGGTGTATGTTTGAAAATATTACTTGCACCCTTAGTAGTGAATTTTGGGTAAACATGCTCATTTGGTCTAACTTTATGATTGACTTTTGGTGTGTTAGATTTCACAAAACCTTTTCTGGGGTTTGTTTTAGACCTTGATGTACTCCCAGAAACCCAATTGTTACAATAAGCATGAGTATGATTAAAACTACCACAGTAATAGCATGCCTTATTGTACATAACAAAATTATCACCAAGTTGGTGTGACTTAAGATTGTTCCAATTTCTCTAACTACCTCTAGGTTTGCTATTACATTTAGCACAACATTCAACTGTTTTCAGAACAACTTTAGTCTTTGTCATACTATCTACACTTTTAGGACTGGTTGGTCCTACTTTGTTTTCTTTCTTTGAAGCAGTCTCTTTTTCGTTCTCATCAGATGTCCAATCTTTAATAGATGTATCATCTGAGCTCTTATCAGTGAGCACCTTTTCTTTAGAGAGTGAAGTATCACTTGCACTCTCAAAAGGTTCACTATTTTCTACAGATTTTACATTTTCTAGTGGTTTATGAGTGAGTTCATGTAAACCTGATTCAGCAAGATCTATACCTGGGGGACAGGGAATTCCTCTGTAAGGAGGTGGACAAGTGTTGTATCTAATCCCAGATTTGATTTTCTTGTTCATTTGGTTTTCAACTATACTTCTAGTACAGGCAGAAGCATTTTCTAATGTTGTAACAGTTAGTTGAATATTATCTTTTGCTTGTTTCACTTTAGCAAACTAAGTTCTTAACAGGCTTATTTCAGCATCTTTTAAAAATATGTCTCTATTAAGAATAGCTTTTGTGTCAGAAAAGGTGAGTTCATTTTCTCTAAAGTGAATTATTTGCTTCTCAAGTTTGGCCATACCACACTTATGATTAACTAGGTCTTGATGAGTTTTTATTTCTTCTACTTTCAGTTCATCATAAAGTTTTCTTAAAATTTCTAATTCTTTAAAAACTTCACAAGTAGCAGAACATTTAGTAATTTGTACCTCAGGATTGGAGAAAGCCATTAAAGCCATTTCATTTGAAGTTGACTCTTCTTCACCCATAAAGCTCCAATTAAAACCCAGCCCATCAATAGCTACCATAGCTTTTGTTTCAGTGATGTCCACTTCCTTGCTCTTGTTCTCATTGTTTCCCCTGTTCTTGTTCTCAAAACCTCATCCCTTATCACCCTGCTTCTTTGGTCTTCTACAGTCTCTTGAGTAGTGACCCTTCATGTGGCAGTTGTAGCACTCCACTTTAGACTTGTCATACCCAGCAGGTTCATTACCATTGATGACAATATTCTTTCCAGTCTTCATCAAATATTTCTTAGCCCTCATGCTAAGAAGTGAAAGCTGCCACTTTATGTCCATTTCTTCAAGATCATCATCACTGATTTCTTGAAGATCTTCAAAGGTCAATATGGAACCATTGTGTTGTGATGCTAGGAAAGCAATTGTTTCATCTAAAATGGTTTTGGTACTGCTAGAAGTACTGGCAGTACCAAAATTTGTGTTGGCAGTACCTTCTTCTCTACCATATTTTTCTTCATCAACTTTCTTAGAAGTGCCATGAGATGACACAAAGGCCATATTTCCTGAGCTTGAACTAGTAGACTTCTTTAGTTCATGCTCTACTATTTTGAAGTTGTTGTAAAGATCATTAAGACTCATAGAATCAATATCTGGTTTGTTTTTCCAGACAATGACATGCATGGCCCATTCAGAGGGTAGACTTCTAAGGAATTTGGAGTTTAAGTCTTTTTGAGATATTATCACCTCATGAATGGCTAACTGACTGGAAAGCTTTTGTAGTCTATTGAACATACTGTCCAAAGACTCATTTGTTGTGGCTGAAAAGTTTCAAACTGTTGTTTTAGAAGTGTTTTCTGAGTTTTCTTGGTGGCATCATTACCACCATATCTAGCCACAATAGCTTGAAAGAGGGTTTTAGCACATTTGTACTTGTTAAAGATTAAGAGTTGGTCATTTGGAATAGACATGAGAAGCATACTCCTGGCTTTAAGATCATTTCTCTTTTGGATTCTTTCTTCTGCGGTTGTTGGGTTTATTTGCACAGTTGTGACAAGTGCATCGTTTACTGTGGAGGTGGTGATTATTGGTTTGAATAAGTTTCCTTCTTCAATAATCTCCCAAAGTGCATAGTCTTGCACTTGGAAGTATTGCTCAACCCTCAGTCTCCACATCTCAAACTCATTCTGTTTGAGTAATGGAAGTTTTGCAGCCACATTGGTTTGAATGTGCTCAACATCCATTTTTGCTTTAATCTTTTATGTCGTAAATATCAGCCTTGCTCTGATACCACTTGTGGAAGGATTATACAAACACTTGGGATGTTAGTCTTAATAATGTGTTTGGGATATTTATGAATGAATGTGATTTAGTACGCGGAATTTACTAGAACACACTAAAGGAACAAAGGTGGTGAATAAGTAAACTTGAATAATTTAGAGTGATGAACACAACATGAATAACACAAAACGATTCAATATTAATTATGAGATAATACGGGTGATCTAAACTATCACCGGGATTACAAATGTAACCTTGAATCTTTGATACGTGAAAAGGATTTTATGGTTGTAGTTGTGCATGCAGTGATCAATGTAGTGATATCTAAGAAGGTGACTAAGGGTTCCTTTTATAGTATAAGGAACCCTTATTACAAGTTGTAAAGTTGCATAATATAATATACTTAGAGACTTATCTTATCCTAATATTACACCTTTTAAGGTAAAAACACTCCATATTATCTACTGAGACCTCTGTACTACTTCTACTAAACGTATAACTTTATACAAAGACTAATAATACAACTAAATATCTCTAAATAAAATATATAACCACTTGACGTTTAAACTGGCAGGACCTTCATCAACTAGCAGTACCTTCTCACCCAGAAGGTACTGTTAGTATATCTTCAACTTCAACAAAACAAAAGAGGCAGGCTTAACTCATTATCTGGCAGGCTCTTCTGGAAGACTCTTTGACTTGAGCATTTTATTCCCAACACAAGTTTTGCCTAATTGTCGGGCTAAATTACTCAAAAACACCACTTGATGATGAAATTAAAGCCCGTTGTCAAGACGATTCGCTTATTGTTCAATTTTTTAATATCAAAGAACTAATAAAGTTAGAAAATTTGTTTTACCAGCTTGAGCATTGTTGTGATAATGTAGATACTTTGTACAAATTGGGTATGTGCATTTTTGGTGGAGGTGTTTTGCTTAGTAAACAAAAAAATGTTGATGTTAGTAATGAAACACTAAAAATGATGAATGACATGGGATTTTTTGAGTCATTCCCATAGGGTAAGAGTGTATTGAACCAGTTGATTAAGTCATGTCAACTAGACACGAGTAAATATAAAAGTGTTCACGAAGAGAAAAAGTTTTGTGTAAAGAAGAAACAAAATTAAAGTACGGGGATGTAAATGTGTTATTAAGTATGAAGATGACTTACACAGGAGTATGCACTTATGTGTGTGTACGTCATATACATCATGTATACGGTGTATGCCCACCTTGGTGTATACGGCGTATGCATGATCTGTTTTGATAATTTAAGGTTTTTACCTTGACCATTCGAGCGTGATTAATATTCGTCCTGTTTTTTTAGTTTGTCTGTGGCTCCACATGTACTGGATTACTCTTAAGATGATAGATCAAGAAACTTTTAGGCTAATGTCCTCATTTTTACGATTTGAACATCCTAGTTACACTAATAATATCCGAAGGAAATTTAATGACAAATTTAAAAAGATTCACCAAAAAGAAATTGTAAGGCTGGAGTCTTTGGAATTCGAAGGATTGGAAAGAGTTCCATTTGGTAATGGTAAGATAGAATTAGAAGAAAAGCTTCAAATGACTCATAGGAAGCATGATGGGGTAGACTCATAATGGAATATATTCTGGAGTTCTTTAGCAATTTTGCTTTCGAGGATTTCCATCTAGAGCTCGATCGCTCGACCACTTTTAGGCTTCAGTTGGGAAGCACCCCGCGTCAGTTATCTATGATGAGTTTCATCTCTATCATGGGGTTGCACACTATTGAGGACATGAGGACAGATTCTTTTCTTGTTTATAGGGTTGGTGCAACCAAATGTCCTAACAAGGCAAATATGGGGTCTTATTGGCATTCAGTATCTTCTAATGGAAATTTGCAGCATATTATGGGCCCTTCATCCACTTTAAACGGCGAACCATTAAAAAGATTGATTCATATGCTGCTTTCTCAATCAATTTGTGGCAGGAGTCTTGGGAGTGATAAAATAACAGTTCGGGACCTATTATATTTGTGAAGAATGGATGATGGGCTGATTGTGGCAGGAGTCAAAGACTGATCTTAAAAACCTTCTTAATTGTGTAAATGCGATTGTCTTAGATGCTTCCCTCGAAGACAAATGGATGTTGGCTTTGGGAGAATCTGGTCTTTTTTCAGTTAGATCTTTGTGCCAAGCAATCCAAGAAAAACCTAATTGTAATGACGTTTATGATGACGTCTAATCCACTTTTGTGTGAAACTTGTGGGTCACTTGGAAAGTTAACATTTTTGTACTTAACGTGTTTTTTTGGATCGGCTCCCCACTAGGTCCAACCTAATTCGTCGAGGTATCTCACTCCCCACATCTAGCTACGTATTTTGCAGTTTAGATGAAGAGTTCGTAACCATTGTTTTCTTTAATGTCCAAAAGTTAAAATTATATGGTAGCAAATTTGAAGGTGGTGAAGAGCCCAAATGTCACACCCCCAAAATACCTGAATGGCAGCGGAATGGAATACCTGGGAGTGACTGTCATAGCACCATAGTTTACCGTTATATTGAACGACCTAAAGTGTCGTTTAGAAAATACAGCGTTTGATCATCAAATCATTCAGAGTTTACAAAGCTTAGGTCCCAAAAGAGTTTGCCAAAATAGTTAAAATAAGTTCAACAAGATCAAACGTTTCATAAGTGCAGAAAATATAGTGAGACGCGTCGACTCCGCGACTCCATGAAGGTCCAAATGTATGCAACATGAGCTACCTTAATAACCTGAGAAATACATTGCGAAAACGGTCAACATAAAGTTGGTGAATAATCATAGGTTTATAAGTTAAATCGTATGTACAATAAGCCACAAGTATAAAGTAAAGTGACATATTGTCAAAAAGTTTACATTGTCTCTTAAGCTCATGGCACCGAAGCTCGACGAACTAAAATTGGCCCCAAAGGAGTGTTTATCAGGCACTCGTGCTATAATTAGACATGAAATGCATTCGTTTTCCTTATGGAGCAACCCAAACACGAATGGAGGAGTCACCCTCGATAGATCTATCCACTCACTCTCGCTTGGCAATATAATTAACGGTCCATGATAATAAAGGGGACTTGAAGTGATAGTACTACCAACTTAAGCAATGTATGGAATTTAATACTTGGGCATGTACAAAAATAATATAATTGTGCAATGTATTCTCCCCCGTGGGATTTAAAATCAAATAAGTACTAAAAACGGGGCTATGAGAACTCACCTGGAGTGATAGTACAAAGATGGTACAACGATGGTAAAGTGGTCGGGACAATGAGGCGCGAACACTAGCCGCAACCTAAATGAATAATCGTGATCTAATTTAGATCAAGCCGTAATGAAATGAATGCACATGCACATGATACTCATACCACTCGTAATTTGGAAATACTAGTTATCGTCATGGTAAAATAGTTTCCATACTTAGGAAAATAAGTCCATATATAGGAGTAAATAACTTGTCATATTAACTCGTACGAAAAAGTTAGCGTTATGAACCTCGTATCAAAATCTTAGAATGACGTCGTCATGTCGTATAAATATTCCCTCGGGTCGTACGTATTCGTTTGTTAATAAAATCGTCATTAGTAACGTTGCTAGAAAATATACCATTTAGTACGTACGTTATTATTTTTATTTGTGACCCAAAAATATATATATAGTTTTTATAATGTTAAAACGGGTATAACTCGGTCGTTTTAGGCTCGTTTTCCTTGTTCTTTATGTCCACGGATTCGTCTTTGTGTATACTAGTATATTTTAGATAACTCGGCTCCTCTAGGTTACGTTTAATGCCTCTTTTTACCCATTGAAATCTGCCTAACAGCAAGCAGTTTTTGTAAAAGTAGTTTTCGTCGTTAAATTTGCAAAAATCATATCTCCTTCGTTATAAGCTTGTTTTAGTCCATTCTTTCGCCTAAAGTTTCGTTTTTGAATGTATTTTCTAAATCTTTGGTCAAAACTTGGCCACCATCTACTGATTTTCCCACGAAATTAAAAAAGGGACAGTAGGTAATCTTATTGTTTCAAAAACCATTTTCAAGTCTCCAAACTAGTTCCATCCTCCATCAAACCACTTTCAAACACCACAAAGCTAATCTAATCCTACTATACACCTTCTTAGGGTGTCATGGATCCTTAAACATCATCAATCCACTAGGTCTAACAAGGGTTTCATATGTTTCCATTTCTAGGACTTCAAAGTTTATATATACAAAAATAGAGTGGTACAAGTTGATGCATGTATATGATCTTGTAAGAAAATTATATAAACATAATAATAACTTGTAAAAATCATAAAAATGAGTTTGTATACTTACTTGATGGTTTAGAGAGTTTAGATGATGAAAAACCTACTAATCCTTGAGTTTTTATTTCAAAACTCCAACAAGGATGATTATATAAACTAGTTTATACCAAGATCTTGTAAAATTTATTCTTCTTGCTCCTTGAACACCCTAGTTCGAATTCACCATAAGAGAAAAGAGAGAAAAAAGTTTGCTTGCCTTAGTAAAAATGATTTTTGTGATTAAAATGGATGAAAAGTTTAATTTATACTTAGACAAATGTTTGGTGAGCATTAAATTAAGTTGGTGAAGTTAGCTCATTAGATGGCTTAGGAGGGGGGGGGGGGGGGGGGGGGCGGTTCACAAAGGAGGGAAAAGGGGGTTTGTGTTGGGTAATTATTTAGTGAGTTAATGGTAAGATTGTGTAGTATTAGTTGGTTTTAGGTTTAATCGGGTACCGGGTTTGTTAGAAATAAATTTTATTGAAGTTATTCGGGACGTAATAAAGTCGTAAAAATTGTAAAAATATGCCGGGTACAAGTACGGAGAGTTAGGGTGATTATTGTTTAATTTTGGTGAAAACCGTCGTTATTAAGTTAAACGTACGATACGTAATAGTTAAATTTCCAAAATACCGGGTAAATTAATATTACAATTTTTATATTATAGAAGTGAGTATAAAAATATATTGGGATCATAGTCGGGAGTGTCGGACATGTTAGACACATTTATAGTTCGCGTATTAGCGTTTATTTAAAATAAACGTACGTAAATCGTTAATAATACCAAAAGTATTAATTTAGTTATCCTACGAGTGGAATAGCATGCAAGTGCCCTAATAATGATATGCAGACTATTTCTAGTCCGTATGAAATGTCCCTGATAATAATGCATGAATTCGCTCCTGAACCAATACGGTTCGCGAATTTGAACATTCGTAAACTAAATTTACGATGACATGAATAATGCACGTGAATAGTGATTTTCTTCCGAAAATGAATAGTGTCAAGTGAATAGTAAAATTTCTGAACGCTTCTCAGAATGTCAAATTGACCTCGAAAATGATGAATAGTGATCGATGAATAGTAAATGATGAATAGTAACTTGTGAATAGTAAATTGTCGAGGTTTGGAAAATGACCGGAAATTACGAGTTGTGACACCAAATATTTTTAATCATTCTCTGATGGATATTCTCAAAGGAAATATTTGTATTATCAATGATAAATAGGTGTCTAAACTTTTGCATGCGCAGGGATGGCAAAAAATCCGAACCCAACGGGGAAACTCGAAAACCCAAACTTTTTGGGGCGTGACGGGGCATGCTTATCGGGTTTTGAGGCCTTAACGGGGATTCTTATTGGGTCCCTGCCCCGCCCAGAAATATATTTATACATATATACATATATGTATATACATAGAATGTTGTATTAGTATTTACGTATTAAAAATATAATTCCTTAATTTTTGTTAGTTTTTATGTTTGTAATATTTCAAATTGTGATTATGCTTGTTTTATGTCATAATATTTTAACAAAGTTGTGAATTATCCCAATGCTTAATTTTTCATTAATGGGTTCTCGATTCTTCAAGTTATTCCATAAAATCATATTGTTAATAGTATAAAAACAAGAATAAACGGGTAACAAATTATAGAACATCACGCTAAAAAAAGACAACCTGATAAGACTCCAATGGAGAATGAGTGGGTTTGGGGAGCATCTCGCCCGAATGGGGCACCCCGATAAGATCCTCAATGAGGATTGGGCAGGTTTGAGGATGGGGATAGAGCCGGCAATTTTGACACGAAACCTGTTAACACGACACGACACGACCTGTTCTTAACAGGTTTCGTGTTTGACCTTAACAGGTTTCGTGTCTTAACAGGTCAGACCTGTTAATTAACAGGTCTTAACAGGTCAGACCTGTTAAGACCTGTCATGACCTGTTAATATTATAATATATATATATATATATATAATAATATAATCCTTAAAATTAAAAACCCTAAAATCCTAAATCTATTCTATTATCCATTCATGTGGGTCTTTGAAATTGTATGAACTTTTGCATTATGTATCATTATGTATGTCAACAGGTTCTTAACAGGTGCATGTTAACAAGTTAACAGGTCTTAACAGGTTCTTGTATCATTCGATTTGGTCATATGCATGTTAACAGGTTCTTAACAGGTGCACCTGTTTATTTTCGTGTCGTGTTCGTGTTTGAGAAAAATGACACGTTTATTTAACAGGTCGTGTTCGTGTTTGGCCTTAACAGGTTCGTGTCTCAACAGGTTTGTGTCTTAACAGGTTCGTGTAACCTGTTATGCCAGCTCTAGATGGGATAGCCGCCCCACTCCAAACCACCCACCCCCCCCCCCTCCCCCCTCTCCCCTCTCCTTAACCTGCCCCATTGCCATTCCTACGATCTGCTTAACTTAAAAAAAACCCAACATGCGGCTTCTGATGAATAGATGATGACCACTCTTCATGAAGATACTTTTCTAGCAACTCAAAGAATTTCTCTCATCCAAACTTCTGATCGAGCCAAAAGCAAATACTACCTCCGTCTCAAAATATAAGTCCACTTTGACTTTTTGAATCGAACTTTGACCTTAAATATTCTTGTTTATATTATATATCACTTTATGAAAATTATACCAAATGAAAATACATATAAAATACTATCAATTTATATATTTTGCATCAAATATTAAATATTATAAATAAAAATATTTAAGGTCAAAGTTCAATTTAAAAAGTCAAACTGGACTTATATTTTGGGACGGAGGGAGTAATTATCATGGAATGATTGTATGCAAATACTTGAAGATATTTCTTAATATGCTTTTTTTTTTTTCTAGGCTGTTTTTTTTAGAACAACTGTCTTGTTTTATTTTCGGTTTCGACTCGTGCATTTTTATACTAATATATATTTGCCTTTTGCCAAAATGAAAAGAAACGTTTTTCTATTTGCGACAATTTACCGACCTGCAAAAATCTTCAGATCACAATTCGTAAAGGTAAAGGGATGTGTTAACCGGACCCTCCCTATCATGAGGGGTCCACCTGCTTTAGTCAAAATGTACAAGTTTTAACGCAGACGGTACATGTGGCAGCAGCACTGTCTTCCACAAACCCTCCCTACAGGGGGTCCGGTTAACTCATGCCTTCGTAAAAGCAAGATTTTAATAAGGGTTGCCATATAAGAATGGAGTATACCCACTAGGGGTACTTTTTTTTTTTTTTACTTTCCACTGTTTTGTCCTTTTTTTTTGTTTGTTTTTTTTTTTTTTTTTTTTTTTTATTTTGTGTTTAAATAGAAAAGATTGTTTTGTATATTCGTCGTTTAACGGGTATAATACTTTTGGTACAATAGTTTGAAAAGTGCTGGCCCATAACGGGTATAACACTTACGTTTTCAATTTTAAAAAAAATCGAAAAACATTTTAGAAAAAAAAATCAAAAAAAAAATTTTGAAAGAAAAATTAAAAAAAATATTTTTGCTAAAAATGGTTTCCAAAAAAATTTCAAAAACTTTTTTCTTTTCAATTTTTTTTTTCTAAATTTTTTTTCGGAAATTAATTTTAGAAAAAAAGGTCAAAAAAATATTTTCGAAAAAAAAATTTACAAAAATATTTTCGCTAAAAAAATTCGAAAATTTCTTTAGAAAAAAAAATTGAAAAATAAAAAAAATATATATAATTGAAAATTTTTTTCTATAACTTTAAAGCGCTGGAGATGGAGTTAGAAATGGCAAGGAATCCTGAGGATCACGCTTGTCAGTCGGGTGCAAGGCTTCATGATCTTTTAAATTAAATGAATAATCTTTATATGTCATAGATGTTGTTGTTTTTAAATAATATGTATAACGTTGTTGTTTCATTTAATAATAACATTTGTTGTTGCAGTTATTTAATGTGGTAATATTTAACAGGGCCGTCTCATTGATTTGGGGGGCCCGGTGCGAAATCATAAATGAGGCCCTCATAATCCAAGTCTTTTACTCTTTTTGTATGTGACTCAAAGTTTGTCTTCTATTTTTTGTATATGGTCCGGTTCAACTTTGATAATATTTAACAAAGAAACTAAAAATAACATTTGTTATTGCAGTTATTTAATGTGGTAATATTTAACGTGTTATTATACAAACAAAATAATTGTACAAAACATTATACATATACAAAAATTTATTAAACACAAATATGCAAAACACAAAACACACAAAAAAAAAAAAAAAAAAAAAAAACGGCAAAAGTAAAAAAAAAAAAAGTAAATCTAAATCAATAGCCCCCTTAAAGTAAAAATGTAGCCCCGTCTTTATATCCCATGCCTTTAATAATTATTCTTTTAGCAAAGAATTTAACAAATTTATTCGAAGTGATTGATTTGGAGTTTTCGTCAAATTCCACTCTCTCCCCATACTATTGGGCCACTTGTGTTACTGGATCCATAAAGCAATAATAAAAAAATTGAAAAAAAAAATATATATATATAACTGAAATTTTTTTTCTATAACTTTAAAGCGCCGGAGATGGAGTTAGAAATGGCAAGGAATCCTAAGAATCACGCTTGTCAGTCGGGTGCAAGGCTCCATGATCTTTTAAATTAAATGAATAATCTTCATATATCGTAGATGTTGTTGTTTTTAAATAATATATATAACGTTGTTGTTTCATTTAATAATAACATTTGTTGTTGCAGTTATTTAATGTGGTAATATTTAACAGGGCCGTCTCATTGATTTGGGGGGCCCGGTGCGAAATCATAAATGAGGCCCTCATAATCCAAGTCTTTTACTCTTTTTGTATGTGACTCAAAGTTTGTCTTCTATTTTTTGTATATTGTCCGGTTCAACTTTGATAATATTTAACAAAGAAACTAAAAATAACATTTGTTATTGCAGTTATTTAATGTGGTAATATTTAACGTGCTATTATACAAACAAAATAATTGTACAAAACATTATACATATACAAAAAATTATTAAACACAAATATGCAAAACACAAAACACAAAAAAAAAAAAAAAAAAAAAAAAAAAAAAAAAAAGGCAAAAGTAAAAAAAAAAGTAAATCTAAATCAATAGCCCTCTTAAAATAAAAATGTAGCCCCGTCCTTATATCCCATGCATTTAATAATTATTCTTTTAGCAAAGAATTTAACAAATTTATTCGAAGTGATTGATTTGGAGTTTTCGTCAAATTCCACTCTCCCCCCATACTATTGGGCCACTTGTGTTACTGGATCCATAAAGCCATAATAAAAAAATTGACAAAAAATACTTTTTGAAATTTGACGTCAACAAATACTTTTTTAAGCTACGGTAATATGTAAAAACGACAATTTTCTGAAAATAAAAAAATACATTATATATGGTTTTTAAAATGTAATTATTTATGTATTAAATTGTCGTCTAAAAAGATTATTGTTTAATCGATAAGTGTTTATTTAGTTTAAACATTTAACAAGTGGTAAGAAAAGCTTTATACAATCATAGGCACTATTTTCAAGACAAGAATAAAGAAAGTAATTTTATTTCATATTTTTTCTTTCTATTATTTGTAATTTTAGGCAGTCGATGATTTGTTTATCGACAAGCTTTCGTTTTAAATACCTTTTTTCATCATTAAATTTATTTCTCCATAAATTTGCAAGTGTTTTTATATATTTTTAAAGTTACTTATCGGAAAGTTTGTATAAAACAAGTATTATAAGTTCACAAGTTGTTGCGTATTTATAAAAAGAGTAAATTACACCGTTCGTCCCTTTGGTTTGCCCAAAATAACACCGCAAGTTTCTTGGTTTTCATTTTTACGTCACGAGTCCTTATAATGAAGTTTGTTAACACCATTAATCCCTATCTTTAACGATCGTTAGCTTTCTCCGTTAACTCCCACATGTGCCTTACACGTGCCGTCCATTTCTAACGATCGTTAGTTTTTTTTCATGTTTTCATCCGTTTTTGCATGTTTTCGTTCATTTTTTCACGTTTTCATTTGTTTTTTCACTTTTTCGTCCATTTTTGCACGGTTTCGTCTGTTTTTGCGCGTTTTCTTTCGTTTTGCACGTTTTCATCTGTTTTTGCACGTTTTGGACGTTTTCATCCGTTTTTACTTGTTTTCGTCCGTTTTTGCATGTTGTCGTTCGTTTTGCACGTTCTCGTTTGTTTTTTCATGCTTTCGTCCGTTTTTGCATGTTTTCCTCCGTTTTGCACGTTTTCGTCCGTTTTGCACGTTTTCGTCTGTTTTTGCTCGTTTTTGCATGTTTTTGTCAATTTTTGTCTGTTCTTGCACGTTTTCGTCCATTTTTGCACGTTTTCCTTCGTTTTTACATGTTTTCATTCGTTTTTGCACATTATCATTCGTTTTTTCACATTTACACCTGTTTTTACACGTTTTCGCTCGTTTTTGCATATTTTCGTTCGTTTTTGCACATTTTTACAAATACGAAAACATAAAAAAAACAGATGAAAAAGTGAAAAATGGACAAAAACGTGCAAAAATGGACGAAAACTTGCAAAAAACAGATGAAAACGTGTGAAAATGAACGAAAACGTGCGAAAACGAACAAAAACATGCAATAACGAACAAAATCATGCAAAAATTGGCGAAAATGTGTAAAAACAAGTGAAAACGTGAGAAAAACAAACAAAAACGTGCAAAAATGAACGAAAAGGTGCAAAAGCAGACGAAAACATGTAAAAACAGACGAAAACGTGCGAAAACATACGAAAATGTGTAAAAACGGGCGAGAGCATGAAAAAATGAACAGAAAACTACCAAAACGGACGAAATCGTGCAAAAACGGACGAAGACATGCACAATCAGACGAAAACTTGCAAAAACAGGCAAAAACATGCAAAAACGGACGAAAACGTGTGTTGGGTTTTGGATTCTGCTGCTCAGAATTTCACTAAGTGTCAAACTGCTGCTGAGATGAATCTGCTACTAAGGATATTGATTCTGCTGCTATATAATCAAAATGCTGCTATGTGAAAGTACTGCTGAAGAATCTACTATTGAAGGGATAGACTTGTACACGAGTGGATAATTATAGAATAGATTGTGTGTATATTTTATACGTATAGAATATTCTTATCTTGTGTAGAAAGGTATTGTAAACCTAGTAGGACTCCTTGGCCTATAAAAGGAGGTTCATAGGGTTAGATTGAGTACGTATTTGTTTAGTTTTGCGTTTACACTTCAAAGTTGTAAAACCCTAGCATTGTCGAGTGCTCGTATTATTAATATATTGAAGTGTTGATAGTGAATAACTGTTCTTCTTAAGTTAAGCTTTAATATTCGGCGTTTTAGCTTAAGTATTAACTCAAGTCAACTTCTATATAAGATCGTTTGCTCAACTGGGATCAACAAGTGGTATCAGAGCTTGTGATCTAGAAGTTATAATCAAGAAGAGTTTGTTCCTTACAAGTTTACTGTTTCTAATCAATTGCTGAAAATGGGTGACGATACAAATATGGTGACTGCTTCAGAGGTTCCCATGCTTAATCCTGGAGAGTATGAGCTATGGAAGATGAGAATCAGACAGTACATTAGCATGATTGACTTCAACATGTGGAATGTGATCATTAATGGTAACTCTTTACCACAAAAGGGTCTTGATGGAAAAGAGATACCTATCAAGTCTACTGAAGAAAACTCAGTAAGGAAGATGGAGATCAAGGCACACAGTATTCTCTTGATGGGAATACCGAATGAATTTCAATTGGACTTTGATAGCTCTGAGACTGTAAAAGCCTTGATGGATGCTGTGGAATTCAGGTTTGGAGGGAATGATGCTACTAAGAAGTCAAGGAAAAATATGTTGAAGCATCAGTTTGAGAACTTTACTGCTACAAGTGGAGAAAAGATTGATGGCACATACAACAGGCTTAATCAACTTGTTAGTCACTTAAAGCTTTTTGGTTATGTGGTTCCTCAAGAAGATGTAAACCTCAAGTTTCTTAGAAGTCTTGCACCTGAATGGAGTATGCATATAGTTGTTTGGAGGAATAAGCCTGATTTTGAAACTATGAAGTTGGAAAGCCTCTACAACAATCTGAAAGTGTATGAACCAGAGTTGGCTTCTTCATCTACTTCATCTTCTGGTACTCAAAATCTTGCCTTTATATCTTCAAAGTCAAAAAGGTCTCAAGAATCCCACTCTACTACTTATGGGGTATCTGCTGCTAATGGATCTGCTGCTAATTCTAATGATAATAATTCCATCAGTGATGCTGCTATATGTGCATTCTTGGCTGATCTAACAACCAACATGAGGTCACAGGTTATTAATCAAGATATGGATCATATTGATCCTGATGATCTTGAAGAAATTGATCTTTAATGGCAGATGGCCATGTTGACCTTAAGGGCAAGAAAATTCTTAAAGAGGACTGGGAGAGAAGTCAAGTACAGGGCTAAAGAAAGTTTGGGTTTTGACAAATCAAAGATGGAGTGCTACAACTGCAATAAGAAGGGTCACTTTGCCAGAGAATGTAGAGCTCCAAAGAAGAATGCTGAAGCTCCAAAGAAGACCACTGAAGAATCAAAGAATACCACTACTACATTGGTATCTTGTGATAGGTTGGGAGATTATGATTGGAGTGACATGGCTGAAGAAGAACCAAATTATTCTCTGGTAGCTCAAGTCAAGCCTAAAGTGCATAATTTTTCACTTATGGCCTATGCATCGTCATCTTCTGGATCTGACTCTGAGGTATCTAGTGATTCTGATATATCTGTGTGTTCTTTTAAATCATGTGCTGACACTGTAGAGGAACTTAAGTCTAGGAATGAAAGTCTAATAAGAGAAGTTGAACACCTAAAACTTGATAACTTAGGTTACAAAATAGGTATTCAAAATTTGGAAAGAAGATTAGAATATCTCAAACAGTGTGAGCTAGAATATGTAGATAGAATTAACCAACAGGATGTTGAGATCTTTAAGAAAAACAGTGAGATTGAATTTCTCAAGAATAAGTTAGAAGAAGCAGAAAAAGATAGAGATGCAGCTCTTGCTGATAAGGATAAACATATAGTAAGAGTAAATAAACAACAATATGCTTTTGATTTGGTTAATAAATCTATTGAGAGCACCTTGATGAGGAAATGATGTGGAATAGGCTACAATGAGGTTGCTCCTCCTGTTAAGAGTGCCTATGCTCCACCAGGAAAAGAATTGTCTTTTATTAGTGAATTAGACATAGAAAAGCCTGTAGGTGAACCTAGTACAAGTGTCAAAGAAACACCTAAGGTTGAAGTTAGAAAATTTGGGATATGAGGGCCAACATACTAATTTAAAATTTCAAAAATGGCTCCTCTGTTCTCAATATCAATTTTTGGTTCACAATCTTCTTCATTGTCTAAGTTCTAAAACTTCTAGGTGGAATGAGTTTAGTGCTACCATAGCATCTGCTATGATATGCCTAAGCAAAGGACATCCATTTAATTTTTCAAACATGATTTTGGAAGGGATTGCAAAAAGCATCAAAGAGTCTGGTTCTTATTTACTACCAAGATTTATACAACTCTTTGTGGAAAACCAAATTTCAAAAGTAAGAACACATAAAGCCGCTTATGATTCTCCTAAGTTGGTTCCAAAAATGTTTACTTTACTTAAAAATGGAAAAGGATTTTCAGGCACACATAAACTACTTACACCTTATATGGTGCAAATTGTGCAAAACATTCAAGGTGAAGAATCAGGAACTCCCACTGATTCCCATCACTCACCCAATTTTACTGTATCTGTCACACAACCTAAAATATTCTATACCCGTAGGAAAGCTACAAAGAACACTGACCTACCTCAGGCTAGTGTTAGGATGTCTGTACCAGATGAGGCTGTCCTAGGTGATGGAGGGGACATGTTGGTGAGGGCTGTCACTACTGCTTCTAGCTTAGCAGCAGAGCAGGATAGTGATAACATAAATAAGACCCAATCTAAGGCAACATCTAGTGAGGAGGGTTCTGATGAATCTGATTCCAATGATGGTAACCCTAGTCACATGGCAAATACAGGGGGCTCAGATGATCAAACTAGGTTTGATGCTGGGTTTAAGTCCCAAGATTCACCTCTCGAACCAGGTTACACAGGTCGAAGTGATGAGGACAGATCAGTGACTCATGAATTGATGGATGATACTGTACAAAATAACAATGTCAATGATTCACCTCTTGGACCAGGTCACACAAGTATAAGTGATGAGACTAGTATGCAACTTATTAAGAAATTGATGGTTACTTGTACCAACCTGGAACTCAAATGTGATACTTTGGAGGAGAAGATTCTTGGTCTTTCAACCATTTCTGATGCTCAAGCTAGAAAGATGAAAAGATTACAATGGAATATCAAGAATTTAAGAAAATCAAGATCTTCAACCTCCTTCAAAAGATTGAAGAAAGTGGGCACTTCACAAGTGATTAGTTCTCCTGAACACTCTGTTCCTTTGGAAACAGGGGAGGAATGAGGAGCAGAATGCGGCAATGGGTTCAGGGGAGGTAAATTTGATGAAGGATGATGTTGCTCAAGATGTGGATATTGGAATGGTTTCAGGGGAGGTTCCAATGAATGATGATATGGAGGTGGAAAGTCCTCAAGATATGGATGGTTTTTTGGTTGCTGATAAGCAGGGTAATGAGGTTGATATGGAAAAAGTGGTTTCTGTTCAAGAAAATATAGTGGAAAAACTAAAGACTTTGGGGCCTCAGCAATTAGTAAAGGCAACAGGGTTGATGGGTGAAGCTTTGATGACTTTGGGTGATTCTATAGCTAAAAATGTGGATACTGCTGCTATTACTAACAAGACAGATGACTCTGTTGCTGCACATAACTCTGCTGCTCAGGATTTTGCTGATCCTGCTGCTAGTGAGAAATTACATTCTGCTGATGCACAAGGTTCTACTGCTGGATCTAGTGACAAATCTGCTGCTGAGGCAATGGTATTGTTCAGCAAGAAGACAATAGATGTTCTACCTAAATCACCATCTCAACAAATAACACAACCAACTCAACCACTACCACAACAACCAACATCCACAATAACATCTCCATTACCAAGAATACCTGTAAAGGGAGTAGTAATCAGAGAACCTGTTGCTCAACAAAAGAAGATTGCTTCATCATCTTCTACTAATAAAGGAAAGGGCAAGCTGGTTGAAGATCCAAAGATAATGTTTAAGGGGATTGATTACTCTCAGATTCCTTTATATTATTGGCCTAAAGAATTGCAAATTAAACATGATGCAACTGTTGCAAGGAAAGAACAAGAGCAGATTGATATTGAAGAGCAACTAATGAGGCGAAAAATGGTCCGTTTTTAGGGGGTCATTTAAGCCCGGAATTGAATTTATTTGATCAAATATTGCTCTAAATCGTTCCTTTTGTGATTTTAGGTACTTTTGGAGTGAATTCTGGAAAAGGAAGCATTTTGGACGTTTTTGGAGCATAAAAGTAAAGAAAACGGCAAAGTCTTAATTTTCCTTGCTGGGAACAGTACCTGACGGCGTCACAAGCTTCTTCATGACGGCGTCAAGAGTAATACAAGAGGTGGAAGTGGATAAAGTCCGTGACGGTCCAGAAAGTTTTGTGCATTGGAGATGACGGTGTCACCCAAGGCCGTCACGTGTAAAATTAAAGAGTGATGGCCTAGAAAATTTCCTGAAGGCGTCACGTAGGCCGTCACGTGTTAACTTGTCAAAACTTGCGCGTGAAGTAGCTGATATTGTTTTGGTCATAACTTTTGCATACGAACTCGGATTTAGGTGATTCAAAAGCCCACGCGAAGAGGATGAAGAAATATACAATTTGGTGAAGAAAAATTGGTCATGACGCCTTCACTCTTTACGGGGTGACGCTGTCAAGCCTTGCCAACAGAAAACTTGTCTATAAATATAACATCATAACTTCACTTTTTGTAAGCCCTAAACCCTAAGGTCGATTCTTAAGTTTAGGTAGGTGTTTTTCCAGCAACTTATAGGGTTTCAATCACTCTATAAACATCATGTATTGGTTTGTTGATTCTATCTTAATCATGTTTTCCATTATCATTGTTGCTTGCTCTTCTTTGATGTTGTTTTGCTAATTCACCTTGTGTCTACTTATGTTTATGTGAAACTTGTATATAATTGATTTGATCTTATTGATTCCTTGTTGATGTTTGTGTCTATCTTCATCAATTAGGGTGTGACACTTCGATAAGTATAGTTGATTTAGCTTATAATTCTTGATTCCTATTGTCTCTTGTTTGGTTGATTGTATTCGATGTTAGGCTTAAGAAAACTGGCAGACTTCCAATGGTGACATGCTTGAACGTCTTAAGAAACATGAACTAATACGTACTAGGTTATTATGGTTGTATTTAATGCATGAGCGAATTCTAATGATCCATGTTAGGAGCTTCTTGCAGGCTCGACATAGGAGTGAAGTAGGAGCTTATAGAGTTGGGGAAGTACGTACGCCACCCCACGAATGATATTAAGGAATACAACCCGTCAATTAAAACAAGGTGTGACAATTCAATAGGTATAATTGGATAGCTAGCAAGGAGTAATATGTCATAGGTAGATATGCTTCACTTATCTTGTAGAACCCTAGTTTACTTTTCTTATTAATTAGTTTAATTAGTAGCTTTTGGGTTAGTTGATTAGCAACTAATTCTGCCCCTCCTTCCAATACCCGAGATTTTTACTTGTTTTTCATAAAATATAAAAATACAAAAAGAATCATCCTTCACCTTTAGACCTAGTTAGATTAATTTCAATCCTAACGACACTATTCCTGAGTTGAACGATCAATCCCCCGGTACTTGTCACTATACTATACTACAACGATCAGGTACACTGCCTGGTGGGAGTTGAAAGCTTCTTGAGATCCATCGAGAGGTAAAGCCTGGTGCGATTCCCACGTATCAAGTTTTTGGCGCCGCAGCCCGGGGAATAGTTATTGCTTAGGTTGGAATTTATTTTGATTAGGTCTACTCATTAGATTCCTTTTTAGTGAGATTTTTATTTTCTTTTTATTAGCTTTCTTGTAGTCTATCTTTTTCCTTGTGCCCTTTGTTTGTAAAACCATTTTCACTTGTCACTATGGCAGATGAAATTCCATTTAGATCACTGACAATAGAGGAACAACTATATTTCTCTAATAGATTTGCTTCCTATCATTCCAATGATTTTTTGTGTGATCTTTATGACATCTAAGAGGAGTTGGGGGTAAAGTTATATGGGTTTGATGAATTATATGCATGTGTGATTTCTATTAGACGATCATTATCAGGATCAATTCCTTTTAGTCAGACCCGTTGGATGAATTTTGAGAAAAGCTTCCTAACCATGACCCATAAGCTCGACGAATTGGTGGATTCGTATGAGCAAGATGACCTAGTTTCTAAGAACATGAACTTAGAATCAAACCAAGATTATGAGATGGTTAGTGTTGAACTACCTAGTTGCATGAGCGGGATAGATTTCACCAAAACATACGATACACATGAGGTTAGAGTTGAGCCACCTAGTTGCATGTCATGGTTAGGCACTACCATAATACAAGACGAACACATAGGTGATATTGATGTGATGAAAGAGATAGTAGAAAATCCAAGCCCACTAAGTACCCCACAAGTCCTACCATCATTTGAGGCATACACACTGCCTGTGACTTACCCGGAAGAAGTAGAAGAGACTATAGGAACCCCAATAGAAGTAGAACCCTTGGACCAGGAACCACTTGAGGATATAGGTTTGAATACTTGTAGTGATAACCTTACTCCTAGTTCTAGGGAATTTCCTAGTGTTGATGAACCGGAACCTCAATCTTTACACACCGTTCCATCCTTAGATATATTTCTAGGAGACAAAATAGGAACCGACCCACCCATCAACCAATATTATCCGGGTAGTTTTAGGATGAAGGAAGCCATTCACTCACCCCCTTCACCTCACGTGGCATATTTCCACCCTAAGGGTGTGTATCGCTATTTCCACCCACACTTAATTCAAAGTGTAGGGAAAACCTCCTCTATTTTCGTTAAATAAGGGTATAGTCAGGCTCGCGACTCGAACAAAAACAAGCGCTTATTGGGAGGCAACCCAAGCTTTATTTATTTGTTTGTTTGTTTGTTTGATTTTATTTGTTTCCGTATGCATGCTTTATTTTTATTGTTTGTGGTTCATGTTTCAAAGTAAATTGTGAAATTGCTTTATTTTGTTTTTAACTTCGTCTTAATTACATATAAAGGTATTTTGCAAAAGCTAAGTGTAAGGGGAGACCCAAATTTGTTTATAAGAACGAAATTGAGCATGATCCACAACAATATTAAATGAACGTGTGTATTAGTATTTGTTAGAGTCAAATGCTTGTATCGAGTCATAATGATGTTTTGCAGGATTTTCCAGGAAGTAGGACATAAGTTTTTTCTAAAAATTTTCCGGAAAATTAACGTAAAGATTTCTGCAGGTCACTTCTGACGGCGTTAGGAATTAATTCCTGACGGCATCATGTGTAAAATTCTGGAAATTTTGCGAGTTTTATTTTTCTAACGGAGTCTTAAAGTTTTTGTTGATTCTTTAGTTTTATAAACTCCAGGAAATCTGCAAACATTCATTCCACAAGCATTATATCTTTAATTGTTTTATTTTTATTCCTAAGTCTGGAATTATATCTAGTTGTGAGTTTTCTTTGTTCGGATTGATGCTTTGAGTTTTTGTGATTGTTTTCTCAGGTTTAATAGGTTATGTATGACAAGAAGATGATTTATGTTTCTGGAAGGGAAGCTTTGATTGTTCATTTTCTTGGAGGAAGATCTAACCTTGTTACCACACTATCCACACCGAACGAATCAGGGGAGTATTTGATTTCATTCTTTTACCTATTTCACTTTCACATTCTTTAATTGAACATTGGGGACAATGTTCATCCTAAGTGTAAGGGGAGGGTAAATAATGATACCTTATAGTATACAATTGCACTTGAGTTTGTTTGTTTGATGGTAGGTGTTTAATAAAACTATGAGAAATACTTGTTAGTGTAATTTTAGCACCAAATTTAAAATTTTTTACAACATTTAAGAGTGAAACTTTAGTCATAGCAAGCGTCTTATGGATAGGAGTTGTATGACTAGCAAAAAACCGTACTATTCTATAAAAATTTTCCACCCAAATATGTGAGGTTCGCCTTTAGATTTGATAGGAAAAGCATTTACTATTAGTGCTTATGAGTGTACCGGTAGCATTTAGATTCTAGAACTTGCGTTAGTGATGCATCCCGAGACCGTTAGTGAGACTACATTCGTGTAATAGGATTTACTACATGATAAGAGGCATTAGGATCACCCTTGTGTTAAACCCGTATCATAATTACTTGACCATTTAAGTCATATTACTTGGCTAGTTAAGTCAATTAATTTTTCCCACACCCTTAGCGTTGTACTCATTTTTAGTACACGAAACCCCTAGTACACCCCTCCGAGCCTATCTTTTCGTTTCTAACTTTAAGCATCTTACTTAAAGGAAGAATTTGTTACAACCCACTTAAATGTACACCCAAATCGCCTTAGCCTTTCGTGTATGCACTCATCTTTAGTGCATTATTGTTACATGTTTAAACCCTTAGTTAATTATCTAATTGATTACATGGTTGCTAAGTCGAGTCATATCCTTGTACATATTGTTTTGGGACTCATGGGACTCATGGGTAAAGTACTAATGTTATGGAGTAATGGGGAAGAACATCATATTATTACCCCATATGTGCGTTAATCTTAAAATTACTCCAAGTGTTTTGATTATCTTGATTCGAGTCATTAAATTAGTTTATTGTAAAGTATGTAAAAATTCAAGTGTAAGGGGAATGTACATTTCCTATGATGTATTATTTTGGATGGTAGGGTAAGAGTGTATGCAAAAAAAAAAAAAAAAAAAAATAGAAAAAAAAAATAAGAAAAAGAAAAAAAATAGAAAAAAAAAAAGAAAAGAGAAAAAACATACGTACTACCATCCCGTTTCATTCTATGTTTATTTTATGTTTTTGTTATTTTTGATTTATTAGCTTAAGTCGAGTCTAGTCTTCGCTTAGCAACGCCATATTTTATATGTAATTAACCAAGATGATTAACTCGCAACCAGTAAAGATTGCCTATATCCAACAAAACCATGTATTCCATATCCCTACACCTAACGTTATAACCCTTTAAAATACCTCTTCGATAGTTTATCCTAGGTGCTTACGCCATGTGGTGGAGGTTTGATCCTTTCCCAAGCTTATGGTAATCTATTTTGCTATGACAGGTAGTAAGAGATATTTTCCATTTCCATATTGTGATATATACTTTATTACACCCGAGAGATGTGAGTATCTAAACACTATTTGTGAGGTGCTAGTATATGACCTCCGTGCTTGTCTTTGGTCTTTAATGGAATGATTATTTGTTGTAATTACTTTTATATTAGTGTTAAATGACCCCTAACTTGTAGTTTGATTAGAATAAAATCGCATTTGCTTGAGGACAAGCAAATCTCAAGTGTAAGGGTATATGATGAGGCGAAAAATGATCCGTTTTTAGGGGGTCATTTAAACCCGAAATTGAATTTATTTGATCAAATATTGCCCTAAATTGTCCCTTTTGTCATTTTAGGTACTTTTGGAGTGAATTCTGGAAAAGGAAGCATTTTGGACGTTTTTGGAGCATAAAAGTGAAGAAAACGGCAAAGTCTTAATTTTCCTTGCTGGGAATAGTACCTGACGGCGTCACAAGCTTCTTCATGACGGCGTCAAGAGTAATACAAGAGGTGGAAGTGGATAAAGTCCGTGACGGTCCAGAAAGTTTTGTGCATTGGAGATGACGGCGTCACCCAAGGCCGTCACGTGTAAAATTAAAGAGTGATGGCCTAGAAAATTTCCTGAAGGCGTCACGTAGGCCGTCACGTGTTAACTTGTCAAAACTTGCGCGTGAAGTAGCTGATATTGTTTTGGTCATAACTTTTGCATATGAACTCGGATTTAGGTGATTCAAAAGCCCACGCGAAAAGGACGAAGAAATCTACAATTTGGTGAAGAAAAATTGGTCATGACACCGTCACTCTATACGGGGTGACGCCGTCAAGCCTTGCCGACAGAAAACTTGCCTATAAATATAACATCATAACTTCACTTTTTGTAAGCCCTAAACCCTAAGGTCGATTCTTGGGTTTAGGTAGGTGTTTTTCCAGCAACTTAGAGGGTTTTAATCACTCCATAAATATCATGTATTGGTTTGTTGATTCTATCTTAATCATGTTTTCCATTATCATTGTTGCTTGCTCTTCTTTGATGATGTTTTGCTAATTCACCTTGTGTCTACTTATGATTATGTGAAACTTGTATATAATTGATTAGATCTTATTGATTCCTTGTTGATGTTTGTGTCTATCTTCATCAATTAGGGTGTGACACTTCGATAGGTCTAGTTGATTTAGCTTATAATTCTTGATTCCTATTGTCTCTTGTTTAGTTGATTATATTCGATGTTAGGCTTAAGAAAACTGGCAGACTTCCAATGGTGACATGCTTGAACGTCTTAAGAAACATGAACCAATGCGTACTAGGTTATTATGGTTGTATTTAATGCATGAGCGAATTCTAATGATCCATGTTAGGAGCTTCTTGCATGCTCTACATAGGAGTGAAGTAGGAGCTTATAGAGTTGGGGAAGTACGTACGCCACCTCACGAATGGTATTAAGAAATACAACCCGTCAATTAAAATAAGGTGTGACAATTCAATAGGTAGAATTGGATAGCTAGCAAGGAGTAACATATCATAGGTAGACATGCTTCACTTATCTTGTAGAACCCTAGTTTACTTTTCTTGTTAATTAGTTTAATTAGTAGCTTTTGGGTTAGTTGATTAGCAACTAATTCCGCCCCTCATTCCAATACCCAAGATTTTTATTTGTTTTTCATAAAATATAAAAATACAAAAAGAATCATCCTTCACCTTTAGACCTAGTTAGATTAATTTTAATCATAACGACACTATTCCTGAGTTGAACAATCAATCCCCAGGTACTTGTCACTATACTATACTACAACGATCAGGTACACTGCCTGGTGGGGGTTGTAAGCTTCTTGAGATCTCTCGAGAGGTAAAGCCTGGTGCGATTCCCACGTATCAGCAACAATTGATGCAACAAGAAAAGGAAAAGGCTGATAAAGAGACTGAAGATTTGAAAAGGTATGAGGAGTGGGTTGATGAGAAGATAAGAATGGTTGCTGATATAGAACTCTCCAAGTTAGTTAAAATTGAAGAACAAGAAGTTCCAGAATTTGATGTTAAAGCTTGGGTGAAAGAGTTCACAGCAAAGAAAAAGAAAGAGGATGCTACTGCTAGAAGAAAGAAGAAAATTCTCAGGGGACCAACTCAACTTCAACAGAGAAAAGAGCATGAGAGATACCTAAAGAATATGAAGGGCTGGAAATTGGTACAATTGAAACCCAAGTCTGATCAAGAGGTGTTTGATTTGTATCAACAAGCTAGAAGAGAAATGGATACCTTCTATCCTATGGGCTGTGCAGAAGATCTAGAACATTTTGCTCAAATGAACAAAAAGTGGATACCTGAAAAAGTTATTGAGGCAGAGCAAGTACAAGAGGTAGATACTATTGAAAAGCCTGATGATATAGCAGACAAAAAAACTTCTTCTAGTCAAAGTGTTAAAAGAAAAGGTGTTGTTCATAAATCCTTTGCTAGGAAGAAGTGAAAAGTAGAATATCAAAGCAGTTCTAAGTCTGAAGGTGATAAGCATAATGAATTAATGATTATAAGAATGATTATGATCATATTCCTTCTGAGCATTTGAAATAGCAAATGAAGGTTCTTACTATGGTTGCTAAGAGAGATGAACCTGAAGTAGTTGATGCTGAACCAGTGGGAATCAGATATCCTATTATTCAAGTATCTGCAAGATATGATACTAATATTGGAACATTTCATGATGTTAAGAGATCTGATAGGAAGACTCATAGGTTTCTTAGACTTCAACAGATGCTGTATTACTTTGATAGAGAGGATATTTGTACCATGTGGAGGATGTACAAAGAAAAGTTTGGAGCTAAAAAGTTTGAAGCTAAAAAGTTTGGAAAGGAGACATTTGATGATATTAAAGCTATGTCTGACAATGTTCTTTGGAGAGCTCTGAAACTTATGTTTGATCCTTCAATGGAAGAATCTGAATGGACAGAGATTAAAGGATGTAAAGTCAAAAGATGGAGACTTTTTCAAAGTTCTGGGATTCATGTCTTAGAAATTGGGCCACACACTTTATATATGATGGCTGAAAAAGATTATCCAATGGCAAATTATTTGGAGATTGTCTATCAGATGGTGACTGGTACTGGGTTGCTCAATTTGCAGAATGATTATGATACTGATGATCAAGCTTTTAATTTGTTATCAAAATAAGAAGATACTTGGTCAACAGACATCACAAGAAATGAGTGTTTGGAAGCATCCTCCTGGTGTTTAATTAAGCTTTGAAGAAACTTAATCATTTAGTAATAAATATTAAGTTTAGGGGAGGATTGTTGGGTTTTGGATTCTGCTGCTCAGAATTTCACTAAGTGTCAAACTGCTGCTTAGATGAATCTGCTGCTAAGGATATTGATTCTGCTGCTATATAATCAAAGTGCTGCTATGTGAAAGTATTGCTGAAGAATCTACTGCTGAAGGAATAGACTTGTACACGAGTGAATAATTATAGAATAGATTGTGTGTATATTTTATACTTCTAGAATATTCTTATCTTGTGTAGAAAGCTATTGTAAACCTAGTAGGACTTCTTGGCCTATAAAAGGAGGTTCCTAGGGTTAGATTGAGTACGTATTTGTTTAGTTTTCGTTTCCACTTCAAGGTTGTAAAACCCTAGCATTGTCGAGTGCTCGTACTATTAATATATTGAAGTGTTGATAGTGAATATCTGTTCTTCTTAAGTTAAGCTTTAATATTCCGCGTTTTAGCTTAAGTATTAACTCAAGTCAACTTCTATATAAGATCGTTTGCTCAACTGGGATCAACAACGTGCAAAAACAGACGAAACGTGAAAAAACGAACGAAAACGTCCAAAACGGACGAAAACGTGAAAAAACGAACAAAAACGTGCGAAAACAGACGAAAACGTGAGAAAAAGTTAACGATCGTAAGAAATGGACGATACATGTGGGAGTTAACGGAGAGAACTAACGATCGTTCAAGATAGGGATTAATGGTGTTAACAAACTTCATTATAAGGACTTGTGACGCAAAAATGAAAACCAAGGGACTTGCGGTGTTATTTTGGGCAAACTACAATGACGAACGGTGTAATTTACTCTTATAAAAAACACTTGATCTTTTTTCATATGTGCTTGTATTACAAATAAGATAAAAATACACTATAGTGTATTGTAAATGGCTCTATTTAACTTTCAACATTTTTATAGAATATATATATTTATATTTTTGTCTATAATTACATAGGTATGCCAATAGTTATGATTTAGGTACATTTGTGCCAAATCTAATTATTCGGGAGTAATTTTATACGACAATGATTAAGTTACGTTATCTATACTATTTATAATGAAAAAATAGTCAAAGGTGAAAAGTGAAAAAGTGGAATAGTCAATATTGTGGAATGTTGAAAAATGTATATAAGGAAATATATAAATGCATTTAATACTCTTATTAAAACACTTCATTAATTAAAAGTACAATGATTTATTCACATTGTACAACTAATTAAAAATATATTTACCAAATTAAATACAACCAATTAAAACACAAACCGGGTTGTTCCGGGACGCTTCAAATACGGCGGGTTGTCCTGGTTTAATTTGACCCATTTTCGACCCAACCAAGCAAGTTGACCCAGTTTAAATCGACTCATTTTTCGACCGAAACGGTTCAACCGGTTGAACCACCCAGGTCAAACCGGGTTTCAAAACATTATCCATTACTTAAAAGTATAATGATTTATTCACATTGTACAACTAATTAAAAACATATATATCAAATTAAATACAACCAATTAAAACAAAAACCGGATTGACCCGGGACGCTTCAAACCCAGACGGGTTGACCTTGTTTAATTTGTCCCGTTTTCGATCCAACCTAGCAAGTTGACCCAGTTTAAATCGACCCATTTTTTGACCGAAACGGTTCAACCGGTTGAACCACCCGGGTCAAACCAGGTTTCAAAATATTTTTCATTACTTAAAAGTACAATGATTTATTCACATTATACAACTAATTAAAAACATATCTATCAAATTAAATACAACCAATTAAAACAAAAACCGGGTTGACCCGGGACGCTTCAAACCCAGACGGGTTGACCCAGTTTAATTTGCCCCGTTTTTGACCCAACCTAGCAAGTTGACCCGGTTTAAATCGACCCATTTTTCTACCGGAACGGTTCAACCGGTTGAACAACCCGTGTCGAACCGGGTTTCAAAACATTATCTTAAATTCTCAAATCTTCAAACTTTTATTATTTTTCGTTTATAAACTATAAACTTTTTTTTATCAAAGATATAACAAGGGAGGTGATTTGCACACTCTATCAATTTATTTGCACACTCAAAATTTTGTGTCATGACATTTATACTCTTAATATTTGTGTTTTGATTTGCACACTCCACTAAGTGATGTAGGGGTATAGATGTCATGACACAAAGATTTTGAGTGTGCAAATTAATTGATTGAGTGTGCAAATCACCTCCCATATAACAAAGTTACGTAAAAGTAAAAATTAGATATACCTTTTAATTTTTCTTTATTTGCAACACATGTACAAGTTTTACTTGTGAAAAACTATGTTGCAATAAAAGAAAATGCTATCTTGGTTTTAAAAAATTTAATCTATCAATCATCTTAAATAATTAGAAAACAATTTGAAAAAAAAAAATAAATAAATAAATAAAATTTTTTGCCATATTTTCACATTTAATTTGCACACTACTTAACCAATAAACGTAGCATTAAAATAAATAAATTAAAATACAAAACAAAATAATAATTATTATGTATTTTAAAGGTGGTAAATTTTTATAATCTAGCACCGCTAATGTATATATTTATCCGTTTTAAAATTATTATCTCTAAACAAAAAATATATAATTTAAGAAATATATAACACTTAAACTCTTTAACCAATTAAATATCTTCTCCACTCACTAAAATATACTCATATTTGATTTCTTGATACACAATTAAAACTATTATTTAAGACATCTCAACATAAACATAAAGAGTAAAATTTTAATACGAGAATATCTTATAGGGTTATGTTATTCGTACCCCTCTTGCCTAAAAAAATTACTAATTTTTCGTACATTCTACCCTTTTTATCCTCCGGTTTACAGTACAACATAGTTTTTTTATCAGTTTATGTTTCATACTTTTTGTCAGTTTAATAGTTTTAACTTATTTAACTTTATATTTTTTATTTTGTATCTCTCGTTTTGCTGTTTTATGATATAAACAAAATTATTAAAATTAATAAAAAATGAAAAAAACCAAAAAACAAAGAGGGTATTACTTGTAAAAAAGGAAAATCTTTATAAGGGTGGTGGTAGTGGTCACTCCCAAAATCCCTCATACCTCCCAACCAACCAATAATATCATTCCACCTCACTGACACTTTTTTCATACTCCCTCCGTCCCATTTTAATTGTCCGTGGGCCCGAATTTGACCGTAAATATTTTTGTTTGTATTATATAACACTTGATGAAATTTATATCATTAAAAAGTTCGTTAAACGAACTTTTCAATGATATAAATTTCATCAAGTGTTATATAATACAAACAAAAATATTTACGGTCAAATTCGGGCCCGCGGACAATTAAAATGGGACGGAGGGAGTACATCCCAACCCTTTTTTAGTGTCAACATACTTTTTTCATACCTCCCAATTTTTTTTATTTTTTTTCATAGTGCCCAACGGTTCAAAAATTGCTCCATACCTCCGAGGCATGAATTGCCGTTGGAGCAAACCTCCCAACCAAATCACTGAGGTGGCGGCGGTGTTCCCCGACAGTTTGGGGCAAACCGCTGTTCACCCCGCTCCCATTGCCACCACCCTAACCTATCTCTAATTTAAGAGATAAGTTATCCACACCCCTTTCATAGGTAGGGTATCCAATGACTGGACACATCACTGACTTGTATGATGTGCATCGCAGATTGTACGGTTGACCAAACCTCTATGATGTGACAATATAGGGAGAGTTTTTATAATTTAAAGGTTAATCCAATAAACCACAACAAGATAAAAAGGAGATACTTTTGCATCAAATCACATGCAAAATCTTTTATCGCGGTCTTGCAAAAGATGGTTTGAAATATATGCATCAATAATTGTACTTAATAATGTTTTGAGAAACAGTGTTTTCAACGGTCTTTGAACTGTCATAAAAACATCTACTTTAAGAAGAATAATTTACGAAAATACGCAGTATATAGTTACTTCTAACAAATTGTTAAACTAAAATACTGTACTAATTAACTTCTAAGGTATATACTCACCATCTAAACCATAAGCAAGTTCTTGTAATCTACTTTTTAGTTCATGTAAAATTATACGGGTTAAGTCCATATATAATAGCAAGATACTTTTTAAAATGTACAAATATCATACGTGAACTTTAAAAAAATATAGTAATATAATATACGTATTTTCAAAATTCGTCTCGATATCATACCTCACTACTTAAAAAAAACATTAGTTATAATTATACTATATATATAAACCCCGGGCACTCAACGAGAGGCCGCCACGTGTCCATTACTGCAGCACATGAACAGTACCCAACCACTGTTCATGCTACAGTAAGAGCTACAGTACTTTTTTTTTAATTTTTTTACGCATCGCTACAGTACTCGCTGCAATTTTTTTTTTTTACATAAATTTCCGTATGAAAATTTGTTTTTTAAAAAAAAATTAATAACAAAAAATAAAAATAAAAAAATACGAAAAATAATACACTTACAAAAATTTCTTATACAAATTTGTTTCTTTTAAAATACTCAAACAACAAAAAAAAATTTCAACCGCAACGCAAAAAAAAAAAAAAAAAAAAAAAAAAAAACGTAAACATAAACAAATTATGCTTCCAAGTAAACATATGCATATTTCAAATAACAAAATTATTAATTACACCGTACAACCGACAAAACACAAAACGCACCCGCCGCAACGCGCGGGTAACCCCGCTAGTATATTCTAAAAGGCAAAATGGTTACTGTAGCAACAGTACCCATGCAAGTTTCGCGTTTGCCCATTTTAGTCCCTGAGGTTAATGATCAATTGCGAAGTTAGTCTTTAACGACCGTTAACTAACAGACGTGGATTAAATTTGCAATGGACCAGTAACTTCAGAGGCTGTTTCTGTGCAAATAATAAACAGAAACAGCCCATAACGTTAACTATTTTTCTACCGTTAGTCCCTAAGGACTAACATTGCAACAGAACGTCCGTTAAGGGACTAAAACTGAAAAATACCTTGCTACAGTGCCAAACAGTGGCTGCTATAGTACCAAACAGTGGGGAATAGTGCATGTACTGTAACTAACGATTTTCTCTTTTAGTCCCTCAGGTTAGCTAGAAATTGCACCGTTAGTCCCCCGTTAGCGATCTTTTGCAAATTTAGTCCTTAAAAAAATTTATCGTTTTATTTCGAGTTTTGTTTAGACACAACATTTCTGCAGCAACGCGCGGGTACCCCGCTCGTATAGTATAATGAATAACTGAAGTGTGCAAATGCTTACTAAGTACTAATGCTTCTTGTCATTCAAAAAAAAAAAAAAAAAAAAAAAAAAAGTTAGGTTTTAACGCTTCTTCATTTTACTATATACGTTTCTGTGTATGTGGATTAAGTATATATCATTATGCACAACCGTTACAGTATACAAGGGAATTTGGCTAATTCCACAATTAGGTACATCTTTTGGTGTCACAGAAAGTCAGAAACAATATTTTTCTAAAGGCAATGTTTCAAATATTTCATGTATACTCTGTTAGCCCGTATTATGTAACGGGTCAAACCCGAGTCTAGAATATTCTGTCTTATATTATTTATAGATACGATGTAATTGTCATAATCATTCAATCAATCAAAATCATTCATCCATAACATATTACTTACATGGTATCACGAGCCTAAAATAACCGGTCCACAAAACCCTACACAGCCGCCCTTCAATTTTTCCGGCCGTACTTCGGCCGGCGGTCCGGAGCACGTATATCACTATTCTCCATCCTTGCTCATTATTAACATTGCTATTGCTATTATCAATTCATTACAATGAAGTTCTATGGAATTTTAGTTATTCGCATGGTCATGGTGATGTTACTAACATGCAAAGTAAATCATCACGTGGAATGATAGATGTTTCTTTTCTTCTAAATGATTTAAAATGTTGAGAAATAAAACTTATCTTTTATGTAGAAGGTTACGAGCATCATTAAAAAATAAATAATAATAATAATAATAATAATAATAATAATAATAATAATAATAATAATAATAATAATAATAATAATATGGATCTTTATGTTTTTCTATAGAATAACACGCCCCGTTTGTTCGGAAGGTTCTTTGAGGGTTGAAATTTTAAAACCAACTTTCGTTTTATTTTATTTATTTATTTATTTTCATCTTTGTTTTAGTTATAGGGGATACTTTGGGTTATCTCATTTGGTCAGGATACTTTGGTTTATCCTATTTAGTAAGAGATACTTTGGTTTATCCCGTTTGCTCAGAATACTTTGGTTTATCCTGTTTGGTATGGATACTTTGTTTTATACGATTTGTTGCTTGATGCTGAAGATGTGCTTCTGCATGCTGTCTAATGTCTTCATCAACAATTATTTAATTGCTTTATTTTATTGTTTTTAGCTTTTAATCTCCAGTCTGAGCTTTCGCGATTTCTCCGCTCAAACTAAGAGAGAGTGTTAGCCCGTATTATGTAATGGGCCCAAGCCCGAGTCTAGAATATTCTGTTATGTTATTTTGTAGATACGATGTAATTGTCATAATCATTCAATTAATCAAAATCATTCATTCATAACATATTACTTACATATTATAGTTGGGATATATATACTCTGGTTGCAACGTTCCTTAATGCAACGTTGCAAACATTTCATATATCAAAAAGCAGACGAACATTACACACAACTATTATCATATCCAAGGGAATACCGACGCTCGATATCGTTATGATATGTACTTTCAACATACTAATCATTAAGCAAGAATATCAACTGTTTTCTCCTTTAATTTTTTTATCGCATCGATTTATGATTATCAGGATTCATATTTGTGTATATATAGCGTGTTTGTAATGATATATAGGAAAAATATAATTAAGATATAATAAACATTTAAGGTAATCTTCACATCACAAATACAAATCATTAACAATGTCATGTAAATAATTTAACTGACGATTAGTCATACTACGTAAACTAAGGGATGATATCGAGGCAAAATTTGAAAGTACATATACAATATTAGAATTTTTAGAGGTTCACGTATGATCTTTGTACATTTTGAAAAGTTTTTGCTATTGTATGGACTTAACACAAATTATACTAGTACGAGCGGGGGTATCCGCGCGTTGCTGCGGGAATGTTGTGTTTAATATAAACTCAAAATAAAATGATTTTTTTTAAGGACTAAATTTGCAAAAGATCGCTAATGAGGGACTAACGGCGCGATTTACAGCTACCTGAGGGACTGAAATCGTAAAATCCTTAGCTACAGTACATGGCACTATTCCCCACTGTGCTGCACTGTAGCAGATACTGTGCTGCACTGTAGCAACGATATTTTCATTTTTAGTCCCTGAAAGTGGCGTTCTTTGCAAACTTAGTCCTTAGGGACTAACGGTGAAAATAAAAGTTAACCTTAGGGGATGTTTTTGTTTATTATTTGCATAGAAAAGCCCCTGAAGCTACTGTTCCGTTGCAAATTTAAGTCACGTCTGTTAGCTAACGGCCGTTAAGGACTAACTTTGCAATTGATCATTAACCCCAGGGACTAAAATGGGGCTCACATGAAACTTGCGTGGGTACTGTTGCTACAGTGTACCACACGGTTTTTAGTATATATTATAATTTGTTTTAAGTTTCTAATCATATCATTATCTATACTATCTATAAAGGGTTTGCACCTATTTCTTGAACTTTTGAAAAATTAAAAAAACTAATTACGGAAACTTAATTAATTAAAATTATGTAGTAAACGATAAATAATTGTACTATGTGTGTATGATATAGTTGACTAAGTATGTTTGTACAATTGTACATGTATATATGAGTGTACGTTTGTAAAATTCCTTGAAATGAAATTAGTACATAGCTTTATAAAAAACTAGACGAGTATCCCTTTATAGCAATGTGATTTTATAACGGTAGATAGTTATAGTGATATTTTTGTTACACAAATGTTATTTTGGTTAAGTGTTTTGTGTAAGGAAAATATCACTATAACTATCTGCCGCTATAGAATTCCGTTTTTATTCACGGGTATTCGTTTAGTCTATTTAATACTAACATAATTTAAATTGAAAAGCATTCATATACATATTTAGATTCTGGGATTATGTATGCATTTAGACACTAATTTGCAAAATTAACGCGTTCATTTAATAAGTTAACAAAAAGCAAATTAATTAATGACTGCATTTATATCTAAAGCAATTCGTAGTTATCTTCATAGAAATAATACAAATGTCTAAACGTACCCACTTGTCGTTCTTTTTCTTGTAGCGTCGCTTCCAAATCTTTATACTTTTTTAGTTCACCGGTAAGGTTTCGACGCCAAAAATCCTCCACACTTTGTAGCATCTGAGTCATATGCATCAACATCAAAACATCATTAACTTTCAAATATTCTTTTGCCGGTGCTGTACAAAAATATCATGTTGATGATTTAACAAAGATAAACCCTTTTTAAACATCCATTATATAATCAATATAATTTTTGCAATACCAAAACATCATAGATGATATGATCAGTTTCAAAAAGCAATGCCAAACCCCCCTTATAAATATTTACAGTTACATGAAACACAACCAAATTGACCCATTCATGAGTAAATGGGTCAAAAAAGACAACCATTTAGAGTAAATAGTTCATAATGGCGCATATCAAATAAACATCCTAATACTAAAAAACAATAGTACATAAATTAACAATATCGTGAAAAAATATTCTACCGAAAAAGAATATCCGATTTAAATGTTTTAATCTAATGAGCGGAAACAGCTCAGAATTCTTGCCAATTTTAACAGAAATATGACTAAATATAACATGAAAACCGCCCTCCATAATGTTACCTCTATTGGAAGGGAAGATGCCAAAAAAAATCTTGAAGAACACGTCTCTAACCTAATGTCATCCAACATCATTTAGACATTGGGTAACCTCTAAATTTAAATTATTAGTTTAAAAATTTTAATACACTTATTCTTTAAAAATTTTAGATAAAACCCCTAAATACTTTTATAAACACAATAATCTGATAATCTATATAGCAAAGAATGAGTTAACGTAGTGAAATATTTTTACCTTGTGTTTAGCTCTTGCAGTCCTAGTTGCAAAGCCATCAACTTTCTCAATTAGCTCCACAATTAGGATATTTTCAATAGTTGCATCTTTGTGTTAGCCAAGGAGGGAGGAAGACACATACATATTTGTTCTCATTCCAAGCCAACGACCCACTTCTTTATCAATGGCTAGTTTGTCAATTGTGATCATTTTCACGTTAACACTAAGGTGGAGGGCCCATTGAATGGTTTCAGCAACGGTCAATCATTTTTGAATTGGATATGTCACATTTAGTGCAATCGTTTCTATGTCGAGCCGATCTTTCGAGGCTTTTAGGTCTAACTCAAGCTCCTTGATGGTAGTTTCCCATGGCAAATCAGCAAGCATCTCGAGATAAACTGAGAGCTATTATACCCTGGTTGCTGAGGTTGCATCTTTTTCAGTCCCCTGATAAAAGAATTTTGCGTTACAGTTAAAAAATAGCTTAAATATTGTATCATGACAATAATATGGAAAAGTAACTAAAGCTAGTGCTAAAGGTTCCTAATAGAAAATGCAAAAATAAGACCAGAAAGTATATAATCAACTAATTAATAATTACCTTGTATTAAATGGATGTATATGCATAAACATACATCATCTATAAAAAGATATGTTTACATATCAGAGTTCACTGATAACACACCTTAATTCCCTCAGTGCATGCTTCCAGATATTTAAAGGCATCCCAACACCTTCCATCTTTCTTTCAAGAGCAACAACATCATTGTCACAAAGCTCTTCTTTAATAGCCCTCATCTGATTTGCATTCAATAAGTACGATTGGAATACAAAAACATATTTTCAATTTTTCATACAGCAGATAAGACTTACCTGCTGGCGAAGAAGATATTCCTTTTATGATTTTGATAATTGTCCTTCAACCTTTTCAGCAGCCCTTAAAATGACCCAAACACCCGTTAAAAGCTGCGGTTTTGAAGCAGACAGAAACACCCCATAAACCGACCCCAAACAGCCCTTGCAAACTTTACTTTTGCAGCAACCCCACAATCATTAAAATGACCCAAGAACACCCCTTAAAACTGCAGCAAACAGAAACACCAAATAAAAAGTCCGACCACCACTTTAAAACTTGTAGAGCTTTCTTTATAAAATTCACCAGATTTATAGAAAAAAAAATGAGATTCATTCGTACCACTATATATGTAGGTAGGGGTGTCAAAAAACCTGACCCGACCCGGACCCGAACCCGACTAAGCATATTCAGGTCGGGTTACTCGGGTCAAAAATTGAATTCGGGTTATTCGGGTCAACCCGAGTAACCGAATACTAAATAGGGTCGGGTATCGGGTTCAAAATATTTTGCCTATTCGGGTTCGGGTCAACCCGACTAACCCGAGTTATTTTTTTATTTTTTTTCCCTGTACTTTTAGTCTTACATAACATCACTGAATTGATTTTCAGTGCACGCTTTTTTTTTTCCAATATTCAAGCTAACTTCGACAGGTAAAAAAGACAATATATAATTTTGGATTATGTACCTTATCAGATAGATCAAATCTCACTTATAAGACTTCATTTACATGGTCTACTTCTTTGGTAATTTCATTATCATCAAATGTAGTTGTAACAGCATTATTACCAATGCTTCTTAGTGACCAAACCATAGTGAAGGTTCAAGAACATAAACGTTGTGAAAGTATCTTTATTGGGGTCAATTCTTTGAATTATTGTATTTGATTTCGTCACATGCTTATTCAAGTACTAACATTCAACAATTTATAGTTCTACTTTATAACCCGACTTGACCCGACCCGACCCGAATTGACCCGAACCCGACCCCAGATAGAGCCGAGTTCGGGTATATTATTTTTAGCAGCGACCCGTTTGACCCGAACCCGACTTGTAGGCATGGCATTTTTCACAGTTTCCTACGTTATTTTACAAATTAACTATTCATAGAATTTATTACTTAATTCATCCACTTTGACCTATTACCTAACTCGCCCGTATGGCTATATATCCCCCACGATACGAAAGTATCATTTAGATTCTGCAAAAATCGATAGATTCTTAGATTCTTACCTGGACATGCACCTCATTGGTTTTGGGATGAGTATCAAATCATTCAAGGGTCGGTCCATCGGTCCACTTCTTCTTGTTAAGGTTCAATAACATCTTCTCAAGACTACTGGTGGCAATAATTGATGGCTATTGAGTAATAATGCATGTTTAAACCATGGATCAGTGCCTGCAAAAAACATACCACATCCATAAGATGATAAAGATTAAAAAAAAAAAAAAAAAGTTCATGCTTAAGACTATTGGTGGCAATTTTGTTCCATATACACACGAATGGGACATTTTGGGTTGTGTTCTGTCTCAAATAGGTCAAACTAAATTTTTGCTAAAGGAAAGTGATAAAATGCATCCCACGGGTTGAAGAGCATCCTAAAGCTATATTTACTGCACACAGCCTCCTACATGATGTTATTAAAGAATGTAATACTACTATTGTAATGAACACATTGACATTACAAATATTTAGGAAATGGAGAAAAAGGCGTTCACGGTTCAACCCAGCCTGAACCCATCTTAACCTGTCATTCAAACATTCTCACTCGCCCATGCTGGCTACATGTACTTAAGACACTGACGTGGTGTTATATGTAAAACACTCACTTGAATGGATGGTTTGTTCAGATGACTAAGATTAGATGTTGTCTTTTGCGGCTTTTGACCAACCATCATGGTTTGAGGGTTGATTCTGCGGATCAACACAAACATTAACTACTAAGAGAAGGTTTTATATTGTATCATCATACATCTTTTTAAACCAACCAAAACATGAAAGGCTAATCCACCTCGAACGATTGTTATTGATTCATATCGATAACTGATAATTAACATGAAAAGTTATAAAGGTACATAACCACAGATTAGTTAACTAACTGGTTGATATTCAACACTAACATGGTCGTTGTCGAAGCAGCCTTCATAATTAAACCTTCATTATTATTCTTTCCATCATTCAACCAAACTTCAAAAGTTTACTTTTTAACCTCTTTTCTAGTTAGCACCATTTTCGCCTCTTTTACTTCCGATGGCAGAACCGAATGACCCGGTAAACTCGTAAATGAAGCACCAGTTTCAGCAAAACCGACAACACGAACAAACACCGAAACCTCTGTCCATATAATTTTAAAAAAAAAAAAATTAGAATTGCCACTCGTCTTCTTGTAAACTCTTGGCAGACTTTACCATATCAGCAAAACTTGGGTTCTTCTGTGCCAATGATATATAGACTGCAAAATCAACAAAAAATGTTACATAAGACTAATTAATGAGATTAATATAATATAGTTGTGACAAAAATGGGTGAGCATGCACGTCATCTAACTAATGGCTGAAAAAGCATTTAGATGAAAGCAACTAATTTCTATAATTATCACAATTATATATACAATTAGGTACTGTTTGGTAATTTATGTTGAATCAATTCAAACTTTTTAATGTTGATCCAAATAGCAACTATACTTTGTGATAATATACATTAACTACGAACTATTTTGTGGGTAGCTTGCATTTTAAGTAATGTGTTCAATTTTATTTCGGCAAAAGAATAAATCTGATTAAAAGAATGAGAATAAAAGTAGACCTCACAAATAGAATTGGTGGTTAAATTGGTTTATATTCTCCTCTCCATTTAAATAGTACTCAAGAGTGGCTTTCTTTGCATCTTCGGTTTGTTGTTGCCGAATGTCATCATAAGGAGAAATATGGCCCCCGTCTTCAAAATCGTATAACCTAAAACAATAAACAACGATAAAATACAACAAACTCTATCTATTTCACTCTATAATCTATAGAGTTTCACCTTGTTTTCTTGAGCTTTTTTTTTGTTGCAATCATTTTCACAAAAACCAATTATTCAACACAAACACAAATACTTTAACAGTAACACGTCTCAGACACATGGTGTGTTTCCATAACATAATAGACTTTATTCAAAAAGCATAGCCAAACACCCCATTAAGTTGTGACAGACAAATATTGATCATGTGAGATTTACATATCAATAAACCAGAGGTATCTCAGGTCAGCCAACCCACACCAAAAGCTACCCATTTTAACCTCCCAGATGTACCTAAGCCACCTGGCCGTCCGTTTTGCTACCTCTTAAATAGGTTACATGTGCCACGACCAAATCACAATAACATTCACATTTTGGCCCAACCAAAATTATTCTATGAATATTATTGGTCAAATTTGTAGACAATTAAATTCCAACATAAATCGGTTAATGTGAGTCATGTTTAAAACGTATTTGCTATAATGTGTCTACTTTCAAATAATCTGATATGAAACATGACAAATGGTTTGAGTGTCTCAAACTGTACAAAAGTAATCCAATATATTTTCTAAATGCATATATATGTATGTATTAAACTGTATAGACAATACACGTAATTATCGTTGGAAAAAAAGTACATAATTCCTTTAGATGCTCGGGCACCCTATAATCCTTCAATTTGGTCTGATGAGAGTAAATTTAATTAAGTAAACAACTAATAAACAGAAAAGAGTAACTAACAATAACTCATAACTATGAACAATACCACATATGATAATGACCAGCTAGAACGTAAACCCACAATCTCTCAGATGAATGTCATTTGGCTGGTAGAAGATATATGTGACGAAAAAACCCATATGGCGACACACGTTTTAGCGTTTACATATGTCTGCCAGCCTTATATGTTAAAACTAAGGTGGACTCGATATATGCTACACATTAAGTTAAGGATAAAGGACTAAAGAGTACACCCAACAGCAAGTATCATTCCTAACAAATGCCAATTAAGACTAATTGATCGAGAGCAACCAACGTGTTGTAAGCTTAACGTATGAATTATTAATGTACAGACAACTAAATTATAATTGGGTTAATCGAATAGTTTAATACAGTTCTAAAATTCTTAAACTTGACATTTATTCTCATGATTTTCTGAGACATGTTGTATATGTTTTAAATCATAAACTCTCTAATGAAAACTACTTATTTGTGGTGCGTGCTTAGTTTCAAAGCATATAAGCAATCCAATAAGCTAAAATAAACCATAAAAAAAAGTAACTTTATTTGCCATCTCTAATGAAATTCATCAACAATGTTTATTATTTAGTAAACATGAAAGTATAAGGACAGATACAATGTTGTATCTTAAAAACATGAGTTTCATTGGGGATTAATATCGTGGTGGTCATCTAAATTAAAGTGGCCAAACACTTAAATACTAAAATCAAGCATAATCAACAATCACTTGTTATGTTAATTAGTTTGATAGCATATTCTAGGTGACTAATTTACCTCTTGTTTGTGATTCGTGATATGTTTTTTTTATTGACATGATCCATATGAATAGGATGTATTGAGATTTTAGGTTTAGATAATGGACTGTCAATACAAAAATTGGTCCCCACAATTCAAAAATATCTGAGAATTAAAATTAACCTCACCTAATTCGATTGTTTCATCACCTGGCCTTGTTGCATCACCTGCGAGGCTGCGAGTAATTCAACATCAAATTTTAATTCGAAAACCTGGTTGGATTTGGTAAACTTGTTAAAAAGGAGACGACATTCTTTTTGTTTATTATGTGTTGGGATGATTGATGGTGCTGGTGATGGACGGAATAGGAGTCCTTTTTTTAGGTTACATCTGTGTTTTTTGGATTTGTGTCGACAGCCAAATTCCGGTTTTGTTTTTTCTTAATTTTCAATTTTGACCCCTAAGTCTTGTAGATGACTCCGTGTTTTTAAAGTTATAATTTTTTATAGTTTTGACACATATATTTTTTAACTCAAAATTTCTTAAAAAACGAATTTACAAATATTATTGCTAAATAGGGAGTATTTAAGATTTTTTAATCGGAAAAACTTTCAAATTAAAAAAATTATTAAAAAACTATTACTAAATAAGGAATGAATTGATTTTTTTGAAATGGAAAAATTCCAATAGGGGTTTTATTTTATTATATAAAAAATTATTATTATTATTATTATTATTATTATTATTATTATTATTATTATTATCAGAGCATCTCTAATGATTTTAATATTTCATTTTTTTTTCTTTTTTATAAAATCAGTGTTTCATAAAGTCACTACCTGAGTGGTAGAAAAATTTTAAAGAAAAATAATTAAGAACACTATTTACTTTTAACAACAAAAATAGCTATTTAATGACTTAAAGGATCTTTAATTAAGATCTTAAGATTTTTTCATTAAAATACAAAAAAGACTTTTAATAGCTTTTTTTGTTATAAAAAAAAAATAAATAAAAAAACAAAAAAAAAAAAAAAAAAAAAAAAAAACAGCCATCCATCCATTTTGCACTTAAGATGATCAGGGTTTATTTATTAGAACAATACATGTTTAAATCACAAATGTTAAGCTAAAGTTTAGACACATCATAGTTGCGAAAAGGATACACAACATGTGAAATAACGAGGCAAAATATTCAAATGGACCCGTGACGTTCCCCACTCTTTCATGACATCCATTTAATTAAATTCGACTACAAAACTATGCATGTTTCAAAAATAAAACGTCCAACTTATGAAACTGTATCTAGACACTTAATTTCCTGTCTCTTTTTAGCTTTTTACTCGTATTAAATTACACTTTTCACACTAATTATCCAATTAAATTTAATAGTACAATTTATTAAAACAAAATATCTTTATATATATTCCGTAATAGAGAAACACCACAATGCAGGTGCCATCTGTTGGAAATCGTATATTGTCGTCACGTTCACCTTGCTTCTGTGCCGCAACCCCACTCTAAACCAATCTCTCACTCCTTAAATAACACACACTCAACACACAAAAAACATAAAACACACTCAACACACAAAACACATAAAAAACACACACACAAACACTCACTTTGACAGGGTTTTGTCTTCCAGCAAAAACCTCGTACATTCGATATATATCATCATGGATCCTACTAGAGCTTTTGTTAAGAACGTTAAACGTGTTGTCGTTAAGGTCTATAATCTTCATCCTATATATTTTTTTTGTTTATTTTTAATGTTTTGATACGTGATAATATTTGTTTTTTTTGTTTCGTTTTTTTTTTTTTTTTTTTTTTTTTTTTTTTTTTGATTTGCCTAGAATCATGCTTGATATGATCAACTTGATTTATTCATTACTGTTTTTTCGGATCGTTATTTTTTTTTTATGATATTTTTTTCTTTTCTTAATTCTTATTATATGTTTATGTGTTTTGTTTTTGCTGATAATTTTTTGATGTAAAGATAGATGAATGACACTTGGCTAATATAACATGCACGTGATAGTGACAATTGTGATAGTCTTGTGAATAGTTTTGGTTTCATGTGGCAACACGGTTTATTAATTTGTCTATGTTTGTCTTTGTCATGTCTATAGATGATGACAATTAACTATTTTATTATTCAAAGATGCTTGTTAAAAAAAAAAATAGTATATACAGAATATGCTGAAATTATTATTTTAGGTTAAATATTTATTGATTTGTAATTTTTGTCATTATTATTTATTGTGTTGCATCTCTTGTTTGGGAAAATAATTGACCCTTCAAAAGAAACAATTTAATTCTTTGCTGAAAATGGCAAGTATACTGGTATAATGATATTATTATTTTTTATAGTGGAAAAATCAAATTTGACATTGTCTTCCTTAAGAAAGAAAAAAGAAAAAAGAACTTAAAAGTGAAAGCTATGGTAAATCTGCTTGTGTAATTTGGATTGGATTTGACATATAAAACAATAACATGTATATAGTTTTGTTTAACCATCTTAAAGTTAATATCTTTTCGAAGAATGAGTATATTATGCCATTGAATATGGTAGATGATTACCAAGAACCATTATGTTTTGTTAGGAGATATTCTGATTTTACTAATGACTTAATGAAAGTCAATGGATCTGGATTATAAACATGAACCGTGACTTGATTACTTTGCTAATTACGGAATCTTGATATTAGTGTAAAGATTTTGTGACCGTTATTGGTTATTTGTCAACAAAAGGTTATTACTATGTTAAGTTCTTGTAGCAGACGTTGTCTATTGGATATTAGAATCTAACATCAAACGCCATTTGAAACTGTAGGTAGGAACCGCTGTGGTTACCCGTGATGATGGAAGGTTGGCTGTTGGCCGACTTGGAGCTATTTTTGAACAGGTATTTTCAACGGATTTGACGTACGTGCATAAATTTCAAATGTAGTACCGGTCACAATTAGTCAACTCACTAATAATAGCGTCACGGCGTTTTATTTTTTGTATTAATTACCGAAAATTTAAAGTAAATGCGTACTAAATATGACTTGAGCATGCAGAGTAGCCCCAGCGATATCCCCTTTCCTTTCGTAGCTACACAAATAGAAGGAAGCAAAAATATATATTTTCTCTGTAAAGGATTTACTATATACTGAATTTTACTGATTAATATCTAATTTGCTTGCAGCTTGAGAAGTTGAACTCCCGAGGCTTTGATATCATTTTAGTTACTTCAGGAGCTGTTGGAGCCGGCCGCCAAAGGCTTAAGTATAGGAAAATGATCAATAGCAGGTCTTTTTCTTTATTTTAGAACATCTTGGTTTAAAAAGCTTTCATAGATATAGGTACATTTTTTTTCTAAATTTTGGTTGCATATAATTTGTTAAACGCTGCTATTTTTTATTATAGTTTTGCTGACCTCCAAAAACCACAAGTTGAACTTGACGGAAAGGCTTGTGCAGCCGTCGGTCAAAATGGTTTGATGGCTTTGTACGATACTTTATTCAGTCAGGTATAACTGTTTAGCCCTGTTTATACTAAACCAAAGAAAATACACGGGCTGTTTGGTAATTTGGTTTGTGCTCACACATTGTTCTTTTGCAGCTGGACGTGACCTCCTCTCAGCTCCTAGTCACGGATAATGATTTCAAAAATGCAGATTTCAGGGTCCAACTTTGTCAGACAGTGGATTCATTGTTGGATCTGAGGAGCATCCCAATTTTCAACGAAAATGATGCAATCAGTACAAGAAGAGCTCCATATGAGGTATTTTAATATCATTGCATGACTAGTTTTTGCATACAATATCTATATGTTGGTATTTAATTTCAGGAAAGTTGCGCCTTTCAGGATTCATCCGGCATTTTCTGGGATAATGACAGTTTGGCAGCTCTGTTGGCAATGGAATTGAAGGCAGATCTTCTTGTATTGCTTAGTGATGTTGATGGTCTTTATAGTGGTCCTCCCAGTGATCCACGGTCAAAGCTAATTCATACATATGTTAAACAAAAACATCAGAAGGCAATCAGTTTTGGAGATAAGTCAAGGATGGGAAGAGGTGGTATGGATGCGAAAGTCAAAGCTGCAGCCAAAGCAGCTTATTCTGGTACGCCTGTTGTTATTGCAAGGTATTGTATTCTAGATCGAAATTTTTTAATATCATTTGTTTATGTTTACATTATACGAGTACTAAACTAGTTATCATCTTCATCTCAGTGGATTTGTTTCAAATAACATCATAAAGGTTCTAAATGGAGAACGTGTGGGCACTCTCTTTCATAAAGACGCACATATGTGGATTCCTGTTACTGAAGTTGGTCCACATGAGTTGGCAGTTTCAGCCCGCGAAGCCTCTCGGCGCCTTCAGGTTAAATAAATCTCACACTCATAACTGTACTAGTGTTATCATGTTTTTACAATGGCAAAGGTTTTGCTATAAAGCTGCAGTGGCGGAACTAGAACATTTGTTTTTTTTTTGGGGGGGGGGGGGGGGGGACCCTCCCCTGCCCCTACATAGTTCCGCCATTGTAAAGCTGTTTGGTTCAAGAAAAAAATGTCATGGATTAATAACCAATAATGCCGCATCCAAATACAAATACACATCTAGCTTGTATTAATTTAATTTGCTACTATTGATATGTTAACATCTTTTTACATAGGTTTTGCCACGTACAGCATATTATCTATTAGAGTTGACTGATTACTAAATCTTTTCACTTTTGTCGGGCATCACAGGCACTAACAAGTGAAGAAAGAAGGAAAATCTTGTTGGATGTAGCTGCTGCATTGGAGGCAAACGAGCAGTTTATTACGCTTGAGAATGATGCTGACATTGAAACTGCCCGTGAGGCAGGATATGATGAATCCTTGGTTGCTCGTTTAGCTTTAAAACCTAGCAAGGTAGGTATCTACTTTAATTCTCAGATTTTTTTTTTATTCTTGGAGATTATATATTTAGTTCCTTTTATTTCTCTGTGTTTATCTTGATATTCAAAATGTCATTATTGTTTTTTCAGATCCATGCTCTTGCAGAGTCTGTGCGTAGACTAGCAGATATGGAAGAACCCATTGGTCACATTTTGAAAAGAACAGAGGTGAGGGTAGATTATTTTGAGAGCAACTATTGGGCTCAATTTTGTTACTTGTATATATACTGTATATTGCTGAGTATCATTAGATGACTAACTCACTATTAACTTGATGCTGAACAAAATCTTCTATATCAAGTTTTGTATCGTATTACATATTATATGAGGAAAATATGATGAATTACTGATACTTCGATTTGTGTTTACTAACTGCTGACGCACGTGTACTAATAATATCACGTGCAGCTTGCAGAAGGGCTCGTCTTAGAGAAGAAGTCGTGTCCTTTAGGTGTTCTACTAATTGTTTTCGAGTCTCGACCTGATGCGTTAGTTCAGGTAACAAAAACTTTTTTTTTTTTTTTTTTTTTTTTTTACCTTTTCAGTAATATAAGATGCTAATATATATTTTATACTTAAACATTTTCTTTTAATGATTTTCAAAAGTTTATTTGATACATAGAGGTCTAATCTTCAAATATTGATCCTTTGTTTTCTCAACTGAACTTGCAGATAGCTTCATTGGCAATTCGTAGTGGGAATGGCCTGCTATTGAAAGGTGGGAAAGAAGCTAAAAGGTCAAATGCGATACTGCACAAGGTTTGTATGTTGTGATGGTTTTAAATTTCTTTTTGTTAAATATTTCTAGATTTTCTTAGTCATAAAACTGACTGTACGTTTTGCAGGTCATCACTTCTGCCTTGCCTGAAGCTGTTGGATCAAATCTAATTGGACTATTGACATCACGAGAGGAAATCCCAGAATTGCTGAAGGTGTGTGGATATTTCACATGCTTTGTAATTGAGTATGATATATGTTTAGTCTTATATTCTAATCTAATTCTTTGAACAGCTTGATGATGTGATAGATCTTGTGATCCCTAGAGGCAGCAATAAACTTGTTTCCCAAATAAAGAACTCGACGAAAATTCCAGTTCTTGGTCATTCTGGTAAGATACGCTTTGAATACTCTTTAAAACATATTAAATGATAAATGAATTTCTTTTTGGCAAAGAACGTCACAATTTTCCGTTGCAGATGGAATTTGCCATGTGTATGTCGATAAGGCTGCTAACTTGGAAATGGCAAAGAAGATTGTATTGGATGCGAAAACAGACTATCCAGCAGCCTGTAATGCTATGGTAAATCACAATTAATGACCGAATACATTTTAACTGTGTCTTCACGTACCCTATGTTTATAAGCATTATTGGTTCAACTTTTCTAATGCAATTGGATCTCTAGGAAACATTACTTGTGCACAAGGATTTGTTGGCTAGTGGAGGACTGCAAGAGCTTGTTCAAGAACTTGAAGAAGAAGGTACAACATTGACTCTAAAGTTTCTAATTTTTTTAGCTCTGATAAATCCGTGTTGTACCAAAAATTATCAATGCATATATTAAATATGTTAAATTATATCTCGCAGGTGTTACGCTATTTTCTGGACCAAAAGTGAATGGTTCAGTTAGCTTCTCAAAGGCAAATTCATTGCATCATGAGTATAGTTCCAAGGCTTGCACGATTGAAATTGTGAACAATGTTGATGAGGCCATAGATCATATTCACAGTTATGGAAGGTATGTTATGAGTTTTCAAAACAATATAGTTTTAGGATTGATCTTGTCAATGTGGACTAGGCGATGATGTTCAATTTTTGATTTATTTTATTTATGCTTTTTGGTAACTTCTCTTTTTCCCTCTCAGTTCTCACACCGAGTGCATTGTTACCGATGATCATGATGTTGCTGAATACTTTCTAAGTAGAGTTGACAGGTATCATATCTTTGATCAATGTTATTTCTGATTTTGATGCCTATATGCTGGCCCGTGGCATTTTAAAGATACATATCAGCTTTGTTTCAATTGGTAGCACTTGGCATATTTTTGTTTTGGGAATTGCATTATTTTGTACTACAGAGCTGTAATTTTTGCTTATTAACAAACTAAAATGTGTTAGCAAAACTGCTTCCTTTTTCAAAAATAATAGATGAAAATTATCATTCAAAAGTAAAACCGTGTCTTTTAAAACCCTTGACTCATTAAAGTCAAATAGTTAGCGCAAAAGGTTAATCAACTTTGCACTTTGTGATTGGCATTTACAAAATTTGCCGAATAATATGTATTTTTCGGAAAAGAGAACTGATAATCATAAAATAAAAACAAAAGCATTACCAAGCGTGCCCTTCCCTTCCGGATTTGGGCAAAAAATATTAGTTATCACTTCATTTAAATATAGAAATATTTGGATCTGAATATTCCGTTTTCTGAATAAAGTAGATTCAGTGAATATGAAATCCTGCCAAAGTTTAGGCATAATTTATATTAAATACATATATACTGGTACTGATTGTTCATTTTGTGCTTTTGGCAGTGCTGCAGTTTTCCATAACGCAAGCACAAGATTTTGTGATGGTGCCCGGTTTGGGCTTGGAGCAGAGGTATGAAATCTTCAAATAAGTTATGCCTTTGATTTCAACACAAGAACTATCTGGTTCTCGATTCATTAGCTTTAAATTCTGTAATATTTCCATAATCAGGTTGGAATTAGTACAAGCAAAATCCATGCACGAGGTCCAGTTGGAGTAGAGGGACTCCTAACAACTCGATGGTAAGCGTAAATATTTATATACAACATTATGGCCATATACATGTTTTAGTTAACACTAATTTTTATAAGAAAACCGCCCAAATGGATATTCCATTGAAATGGGTCATGTTATTTGATCAACAATCTGAATTGCTTTTGATATTTGTGTAGGGTGTTGAGAGGTAAAGGGCAAGTGGTCGAGGGTGACAAAGGAGTCGTCTACACCCACAAAGACCTGCTAATGTCTAACGGCTATTAGGATCGCGTCGTTGTTTTACTCATCTTCTTTTATGATTTTTATGTCTAATTGGAATCTCAACAACGCTACAATTGGTATTATTTTAATAATGTAATAGAATAGCCAGGTTACATATCATGTTATGTATTAAAGCATATTTATAGAATTTTGGCTATCTCATTGGATATTGGTAGGTTTTCTAGAGAAACTTTATATGGTTTATGTGAGTTTCTGAATGGCATATTATGTATTTGTATTTGCAATCTGTTTCTTAAGTTTTCATTTACGATTTTGATTTAAGATGATGTGCAAGCTCGGAAATAATTCTGGTTAGAATTCGATCTCTTATTGTAGAAGTGGCGGAATGAACGGGTTGAGTAACATGTCAAAATCAGTCAAGTTGAGCCGAAATACTTAGGTCAGTATCACAGATTTTAACCTCTGTTCCCAAGTTTTTATTTGGAGAGAATAGAAGAGAAGGGAATGAGCAAATGACAAATTTCCTCTATTTATTTTCTTCTTAAATTGGGATGATTTAGAGACGATGATTTTTGTGCATCATTTGGTTACATCCCATTCATTTCTTTCCGACTTTGGGAACATAAAACAAAACACCAATATTTTTTCCTTTCCTCTTCTTTTCTCTCATTTTACCCTCTCCATTTAGTTTCTTTCTATTTTAACCTCGGGAAGGTTTCTTAGAGCTCAATTATACTGAAACTAGTTCTTGGTTTGATCCATTAATTGGGCCAAAATCGGAGCAAACCCGTTTTTTTCTTCTATTAAAACTTAAAACCACATATGTATTTGATTCACAATTTTGTTTGTGACCAAGTTCTAAATATGTATCTCTTGGGAGGTGATTTGTACACCACTAAAATTAGTGTGCACACCACTAAATTGCGTTGATAATGCATATAGTACAACTATATACTTCATACTTAGTGGTGCACACACCAATTTTAGTAGTGTACAAATCACCTCCCATCTTTAAAAGCTTCAACAATAAATACATTAATGCTCAAACAATAAATATCCAACTACATTCATAAGAGCAAATATATTCCTATAATATCCTCCTATAAATATGCACATGCATTACTCTTGATTACTCTTTGGCTTTTATAACTTTATGAGTTTCTAGCCACTATAAATATGCACACGCGTTACATTTTCTCACCATTGCAATTCTCAAATATAGTCTTTTAAGTGGTGGATCATGACTATGGCCAAAGTTATGACCATGTTTCACATCATCCTAACTCTTAGTGTCTTTGGTATGAGTTCTTATCACTGATTCTCATTTCTCATTCTCATTCTCATTCTCATCCATATGCTATTATGTTTTTTTCCCTTACAAAAGTTAAAAAGATCAAGGGGTGCTTGTGTTTGCATTTACATTATAACCAAGCCAAACATTACTAACACTTTACAAAGTGTGACAATTTTTTGGTGACTAGCTTTTTTTTTTTCTTTCTTTTTTTTTTTTTTTTAAGTCCCGGTCTTTTCATATTAAACAAACTATGTATATTACTACATTAACAAGACGTCAAACTCAGCGATCTAAAAGGTCAATTATTTTATTTATTTATTAATTAATTTATTATTATTATTATTATTATTATTGTTATTATTATTATTGAAACAAAATATTTTTTTATTGAAACAAATTATTATTATTATTATTATTATTATTATTATGTTCCAGAGTGATGTAATTTTGAGATAATATAAGTATTTACACATAGTTACTTTCTAGGAGCTGTTTGATAGAGGCTTTTTAGGAGCTGTTATTTTTTGTTACAAAAATAATCTCATCTAAAATGAGTAGCTTCGTTTGGATACATTAACTTCAAAGTTTTATTTCAAAAAAATAGTTTCTAAATAAAAAGCTAATTCATGAAGCTTTTTAAATATCTTGGAGTTGTTAAAATTTTAAATTACTGATTTACCCTCCAAACATTTGTTTACAATTATAGATATGTCCTTTTACGTCATTTTACATCTTATAATTACATTTAACAACTAACTTACCAAACACTTTTATTGAAAAAAAAATACAACATGTAACGCATGTTAATAGCTTACAGCTTACATTATACAGCTTACAGCTAATTTAGCCAAACATACCCGAAGATAATGGCCAAAAGAGCATTTAAGGCCTTATTCCATTATACTTTACAGTTTTTGTTATTTTTTATTTGTAACATTTTGTTGTGGTGCTAACAGTGAAAGCTATGCTATACATTTTGTTTGACAAGAAACCATAATGATTGGGACAAATTATTCAGATTTGTGAAAAACCAAATCATTGTCTTTTACAATTCTCATTTACAAAACTAAGCACGCAAATTTTGGTTTACGTAACTTTAAATTGCTTCTCTTCAGTTATTTTTCCTACAAAGAATCTTGCAATATCAGACTGAAAACTACTAACGTTGTTGAAATGAAACATCATGCAGGCACGGTGTTTGCAAATTCAATCAATGGAACGGTTCACAAAAGCGAGGAACATCCATTGGATATGTGTAATTCATCATTAGGACATTGTTCCTTTGAATGTCATACTAAATGTTGTAATCAGAAATGTGGGATTAGATATTCTGGTGGGAAAGGGTGGTGTGTTAATATTCCCAGAGGTGGTTCAATATGCCAATGCGAGTATCCATGTTGAATTTAGATTTAAAAGACATGCTTAAATACATGTTTAATTTATAAATCATTTGATAAGTGTATTATGCATTTTTATATACATGTTTAATTTATAAATCGTTTGACAAGTGCGTTATGCATTTTCTTTCTTTAAATTCTCATCAATCATTTCATATCAGCCAATAATCTCATTAGATACATAAGTAGACATGCTTATTAGGCACCGCAATTACTTTTCTTCAAAAAATACAAGTGATGAAATATACAAAACGAATTCAACGAGGACTTGCAGAATTATGATTTCACATTTTATTATGTTTTCACAACTCAAAGCAAAAGTGAAACGAAAAGAAATACGAAAAGTCCTGTAAAATAATTGAATAAATAATACAGAACATTGTGTAATAATTTGTTCATCTAAGGCATGTTTGGCAAAAATAGTTGTAAGTTGTTTGCGGTTGATGCATAACGCAACCTCACAAGGAGTTAGTTGCTATCCAACTAACCCAAAAACTACTCTTATAAAATAAAAATTAAAATAACAAGAAAAGTAAATCTGATGAACTTCTTATGGTGAAACAAACGTGTTTACTTAGATTTTACTACCTCCTAGTTATCTTTTATTGATTTGTTGAACTGTCACGTCGTTTGTTTTAGCTGAAGCGTTGTATTCCTTAATACTAGTCGTGAGGGTGTGCTACATTCTCTAACTCTATGAACATCAATTTCACCTACAACCTTAAAGTCTATTAAGGACTATAGGATCACAAACATTAATTCATGCAATAAATACAATGAGAAAAACCTATATTGCACTATATGGTTACGTTTTCTAAGATGTTCAAGGTAGTTACATATAGAAGTCAGCCAGTTTTTTTAGCCTAACGTGAAACAACCAACTAAACAATAGACAACGCATCAATAATCAATAACTAAGTTTTATTAGATCTAATCAAACACATGCTCTTCCAATTTAGCAATTGATATGTAGATAGATGGATTTTTTGCTCAAAATATATTTATAGAGTAATACTTGAGATATATAAATTGAGAAGGTACTTTTGTTTATATCGTTAACCATTGTTTTACCGAACCGGCCAAACAGAAAAGACCTTGGTCGGTTCGCTTTTGAATATTTATAGTTTTCGGTTTCGAATCATTCCGGTTAAAACTGAGAAAAGCATAATTAAATCATCTAAACCACCCGAGTTACTTCGGCTCAGTTCTCAGTCACGTTTTTCGTTAATTCGTTTTTCGGCTCGAAGTAGTTTTGACCGGTGCTCACCCTTATCTATAATATAAATAAAATAACTTGTAATGTTTTGATTGGTTACTAAACTTATATAATAAATATTTATTAATATAAAAGTTGTTGTGATATACAATTAATGAATCTTTTCAGATTTTAAGTTGTTGAGGAGAAGAATGTGATTTGACGTATTATACAACTATTAACAGGGTATCCGCGTGTTGTGCAAGTGAGTATTTTGTAATTAAAATTTTTGGGATAAAGTTATTTGTTAAAGTTTTTGTTGTACGATAGAAAATGAGGTTTTTTTAAAGAGAAATGCTAGAACCATTTATAAAATTCACACACACACACACATACAAAAAAAATAAATAAAAAAAATCACTCGATGACGTGTTAGCTTACTCAATACTCTTCCAATTTAGCAATTGATAATGCTGCATAGACTTTTTACTAGATAGATGGATTTTTTTGCTCAAAATATATTTATAGAGTAATACTTGAGATATATAAATTGAGAAGGTACTTTTGTTTACATCGTTAACCATTGTTTTATCGAACCGGCCAAACAGAAAAGACCTTGGTCGGTTCGCTTTTGAATATTTATGTTTTTGGTTTTGATTCATTCCGGTTAAAACTGAGAAAAGCATACTTAAATCGTCTAAACCACCGGAGTCACTTCGGCTCAGTTCTCAGTTCACGTTTTTCGTTAAATCGTTTTTCGGCTTGAAGTAGTTTTGACCCGTGCTCACCCTTGTCAATAATATAATAAAATAACTTGTAATGTTTTGATTGGTTACTAAACTTATATAATTAATATTCATTAATATAAAAGTTGTTGTGATATACAATTAATAAGTCTTTTCAGATTTAAGTTGTTGAGGAGAAGAATGTGATTTGACGCATTATACAACTATTAACAGGGTATCCGCGTGTTGCACAAGTAGGTATTTTTTAATCAAAATTTTTGGGATAAAGTTATTTGTTAAAGTTTTTGTCATGCGATAGAAAATGGGCTTTTTTAACGAGAAATATTAGAACTATTTATAAAATTCACAAAAAAAATTTATTCGTAGACGTGTTAGCAGGTGATTTGTTTAATAAGAGAGATGAGAGAGAACCTGTCAGAAAATGCACCAATCACCCAATGATACGTAAACGAGTGAATTTTTTGTGTAAATTTTGTGAGTTGCTATAGCATTGATTTTTACATTATATGTAATATAGATATGGAGCCTACCAGGAGCAATTAATTGCATTAGTGGAGCTGTTAAACTTAAACATTATAAATACGGACACACATCATATACCATTATACCTTAGATTGCAATTTCAAAATATATCTTCAAGTTATTTGCTTTCATCGTATGACAATGGCTAAAGTTTCGATCAAGTTTCACATAATGTTTGTTCTTGTTCTTGGTATTTCAGGTACTACTTTTTATATTATATAATGATCAGAAGCAACATCAAACAAAATAACTATATGAGTTAGACATGCATAACAAATTAACAATCATAAAAGGCATTTCATTGTGAGTGGTAAATTCACAAACTTTGATACTGATTTTCTTAGAAAACTTTATGTTTATGTGTTATATTAAAAAATGTGAGAGACAAACTCTCATTTTCATACTTGAAGAACCTAATCAACTACAAAAAGTATTTTAAAAACTTAACAGCATATCGATGAAGTACATACCGTTTTCAATTTACAATTTCTTTTTTGTAAGCTATTAAAACATATATTTTGATGACATGATATCAAATGGTATATGATGCAGTCGTTTCATTGATGCAAGCGATAGAAGAAGAATACATGGACAAACACGATGTGAATAAAAGACCGATATGTCAATCGACAGTAGGGCCTTGTTCAGCTGATTGTTACACTACATGTTGCAATGAAAAATGTCAGCAAAAATATTGGGGATCAGTTGGCCATTGTGAACGCGTAGGCTATCTTTCAACGTGCATATGCACATTTTATTGCTGATTTAATTTATCCTTCAATTAAAACATATAAGTAAAATAAATATTGAGTTATTTATTTTTGTGGTCATAGTCAACTAACCTTTTGGTCCAAGTGCTTGACGTTAGCGGTTAGTATATCAAGTCGTGTTTGAGCTTTATCTATTCGGGTTCGTGGGTTGGTGTGTTAGTATAACCTCTATCCAAACACAATTCGTTCATTAATCGTGTCAAGAAAGTTAACCCCAACTCAGACTTGGATAACACATGTAACCCGTTTGTGACCCGTTTAACCTATTTAAATAAATACGTCAAGTAGTAAATAAGGATTTATATCAAAAAATTATATAACGATCTAAACAACGATAACAATAACATACAAATAACTATACAACAATGTCAATGTCATATAAGTTATAATCATAATCCACTCATGCGGAGTATTAAGTACATAAGAATATACATTTAATCCAAATCAACATAAAAACAAAATTATATATTTTATTTTTTAAAGGCTAATATACTGTAATGATTCATGGGTTGACTTGTTTAATACTTACTCAACCCAAACACAACATGTTTATTAACGGGTTAGACGGGTTGACATAGTTTTGACCCAAACCTATTTATCCTCAACCTAAACTCGTTTAACTTCATGCCGACTTCGTATCGTTTATCGTGTCATGTCAAAAATTGCCGCTCCTACTTGACATGCATACAATACTATTCCAACGTGGGAATTTTTACTTTTCTCCAACATTTAACTTATCTATATAACATATAATTAGACAAATAACCTCACAAAACGATGGTTTATAGTTGCAAATAATTATACTTGTGAATTTGTGTTTAAGGTGACCTTTAATGCAACTTACGAGTTTAATATGTAGTTATTGCGAGAAAAAATAATTTATGAGTTATAAACGAAAAACGATAAAAGTTTGAGAGTTAAACAATATTTAAAATATTAATTTATTAGTGGATGTTTTAATAAAAGGTATTGAAGTAATTAAAACGATTTCTTAAGTTTTCAAGATTAAGGATTAAGAAAAATAGTGTAAATGCTTTATAGATAACTAGCAGGGAACCCGCGCGTTGCGGTGGTGGGTACCCTGAAATAAAAGTTTCCGGTGAATTATGAATTTTAGTTTACTATATTCTTTTTGACAATAAATTTACGGATATCAAGAATTTCATGTGAAGTATTTCAACTCCTTAACTAAGGAATTTATTTCTTATTTTTGGGTATTTTTTAAAGTCATTCGTATAACAAGAGCCTGTTTGGCCCGTGCCTATTTAGCCCGTGCCCGTTCGCGCCCGAGCCCGTTTGGCCCATGCTCGAGCCCATTCTGCTTGTTGCATGTTCAGGCTTAAATATTTGTATAATATCTTTATTGTTTGTATTAGTAACATTTAATGCATAAATTGTGTTTAAGTTTGTTGTATAATATGTTTGTAATTTATATTTTTTTTTATTGACCAGTTAATTAATTGACTAAATCAAATATCTTGGCCATATTAATAGTATTTTGTATTGTAATTAATGTTAGTAAATATGTTTTAATTAGTTGTACTTTTAGCTTAAGAACTTGTAAGGCTGAATTTTAAGTATTTATATTTAAAGATTGTATTTAATGTTAGAAATTATGTTTTAGTTAATTATACTTTTAGCTTAAGACTTGTAATGATAAATTTTAAGTGTTTTTTATTTAAAGAAAGCCTTAATGCTTTATAAAAGAGTAAGATTTAGATAAAGAAATGACTCTCTCTAGTACTCCATTATTTTAAAATGTTATTTTATTTTATTTTTTTTTTAGTTTTTTATGTATAATGTACACGCTACAAAGCTTTTACTAACATATCTTACACAACATTTTAATATTTCATTTATTATATTTTCGAATATGTGTAAGTTTTTAATGCAAAAACACACCTACAAATCAATAAAATTTAAAAATGCATAAAAATTATAACGTTCGAAAATATTATTAAATCGTAAGAGCTCCTCTTGAACAAATCTAGGCACATTTTTGATTTTTTTCTAATAAATTTTACCGCAAAAACATAGAAAACCGTGTTTTACAATAATCGGGATGATGTTTTAGAAGCAAATGATGCAAACATGTAAAGTGGTAAGTTATAATAATTCTATGATTTTATATTTCGTACATATATTATATAATAAAAGTTATACTCTTTATAGTTACCCACATGATTTCTTAATTTTTTTTGTTTTCTATACCTTTTTAATACTTGTATATTCTACATGGGAGTTGATACTCACACCATATTTTTTTATGTTTGCACCACAACTTGTGCATTACAGTATTGTACCGTACAACACTGCAATGCACAGTTGTGGTATTTGCATAAAAAAATGTGGTGAGAGTATCAACTCCCATTCTACATATGTGAGATAAGTATCTTAAATATTGTTAACAATTTAAACAAGTACCCAAAAATAAACTTACTAGGTGTATGTTTAATAACTAACTTTTCTTATAATGATATAAATGATTTAAAAATTTTGATTTGGTATTTTTATTTGCAAATAACTTGCTACTAGGGGATACTATCGGCTATTTTGACCTCATACAATAACATCACCAACTAACGCCTTTATGTTGTCGTAACATCATATCAATTCTCCGATGTTCAAAAAAAAAAAAAAAAAAAAAATCATATCAATTCTCCATATTTATCATCTGGAGTAGTTTAATATTGCCCATCATTTTACTTGAATTTACTCAAACCTAATATTTTTATTATTTGTAAAGTTATTGTAATGAAAAACATAAAACTGAAAATATCTTTGCCAAAAAGTTTTGTACACGGTACCCACTATCACTAGGTGCTATAAAATTTTTAAATGTAAGACAAAAATACACCGTTGGTCCCTAAACTTTTCACGAAACATCACAGGACACCTTAACTTTTATAAAACGTCGTCAGGCGTCCAAAACTTGAGATTTTGAGGCTGATTGCGTCCCTTGACCCATTTGGGCAAGGTCAACGCATGATTTATGTTTTAGTTTCAGGGGCATAATAGTCCAATCACTATATAACTATCATCTAACCCAAGTTAAACCCGACAGTCAAAATGAGGGACCAACAGTGAAAACAAAGTCATTAAAACCCTTGAATGTCTCCTCCATGAGACTCTAGTAACTTTTGTGCTTTAACCAATAAACCCATCCAACCGGCCAAATTTCTTACGCATTTACCAATGGAAGATTTTCCTTTGGGTGAAGTAATGGAAGTTGGTGGTTCACACCGCCTACAAGATCGTATGGGGTTGTCGTTTGGTTTTTTGAAAATTGAAACAACCACCATTCCAACTTCCTAGCATTCATTTCGCACAGCCTATATTAACCCCTTATGATTCATGAGGTTATCATCCAAAAAATAAGTAGAAACACAAATACGTAGTAAATTTCAAATGGCATAATCATCTAATGCATTTGTGGCAAACAATGTTGAGAGGCGTAAAGATAAAAAGCTTGCAGAAGCCGTTGCTTGGTATTTTGAAGAAAAAAGCAAAGGCTTATGTAAAGAAAAAGAGCGAGTGGGAAGCAAATTAAAAACGATGCATGAAAGAAAGATGAAAGACTACAACGTTAAGGCGTAAAGTCAATCAGACAAAAAGAAAATGGGAACATCTTGAACAAGTGGGCATTGAGCATGACAATTCAGAAGTCGACCACGAGGATATTTTGAAAACATTAGACTATGATACTTTACATCTGGCATATGATCTAGAATCATCCACATAGTTTAATTGTTAGATATGTGTTGTCACTTTATGAGTTTATGTTAATGTAATTTTATGATCTTCCCTGCAATGCACTTTATTTACTATAATAGTTATAGTTTCAAGCCTTATGGATATGCCAATTTGACTTTTGAAGTTTGACTATCTAAAGTCATAATTGAAAATTCATGAGTCAAAGTGTAAATGGCATATTATATTTGAAGTTTCATGAGTCAAAATGGGCATGGATTTAATTGGGTTGGATTAATCATATTAAATGTCAAATTCAGGGATCAAATGTAAACACTAAACATAATAATTGGCGGGAGTTTTAACTATACCAACCCAACATAGACAAATTGAGGGACCAACAGTGTATTCCCTGACACGCTCTATTTACGTGTAAATGCGTGTATATTACCAACAAGTAATGGGGAATCGAAGAGTTCAAAAATTTAATACAGACTCTTCGTTTTCCCCATTTTTGTGTATATATTGGTTACTTCCAAATGTTGCTGCATACCAAGCTTATATCATCAACCTCAAACACATCTATCACATTCACTTGAAATCATGTTCGGAAACAAACGACCAAGAGATGCGGATGCTATCCAAGACAAATAATTGACCAAAAGACCAACTATTGAAGCAAATATGGCAGTAGAAAACCCTGTATCTAAACAACAATAGTCGGCCAAAGTTGAAGGTGATGAAAGCTGGTACTATCAACTAGAAGCAGCGTTGGAACATGAAGAAGATGAAAAGGAGAAGGAAGAAGCAAAGGAGCAGGAAGATAGAAAGGAGGAGACAGAAGGAAGCCATGCTGAAGTGATACAAGGAAGGCGTTCTGCAGCGGCCGAGGAGCATTGGAAAGAGAAGGCTGGACTTAGGAAATTAGAAAAAAAATGGATAAAAAAAATAAATGATGAAATTGAAGAAGATGAATGTTTAGAAACATTCAGTTATGATGATGTCCATTTGGCATACGCCTCGGATTAATGTCATTATGTAACGAAATATATTTTAAATGATAATCTTAATCTTGCATTTTCTGAGTTTTTGTTTTCAATTGCATGTTTGTATCTGCATATGCAGTTTAGCGGGTGTTTGGATTTAACCAGTTTGATTTTCACAAGTCAACATACACCCAAAAAGTAAATGACTGTGTAACCAAAGGTGTGTTTTAGTGACCAACGGTGTATTTTAGTCATGATATAATCTACTAACACGCTACTTAATGAGATGTTAACAATACCCCATTTGAGGAAAGAACACACTAATATGGTGAATTTCCATGCTTGCTAACTTCAGAGAAACAACAACTAACCACAAAAATGATGGTGTTAAAGGAGTTTGGGTTAGATTTAACTTAGATATGGTTGAAAATGTGATAGGAATATTATACCCCTGAAACTAGAACATAAAACGTGCGTTGACCTTGCCAAAATGGGTCAAGGGATGCAATCGGACTCAAATTCCTAAGGTTTGGACGTCTGGCGACGAATTTTGAAAGTTAGGGTGCCCTGTGATGTTTTGTGGAAAGTTTAGGGACCAACGGTGTATTTTTGTCTAAATGTAATAAAGCAAGAATATTCAGCTGATTGTTACGAGTCATATATATGGCTGTAAAAACTTTCTGCAAAATTCAACCAACAATATTTAAAGATGAAGCTATGAAACAAAACTTAAATAATTTCAGAAAAGATACAATGAGCCGTACCACCCCTTTAAAGTTGAAAGAAGGTGGTGTGTTAGTGATAAGTTTAAATCTTATATCTTATATTATATAAAGCTTAAGTAGCCTTATAAATGTAAAGGGGTCATAATAAATGTCCAAAGAATCAAAAGTGAAATGTGGAGGCTTCATGTGTTAGTACATTGATTTAATAGTCATGCATATGGGTAACTACATAAGATTAGTGATTCAAGTAATTGAAAAAATTTGTATGGTACAAGGTAGTGTAAGCAACATCAAAAGTATATCAATTACACAATATTGGGTGACTTAATTTAATGTGCAAGAGGATTTGTGCACAAATTGTAGTACGGTACAAGGTAGTTTAAGCAACATGAAAAATATATCTTCTATACTATCTAAAGATTGGAGTGCTTAATTTAATGCACAAGAGGCATTGTGCACAAAATTTTGTACGGTATAATATGTTTTGTATGAGGAATCGTGCACAAAAGTTTGTACGGTACAACATGTTTCAAGCCATCTCTAAACCTCAAAGAATACAAACCAAAAATGCCATAAATGCATAAATTAAACACACCAATCAGTGGTTAGTCTTTTTACCTTCCCGTCTATGAGTTACAAATATTTTATGAACTATATAATGTGTCAAAAATCACACACAACAAAGCACAACTTCCTCCACACCGCGTGCACATTGGGCTACAACTTATTATGGTGGTAAAGTAAGCATCATATCGTCTTACTTATTTAGCATATTGATTTATGTTATTTTATGCAAATTTCATGTGTGTTTTGTGTGTGTAAAAATGTAGGACATAAAGATGGTGCTTAGGAGGTTTGGTAGTAACATCATCTTCTCTAATGGTTTAAGAGATCCTACACATCGTTGTCTTATCAATTAAGTGGAACATGCACGAATATTTTTACTTTGATCGAAAATGCAATATATTGATTAACTGTATTTAAGTTACTAATGATCAACTATATCTAATTGTTTTTTGTAGCGCGTCAAGAAGTATTAAAAAAAGAGATCGAGAAGTCACAAAATTGTATCAAGAAAAAAACATGCAAAAGACCAATGAACAACAACAAAGACGACGACAACAACAACAACAACAACAACAACAACAACAACAACAACAACAACAACAACAACAATGCCACGGCCACCGGTGGGATGAATACTTAGCATTCATATTAATAGTACGTTACAAATTAAACATGCAATATTTTACTTCATGTAATACCGCTAAACGAGCTAATACTATTGATTCGTTATCAAGTAAGTTTATTTGACGAGCATTCAATTTTTAGTCAAAAATTATTACTACACTTTGTTGGTGCATTTCAATATTTTTGCTCTTAATATAGTTTTTTGTCTTGCGGTGTGTTAATGTCACTTTCTTAATTAAATGTCTTGGAATATTGCGTGACTTTGATATTTGGTATGACTGTGTATTATGTCGATGTTACAAATTGAAAATGGTAGTATATAATAAAAATATCTTCACACGATCATGTTAACAATAAGTATCTTCTAAATCGAAAAAGTATATAAACGAGAAGAAAATTGTATTTCAAATGTTATCCTACACCTATCACGAGGTAAACATTATTCATTTGAGTTTGATATCATGTGATTCATGTCGTCATACTGTAAATACTTAGAGTGAGTTACTAATGAATGCTCCAAATTCGATATTATAGTTTATGGAAAAATGTTGTAATAATGCATTAATTAAAAAAATTATTTATGTAACTTGCTCATATTAAAAGATTACATACGAAAAACCTCATTTAAATATAACATTTTACAAAAAACCTCTTCACATTAAAGAAAGAGATTGAGAAGTCATGAAAATGGTATCAAGAACAAAACATGCAAAATGCTAATGAACAACAACAAGAAGAACAACAACAAGAACAATGCCATGGCTATCGGTGTCAATATAGATAAACACTTAGCATTCATATTAATAGTACATTACAAATTAAACATGCAATATTTTACTATACGAACTATAATTTATTATACGAATTATAGTTTATACTCTTGAATATACTATAATGTTTTATGTTTTTATAGTTTTGTTAAAAAGTAAATTTGTTTTATAGTTCGCTTTTAATAATGTAATTTATTTGAACAACGAAGTCCGTCTTTCACAAAAAATGAGAGTTTCAAACATGAATCGAAAATTAGTCCCGAACATTACGAAAAAAACAATTAGATCCAACATGTGTGCATCGCATGGGTCCTGAGGCAGTCCAAACCTGTGTGCATCGCATGAAGATGAATATAAAAGGTCTCCAACATTAATGTCATCGCTTCATATTTAAAATAATTTATATAACTTATACATATTAAAATATTACATTTGAACTGACTTTTTTCAATGTAATATCTTGAAAAAAATCTCTTCACATATACTCTTTTAATGTCAATAAACTATTTTAAATGTGTGACATGCTTGAAAATGTGATACCATCACAACTTAGATATATAATGACGAAAATAAGTTTCGAAAATTACACTATAAAAACTTATATACAGCCAATGTGCAACTCAATAAAGTATTTTAAATACGTATAAAGCTTAGCAAATGTGTGACACCATGACAACTTAAATATAAAATGACGAAAATAAATGCCGTATATTACGCTATGAAAACTTCTATACAGCCCATGTGCATCACACGTATTTTAAATCTATGAAAACTTCTATACAGGCCATGTGCATCGCACGGGCATTGTTGACTATCATAAGAAATAGTTATAACTTAACCGGATGTATTAATATTAGTTAATTCCAATAAAAAACGACAGAGTTAATACCAAAATAAATAGACAAAAAAAATTATGTAAAAAATACATCTTAAAAGATTACATGTCAATAAACTATTTTAAATACGTATCAGGCTTACAAAATGTATGCTACCACGACAACTTATACATATAATAACAAAAATACGTCTCGAATATAAAATGATGAAAATAAAAGACGGGTATTAAACTTTGAAAACTTCTATACAGCCCATGTGCATCACACGGGCTTTCATGACTATGAACATTTAGATCGAGCCCGTGTGCATCGCACGGGTCTGAATGCCTAATTTATTTAAATAATAACATTTTATGAAATATATGTAGTTTGTTAGATGAAAACAACTTAGAAATCTCATAAATAAACATAGAGGAGAGTTACATTAAATACCAATGGTTGAATTTAAAAGTATTGTAAAATTTCATCTATTTTTTATAATTTAAATATCTTTTAAACCGTTAATCGTTAAGCGAAAATAATTACACCATCGCGACGAGCATTTAATTATCTTTCTATAGACGAGCACTTTGATATACTTTCGACAAAAAAAATTTTTTCGTTTTTTTCACGTTTTTATTCGTTGCCGAATAAATCTATATGATATATCATATATGATATTATACATCATATATGATATTTAATATCATGTATGATATATAATATCATATATGATATATCATTGATTGGCCCTAAACGGTCAACTTATATTAACCAAGGAATGGTCAACAAAGTCTAATAGCCTAGAGTCAATCTCCGGGTAATATAGGGTATCACCAGGTCGTTAAGTCCCGAAGAGGTGTGAATTGTGTCTTAGCGTGCTTTGTGATCGGGTGAATTTCACAGGAAAGGGTTTTGATGGGAATTATTTGAGAATTATGAAATAAAATAGCTTAGGAAAGCTATATGATTGATTACGTGAATTAAGATTAAGAAGAAACGAGCTAAAACCTAAAAACGTACGTTTTAATTAAAACGTGAACTGACGTACGCAAGAAAAAGTGAAATTGATTATCTAAAAAGGCTACGGCTATGAAAATGATATTTTTACAAACCTAATGATTAAAGAAAATTTTTGGAAAATTAAAATTAATTTTTACACTATTTATATAAATATTATTAATTAAATACTAATTTCCTATTTAATTTTAATTAATTAAATTAACCTAAAATACAAATAATTATGAAATTAACCTAGAAAAATAAAATTTAATCTTAGAAAAATCTAAATTAATATAAAACTAATTTTAAAACTGAAAATAAATTTTTAAGACTTTTCAATTAATTATTACTAATTATTAACTATTTATTTATTATTAAAAATTAAATTAAATTAAGAAAAATACCAAATGATGAAAGAAAAATCTGAGAAAATTACTAAAATTATTTTTAACTATCAGTAGCCTAGGAAAAATATAAAAATGAGATTAGCTTATAAATAAGCTGAGGTAATAAACCAATTGGCTTAAATGGAAGCTATCACTTCCAATAAGTTGGGCTTTTTAGGACTTTTTTGTTTCACAATTGCTTATTGACTGATTTTAAGCAACTTTTGTGAAGGTGAATTGTTTGGAGATCAAAAATAAGCAATTTGGTGAGCTTATTGTAACGACAGTTAAGCTATTAAGCTTATTAGGACTTAATTGTGATAAAAAAAGCTACCAAATGATGTTATAATCACAAATAAGCTTGAAACAGATTTACAACTACTCAAAACAAGCCAAATGGAACAAATAATCACAAGAAATGAGCAGTAAATAAGCAATAAGCACTTCTAAACACCAAACAATCCAAACAGGTCCAAAGGGGCACCTTTGAGGGCCTGTGGGGTCCACTAGGTCTTTGAAAGGCCAAACAAAAAGTTAAGCCAACAAGCTGAACTTATTGGCTGTCTAAAAAGCTAGGGTTTAGTCACTGGGTCCCACAGATGAGGTCAGGGGGAGGGTTGGAACTATGGTGTAAAAGCTGAGAACTCAGCTTAAGTCAAGAAGTGGTCAAACTTTAGGGCACTTACAGCCCTAGATAAAAAGCTCTAAACTACAAAATAAGCACAGAGTCTAAAAGCCTGGCTTAATGGCTTTCTATTAAGCCAAAAATCAAGTTCTGGGGCCCACTGGTTAAGCCTGTGGGGTCCACTAAAGATAGGCCAATGGAACTGAATGCAGTGCACAGGGGAGCACCTTCCCCTGCAGCTCACTTTGAGCTTGTGCACAAGCTTGTGAAAAAATCACAAAAATAAGCCACACATGGGACTTTGAAGTCTAGCTGTGATATTATACACCCAAGAATTTTCAGACCTTCAAGCTTAACACAAAAATCTATAAAATTCACCCAAGAATTGGTTTTCTGCAAAAGGACACTTTTTGACTTTTTTATGAAAACTTGAAATTTGACTTTTATGAAATTTAAACTTTGATTTAATCACTGATTGTTGTTAGCTAAGGTGTAAAAAGACAAAATTATGCAAAGTTATCAACTTATAACTTGAAATGACACTTATGCTTACTTAAATTCGATCTCAGTCAAATCCTAGACCCATTTGTTCATGATTTTGACTTTTCTTCTTATGACTACTAAAATTGTGCTTGATTTGGTATATTTAAGTACTAAGTGAGCTGTATGAACAAGCACCAAACACTGAGACCAACTACAGTGACCAACACAGTCAAATCCAAACACCCTTTTTAAACTAAAATTACTACTAAACTAGATTCTAGTGATTGTAAACTAAAACCTATTGCTCACTACTGATTTATTTAACAAATTAAAGGCTAAATTGAAACAGATATGCAACAAGAAATACTGCAAAACTAAGATGATAAAAATTGAAAAAGTGGAAGCTTACAAAGTGCTTTCCTGCCAAACCCACTGAATCATGAACCAAGGAACAACCCTATTGGCTTCCACAAGCCTCTAATACCCACAGCAATCCAGAATTACTGAGCTCCACTCCTCTTCAACCCTTGATCATACCTTTTTTATTTTGTTTTTCTTTTTCTTATATTTTTTTTCTATTTTTATCAAACTGTGGTAAAAACAATTCCACAAACTTAAAAAGCTTATGAAAACAGATACATTGGACTTATATGAGTATACAAACAGCTGAATATCACTAATGAACCTTAAACAAGCAATTGGAATTCTTAAATAAACTTGAAATTTGCAAATTAGAAATAAACTTAAAATAACACTTTCATTGATTTAAAACAGATTACAAGGAGTAAAATAAACACTAAAAATAACTAAGTTACAATCCTACACACTTTTTTAAGGCTCATATGAGCTACTACTTATATAACGAGACTAAATTAGGGCACCACCTCTTCCACATGGCTTCTTTTTGAAATTTAGCACTCCCCTTGGCTTCTCCTTTGACCCTTGACTAAATCACAACCGTCCAATTATCATTTGATGCATCTGAGCTGTTGATTGCATTTTGGCGCCGAAATGGAACGGGGCAAAATTAGTGGAGTTTGGTGTAGGTATTAATGAGGTGATGGTGGGGGTTGGTTTGGTTGGTGAAGGATATTAATTGTGGGGGGTTTAGTTGGTGAAAAGGTGGAGGGGGGAGACATAGTACCCTGGTTTTAGGGGAAAATAGGGCGAGGGTGATAATGTTGACTGGGTGTTTGACCCTGTATTTGACCGTTTGACCCTGTGCGCTTTTAATATTAAAAGGGTGCTGGGCCTGGGGTGCAATTTGGGTTTGGATTTGGTAATAATATCAAAAAGGGATCCGTTTGGTTAGATGGCAAAACACAAGGACCAATTTTGTAATTTTGCAAAAGTTGAGGGGCTGAAGTGTACATTCCACAAAGTTATCCAAAGGACCAATATTGCCAAGTACCATTATCCAAGAACCATTTTTGCCATTTTCCACTTTTCAAAATTCCCAGGGACTTTTTTTGACAAATTTGAAATTTGAAGGACCAAACATGTCAACTTTTGAAACTTTTGACCCAAGTGTCATATTTTGTGATTTTTAACTTTCAAAAGACTTTGGTTGACTTTTCTTTCAAAATAAATGCATAGGGACTATTTTTGACAAGTTTTGAAACTTGGGAGACTGAAACTGCCAATATTGCAAACTTTGATCATTTTTCATTTGTTTTTGCTCATTTTGCATTTAAAACACATAAAACACAATCCCTGGGATAATTTCAGTATTTTGATGACTTTTTGATTGTTTTTGTATGTTTTGTAGTTCAGATTTGATCAAAAATGATGAGTGTTTGAGCACTCATCAATCCCCCACACTAAACTATTGCTAGTCCCTAGCAATCTTTTAAGAAAACTTGATGGGTTTGAAGTCTCTTTACCAAAAGCCATCACTTCTGGAGTAGCCAAATGTTTCAGTTCAAGTAAGAACCATGGTACACCGATAACCATGTGATTTTGAGCAAACCACCAGCTTTCAACGGTTTTGCTTTGTCTTTACCAAAAGCCGTTTGCTTCTGGACTAGCCAACTCTTGATGGACACAGTCGACATCTTGGTGAGCTGATTACTAATTATGGCTTTCCACTGCCTTTACCACAAGCCATAATCTTGCGGGCTAGCTAACTCTTTCACTTTTTAGGATATGGCGAGTTGAGATACCATACAATTTTGGGCAAATTGCAAGCCGTCAACGGATTTGAGTTATCTTTACCAAGAGCCGTTTGCTCCTGGATTAGCCAATCCTTTTGTTGGTTAGACATGGCGGACTGATAACCACAAAAATTTTGAAATAAAGTGAAAAAAAATTTTTGAAAATTTTGGCCAAAAACAGGGGTATTAGAAGGTATATTGTGATAAAATTCGCTAGAATTTCCCCCACACACTTAGAAATAAATATTGTCCTCAATATTCAAAGTCCCGGCTATTATGCCGACTCTTTGAACTAAAAAGGCCAATATTCGAAGCTAACTGTGGAAACACCATATTTCACTTTATTTCTATACATTTTTTTTTTTTTACTTATATACATATATACATTTCAAACAGCAGGGGGTGGCCACTCCCCCACACTTAGTTGGTAGAAGGTAGAAAGAAATCAGAGATACGGGTGAAAACCCGTATTGTGCTACTGTTTTTGTTCATCGAGTCGCTAGCTTGACTCGATCCCCGAATTTAATTATCCTTAGGGAAAGTTTGGAGATCCGGGACAACCATAGATGGTATGTCCTCTCCGAAGTAATGTTTCAATCGATGTCCATTCACTTTGAAATTCGGACCGGCATTTTGAGATAATTCGATGGTGCCATAAGGATAAACCTTTGCGATAGTGAATGGACCAGTCCAACGGGTTTTTAGCTTTCCCGAGAAGATCTTGAGTCTAGAGTTGAAAAGAAGGACTCGATCACCAACGTTAAAAACGCGGTTCTTGATTTTTGAGTCATGTATCTTCTTTGTCTTTTCCTTATAGATCAAAGAGTTCTCGTAAGCTTGATCACGAAGTTCATTTAATTCATTCAGTTGAACTTCCCTATGATCACCCGCAGTTTTGAGGTCAAAATTTGCATGCTTGAGAGCCCAATAGGCTTTGTGCTCAAGCTCGATCGGTAAATGGCATGCTTTCCCGTACATAAGCTTGTAAGGCGTACGCCCGATGGGTGTTTTGTAAGCCGTACGGAAAGCCCAAAGAGCATCATCTAATTTATCCGACCACGATGCACGATTTTCACCTACAGTTCTTTCCAAAATTCTCTTAATGCCCCGATTGGAAACTTCTACTTGTCCACTTGTTTGAGGGTGGTACGCAGTAGAAAGAGGGTGAGTTACACCATACTTTTGCATGACTTTATCGAATTTTTCATTGTAGAAATGCGTACCACGATCACTGATAATAGCACGTGGAGTTCCAAATCGGGCAAAAAGAGATTTCAAAAATTTCACGACTACTCGGGCATCATTTGTGGGTAAAGCTTTCGCTTCAACCCATTTTGACAAATAGTCAACAGCCACGAGTATATACTTGTTACCATGACATGACGGAAATGGCCCCATAAAGTCTATGCCCCAAACATCAAAGATTTCACAAACTTGAATTGCATTTTGAGGCATTTCATTCTTTTGTGAAATGTTCCCGTGACGTTGACAAGCGTCACAGGACTTGACTAGCTCTTGGGCATCCTTATAGATTGTGGGCCAATAAAAGCCGGAATCAAACACCTTTTTGGCGGTGTAGTTAGGATTGTGGTGGCCCCCCGTGGGACCAGCATGGCAAGCCTTTAAAATTTCAGCGGCTTCCTGACCATACACACACCACCGGATGACTTGATCCGCGCAAATTTTGAAAAGATAGGGGTCGTCCCAAAAATAGTGTTTTACATCTTTGAAGAATTTATTTTTTTGTTGGGACGACATCCCCTTCACAACAAAGTTACCCACATGGTAATTTGCAAAATGGGCAAACCATGGGGTAATCGAGTCTCCACGAAAGGTAACCGCATTGAGTGTCTCGAGAGGGAAGGTTTCATTAATTTCCTTCTTTTCTGAGACATCTTGATGTGGGTTTTCCAAACGGGAGAGATGATCAGCGGCTAGGTTCTCAGCTCCTTTTTTTTATCACGAATTATGATATCAAATTCTTGTAGGAGGAGAATCCAACGGAGTAGTCTCGGCTTTGCATCTTGTTTTGCAAAGAGGTACTTCAAAGCCGAGTGATCCGTATACACTATGCACTTGGTCAATATTAAGTATGGCCGGAATTTTTCAAAGGCATACACCATAGCTAATAATTTTTTTTCAGTGGTGGTGTAATGACTTTGAGCCTCGGTCATAGTTTTGCTCGCATAGTGTATAGGCTGAAAGTGTTTAGATTTCCGTTGCCCCAAGACTGCCTCTATTGCATAATCACTTGCATCACACATGAGTTCAAAGGGCAAGTCCCAATCGGGGGCAACAAGAATCGGTGCCTCAGTAAGCTTTTTATTTAATGTTTCAAAAGCTTCGATGCACTCGGGGGAGATGATAAAAGGAACATCCTTCTTGAGGAGATGGGTCATAGGCCTGGCGATTTTAGAAAAATCTTGAATAAACCTACGATAGAAACCGGCATGACCCAAAAAGCTCCTAACACCTTTTACGGTTGTGGGATGAGGTAATTTTGCAATGACATCCACTTTGGCTCTGTCAACCTCAATCCCGTTCTTTGAAATTTTATGGCCGAGGACAATGCCCTCTTTGACCATAAAGTGACTCTTCTCCCAATTTAGACATAACTTTGTGTCTTCACAACGTTTGAGCATGTTGTCTAAATGGGAGAGACATGATTGAAATGATTCCCCAATGACCGAAAAATTGTCCATAAAGACCTCCATAGTTTTCCCGATCATGTCGGAAAATATGGCCAACATACATCTTTAAAACGTGCCCGGAGCATTACATAAACCAAATGGCATACGTTTATATGCAAACGTTCCATACGGACACATGAAAGTGGTCTTTTCCTGATCTTGCGGATCAATGGGAATCTGAAAATAACCCGAGAAACCATCGAGGAAGCAATAGTATTCATTCCCCGCTAATCTCTCGAGCATCTGATCCATAAAGGGCAGAGGAAAATGGTCTTTGCGGGTGGCGTCATTTAACTTGCGATAGTCAATGCAGACACGCCAACCCGTAACCAATCGAGTTGGAATCAACTCGTTCTCTGTAACACCACCAATTTTGAAACATTTGCAGCGGAATAAAGATTGGGTGTTACTTCTCAGCTCATAGTTTTTCAGTAGAAAATGATTTTCTAAAAATATTTATCATTCGAATTTTTATAAATATCAGAGTTTTCAAAATGAGGTCCCAGTGGTTTTTAAAATTTGTTAAATAGGTTTTCGAATGATAATAAAAATTTATAGCCTTTGTGAGAATTTCGTGCTCTACCGTCCCATCCTTGCTCGTTATAGACCTGAGATAAACATGCTAAAAGTCAACAAAAGTTGAGTGATATTCAGAGGTTTAAGTTTAAAAGATTGAACACAAGTTATAAGTGATAATTGCACCGTCAAACAATTATAAGTTAAAAACAGTTGTTATTGCATTAAGCTCATGACGCTCAGCCGATTAACAGATCTCATCACGAATGATGGATTATAGTAACAGGGGGCCCTCGGGATAGGTTCTTGCCAGTAACCTATTAGATTTCAAATAAAGTGCGTTTGGTTGTTTTCTCGAATGCCCAAACGGGGATGGTCAGTCCCTAATAGATCTATCCACAATTATTTACGTTCACCTCCTGGGTTTCTAAGGCTCATGATATAAGGGGCTTTTAGCAAGAAAAGGTACTTAATCAATAACGAGATCAGGTAAAGCATACCAAGAAAATACTTGTGTTCAGTTTGTAAAAACTAGCATGTATCCCCTCGCAGGGTTTATAAAACATTTAAATAAGTAAAGGCGAGGCTATGAACTCACCTTAGTGGTTTAGTGAATAAAATTATCGATACCCAGTTTGCAAAATGGGAACGGCTCCACACACGACCTAGATAATATATGGCAAGTTTTAAGGTTTGATAGTCTAAATGTTTTAATCGCGAGTAGTTTTTAAATGCATGATTTGTTAATTTGACGTTAGTAAAACTTTTGGATTTTATCGTATATCGTACGTTTAGTTTAGTTATATATATATATAAATATAACGTAAGGTTTAATAATAAAAATAGTAACGATAGTTTGAAATAATGTGTAACGTTTAATAATAATAATAGTAATAATAATAATAGTTTGAAAATAGACGTAACGTTTAATAGTAATAATAGTTTGAAAAATAATACGTAACGTTTAATAAAAATAATAGTTTGAAAATAACGTAAAGTTTAATAGTAATAATAGTAATAAAAATAATAGTTTGAAAATAACGTAAAGTTTAATAGTAATAATAGTAATAAAAATAATAGTTTGAAAATAAACGTAACGTCGTGACGTGAACTCGTAAAAATGGAAAGTAAAAAATAAAAATATTAATTTTATATATATGGCCCTTGTATTTTCCAAAAATTTACACTTTTTACCCTAACGGCGTTAGCGTTACACCGTTAGTCCAAAATTAAATATATTTACATTTTACGTCCAAGACTTTATATTTCTTACACCTTTCACCCTAGAGTTTATAAAAATCAGTTTTCACCCTTTAATTTACGAAATGACATTTTATACCGAAACTTTGAAAAGTTGACACTTTTAACCCAATTTTTGTAAAATTTGCAAATTTAGTCCAAACTTCACTAATCTTCAAAATTTAATGTTTTTATTTCTTAAATAGTTTCAAAACAGCTTATTGAGCTTATTCTACCAGCTTATTAGTTCGAAATGTAAGGCCCGTTAGTGTTTTTAAATCCAATGGGCCTACGGGGTTTTTGGGCTTTGTTTTGGGCTAAGGTTAGAAGTATAAAAACGTTGCAAATCAGCTTATTGTAACAGCTTATACGATCAGCTTATTTTGAAATGATTGGGCCTTAAGGCCCAGTCGATACTAAAATTTTCCAAAACTAGTTTCCAAGTCGATTTGCTTGGTGACTTTTAAAGGTTCAAAACGCGATTTTTATTATAAAGTTTTTATACGTAAATGATTGTTTGTCATGAGGACAATTAGTTTGGGAAATAAAATGGCATGCTTGTTAAGTAAAATTTAAAGATATACGTGCGTTTTGGGCTAGCATGGGACGAGTTTTTATGAGAAAAAGACTTAGAAATATTTTAAGATTTTTCACGACTAGTTATGATACGTTAGAAATGGTATTCCAAAATAGTTGTACGTAGCTTTTTATTTTCAAAACTTTACATGACTTAATTGTTAAGGTGTAAAATATATAGATGAACGTAAAACATATACATGTCGTTTATTTAGTTTTCGAATAAAGAGATGCAATTGTGTGTGTCGCGTATAAAAATAATGCAAATGAAAGTTTTATATAAATATTGAAAAGAGTTTTGTTAGGACTTACGACACCAAAGTGGTGATTAAAACAAGACGTAGAGTCGAGAAGTGAGTGAGATGAGTACGTAGTGTGTATGTGTGCTCGACCAAGGTTCACAAACAATAACGTGTTTCTCCTAAACTTACACGAATCCCTTGATTTCCGACCCAATGCTTCGACTCAATGCCTAGCATTACTACTTAGAAATATTTGATGGATTTTTGGTTTTGCATGGAAAATGAAATGAAAGTATTGCATGCATGGGGTTTTTATATGGAACCTAGTGTATGCTAGTGTCTAAAATTTATTGTGAGGTGATGGTTACTTGCATGCACAATTCAAGAAATGTGTAAGACTCAACTATCTCTTTTGTTTCTTATGGTCGACATCCTCACATTTCAAAAGAAATCGTGTGCTTTGAACTCTTACACACGAAATGTACTAGGGATATATATTGTAAAAAGGTCATGGTACTTTCCTTAGTGAATAAAAATGAGATTGTGTGTGCATGAATCAAGGAAGTACCTATTTGTTTTAATAATACATGTCAATCATCTATTTCTTTTGTTAAACCGATTTGTAATTTGGCATGGCTTGAGATTTTGTTAACTTTGAAATATTTAGACACTAGTTTGTGTCTAGAACTAATTTTAGGAAGTTATAGAAACAAACGTGGTTTAAAATGGTTAAGTTTTGGCTTAGATGAAATTTTATGAAATCGTTTTTGGGACATGAGCTTTGCTTAGTAAAAACGTATCTAGACTCGATGTGAGAAACTAAAATTCGACACTCTAATTGTTGGCTAGGGGAGGAACGAGATTGTACAAAATATGTGTGAGTCGTGTGTAAGGTTTGGGAGTAGGAGGCGCGTTTCTTACTTGGTTTAGTCGAATGTTACGAAAAACAAAAGAAGGAAATGGGCTTAGTTTGGTTTTGGGCCGTGAATAGTAACAGGCCAGAAGTTAGGTGTTGGGCTTGGTGTAATTAAGGGTCCGGTTTGGTGTATTTTAAGATTAGTAAAATATTGATTGTAATTAGTGAAAAGTTTAGAAATTAATTAGTGAGACGTTTACGTGAGTCCGAGAGTGAATAGTGTTTTGTGAATAGTGTTTCGTGAATAGTAAAACTTTTGAAAAACATCTCAATATCACTAACCGACTCCAAAAACGATGAATAGTGAAATGATGAATAGTTTTTTTTTAATAGTAACCGATGAATAGCAATTTTTGAAAAATGTCTCGAAAATGCAGGTTTGTAACGAATAAAAGAAAATTTTAATATTCTCGAGATTTTTAGACTATAGTGGTACATGTGTGAGCATCGTTCCAAGCAAAAAGAATCATGAATATCGTAGTGATTTTAAGTAACATAGCATATTTGATAATAAAAAAAATTGCTATTGGTAAAAACATTATTAATTAACAAAATGATATATTAGTCTTTGATTTACTTTTATTATTTATAGGGAAATTTACGGGGGATTACAGTACCTACCCCTCATTCTGAATTTAGTTCCGGAATTCAAGTTTAACGAAATTTCTGTATTAGGAAAATTTCGATCAGAGGGTTGTCGAGAGATTAAGATTTGGGAGACGTGGTTTAGTTAGACTTATTTGTGCTAGACAGAATCTAGTAACTGGTGTATTTATGGGTTGTGAATATTGAAGGTAGTGGTTTTGAATAGTAAAATAACGGCTAGGTGTACCATACCCAACGGTCGGGAATAGTGATCCTAACGGTCGTGAATAGTGTCTAACGGCTAGTTTTTCCCTTACATATACCTCTTTAAAATTTCTCTATCTTCCACCAACCATTTTCCTATCATTTCACATTTCCTATTCTTAAAATACTTCCGAAAAAAACATGCCGAGCCTAATTACTATTATCGCAATGGTATATATCGTTGTTGTCATCACCTATTTGACTTTTGTTACGGATGAAGATTATGGAGTTGTGGTCGGGATGTTGGGGTTCCTAATACCACTCACGGTTCTATCGTATGCGGTTGATAAGGCATGGAGGCACTAGTCTTGAGCTAGGGTTGTTTTAACTTAATTCCTTGTGTTTCTATGTAATCCTCAATAAATGTGAAATAAGACTTATTTGTCCTTATGTTTAAAAACTAGTCTTGCTATGGTTTTGTTGGTGGGGGTTTTTGTTGTCATAGCAGATCAACCTATTGAAGATTCTATGGTTTATATTGTAATTATTGTGACGTTAGCATTTCCGATGCTAATTATTTGTTTATTTATTAATTTTCATGGATTCAGATAAATTCTTAGCTATTGGAGTTTTCTATTAGTCTTTGTGAATTATTAGGGTTTTTCCTATTTGTACTTTTTGTTGGCTTCTCGTCCTAATGACGAAGGAATAAGATAGGTTTTTATGGTAGTTTGTAATATTTATGAATAGTTCAGTTTATTTATATTTGTTGCTTTTAAATGAAGAATGTTATTTAGAAATTTTGGCATTACGATTGTTCCATCATGACATGATTTGTTTCTAAATTAGACATAGTTGGCCAGACTATGTTTAATGGAGGACTAAATGATGTGATACTTGGTTCAGTCACAGTTGTATTTACATTTTTCTTTAAGTTGTTTTAGATGGTGTTCAACGTTTTGTTATTATGATATAATACGTAATTTCTTTTAAGAATAAAGTAGGAACTTTATTCATTGATTTATTTATTTATTTTGTGTATATATATTTATATATATATACATATATATATATATATATATATATATATATATATATATATATATATATATATATATATATATATATATATATATATATATTTGATGATGAGTCAGAAATTTCTAGTCAGAAATTTCTAGGGAAATAACAGTATGCTGTTATTTGGTAAATGGGATAGGAATTGAATTTGACGTAGATTATAATTATTTTGGAAATATTACAAGGTAGATTTTTTGATAAGGTAGAAGGATAGTTGTTTTACTTAGGTTACATCCATCGTAACTTAAAGTAAAATACGGGGAAGAGATACAATCTCAGGAAATTGTCGAACTAGGATTTATTTATTTATAACAGGAATTTATTCATCTGCTTCAATCTAGTCATCATTCCTTTGATACTATCGAAGTCTTTAAAGGTTCCTTATTTCTAAGAGTTTTCGCTTTTGTTTATTTCCATTAGGTATAACTCCTTGCCTAATTCCTTGGTTATGGGTGATGGTAGGGTTAGCCATTCCTTCTGGCGTTTTAAAGTGGGTTGGCCTATATTCCATGTAGTTTTCCTGCTTGTCAAGCGTATCCGACTCTCCTCTTGGATAAACTATGGTAGTCCCTTCGAGTGCTACTGATACGATGTTGGTTACCAAGTTCCTGACGGCTTCAGTAATCATGGTAGTCTTTGATGAAGATGGAGTACATGTATTGTTTACGTTGTCTATCTTCTGAAATCATTAATGAAACTCAACTTAGAATCCTTCTGATGTCAGAATAATTCAAATGAAGTTAATTATTTCATTGATGATAGACTGAATTGACTCCTTACTGTAATCTAATTTCAAGATATGTCTCTGTTGTATCATAGATAGATAATCAACTCTTGATATGAGATTACTAAGGAACAAACCGATTCGTCCACTAAAATAAAATTTCTTTCTCTTGAAAATTTAATTATAGTATGTTTAAGAATTTCTTACGGTAGAGTTGAATAGTATTGTAGAAGTCATCATAATATTAATAACTTGGCTGATTGTTTTTGTAAAACAATTAGTACAAGGTCTCTTATTAATATGTCAGAAATCTACATGGATTTATTTGTTCATCAAGGGAGGTAACAATTGATGAGATTTTTGCATGAAATTCTGAGGATTCATAGTATGCATGCTTGATACGAAAGAAAACGATTGATTTATAACGGAGAGATGAAACGGAAGAGGAGGTTATATTATGATTTGATTACGAATTCTGAAAGATTCAGATTTATTGAACATTACATGAAATACTAACCAAGTCTGTCTGGTTTAGTGGATGCAGCAGGGATACTTGTAAACTTAAAATTAGTTACGCCTCTGACGTAAATATCTAATTTCTTTCTCAAGTTCAAGTTGTGCTGCTTCCATGTTTGTGAAACATTCCTGACACATGTTCATTTGGTTTGCCAACATACTCTCTAATGCGGCAATCTTTTGACCTTGGCTCCTGGCTGTCTCTCTAGCCATCCACTCTTTTGAACAATGCGTCAAGGTTACGGTCGTACCATTCAAATTTTGTTGGTCGTAAACCTTTCAGCTGTTCAGTGTGAGCCTCTAATATGCTGGCTTGTTGATAAACAAGAGTCCATATTGAATCAGGTGTGCTTATATCGTAGTTGGGGGACTTAGGTGAGGATAGGGTATTTGGGATATCTGGTATTGGGGAATCTAAAGTGTAGGGTAACGGAGAATTTGGCTCAACATTCGTCCACGGCCTCTCTTGACGTGAACTTTGTCCAACTTCAAATGTTGCCTGACCACCAATCGCCTCTTCATATGATTCAGTGGTTCTCCTAAGTTTTTGACGTAGAGGTGAAGAAATAGGTGACGATGGGAGTGATTTCTGAGTGATTCCTATATTAAGTTGGGGCTGTGATATTTGTACGTAGGGATCTTCAGTGTTCGGAGAATTTTGATTGACGGGGGATGTATTAGTATTACGGAGAGTAGTTTTGGCGTTCAAGGAAGTTTTTGGAGACATGTTACTGTAGTAACCGGGACTAGTATTTTATAAGTTACTTTTACGTTATAGATATAATAGTACAGATGAAATAATAATTATGTAAGCGCAATTCCTAAACATGGAGAATAATCTTAACAGTTAATGTATTAAGCAAGGTAGTCTGTAGACACGGAAAGCACGAAGAGTGTAGGCCTATAAAATGTTTTGTTTGTAAAAACGGTTATAGTTCAGATCTAAAATAGATCTGTTTCGCTATAACCAAAGCTCTGATGCCAATCTGTAACACCCCCAATTTTGAAACATTTGCAGCGGAATAAAGATTGGGTATTACTTCACAGCTCATAGTTTTTCAGTAGAAAATGATTTTCTAAAAATATTTATCATTCGAATTTTTATCAATATCAGAGTTTTCAAAATGAGGTCCCAGTGGTTTTTAAAATTTGTTAAATAGGTTTTCGAATGATAATAAAATTTTATAGACTTTGTGAGAATTTCGTGCTCTACCGTCCCATCCTTGCTCGTTATAGACCTGAGATAAACATGCTAAAAGTCAACAAAAGTTGAGTGATATTCATAGGTTTAAGTTTAAAAGATTGAACACAAGTTATAAGTGATAATTGCACCATCATACAATTATAAGTTAAAAATAGTTGTTATTGCATTAAGCTCATGACGCTCAGCCGATTAACAGATCTCATCACGAATGATGGATTATAGTAACAGTGGGCCCTCAGGATAGGTTCTTGCCAGTAACCTATTAGATTTCAAATAAAGTGCGTTTGGTTGTTTTCTCGAACGCCCAAACGGGGATGGTCAGTCCCTAATAGATCTATCCACAATTATTTACGTTCACCTCCTGGGTGACTAAGGCTCATGATATGAGGGGCTTTTAGCAAGGAAAGGTACTTAAGCAATAACGAGATCAGGTAAAGCATACCAAGAAAATACTTGTGTTCAGTTTGTAAAAACTAGCATGTATCCCCCTCGCAGGGTTTATAAAACATTTAAATAAGTAAAGGCGAGGCTATGAACTCACCTTAGTGGTTTAGTGAATAAAATTATCGATACCCAGTTTGCAAAATGGGAACGGCTCCACAAACGACCTAGATAATATATGGCAAGTTTTAAGGTTTGATAGTCTAAATGTTTTAATCGCGAGTAATTTTTAAATGCATGATTTGTTAATTTGACGTTAGTAAAACTTTTGGATTTTATCGTATATCGTACGTTTAGTTTATATATATATATATATATATATATATATATATATATATATATATATATATATATATATATATATATATATATATATATATAAATATAACGTAAGGTTTAATAATAAAAATAGTAACGATAGTTTGAAATAATGCGTAACGTTTAATAATAATAATAGTAATAATAATAATAGTTTGAAAATAGACGTAACGTTTAATAATAATAATAGTAATAATAGTTTGAAAAATAATACGTAACGTTTAATAAAAATAATAGTTTGAAAATAACGTAAAGTTTAATAGTAATAATAGTAATAAAAATAATAGTTTGAAAATAACGTAAAATTTAATAGTAATAATAGTAATAAAAATAATAGTTTGAAAATAAACGTAACGTCGTGACGTGAACTCGTAAAAATGGAAAGTAAAAAACAAAAATATTAATTTTATATATATGGCCCTTGTATTTTCCAAAAATTTACAATTTTTACCCTAACGGCGTTAGCGTTAGGCCGTTAGTCCAAAATTAAATATATTTACATTTTACGTCCAAGACTTTATATTTCTTACACCTTTCACCCTAGAGTTTATAAAAATCAGTTTTCACCCTTTAATTTACGAAATGACATTTTATACCGAAACTTTGAAAAGTTGACACTTTTAACCAAATTTTTGTAAAATTTGCAAATTTAGTCCAAACTTCACTAATTTTCAAAACTTAATGTTTTTATTTCTTAAATAGTTTCAAAACAGCTTATTGAGCTTATTCTACCAGCTTATTAGTTCGAAATGTAAGGCCCGTTAGTGTTTTTAAATCCAATGGGCCTACGGGGTTTTTGGGTTTTGTTTTGGGCTAAGGTTAGAAGTATAAAAACGTTGCAAATTAGCTTATTGTAACAGCTTATACGATCAGCTTATTTTGAAATGATTGGGCCTTAAGGCCCAGTCGATACTAAAATTTTCCAAAACTAGTTTCCAAGTCGATTTGCTTGGTGACTTTTATAGGTTCAAAACGCGATTTTTATTATAAAGTTTTTATACGTAAATGATTGTTTGTCATGAGGACAATTAGGTTGGGAAATAAAATGGCATGCTTGTTAAGTAAAATTTAAAGATATACGTGCGTTTTGGGCTAGCATGGGACGCGTTTTTATGAGAAAAAGACTTAGAAATATTTTAAGAGTTTTCACGACTAGTTATGATACGTTAGAAATGGTATTCCAAAATATTTGTACGTAGCTTTTTATTTTCAAAACTTTACATGACTTAATTGTTAAGGTGTAAAATATATAGATGAACGTAAAACATATATATGTCGTTTATTTAGTTTTCGAATAAAGAGACGCAATTGTGTGTGTCGCGTATAAAAATAATGCAAATGAAAGTTTTATATAAATATTGAAAAGAGTTTTGTTAGGACTTACGACACCAAAGTGGTGGTTAAAACAAGATGTAGAGTCGAGAAGTGAGTGAGATGAGTATGTAGTGTGTATGTGTGCTCGACCAAGGTTCACAAACAATAACGTGTTTCTCCTAAACTCACACGAATCCCTTGATTTCCTACCCAATGCTTCGACTCAATGCCTAGCTTTAGTACTTAGAAATATTTGGTGGATTTTTGGTTTTGCATGGAAAATGAAATGAAAGTATTGCATGCATGGGGTTTTTATATGGAACCTAGTGTATGCTAGTGTCTAAAATTTATTGTGAGGTGATGGTTACTTGCATGCACAATTCATGAAATGTGTAAGACTCAACTATCTCTTTTGTTTCTTATGGTCGACATCCTCACATTTCAAAAGAAATCGTGTGCTTTGAACTCTTACACACGAAATGTACTAGGGATATATATTATAAAAAGGTCATGGTACTTTCTTTAGTGAATAAAAATGAGATTGTGTGTGCATGAATCAAGGAAGTACCTATTTGTTTTAATAATACATGTCAACCATCTATTTCTTTTGTTAAACCGATTTGTAATTTGGCATGGCTTGAGATTTTGATAACTTTGAAATATTTAGACACTAGTTTGTGTTTAGAAATAATTTTAGGAAGTTATAGAAACAAACGTGGTTTAAAATGGTTAAGTTTTGGCTTAGATGAGATTTTATGAAATCGTTTTTGGGACATGAGCTTTGCTTAGTAAAAACAATGTGTGAGCATCGTTCCAAAAATAATGAATAGTGAAATGATGAATAGTGTTTTTGTGAATAGTAACCGATGAATAGTAATTTTTGAAAAATGTCTCGAAATGCAGGTTTGTAACGAATAAAAGAAAATTTTAATATTCTCGCGATTTTAGACTATAGTGGTACATGTGTGAGCATCGTTCCAAGCAAAAAGAATCATGAATATCGTAGTGATTTTAAGTAACATAGCATATTTGATAATAAAAAAAAATGCTATTGGTGAAAACATTATTAATTAACAAAATGATATATTAGTCTTTGATTTACTTTTATTATTTATAGGGAAATTTACGGGGGATTACAGTACCTACACCTCATTCGGAAGATAACCAAGAAGTTCTTGAGAGTACTCCTCAGAAGCAACGTCAATGACATCTGTTCGGTTAACCGATTCGGAGTCATAATTTGAGGAGTACCTCGAAGTTTGATCGAGGTTAAAAACTACCGCTTCATTACCAACGCGAAGAGTTATTTCCTCTTCGAACACATCAATCAAAGCGCGGCCCGTTCTCAAGAATCCTCTTCCAAGAATGAGAGGAACTCTTGGATCAGCATTGAACTCAACAACAACGAAGTCAGCAGGGAAATGAAACTTTCCTACTTTTACAAACACGTCTTCAGCAATGCCGAGTGGACGAGAGATCGAGCGATCGGCAAGCTCAAGAGTCATGCATGTAGGAGTAAGTTCGGGAAGAGAAAGTTTCCTCCACACTGAATGAGGCATCAGGTTGATGCTAGCACCAAGATCGACCAAGGCGAAGCATTCAACCATCCCCGGAAAAACACATGGAATCAGAAATTTTTCGGGATCTCCAAGCTTCTCGGGAAGCTTCTTTAAGATAACTGCTGAGCAGTTCTCATTCAATGGAGTTTTTGCCATTTCGTACAGTTTTTCCTTGTTGCTTAACAAGTTTTTGATCATCGATGCAAATTTGGGCATCAAAATGATAGCATCCGCGAGGCTTATGTCAAAATGAAGATCTTGAAAGATCTGATAGAACTTGTCCATTTGGTGACTAGCCTTTTCACAGAGCTTTTGTTCATTAAGTCGTGATGGGTACGGTATTGACGTTTTGGATTTAGGGTTTTCAACTGGAGTTTCTGGTAGATCAAAGACAACTCCAGGTTTGGATTTTGGAATAACCTGAGGATGGACGTGTGCGGTACTTTGTGAGCTAGGAAATTGCAGCTTGTCCGTTGTCACCTCAGGTCCACGTTCCACTACCTTTGTAGGAGAAGAAGAAGAGGTAGTAGGAATCGCGGGTTCACTATATGAAGCCCCACTTCTCGTTGTGATCGTTTTAACATCGCCCCTCGGATTAGAGATCGTGTTGCTAGGTAATGTACCCGAGCCCGAGGGTCGATCATTTAAAGACTTCTTAAGGTCAGCGATCTGAGTCATCATCACCCTGTTCATCTCCGCCTGAGATTTCATGAATTGTTTCAATAGCTCATCAGATGATGGGCCAGTTGGAACAATTGCTTGTGTTTGGTTAGGAGGAGCTTGGTTAGGGAAATTCTTAGTAGTTGGAGTGATGGCTTGATTTTGATTTGGAAAATTTTGGCCCCGGTTGTTTTGATGAGAACCGTGGTTTTGAAAATTTCCCTGATGTTGGTTGCCATGTCCATGAGAATTGTTTCCTTGAAAGTTGTTTTGACCTTGGTTTCGATTATAGTTTCCTTGATTTTGGAAACCTTGGTTTTGGTTATGATGGAAACTTTGGTTTTGATTCTGATTGACATTCCCATGATTTTGGTAACCTTGATTCATTCGATTTTGATTTTGGTTCTGGTTACGGTTTTGGACATTAGGATTTTGATTGAAGCCGGGAGGTCCAAGGAAATTGTTAGAACGATAGCTTAAAAGATTGCGGTCCCCTTGCGGTTGGTAGCCATTACCCCCCCGAATTATAGGAACCTTGAGCAGTGTATACGTTCTCTTGAGTGTAGCTACCAGTGGCTGGACACTCGAAGTAGAGATGTGGACCTCCACTAGTTTCACAACTTTGATTAACAGCTTTGGCTTGTTGATTTTGAACTTGTTGATTTTGCATAGTTTGGTTCATTCTCAACACCGCCATGGAGATATCGTCCATCTTTTTAGTGAGAGCCGCTCTTTCAGCAGATGAGGATGCTGGGGTGATAGAACTACATAACTCATCCCTCTCGGCTGAGGAATCCCAGAAGTTATGGTGGGCAGTCATTTTCTCAATGAGGTCGTAGCACTCTTCGGGACGCCTTTTCATAAAGGTCCCTCCACAGCAGCATTAAGTATATCTCGGTGTCTCAATGTCAAACCATTAGAGAAGGTATCTATAATGGTTACTTGTAAAATATTTTGGTTGGGACACCGATCAATCGCAAGCTTATAGCGTTCCCAAGCTTCGAATAAAGACTCGCTGGGAAGCTGACGAAAGTTGCTAATGTCATTACGCAACTTGGTAACCATGGATGATGGAAAGTATTTGGCTAAGAATTTAGTGACCATCTTGATACGTGGGGATCGCACCAGGCTTTACCTCTCAAGGGATCTTGAGAAGCTTACAACCCCTACCAGGCAGTGTACCTGATCGATGTAGTAACGTATAATGACAAGTACCGAAGGATTGATCGTTCAGCTAGGAATAGTGTCGCTAGGATTAGAAAACCTAAATACTAGTTCTAGAGATGAAGGATGATTATTTTTGTATTTTTATATTTTTTAGAAAGCAAGTAAATATCTCGGGTTTGAAGGATTTGGGCGGAATTAGTGATTGATGCTAAACCACCAACTTATATTGACCAAAGAATGGTCAACAAAGTCAAATATCCTAGATCAATGCTCCGGGTAATATAAGGTATCACCAGGTCGTTAAATCCCGACAAGGTGTGAATTGTGGCTGAGCGTGCTTTGTGATCGGGTGTTTATTCACAGAAAAGGTTTGTTATGAGAATTATTTGGAAATTATTAAACAAAATAGCTTAGGAAAGCTATGTGAATGATTATGGGAATTGAGATTGAGAGGAAATCACCTAAAACTTAAAAACCGTACGTTTGCTGAAAACGCGAAAAACGTACGAGGAATAAAAGTGAACGAGGTGATCTGAAAAGGCTACTGGTATGAAAATGGTATTTTTACAAACCTAATGATTAAATAAAATTTTTGGAAATTTAAAACTAATTTTTACACTATTTTTATAATTACTATTAATTAATTACTAATTTTCTAATTATTTTTAATTAATTAAATTAACCTAAAATATAAATAAATATGAAATTAACTTGGAAAAATAAAAATTAAACTTAGAAAATCTAAAATACTATAAAACTAATTTTGGAAATGAAAATATATTTTTAAGACTATTTAATTAATTATTACTAATTATTAACTAATTATTAATTACTTTTTAATTATTTAAAATAACCTAATTTCTAATTAATTATTAAATTACACTAGAAAATTGAAAATAAAATTTGGAAAAATCTAAAATAACTAAAAACTAATTTTAAAATTTAATTTATATTTTTCTGATTTTCTAATTAATTATTATTAATTATTAACTATTTAATAATTACTAAAAACTATTTTAAATTAAGAAAAATACTAAATAATGCAAGAAAAATCTAAAAAAATTACAGAAATTATTTTTACACACCAGAAGCCTAGGAAAATTATAAAAATGGAAATTGCTTAATAATAAGCTGAAGAATAAGCCAATTGGCTTAAATAGAAGCTATCACTTCTATTAAGTTGGGCTTATTTGGAATTTTCTTTTTCAAAACTGCTTATTATGTTTTTTTAAGCAACTTTTGTGAAATGAGTTTGGCTGAGATCAAGGAAATAAGCACTTCAAGTGCTTATACCCTTGACAGTTGACTTTCTTTGACTTTGGAGAGAAATAAGTACAAATGGCCAAGTGTGGGGCCCACAATGGTAAAAGCTGATGCAAATAAGTTATATGAACAAGTTTAAGCAAGTTTCACACAATTAAGATGGCTGAATAAGCCAAAACACCACAATAAGCACTTTGCTTATTTGGTTCTGAGACAGATTTGGGACAGAGATTAGGTGCAATTCTAGGTGAGGTCCACAAGTCAATTGGTCAAACAAGTGGTCAAAACACCAACCCTGGTAGGAGGGGGTTGAATGGCACTAAGTTGGGTCAATGGGACCCACTGAGTTGGTCACAATGAACCACCAAAGTGGTGGTTGTGACTGACTCAGCTGGTGCACAGGGCACACCCTTGCCCTGCAAGTGCTTTCAAAGGGCAAAAAGGTCCATCAGAAAAAATCACAAAAATCAGATAAGTGTGTGAATCAAAAGTCCTGCTGGTAGACAATAATTCCAACAAATTTCAGATCCTAAAACCACCCACAAAATTCACAATAAATCAACCTATTTTTGGAAAAATCTGAGTATTTTGTTTTTGACTTTTTGAAAAACTTTGAGATTTGACTTATGTGAACTACAAACACTGATTTACTAACTTAGAATGTTATGTTAAACAGTAATATGACTAATTTAAGTTAAAATACAAACTTATGAAAAGGTTTGATGGGTTTTGGACTCCAAAGATCACCACAGTTAACTGTGGTGATGATTTTCTTAGGATTTTGACTTTTGTGGTATTTATGAACAAGAATTTGGTTTCCCTGACCTTATATCCACTGAAACAACTACATGAAACACAGAGTTGTGCAATGAAGCAAGTAGAACATCACAAACAAGCTACAACCAAACACCCCTTTAAAAACAGCTATTGATTAAAATTTGATTCAAACAAGTATACAATTCAACCTACTGATTACAAATATTTTAATAACTAATAATTAACTAAGAAAAGCAGAAATAAACTACTAAAACTACTTGTTATTAAGAAAATGAAATTTTATGCTTACAAAAGCCTTCCAAGCAAGGCTGCCAAATACCAAGGACAAAATGAACCAACCTAATGACTTCCACAAGTCTCTATTACCCTCTGCAATCCAGAAATCAACCAAATCCCAAGCTGCTTCCACCTTTGTCCATTTTTTTTTTATTTTATTTGTATTTTTCTTAAATTTTTTAGTATTTATGGAAACTGGGTTTAGGAAGTTAGCACCAGCTTGAAAAGCTCATAAAAACTTGTTTTCTGAGATTATATGAGATTATGAACAGCTTAAACACACATTAGAACCTTAACTTAGCACTTGAGAAATTTTACTTGAACTTGAAAAAGTGAAACAGAAAAGAAATTTAGAACATTGCTTTCATTAATTAAAACTGAGTTACAAAAGAACACTAAAACATTTCTAAAGCTAAAAATTACAAAATTACACACTTAGGCTCATATATGAGCTACAATATATATACACGACATAAAAATAAAGCCAAAGTCTTCCCACATGGCTCCTTTTTGAATTCTGAGAGTTCCCATAGCTTTGTGTTTACCCCTTGACCAAATCCCAGCCATTCAATTGTATTAGGATCAATCCAAACCTTTGATTAGGATTTTGGCGCCAAAAGGTATACGGGGTAAAATTAGTGGATTTGGTGGGGGAAATTTATTGTGGTGGTGTGGGTTGGTGTGGTGCATTAATTGTGGGGGGCTGTGGTGAAAAAGGTGAGAGGAGGGGGGAGGCAAGAAGCCTGGTTTTGCGCTGGGTATTGGGGGGGGGGGGAAGATGATGGTCAAAGGGTCGTTTGACCCTGCGTTGGTTTTTATTAAAAAGAAAATGGGCTGGGGGGTTTGGGCCTGAGGTGGACTGGATCAGGTAGGGTATTGGATTAGGATTAGGTTTTTGGGTTTGGTTTATGGGTATAATAAAAATAAGGGTCCGTTTGTTTACTTGTACCACAAGGACCAATTTTGTAAATTACCAAAAGTTAGGGACTGAACATGGCACTATTCAAAAAATATTACAAGGACCATTATTGCCATGTTTAGATAACCCAAGGACCAAAATTTGATTTTTTCCATTTTTTAAAATTTCCCAGGGACCTATTTTGCCATTTTTGAAAGTACAGGGACCTAACATGTAAATTTTGTAATTTTTGACCCAAGCATAATATTTTTGTAATTTTTGACTTTCAAAACCTTGGGCTGACTTTTTCTTTCAAAATAAATGCATAGGGACTAATTTTGACAAGTTTTGAAACTTGGGGGACTGAAACTGCCAATATTGCAAACTTTGTACGTTTTTCTTTTGTTTTTGCACATTTTGCATTTAAAACACATAAAACACAATCTTTGGGATAATTTAAGTATTTTGATATCTTTTTGATTATTTTTGTACGTTTTGGCAGTTTAAATACGTAAAAAATGATGAGTGTTTGAGCACTCATCAATTAGTTACTAGTCAACTAACCCAATACTAAAGATGCAATTAAAATAAAATACTAAAAATAAAAATAAACTATATTAAACTAAGGTTGTGAGCATTAAGTGGAGAAATGTGTTTACTTATATTTCACTACTCCCTAGATATCTTTTACACGTTAATTACTTGTTATAGTTGCGTGGATGACGGATTGTATTCCTTAATACCATTCATGGGGTGGCGTACTTAACTCCCCAATCCTATGAGTGCCTACTTCACTCCTATGTCGAGCCGGCTAAGAAGCTCCTAACATGGGATCATCAGAATTTACTCATGCATTAAATACAACCAATAAAACCTAGTACACATCGGTTCATGTTTCCTAAGACGTTCAAGCATGTTACCATTTGGAGATCTGCCAGTTTTCTTAAGCCTAACATTGAAATCATTAATCCAATACAACCATAAACAAGTAATCAACACATAATCAACATCTAGGTTTCATTAGATCTAAGCAAACACAAGATAAATCTAGCCTAGCATGGTGGAATCAAGACAAGCACAAGATTTAGACAACCAACACATAGACATATTGATTGAATTAAAAGAACACTTATCTCAATAGCACATGTAAGGGTTCAAAGGGCTGAAAACCCTTGAAAAACCTGTAAAATTCGTATATGGTTCGGCCTTAGGGTTTCTCCAAACTTGTTCCTTTTAATGAATGAAAATTAGAAAACTATATATAGAAAATTGAGGCTGACGGCGTCAAGAACAACATTGTAACGCTGTCATCTCGCCGCCAAAAGAATTCTCGGACTGCCTTGATCTACATCTGACGCCGTCACGTATTATATTTTTCCAGGCCGTCACATATTTAACTCTTGACGCTCTTCCTTGTGACACCTTCATTTCTGTACTGGGCCGTCATGAAATTTACTCTTGACCCCGTCAAATTGTTACTCTTGACGCCATCACACACTGTTCCCAGCTTGGAAAATTAAGTCTTTGGCGTTTTCTTTACTTTTATGCTCCAAAAACGCCCGAATTGCTTCCTTTTCCAGATTTCACTCCCAAAGTACCTAAAATCACAAAAGGAACAATTTAGGGCAATATTTGATCATATAAATTCAATTCCGGGCCTAAAAGTGGTTCATTTTTTGCCTCATCATATACCCTTACACTTGAGATTTGCTTTTCCTCAAGCAAATGCGCTTTTATTCTACTCAAAATACAAGTTAGTGGTCATTTAACACTAATATAAAAGTAATTACAACAAATAATCGTTCCACTAAAGACCAATAGACAAGCACGGAGGTCATATACTAGCACCTCACAAATAGTGTTTAGATACTCACATCTCTCGGGTGTAATAAAGTATAAATTACAATATGGAAATGGAAGATATCTCTCACTACCTGTCATAGCAAAATAAATTACCATAGGCTTGGGAAAGGATCAAACCTCCACCACATGGCGTAAGCACCTAGGATAAACTATCAAAGAGATCTTTTAAAGGGTTGTAACGTTAGGTGTAGGGATATGAAATACACGGTTTTGTTGGATATAGGCAGTCTTTACTGGTGGCGAGTTAACAATCTTGGTTAATTATATGTACAACATGGCGTTGCTAAGCCAAGACTAGACTCGACTTAAGCTAATAAATGAAAAATAACAAAAAACATAAAATGAACATAGAATAAAAAGGGATGGTAGTCCGTATGTTTTTTCTCTTTTTCTTTTTCTATACTTTTTTTTTCTTTTTCTTGATTTTTCGATTTTTTTTTTCTTTTTTATTTATTTTTTATTTTATTTTTTGCATACACTCTTACCCTACCATCAATAATACATCATAGGGAATGAACATTTCTCTTACACTTGAATTTTTACATACTTTACAATAAACTAATCTAACGACTCGAATTAAGAAAATTAAAACACTTGGAGTACTTTTAAGATTAACGTACATATGGGGGTAATATATGATGTTCTTCCCTATTACTCCATAACATTAGTACTTTACCCATGAGTCCCAATCGTACCAAAACAATATGTACAAGGATATGACTCGACTTAGCAACCATGTAATCAATTAGATAATTAACTTAGGGTTTAAACAAATAACAATAATGCACTAAAAATGAGCGCATACACGGAAGGCTAAAGCGATTTGGGTGTACATTTAAGTGGGGTGTAACAAAAAGATTCTTAAAGTTAGAAATGAAAAGATAGGCTCGGAGGGGTGTACTAGGGGTTTCGTGTACTAAAAATGAGTACAACGCTAAGGGTGTGGGAAAAATTAGTTGACTTAGCTAGCCAAATAATATGACTTAAATGGTCAAGTAATTATGATACGGGTTTAACACAAGGGTGATCCTAATGCCTTTTATCATGTAGTAATTACTACTACACGAATGTAGTCTCACTAGCGGTCTCGGGATGCATCACTAACGTAAGTTCTAGAATCTAAATGCTACCGATACACTCATAAGCACTAATAGTAAATGCTTTTCCTATCAAATCTAAAGGCGAACCTCACATATTTGGGTGGAAAATTTTTCTGAATAGTACGGTTTTGTGCTAGTCATACAATCTCCTGTCCATGAGACGCTTGCTATGGCTATAGTTTCACTCCTAAAAGTTGTAAAAAATTTTAAATTTGGTGCTAAAATTGCACTAACAAGTATTTCTCATAGTTTTATTACACATCTACCATTAAATAAACAAACTCAAGCAAAATTGTATCTGTAAGGTATCCTCATTTTACCCTTCCCCTACACTTAAGATAAACATTGTCCCCAATGTTCAAGTAAAGAATGTAAAAGTGAAATAAGTAAAACGAATGAAATCAAATACTCCCCTGATTCGCTCGGTATGGATAATAAGGTGGCCAGGTTAGATCTCCTCCAAGAAAATGAACAATCAAAGCTTCCCTTCCAGAATATAAATCATCTTCTTGTCATACATAACCTGTTAAACTTGAGAAAACAAACAAAGCAACCTCGCATAAAATCGGCGGCAATCTACATAAGTTACTAAATCCTAGAAAACAGAATAAGATATAATGCTTGTGGAATGAAGTTTGCAGATTTCCTGGAGATTATAAAACTTAATAATTCAACAAAAACTTTAAAACTCCGTTAGAAAAACAAAACTGGTAAAATTTCCAGATTTTTACACGTGACGCCGTCAAGAGTAACCTCGTGACGCCGTCAGAAGTGACCTGCAGAAATTCTTGTGTTAAGTTTCCGAAAAATTTCTAGAAAAACTTGGTCCTACTTCCTGGAAAATCCTGCAAAACTTCATTATGACTCAATACAAGCATTTGACTCTAACAAATACGAATATACATGTTCATTTAATATTTTGGAGAATCATGATCGGTTTGTTTCTTAAAAACATATTTGGGGTTTCCCCCTACACTTATCTTTTGCAAAAATACCTTTTGGGTGAAGTTAAGACTAGGCCAAACAACAAAGTAAAGTATTTCCACTTTTTAGTTTAGAAACATGATCTACCAACAATAAAAATAAAGCATGCATACGGAAGCAAATAACAAACAAACAAAATAAAAATCACACAAAGCATGGGTTGCCTCCCAAGAAGCGCTTTTCTTTATTTACGAGTCTTGTAGCTAGACTCAAGGTCATGGGTTACTACGTGACCTCATCATTGGTTTCACTCTCTAGGTCGTCTTCTAAACCAGTTTTGTATTCCGGACCTAGTTGCAAGCATTCTTTGTAGAAACCAAGCATCCTATTCTTCACATACTCAACTCCTCTACGTCTATCCTCATCATTCCTATAATAAGCCGCTTGCTTGTGTTCCTTTTCTATATTAGAGAGAAGGCAGTATTGCTCAATTTTGTAGGGCATTTGGTAGGCAATCTCATCATTCTCTTCCTTGAATCTAACTATCCCTAAAGTCGGATCATAACTCATCCTAGTGGCCTCAACAAATGGTTTTCCGAATATTATTTGGCTTAGGCAATCATCAATCACCGGACGAGTGTCTTCCACTATCATAAAATCGATCTCATATGTGAAATTACCTATAATCACATGCAATCCCTTCACTCTCCCTACAAAATTACTTATCAAATTCCTATTGGGCATCATCCTAAAATCAAGTTGCTTCTTCATCACCCAATTGTAGTAAGTCCTAGTCATGATGTTTACAGGAGATCTAGGATCAATATAAGCTTTCCATATATGCATATGCCCGATGTTGCATGGTATGTTGATGTTAGAGGGGACTCCCATTTTGATAAGGGATGTGCCAAGGATATATGGTCTCTCGTGACTATCGAATAAATCCTTATGGTATTCCCGTTCTTCCTTGGTGGGCAACTTATCAAAGTACTTCTCTATAGCTTCTATTTCCTCTAACCCCTTTTCCTTATTAACCTCAACTTCCCTACTTTCATCCCTAGTTTCGGTTTCTACTCCAACTTCATCCTTGTCACTTTCTTCTATCTCCTTATCTATTGGCCTAATGGTGACAACATTGACAAAGTGGACATGTTTAGATGATGAGGGGTCCTTAATTTGGATTCCGTTATTGGTGTCCCTAGTGTCCTTCCTTGGTGTAGTTAACACTTGGTTGTTGAGGGCTTTCAACAAGTTGTCTATCTTGTTGGTCATCTCCGTTTGTTGTTGGTTGAATTCGGTTTCAAACCTAGCTATGCGAGCTTCTTGAGATGCCATGAATTTTGACATCAATCCTTCAAGATTGTTGGTACTACCATAGTTGTTAAAAGGATTGTTGTTGAAAGTACGGTTGGAGGATGGACCGTTTGGTTGGTAACGATTAGGCGGATTGGAAGAATTGGGTTGATTTTGTTTTCACCTAAGGTTTGGGTGATTTTTCCAAGCGGGGTTGTATGAATCACCGTAAGGGTTTGGTTCGGACTTGAAAGTGTACCACTTATCTCCCGCTTCATCGGTACGCGTTGATGCGTAGTCCGCAAAAGTTGTTCCGGGGAGTTCCACACAATCACGAGTGTCATGGGGACCACTACATAATTCGCATGAAGAAGTGATTTTGTTCACTTGGCTTGAAGGCTTAGGAGCTTCGAAGGATTTCATGAGAAAATTGACCTGGTCCTCAAGTTCCATGATCCTACGGTCGGGAGTGCTAGAGTTGTTTGAAGGCAAAGATATTGCCTTGACCGTTTTGTTCAAATCACGGGGATCATTCCAACTTTCGTTGTCATAGAGAGCAAGATCTTCTATGAGTTCCCATGATTGTCCGCACTTAGATCACGTAGCTTACCACCGGCCGATTGGTCAATGGCTCGCCTAGTGGAGATATCGATATGGTCATAAAAGATTTGGACTTGGAGCCAAAGATCTATGCCATGATGAGGGACTTTTTGGAGTAAGTCCTTGAAACGAGTCCATGCTTCATAAAGAGATTCATTTTGACGTTGTTGGAACATCAAGATGTCATTTCTAAGCTTAGTAGTTCTCCCCGGTGGGAAAAATTGAGCAAGGAAACGAGTGGTGAGATCATCCCATGTGGTGATGGATCCCGCGGGTAAACGCTCAAGCCATTGACTAGCTTGATCCCGTAGAGAGAATTGGAATAGGCGTAATCGGGTTGTCTCTCTAGTTTCAACATCTAGGTCTATGGAATCTACGATTTTAAGGAAGTCCTTAAGATGTTGATTTGGATCTTCGGAACAAAGTCCATGGAATGCACATCCGCTTTGCACCAACCGGATGGTGTCGGATCGCAAGGGGGTCACATTGGCTCCGGTGAGCTCAATGGTGTTTCGGTAGCCTTGGTGGCTAGGTCGGGAATACTCTCCTAAGGTTCGAGGCCTAAGAGGTTCTAGTGGTGGGTTTTGTTGTGGTGGGATGACGGGTTCAAAGATGTTCCCATCGTCCATGATGTCAGGTGGTGAAAAGTTACGAACAAAAACACAAAGAAATAAGATAGACTAAAGAAAACCTAAAAATAAAAATAAAATCTTACTAGAAAGGAATCTAGCAAGTAGACCTAATAAAAAGAGATTCTAACCTAGACAATAACTATTCCCCGGCAGCGGCGCCAAAAACTTGATACGTGGGGATCGCACCAGGCTTTACCTCTCAAGGGATCTTGAGAAGCTTACAACCCCCTCCAGGCAGTGTACCTGATCGATGTAGTATAATATAATGACAAGTACCGGGGGATTGATCGTTCAGCTAGGAATAGTGTCGCTAGGATTAGAAAACCTAAATACTAGTTCTAGAGATGAAGGATGATTATTTTTGTATTTTTATATTTTTTAGAAAGCAAGTAAATATCTCGAGTTTGAAGGATTTGGGCGGAATTAGTTGCTAGTCAACTAACCCAATACTAAAGATGCAATTAAAATAAAATACTAAAAATGAAAGTAAACTATATTAAACTAAGGTTGTGAGCAATAAGTGGAGAAATGTGTTTACTTAGATTTCACTACTCCCTAGATATCTTTTACACGTTAATTACTTGTTATAGTTGCGTGGATGACGGATTGTATTCCTTAATACCATTCATGGGGTGGCGTACTTAATTCCCCAATCCTATGAGTGCCTACTTCACTTCTATGTCGAGCCGGCTAAGAAGCTCCTAACATGGGATCATTAGAATTTACTCATGCATTAAATACAACCAATAAAACCTAGTACACATCGGTTCATGTTTCCTAAGACGTTCAAGCATGTTACCATTTGGAGATCTGCCAGTTTTCTTAAGCCTAACATTGAAATCATTCATCCAATACAACCATAAACAAGTAATCAACACATAATCAACATCTAGGTTTCATTAGATCTAAGCAAACACAAGATAAATCTAGCCTAGCATGGTGGAATCAAGACAAGCACAAGATATAGACAACCAACACATAGACATATTGTTTGAATTAAAAGAACACTTATCTCAATAGCACATGTAAGGGTTCAAGGGCTGAAAACCCTTGAAAAACCTGTAAAATTCGTATATGGTTCGGCCTTAGGGTTTCTCCAAGCTTGTTCCTTTTAATGAATAAAATTAGAAAACTATATATAGAAAATTGAGGCTGACGGCGTCAAGAACAACATTGTGACGCCGTCATCTCGCCGTCAAAAGAATTCTCGGACTGCCTTGATCTACATCTGACGCCGTCGCGTATTATATTTTTCCAGGCCGTCACGTATTTAACTCTTGACGCTCTTCCTTGTGACGCCTTTATTTCTGCACTGGGCCGTCATGAAATTTACTCTTGACGCCGTCAAATTGTTACTCTTGACGCCGTCACACACTGTTCCCAGCTTGGAAAATTAAGTCTTCGGTGTTTTCTTCACTTTTATGCTCAAAAAACGTCCGAATTGCTTCCTTTTCCAGATTTCACTCCCAAAGTACCTAAAATCACAAAAGGAACAATTTAGGGCAATATTTGATCAAATAAATTCAATTCCGGGCTTAAATAACCCCTTAAAAGTGGTTCATTTTTCGCCTCATCACATCTCATCGAAAGTATGAATCGAATTTTTTGGAAGTCGATCAAACCATGCAGTGGCATGATGAGTTAGAAAATAGGGGAAAAGATATAGACGAAGGGCATCATCGGTGACACCGTTTTGTTTCATGCTTTGGGTGACGGTAAGGTATTTATCAAGATGCTTGTTTGCATCGTCACCAGGCAGACCGTGGAATTAGCATGAATTCTGGACTTGTTGTATCATATGATGCTTAAGTCCAAAATCAGTGGCCGCGATATTGAGGGGAGCAATGGGTCCTCCCCTTCCTTACATTGTGGGCTGACACAACTCTTCCATCGTTCGGAGATCAGGAGCTGGATCATCCTTGGGTGGTTCTCGGTTGTCGTTTTCGTCAATTTTTGGAACTGGATCCTCAACAATAGGACGTAACTTAGTTACATTTCTTAGCTGACGATTTCATTTCGATTGTGAACGAGTGCGCATGCACTAACACAAAATTTCAATAAAACAAGATCGAGGCAAATCAACAGTGAACTTAAACCAATAACCGCAAGCAAGTGGCTTCTTTAGAAAAGGTACACCACTCACAAGGGTACAATGGCAAGTTTTTATCTTTTGTTTGGGAACTTATTATGTCCACACCCCCAGTTGGTAGGTGTTCTGTCTTGGTTTGCGACGGTTTATTTTTATGTATTATTATTCACAAGAAAAAGACGGATGTTTTTGGGTTTTTGTGTATATGTGAAAAAAATTTTGGACAATATTTTTGGTATCGTCCCGTAATCTAAAATCGTATCTCTTTAAGAATCACCTTAAAAGAAACCCGATTCAGAAAACGTTACGATTTGTTTTATTGTTTTTTATTTTGTTTTTGATGTTGTTAACACTTTAGGAAAGGTGTTAATGATTTTTTTTGTGTTTTGATTTGAAAATTTACAAAAGTGGTGGATTTTTACAATGACGAATGTGAAATAACACTAATCTCGAAAGACGCTGTAGAAACGCGCATACCTCCCCGGCAGCGGCGCCAAATTTTGATTAGCCCTAAACGGTCAACTTATATTGACCAAGGAATGGTCAACAAAGTCTAATAGCCTAGAGTCAATCTCTGGGTAATATAGGGTATCACCAGGTCGTTAAGTCCCAACGAGGTGTGAATTGTGTCTTAGCGTGCTATGTGATCAGGTGAATTTCACAAGAAAGGGTTTTGATGGGAATTATTTGAGAATTATGAAACAAAATAGCTTAGGAAAGCTATATGATTGATTACATGAATTAGGATTAACAAGAAACGAGCTAAAACCTAAAAACGTACGTTTTAATTAAAACGTGAACTGACGTACGCAAGAAAAAGTGAAATTGATTATCTAAAAAGGCTGCGGCTATGAAAATGATATTTTTACAAACCTAATGATTAAAGAAAATTTTTGGAAAATTAAAATTAATTTTTACACTATTTATATAATTATTATTAATTAAATACTAATTTCCTATTTAATTTTAATTAATTAAATTAACCTAAAATACAAATAATTATGAAATTAACCTAGAAAAATAAAATTTAAACTTAGAAAAATCTAAATTAATATAAAATTAATTTTAAAACTGAAAATAAATTTTTAAGACTTTTTAATTAATTATTACTAATTATTAACTATTTATTAATTATTAAAAACAAAATTAAATTAAGAAAAATACCAAATGATGAAAGAAAAATCTGAGAAAATTACTAAAATTATTTTTAACTATCAGAAGCCTAGGAAAAATATAAAAATGAGATTAGCTTATAAATAAGCTGAGGTAATAAACCAATTGGCTTAAATGGAAGCTATCACTTCCAATAAGTTGGGCTTTTTGGGACTTTTCTGTTTCACAATTGCTTATTGACTGATTTTAAGCAACTTTTGTGAAGGTGAATTGTTTGGAGATCAAAAATAAGCAATTTGGTGAGCTTATTGTAACGACAGTTAAGCTATTAAGCTTATTAGGACTTAATTGTGATAAAAAAAGTTACCAAATGATGTTATAATCACAAATAAGCTTGAAACAGATTTACAACTACTCAAAACAAGCCAAATGGAACAAATAATCACAAGAAATGAGCAGTAAATAAGCAATAAGCACTTCTAAACACCAAACAATCCAAACAGGTCCAAAGGGGCACCTTTGAGGGCCTGTGGGGTCCACTAGGTCTTTGAAAGGCCAAACAAAAAGTTAAGCCAACAAGCTGAACTTATTGGCTGTCTAAAAAGCTAGGGTTTGGTCACTGGGTCCCACAGATGAGGTCAGGGGGAGGGTTGGAACTATGGTGTAAAAGCTGAAAACTCAACTTAAGTCAGGAAGTGGTCAAACTTTAGGGCACTTGCAGCCCTAGATAAAAAGCTCTAAACTACAAAATAAGTACAGAGTCTGAAAGCCTGGCTTATTGGCTTTCTATTATGCCAAAAATCAAGTTCTGGGGCCCACTGGTTAAGCCTGTGGGGTCCACTAAAGATAGGCCAATGGAACTGAATGCAGTGCACAGGGGAGCACCTTCCCCTGCAGCTCACTTTGAGCTTGTGCACAAGCTTGTGAAAAAATCACAAAAATAAGCCACGCATGGGACTTTGAAGTTTAGCTGTGATATTATACACCCAAGAATTTTCAGACCTTCAAGCTTAACACAAAAATCTATAAAATTCACCCAAGAATTGGTTTTCTGCCAAAGGACACTTTTTGACTTTTTTATGAAAACTTGAAATTTGACTTTTATGAACTTTAAACTTTGATTTAATCACTGATTGTTGTTACCTAAGGTGTAAAAAGACAAAATTAAGCAAAGTTATCAACTTATAACTTGAAATGACACTTATGCTTACTTAAATTCCATCTCAGTCAAATCCTAGACCCATTTGTTCATGATTTTGACTTTTCTTCTTATGACTACTAAAATTGTGCTTGATTTGGTATATTTAAGTACTAAGTGAGCTGTATGAACAAGCACCAAACACTGAGACCAACTACAGTGACCAACACAGTCAAATCCAAACACCCTTTTTAAACTAAAATTATTACTAAACTAGATTCTAATGATTGTAAACTAAAACCTATTGCTCACTACTGATTTATTTAACAAATTAAAGGCTAAATTGAAACAGATAAGCAACAAGAAATACTGCAAAACTAAGATGATAAAAATTGAAAAAGTGGAAGCTTACAAAGTGCTTTCCTGCCAAACCCATTGAATCATGAACCAAGGAACAACCCTATTGGCTTCCACAAGCCTCTAATACCCACAGCAATCCAGAATTACTGAGCTCCACTCCTCTTCAACCCTTGATCATACCTTTTTTATTTTCTTTTTCTTTTTCTTATATATTTTTTTTTCTATTTTTATCAAACTGTGGTAAAAACAATTCCACAAACTTAAAAAGCTTACGAAAACAGATACATTGGACTTATATGAGTATACAAACAGCTGAATATCACTAATGAACCTTAAACAAGCAATTGGAATTCTTAAATAAATTTGAAATTTGCAAATTAGAAATAAACTTAAAATAACACTTTTATTGATTTAAAACAAATTACAAAGAGTAAAATAAACACTAAAAATAACTAAGTTACAATCCTACACACTTTTTTAAGGCTCATATGAGCTACTACTTATGTAACGAGACTAAATTAGGGCACCACCTCTTCCACATGGCTTCTTTTTGAAATTTAGCACTCCCCTTGGCTTCTCCTTTGACCCTTGACTAAATCCCAACCATCCAATTATCATTTGATGCATCTGAGTTGTTGATTGCATTTTGGCGCCAAAATGGAACGGGGCAAAATTAGTGGAGTTTGGTGTAGGTATTAATGAGGTGATGGTGGGGGTTGGTTTGGTTGGTGAAGGATATTAATTGTGGGGGGTTTAGTTGGTGAAAAGGTGGAGGGGGGGGGGGGAGACATAGTACCCTGGTTTTAGGGGAAAATGGGGCGAGGGTGATGATGTTGACTGGGTGTTTGACCCTGTGTTTGACCGTTTGACCCTGTGGGCTTTAATATTAAAAGGGTGCTGGGCCTGGGGTGCTATTTGGGTTTGGATTTGGATTTGGTAATAATATCAAAAAGGGATCCGTTTGGTTAGATGGCAAAACACAAGGACCAATTTTGTAATTTTGCAAAAGTTGAGGGGCCAATATTGCCAAGTACCATTATCCAAGAACCATTTTTGCCATTTTTCACTTTTCAAAATTCCCAGGGACTATTTTTGACAAATTTGAAATTTGAAGGACCAAACATGTCAACTTATGAAACTTTTGACCCAAGTGACATATTTTGTGATTTTTAACTTTCAAAAGACTTGGGTTGATTTTTCTTTCAAAATAAATGCACAGGGACTATTTTTGACAAGTTTTGAAACTTGAGGGACTGAAACTGCCAATATTGCAAACTTTGAACATTTTCGTTTGTTTTTGCTCATTTTGCATTTAAAACACATAAAACACAATCCCTGGGATAATTTCAGTATTTTGATGACTTTTTGATTGTTTTTGTATGTTTTGCAGTTCAGATTTGATCAAAAATGATGAGTGTTTGAGCACTCATCAATCATATGTGATTTTTTCAGCCACGAAAAAAACGTGAAAAAATTGAAAAAATAAATTTTGTCGAAAATATATCAAAGTGCCTATTTATAGAAAGATAATTAAATGCTCGTCGTAATGCTATATTTTTTTTCGCTTAAAGATTAACGGTTTGAAAGATATTAATATTTGAAAAAAATGATGAAAGTGAGTTTTTTAAATTGTTGTTATTAATCTCATCCATTAGATCAAATAAAGATGGAGGGAAGATGGACGGTGGAGATTAGTCTTAAAAAAAGTTTGGTCCTCAAATGATCTTAAATCATAAAAACGACCGAAATAATTGTTAGTCCAGTGCAGTGGCAGAGCCAAGAAATACAATTAGAGGGGGCATCGAGCAATGAGTGGGTTTTTAATGTAACTTGAAACAAGTCAGGTCGGGTTTGATTTAAGACAACAAAAATGTTATTTTTTCATGCCTTTAGCACTTATATCTTAAATCCGGGTGATAAGGTGAAATTGTTTATACAATATTTGTTTTGTAATTTATAAGGAGTTGGGTTGTATATTACAAGTGAAACACATATACTTGAAAAAATTAAATTAATCATACACTGTTCATGCATGATTCGATATGTTGTTGTATAGATAAAGAAGATTAATGCAAATTGTATTAAAGCACTTGGTACTTCATACATTATCTAATTTTAAAAATGTGACTACTTTATCAAAATCATAACAATATATATATATATATATATATATATATATATATATATATATATATATATATATATATATATATATATATATATATATATATATATATATATATATATATATATATATATAGGGTCCCTTTCTTATGAGAACCACTTTAAGTGCAAGAACTGCGAAAACCATCTTTTTACAAGTAATGATACACAATGTACACCATTTAATGCTCTATAGCATTTTGTTATTTTTATTTAATTAAAAAGGGTATAATAGTAAAAGACATTTTCATTTTATTTTTATTTTTTTAGTAATTCTCGTTTTTTAGAACCCCCAATTTTCGGATTTTTTTTCATGCATGTTTTTTAATTATTCAGTGCATATGTGTTTTGTGGAATTAATTATTTTATTTTTAGTTTTTAAAATAATTTTGTTAACATGTATGTTTTTCAAATTGTAAGGTGTATCTGTTCTTTTTTAAAGAATATAAATTTATAACAAAAAAAACATTACTAATATACACAAAATTCAATATTAATTAAAATACAATCTAAAAATACATAACAAAAATGGACCTTTGTAAAAAAAAATAAGATGCATATACTTATTTTACATTTCATTAATTACAAATACAAAAACACATATGCAATAATCGCATCGCTTCAAAAATCGCAAATTATCTTCATGTATATATGTGTTCGTCAACTTCTAGGTCTTCAATGGTCATCATCTTCATCAATCTGAAAAAAGTATACACAAAATCAATTAAACAACCAATAAATAGGAAACAAAATTTTAATCACAATAACTAGGATAACACATATGCAGAACATAATATGCATAGGCACAATTTAAAACATACATGTCCTCCTTAAAAAAACATACATGTCCTCCTTAAAAAACATATATGTTCCACTCACCCACGTTTAAAACATACATGTTCTCCTTAAAAAAACATACATGTCCTCCTTAAAAAAAACATACATGTCCTCACATGCATGTCCTCCTTAAAAAAACATACATGTCCTCCTTAAAAAACATACATGTTCCACTCACCCACGTTTTTGCTACTTACAACCAAAATTAAAGCATAAGCGCACAATCAAACTGGAAACTAAAACTTTTCTTAAAAACCAAAATATACAATAAAAAAAAGTCTTGAAACATTAAAAAAAAAATTACAAATCGAATAGTAACAATTATCAAGATCTTATTTTTTGTGCATTCGCAGTTGTGTGTTTTGACAATTAACAACCTCAAAATTGTAACCACGAAATTAACCATTGTAACAAAAACTAATCACATATCATATAACACAGCTTTACTACTAAAACAAAAAAAAATAAAAATTGAATCATATCTTATCAATTACCTGAATACAAATCCCATTCCATCTCCGAAACACAAATCCCATCACAAAACAAAAACACTACTCGAACATAAAAGAAAAGAACAAGATCCCAGTTTTATTTTGTTTTGTGTTTCCAGATCCGTTTAGTGTTTCCCCATCTTGTTTCTTTTATTTTTATTATTTTTTCATGAAATACAAATAACGGATTTGGTGTTACTTTATTTCGAAAAAAGAGGGATAGATCGAATTTGGTGACGACTGAGAAAAAATGGGAGGGTGGTAGATCTATGATTATGGGAGTTTGGGGGAATTTTTTCATCAATTCATCTTCGATCGTTTGGGGGAATTTTTGATTTTGTCAGATCTGTGATTAGGTATGAGAGAGTGAATCGTGTGTATAAATGAGAAAGATTTGGAAGAAATACCTGTATTTTAGCATGCAGTTAATGAGAGTCTAAAAAATAAAATACCTCTTTTACCCTTTTCATTAATGTTTCCAGGAAATGTAGTTTCAATTAATTACAAAATAACCATCTTGCATTAATATGTTGCACCATATCCTTTAATAATAGTACATAAGTGGTTTTCGCAGTTCTTGCATTTTAAATGGTTCTCATTTGAAAGTTATACTATATATATATATATATATATATATATATATATATATATATATATATATATATATATATATATATATATATATATATATAAGATCAAATAATAAGAAAACTTAAAATAAGAATGATAAAAAGAAACCACAATAACTCATTTCAGATGCCTCTACAAAAATGGATGCATTTTACCTTAAAATTCTCCCTCCTATTTGAAATGTGTGGCTAGAAATCATTCTTATTCTTCTTATTTTAATTTTTCTTCGTACCGGATCCCTACCCTATATATATATATATATATATATATATATATATATATATATATATATATATATATATATATATATATATATATATATATATTAAAAAAGAAAAAAAAGGACCTATAATGTTAAATATGCAGTTAGGAACCTATCATAATAATCATGTTTTATATTTCAAAAAAAAAATAATAATAAAAATAAAAAAATTAATAATAACAATAATAATAAAAAAATTAATAATAATAATCAAAGGTCATAGATTGATGATCATTTTGAAAATTCTAATCTCCTAAACATTAAAACATTATAGTTGTGGTAACTTAATAAACATTTACTCCGTATATTGTGTTTAAATTATTGTAATATTGTGTATAAGGGTATTTTTAATGCTATTAATCTAGAATGAGGGTTGTATATTGTGTTTAAATAATTGTAATATTGGGTGTAAGAATGTTTTTAATGCTATTAATGTAGAATAAGGGTTGTACATTGTGTTTAAATGATTGTAATATTGGGTGTAAGAGTGTTTTTAATGCTATTAATGTAGAATGAACGTTGTACATTGTGTTTAAATAATTCTAATATTTGGTGCATGAGTGTTTTTAATGCTATTAATGCAGAATTCTAAGCAAAGTGGTCTCAACTTCGATTCATGCTAGTTTTTTTTGTATCCAAAGCTTTGGTTGTTGCAATTACGAAAATTGCTTGCATTAAAGTGTTGTAAATCATGCATTATTTTGTATACATCTGAATTTTTTAAAAAGAATCATTCCTTTATAATAAGTAGTATATATTAAATTATTAATATTAATACTTTAATAGACTTGTCAGATCCTACGTGGCACAAATTCTTGTAGAAAAGTCAAATACATTGTTGTGAACTTTTCCCCGGCGACATGTCGCCGGGGACAAATCCGTTATGTTTTGACCAAATATTTCTTCGTAAAACGTGGCGGAAACTTTTCTCGCTCATGTTTCCCCAGCGACATGTCGCTGGGGATACTTTTGTTTAATTAAGAAATTGTAATTAGTGTTAATGACTCTTATGGTGACGTGGACAATTGTTTCCCCAGCGACATGTCGCCGGGGATACCAATCTGGGCTTTAAATTTCGCAATTGGGCTTAAGTTTTGGGCTTTCGTATTAAGGAAACTACATCTTATGTTTTTATTGGATATTTTCCCAGCGAGATGTCGCCGGGGATTGTATTTGACTTCGTTGACTTTCAATGAAACTACGTTTTTTAGGTTTGTTTCGGTCCGTTATTCCGTATATTTTAACAAAAATATATATACGTTTTTAAGGTGATATCTTTATACATAAACACAATGATAACAAAAACAATGTGTGTTAATTAGTGGTTGTGAGTGGTGGATAGGCTGTGTTGGCGCATGTGTGGTAGAATCGTAACCACGATGGCCCGATCTACAAGTTGAGGTGATAAAAGGTGGTGGCCGGAAACTGCTGGTGTCGCCGGAAAATGAAAACTGCTAGAGAGAGAGATATATAGTGAGATGAGTGTGTGTTAATTAGTGGTAGTGAGATGAGTGTGTGTGTGTGTGTTTATATAACCATAGCATCTCGACTCGTTCGTTTAACATCTCGTGTATAACCATATCATCTCGCCTCGTTTGTTTACTTGTAAACATATAAACATACTATGCTTATGCGATGATCCATTATATTAGGTATGACCATATCATATCGGCTCGTTCGTTTAACATCTCGTGTACAACCGTATCATATCGACTCATCCGTTGAAGGTTTAATGTGTAACCATAACATATAGACTCATCCGTTGAACGTCTAATGTCCAACCCTAACATATCGACTCATTCGTTGAATGTCTAATGTGTAACCATAACATAGCGACTCATCCGTTGAATGTCTAATGTGTAACCATAACATAGCGACTCGTTTGTTGAACGTCTAATGTGTAACCATAACATAGCGACTCATCCGTTGAACGTCTAATGTCCAACCCTAACATATCGACTCATTCGTTGAACGTATAATGTGTAACCATAACATAGCGACTCATCCGTTGAACGTCTAATGTGTAACCATAACATATAGACTCATCTGTTGAACGTCTAATGTGTAACCATAACGTATAGACTCATCCGTTGAACGTCTAATGTCCAACCCTAACATATCGACTCATCCGTTGAACGTCTAATGTGTAACCCTATAACATAGCGACTCATCCGTTGAACGTTTAATGTGTAACCATAACATAGCGACTCATTCGTTGAACGTCTGTTGGGAATAAAATGCACAAAGTAAAGAGTCTGCCTGAAGAGCCTGCTAATGATAGTTAAGCCTGCCTCTTCATTTCTGCTGATGATGAAGATATACTAACAGTACCTTCTGGGTAAGAAGGTACTGCTAGTTAAAGAAGGTCCTGCCAGTTTTCACGACAAGTTGCTATATTTTAATTAGAGATATTTACTTGTATTATTAATCTTTGTACAAAGATATACGTTAAGTAGAAGTAGTACAGAAGTCTCAGTAGATATAATGGAGTGTTTTACCTTGAAAGGTGTAATATTAGGATAAGATAAACCTCTAGTATATTATATTAAGCAACTTGACCACTTGTAATAAGGGCTCTTTATACTATAAAAGGAACCCTTAAGACACCTTCTTAGACACAACTTGCATATCTTTTCATACAGCTTTCATAGCTTTCCCATGCATAACTTCTATCTTTAACCTTTTCACATATCAAAGATTCAAGGTTACACTTGTAATCCTGGTGATAGTTAAGATCACCCGTATTATTTCATCAATAATATTGAATCGTTTTGTGTTATTCATGTTGTGTTCTTTCTCATTTACTTATTCACCACCTTTGTTCCTTTAGTGTGTTTTAGTAAATTCCGTGTGCTAACTCACCTTCATTCATAAATATCCTAAACACATTACTGAGATTAACATCCCAAGTGTTTGTATAATTCAATACAGAATCCTTCCACAAGTGGTATCAGAGCAAGGCTGATGTTTACGACATAAAAGAACAAAGCAAAAATGGATGTTGAGCACATTCAAACCAATATGGCTGCAAAACTTCCATTACTCAAATAGAATGAGTTTGAAATGTGGAGACTGAGGGTTGAACAATACTTCCAAGTGCAAGACTATGCACTTTGGGAGATCATTGAAGAAGGAAACTCATTTAAACCAGCAACCACCACCTCCACAGTAAATGATGCACTTGTCACAACTGTGCAAGTAAATCCAATAACTGCTGAAGAAAGAATTCAAAAGAGAAATGATCTTAAAGCCAGGAGTATGCTTCTCATGTCTATTCCAAATGACCAGCTTCTAGTCTTTAACAAATACAAGTGTGCTAAAACCCTTTTTCAAGCTATTGTGGCTAGATTTGGTGGTAATGATGCCACCAAGAAAACCCAGAATACACTTTTAAAACAACAGTTTGAAAACTTTTCAGCCATACCAAATGAGTCTTTGGACAGCATGTTCAATAGACTACAAAAGCTTTCTAGTTAGTTAGCCATTCATGAAGTGATAATATCTCAAGAAGACTTAAACTCCAAATTCCTTAGAAGCCTACCCTCTGAATGGGCCATGCATGTCATTGTCTGGAAAAACAAACCAGATATTGATTCCATGAGTCTCAATGATCTTTACAGCAACTTCAAGATAGTAGAGCATGAACTAAAGAAGTCTACTAGTTCAAGCTCAGGAAATATGGCATTTATGTCATCTCATGGTACTTCCAAGAAAGTTGATGAAGAAAAGGATGGTGGAGAAGAAGGTACTGCCAACACAAATTTTGGTACTGCAGTACTTCCAGCAGTACCAAAACCATTTTAGATGAAACAATTGGTTGTGCTTTCCTAACATCACAGCACAATGGTTCCACATTGACCTTTGAAGATCTTCAAGAGATCAGTGATGATGATCTTGAAGAAATGGACATAAAATGGCAGCTTTCACTTCTTAGCATGAGGGCTAAGAAATATTTGATGAGGACTGGAAAGAAGATTGTCATCAATAGCAATGAATCTGCTGGGTATGACAAGTCTAAAGTGGAGTGCTACAACTGCCACATGAAGGGTCACTACTCAAGAGAATGTAGAAGACCAAAGAAGCAGGGTGATAAGGGAAGAGGTTTTGAGAACAAGAACAGGGGAAACAATGAGAACAAAAGCAAGAGTGTGGACATCACTGAAACAAAAGCTATGGTAGCTATTGATGGGCTGGGTTTTGATTGGAGCTTTATGGGTGAAGAAGAGTCATCCTCAAATGAATTAGCTTTAATGGCTCTCTCCAATCCTGAGGTACAAATTACTAAATGTTCTGCTACTTGTGAAGTTTTTAAAGAACTAGAAATCTTAAGAAAACTTTATGATGAACTGAAAGAAGAACAAAGAAAAACTCATCAAGACCTAGTTAATCATAAGTGTGGTATGTCCAAACTTGAGAAACAGATAATTCACTTTAGAGAAAATGAACTCACCTTTTCTGACACAAAAGCTATTCTTAATAGAGACATATTTCTTAAAGATGCTGAAATAAACCTGTTAAGAACTGAGTTTGCTAAAGTGAAACAAGCAAAAGATAATAATCAACTAACTGTTACAACATTAGAAAATGCTTCTGCTTGTACTAAAAGTATAGTTGAGAACCAAATGAACAAGAAAATCAAATCTGGGATTGGATACAACACATGTCCTCCTCCTTACAGAGGAATTCCTTGTCCCCCAGGTTTAGATCTTGCTGAATCAGGTTTACATGAGCTCACAAATAAACCACTAGAAAAAGTAAAACCTGTAGAAAATAGTGAACCTTTTGAGAGTGCAAGTGATACTTCACTTTCTAAAGAAAAGGTGCTCACTGATAAGAGCTCAGATGTTACATCTAATGAAGGTTGGACATCTGATGAAAATGGAAAAGAAACTGTTTCTAAGAAAGGAAACAAAGTAGGACCAACCATTCCTAAAAGTGTAGAAAGTATCACAAAGACTAAAGTTGTTCTAAAAACAGTAGAATGTTGTGCTAAATGTAATAGCAAACCTAGAGGTAGTCAGAGAAATTGGAACAATCTTAAGTCACATCAACTTGGTGATAACTTTGTCTTGTACAATAAAGCATGCTATTACTGTGGTAGTTTTAATCATACTCATGCTTATTGTAACAATTGGGTTTCTGGGAGTACATCAAGGTCTAAAACAAGTAAAACAAACCCCAGAAAAGGTTCTGTGAAATCTAACACACCAAAAGTTAATCATACTGTTAGACCAAATGAGCCTGTTTACCCAAAATTCATTACTAAGGGTGCAAGTAATACTTTCAAACATACACCAAAAGTTGTGAAAAGTAATATTGAAAGGGATTTTGTGGATAAAACACAAGACTGGAAACCAAAACCAAAAGGTTCTGCTAGACCATATGGTCCTGCTAGACCAAATGGTACTGCCAAAATTGGTACTGTCAGACCAAAAGCCACAAAATGTGTCAAAAATGAAAATGCTGTTAAGTCCTCAGCATGTTGGATTTGGAAACCTCTCCAACCAAATGGTGCATCAACAGTCCTAAAAAGGTTTGATTACATTGATGCACGAGGCAAACCCAAGTCAGTCATGGCTTGGGTACCCCAAAGAAACTAATATGTGTATACATGTTCAGGAACATTCAAATGATATTGCAGATCAAGGATATGTAGATAGTGGATGTTCAAGGCACATGACAGGCAACATGTCTTACCTCACAGACTTCAAATCATTTGATGGAGGATATGTTACCTTTAGGGGAGGATTGTTGGGAATAAAATGCACAAAGTAAAGAGTCTGCCTGAAGAGCCTGCTAATGATAGTTAAGCCTGCCTCTTCAGTTCGGCTGATGATGAAGATATACTGCTAGTTAAAGAAGGTCCTGCCAGTTTTCACGACAAGTTGCTATATTTTAATTAGAGATATTTACTTGTATTATTAGTCTTTGTACAAAGATATACGTTAAGTAAAAGTAGTACAGAAGTCTCAGTAGATATAATGGAGTGTTTTACCTTGAAAGGTGTAATATTAGGATAAGATAAACCTCTAGTATATTTTATTAAGCAACTTGACCACTTGTAATAAGGGCTCCTTATACTATAAAAGGAACCCTTAAGACACCTTCTTAGACACAACTTGCATATCTTTTCATACAGCTTTCATAGCTTTCCCATGCATAACTTCTATCTTTAACCTTTCACGTATCAAAGATTCAAGGTTACACTTGTAATCCTGGTGATAGTTAAGATCACCCGTATTATTTCATCAATAATATTGAATCGTTTTGTGTTATTTATGTTGTGTTCTTTCTCATTTACTTATTCACCACCTTTGTTCCTTTAGTGTGTTTTAGTAAATTCCGCGTGCTAACTCACATTCATTCATAAATATCCTAAACACATTACTGAGATTAACATCCCAAGTGTTTGTATAATTCAATACAGAATCCTTTGGGGGAGGAATCAAAGGAAAGATTACTGGTAAAGGTACAATTAAAACCAGTAAATTAGATTTTGAAAATGTGTATTTTGTGAAAGAACTACAGTTTAATCTCTTAAGTGTCTCACAAATGTGTGACACAAAGAACAAAGTTCTTTTTACTGACACTGAATGCATTGTACTTTCTCCTGATTTTAAAATCCCTGATGAAAGTCAGATTCTTCTTAAAATCCCTAGAAAGAACAATATGTACATTGTTGATTTAAAGAACATTGTTCTTAAAGAGAGCTTAACATGTCTAGTAGCAAAAGCCTCATTGGATGAATCTATGCTTTGGCATAGAAGACTTGGTCATGTAAACTTTAAAACAATCAATACAATTGCAAAATATGATTTGGTTAGAGGTTTACCCAAAAAGATTTTTCAAAATGACCAAACATGTGTTGATTGTCTAAAAGGCAAACAACATAGAGCTTCTTGTAAGCCCAAGACCCATAACTCAATTTCTCAAGCTTTATACATGCTTCATATGGACCTCTTTGGTCCTACTTCTGTGAATAGCTTGAATGGTAAAAGATATTGTCTTGTAGTTACTGATGATTACAGCAGATTCTCTTGGGTTTTCTTTTTAAGAACTAAGGATGAAACAAGTGAGATCCTTAAGTCCTACATTACAGGGATAGAAAACCAAATTGATAAGAAAGTAAAAGTAATTAGATGTGACAATGGGACAGAATTCAAGAATAGAGTTATGGATGAATTTTGCAAAGAAAAAGGAATAAAAAGAGAATATAGTGTAGCTAGAACCCCACAGCAAAATGGAGTAGCAGAAAGGAAAAATAGAACACTTATTGAGGCTGCTAGAACAATGCTAGTAGATTCTAAGTTGCCTATTTCATTTTGGGCTGAAGCAGTAGTTACTGCTTGCTATGTACAGAATAGGGTTCTTGTGATTAAACCTCATAGAAAGACTCCTTATGAACTTTTGTTTGGTAGAACACCATCTCTAAGTTTTATGAGACCTTTTGGATGTCATGTCACTATTCTCAATACCAAAGATCATCTAGGAAAGTTTAAAGGAAAAGCTGATGAAGGCTACATGATAGGGTATTCTTTGCAAAGTAAGGCCTATAGGGTGTATAATAAATGCACTAGGCTAGTGGAAGAAAACCTGCACATAGAGTTCCAAGAGAAACTACCAAATGTTGCAGGCACTGGACCAGATTGGTGTTTTGACATTGATAAGCTTTCAGAATCTATGAATTATGTGCCTGTCACAGGTACAAATACTAATGATAATGCAGGTTTTGAAGACAATGATGAAGCATCTGAGGATCAAGATTACATCTTGATGCCAATTTGGACAGGATTTGATTCATCTTCAAGTCATGGAGGGCCTTCAAATACTACAAATGAAGGTGTTGAAGATGATCATGGAACTCAAGATCAAGGGAATCAAGAAAATTCTGAAAATGGAAATGGTACTGTCAATTCACAAGATGGTACTGCCAATTCAACAGATGGTACTGCCAGTTCACAAATTGGTCCTGCTGAACCATTAAATGTTCTATCAGATGATTCCTTACCAGAAGATATAGGGATTGGAAACCTTCCAATTTCCTATGATGTTCCTACAACACACAACCCAAGAATTCTCAAAGATCACTCCATTGAAAATGTGATTGGCAGCATTGATTCTGGTGTTAAAACAAGAACTCAAGTCTTATCTTCAGACAATGATGGGTTTGTCCTAGCTGTGTATGAAGAAAAGAACCATGAAGTTGCCCACATATGCCTGTTTTCATGCTTTCTCTCTCAAGTAGAACCCAAAAACATTACAAAAGCCTTAGATGATTCAAGCTGGGTTGAAGCAATGCAAGAAGAGCTACTTCAATTCAAACTGCAGAAGGTTTGGGTACTGGTTGATTTGCCCAAAGGTTACAGGGCAATTGGAACCAAATGGGTCTTCAGAAATAAGAAAGATGAAAGGGGAATAGTGATAAAAAAACAAAGCCAGATTGGTGGCCCAAGGGTATACTCAAGAAGAAGGAGTGGATTATGAAGAAGTTTTTGCTCCAGTTGCAAGAATTGAAGCAATTAGGCTATTCTTGGCCTATGCTTCTTTCATAGGATTCACTGTCTACCAAATGGATGTCAAAAGTGCCTTTTTATATGGTACTATTGAAGAAGAGGTGTATGTTTCTCAACCTCCAGGCTTCATTGATGCAGAATATCCAGACAAGGTGTACAAGATTACCAAAGCTCTTTATGGTCTACACCAAGCTCCTAGAGCATGGTATGAAACATTGGCTTTCTATTTATTGGAAAATGGATTTCAAAGAGGCAAGATTGATCCAACTATGTTCATCAAAAGAACCAAGAAAGACATCTTGCTGGTGCAGATTTATGTTGATGACATTATCTTTGGATCTACAAATCAGGAATTGTGTGTAGAGTTTGAAAAACTTATGCATAGTAAGTTTGAAATGAGTTCCATGGGGGAACTTACTTTCTTTCTGTGTCTCCAAGTGAAACAATCTAATGAAGGCATATTTATCAGCCAAGATAAGTATGTAGCAGAGATCCTAAGGAAATTTGGGTTTGCAGATTCAAAGGTTGCAAGTACACCAATGGATCCAGAAAAGGGGTTACACAAAGATGCTGAGGGTGAAGATGTTGATGTGCACAACTACAGATCAATGATTGGGTCCCTAATGTACCTTACTTCATCAAGACCAGATATCATGTTCTCAGTATGTGTATGTGCAAGGTTTCAAGTCAATCCAAAAGTTTCTCATCTCACAGCAGTCAAAAGAATCTTCAGATACCTCAAGGGCCAGCCTAAGTTGGGTCTATGGTATCCAAGGGAATCATCTTTTGATTTGGTAGCTTACTCAGATAGTGACTATGCTGGTGCAACCCTAGACAGAAAATCCACAACTGGTGGATGTCAATTTATTGGCTGCAGACTCATATCATGGCAATGCAAGAAGCAAACAATGGTGGCCAACTCTACAACTGAAGCAGAATATGTTGCAAGTGCAAGTTGTTGTGGCCAAGTTCTTTGGATCCAGAATCAATTGCTTAACTATGGGTACAATTTTCTTAACACCATTATTTACATTGACAATAGCAGTACTATATATATCATCAAAAATCCAGTTCAACATTCAAAAACAAAACACATTGAAATCAGACACCATTTCATAAGAGATTGCAATGAGAAAAGGTTAATTCAAGTTGTCAAAATTGATTCTGAAAATAATTTTGCAAACCTTCTCACCAAAGCTTTTGATTTAGGTAGGTTTAAATACTGAGATTAACATCCCAAGTGTTCTGGACTCTAAACATGGTACTGCTAGAGGTACTGTCAGTACAAAATTGGTACTGCTAGTTCAAAGTTTGCTCTGTTTTGCTCATCTTGATGTTTAAATGTTAACAATGCTATAAAACAAGTGCTTTGCACTCTGTTCTTTTGGTTTACAACTAACCATTTCAGGTTACTCAAAGCTTGCTAACACAATCAGGATATGGAAATGGTAATCAGTTCACCAAGTTGTTCAAAACTTTAAGAGCTGACTAGTCCAAAGCAAATGGCTCTTGGTAAAGACTTCTCAAATCCGTTGATAGCTGATAGTTTGCTAAAAACTATAAGGTAATCAGTTCACCCAGTTTCAAAAACTTAAACGAACTGACTAGTCCAAAGCAAACGGCTCTTGGTAAAGACTTATCAAATCCATTGATAGCTGGTAGTTTGCTAAAAACTATAAGGGATATTTTCTAAAATTTCAAAGAGACTGCCAAGTTTTATTTCAAAACAAGGTACTGGTAGTTCAAATTTTAGTACTGGTAGAGTAAAATGGTACTGCTACATAGCCGTTGAGTCTGTCAGGCTAAATTATAGCCGTTGTTTTTAAAAGGGTATTTTTGTGAATTATTCATGTTTTCCTCGAATTAAGGATATAGTTATTATAATAAAAGATCTTTATGACCGCCTCTTCAATTACTTATCCATAACTTTTATAGTCGGTCAAAAGTCATTTCTCTCATAATCAATCCTTGTCATAATTCACACTCACCTTTCATCTTCTACCAGTACAACCATAAAATCCCACCATTGAAATCAAAATTTTCATCAAACCTTTCACCATGGCTCGTCTAAGTTTTGTCAAACGTCACAACCAATTAGCATTTTTGGAAAAGTCTGATGACAATGAAACTTTTCATCAAGCAGTGGATTTTCTAAACAATTCTTATGTCAGGTTTGCTTTACTCGTGAATCCCACTATTTTTGAATCTCAAATTTCACAATTTTGGCAAACTGCTAGAGTTAACACTCTTAGGAATGGGATTCAAGAATTAGAGGTCAAAGTGGATGGTAGAACCTTGACTTTTACCGAGTCATCCATTAGAAGACATCTTCGTTTGGATGATTCAGATGGCATTAGTCAACTACCAGATACTAAAATCTTTGAAAATTTGACAAAAATGGGGTATAATGTAACTTCTACAAAGCTTACATTTCTTAAAAAGCATTTTACCCCTCAATGGAGATTTTTGATTCATACCATCCTTCATTGTTTAAGCCAAAAGAAAACCTCATGGGAGCAACATGGCTGCAGCTCTCATTTGCCTGGCAACAAACAAGAAATTCAACTTTTCAAAAAATATTTTTGAAGGATTGGTTAAAAATGTGGACAGTGAAACAAAGTTTTTAATGTACCCAAGGTTCATTCAGTGCCTCATCAACAAATCCAAACATTTGTTACTTCCCCCAAACAAACCTTTTACAACTCCCAAACTTACACACAAGGTGTTTTCAAACATGAAAATTGGTTTTCAAGGAGAAGAAGTACCACTTTTTGAGGAAATGTTACCACAACATTCTGAAGAACCTGATCATTCATCACCACATCCATCACCAGTACCATCACCCACACCAACAGCACCATCAGTCACACCACCATCACCAGTACCAATACCATCTCATCAACAAACACCAACACCATCTGCAACATCACCATCATTACCACATCATAACTCACCACCTCAATCTCCTCCACAACAAAGTGTAGATGCTCAGACTATCAGGGAATTAAAGGAGCAAGTGCAGTACTTACAAACTTCTCTTGAAAGTCAAAACAAACATTTTACAGAGATCAACACCAAGTTAGTTAAGAAGGTTGAGAAATTAGAGTTGAAAGTGAAGTTGCTGAAGGGTAAAAAGTCTACTCAGTTGGTTGTTTCTAGTTCCTCAAGTTCAGATGCAGAGGGTTTGGGTCTCTCTTCCAAAAAGGGGAGGATGGGTAGTTCTAAAAATGAAGAAGAGATCCAATTTCTGTTTCATGAAGGAACTCCAGTGATTGATGAAGAGCCTGCTACTCAAGAACAAGAGCCTGTTAGCTTGAAAGATACTGCTGCTACAGATATTGCTGAAGCAAAGCAAGATACTGCTGAAGCAGATCAAGAGCCTGCTGGGATTCAGAGGCTATTAGCTATGAATTTAAAAGGATCTGATCAAGTGTCTTACAAAAGAAAGAGAGGATCACAACCTCAGGGGAGGTTTCTTGTTTCTGATGAACAATCTGCTGCTCCAAGTCCAGTATCATCACCAAAAGTCAAGGGCAAGAAAATAGTGGTTGAAGATGAACCAAAGCCTAAAAAGATGAAGCAGAAAGAACAAGTACAATTGGCTGTAGATGAAGAGTTGTCCAAAAAGCTTCATGAAGAAGAAGTATTGAGGGCTGAAGAAGAATCAAGAATGCTGCAAGAAAAGTTTGATGCTCAGCTGCAATACATCATCTCCATTGACCCAATTGTAAGAGGTGAAGCTTATACCCTGATTTGTGATGAATCTCTTAGCTCAGATGAAATGACAATCAAGCTCAATGATTTCATCACCAAGAAATACAATCAAAAGGCATTGGATGATGTCTATCAGCAAATCCAGAAGAATCAGAAGAAAGGATTCAAAATGCCACATTCTGAAGCAGATCAGAAGAAATTCTTCATGATATATCTGAAAAGAGAAGTGAACATGAAGGATCATCAACTCAAAGGTAAATCTTTTGATGAATTGAAGCTTCTATACTTAGAGGCTTACAAAAGAAACAAAACCAGTTTTGTCATGGATACACAAGAAAGACCTTCCAAAGGAAGAAAAGATGATCAGAAGGAACAAGCAGAGAAAGCAGAATTGCCTTTGGTTCAGACAAAAGAAATGGTTGTCCATGTTCCACAAATTATTTTTGCTGAACCTTTACATGCAAGGCATCCAGTCATAGATTGGGTAATCTACAATGATAAGTTTGGCAAAGCATGGAAGATAACAAGAGTTGGAAACAAGGTTGAGATTTTTAAGAACTTTGAAAATCTTCTTAGAGCATGGAACAGAATGGATTTAGATGAATTATGGGTATTAGTTCAAGAGAAGCTAAAAACCAAGTATAAGCCAGATGCAAAGGAGCAAGAACTATGGGTTGAGTTCAGCAGACTATATGATCCAAATCCTTCTGATACTCATTGGAAATTTCCTTACTATGATTTATCTGTTACATGGGAATACTTCAGCATGAGTCATGTTCATCATCTTTCCACTAAGAGTGGAATAGAGCTCTTTATGCTAGGAGAGAAAGAGTATCCTTTAAGCTATGAAGTATTATCAGTCTTGATCTCCAATAAGCTTTTGTGTGAAGAAGAGACTGATGCAGTCAAAATATTGAAGTAGAGCATACTTGATCAGTATGAAAGCCTTAGAAGAAAAAGATAAGGTTTTTGGAAGAGTTCCCTCAAATCCTCAAGGTATGAATTTTATTCACAAAGAAACTTGGTTATTTTATATGGGAATAACAAGTTTAGGGGAGGATTGTTGGGAATAAAATGCACAAAGTAAAGAGTCTGCCTGAAGAGCCTGCTAATGATAGTTAAGCCTGCCTCTTCATTTCTGCTGATGATGAAGATATACTAACAGTACCTTCTGGGTAAGAAGGTACTGCTAGTTAAAGAAGGTCCTGCCAGTTTTCATGACAAGTTGCTATATTTTAATTAGAGATATTTACTTGTATTATTAGTCTTTGTACAAAGATATACGTTAAGTAGAAGTAGTACAGAAGTCTCAGTAGATATAATGGAGTGTTTTACCTTGAAAGGTGTAATATTAGGATAAGATAAACCTCTAGTATATTATATTAAGCAACTTGACCACTTGTAATAAGGGCTCCTTATACTATAAAAGGAACCCTTAAGACACCATCTTAGACACAACTTGCATATCTTTTCATACAGCTTTCATAGCTTTCCCATGCATAACTTCTATCTTTAACCTTTTCACATATCAAAGATTCAAGGTTACACTTGTAATCCTGGTGATAGTTAAGATCACCCGTATTATTTCATCAATAATATTGAATCGTTTTGTGTTATTCATGTTGTGTTCTTTCTCATTTACTTATTCACCACCTTTGTTCCTTTAGTGTGTTTTAGTAAATTCCGCGTGCTAACTCACATTCATTCATAAATATCCTAAACACATTACTGAGATTAACATCCCAAGTGTTTGTATAATTCAATACAGAATCCTTCCACAAGTGGTAACAGAGCCTGGACTCTGCCTGAAGAGCCTGCTAATGATAGTTAAGCCTGCCTCTTCATTTCTGCTGATGATGAAGATATACTAACAGTACCTTCTGGGTAAGAAGGTACTGCTAGTTAAAGAAGGTCCTGCCAGTTTTCACAACAAGTTGCTATATTTTAATTAGGGATATTTACTTGTATTATTAGTCTTTGTACAAAGATATACGTTAAGTAGAAGTAGTACAGAAGTCTCAGTAGATATAATGGAGTGTTTTACCTTGAAAGGTGTAATATTAGGATAAGATAAACCTCTAGTATATTATATTAAGCAACTTGACCACTTGTAATAAGGGCTCCTTATACTATAAAAGGAACCCTTAAGACACCTTCTTAGACACAACTTGCATATCTTTTCATACAGCTTTCATAGCTTTCCCATGCATAACTTCTATCTTTAACCTTTTCACATATCAAAGATTCAAGGCTACACTTGTAATCCTGGTGATAGTTAAGATCACCCGTATTATTTCATCAATAATATTGAATCGTTTTGTGTTATTCATGTTGTGTTCTTTCTCATTTACTTATTCACCACCTTTGTTCCTTTAGTGTGTTTTAGTAAATTCCGCGTGCTAACTCACATTCATTCATAAATATCCTAAACACATTACTGAGATTAACATCCCAAGTGTTTGTATAATTCAATACAGAATCCTTCCACAAGTGGTATCAGAGCCTGGACTCTGCCTGAAGAGCCTGCTAATGATAGTTAAGCCTGCCTCTTCATTTCTGCTGATGATGAAGATATACTAACAGTACCTTCTGGGTAAGAAGGTACTGCTAGTTAAAGAAGGTCCTGCCAGTTTTCACGACAAGTTGCTATATTTTAATTAGAGATATTTACTTGTATTATTAGTCTTTGTACAAAGATATACGTTAAGTAGAAGTAGTACAGAAGTCTCAGTAGATATAATGGAGTGTTTTACCTTGAAAGGTGTAATATTAGGATAAGATAAACCTCTAGTATATTATATTAAGCAACTTGACCACTTGTAATAAGGGCTCCTTATACTATAAAAGGAACCCTTATGACACCTTCTTAGACACAACTTGCATATCTTTTCATACAGCTTTCATAGCTTTCCCATGCATAACTTCTATCTTTAACCTTTTCACATATCAAAGATTCAAGGTTACACTTGTAATCCTGGTGATAGTTAAGATCACCCGTATTATTTCATCAATAATATTGAATCGTTTTGTGTTATTCATGTTGTGTTCTTTCTCATTTACTTATTCACCACCTTTGTTCCTTTAGTGTGTTTTAGTAAATTCCGCGTGCTAACTCACATTCATTCATAAATATCCTAAACACATTACTGAGATTAACATCCCAAGTGTTTGTATAATTCAATACAAAATCCTTCCACAACGTCTAATGTATAACCATAACATATAGACTCATCCGTTGAACGTCTAATGTGTAACCATAACATATTGACTCATCCGTTGAACGTCTAATGTCCAACCCTAACATATCGACTCATCTGTTGAACGTCTAATGTGTAACCATAACATAGCGAGTCATCCGTTGAACGTCTAATGTGTAACCATAACATATAGACTCATATGTTAAACGTCTAATGTGTAACCATAACATATAGACTCATCCGTTGAACGTCTAATGTCCAACCCTAACATATCGACTCATCCGTTGAACATTTAATGTGTAACCCTAATGTGTAACCATAACATAGCGACTCATCCGTTGAACGTCTAATGTGTAACCATAACATAGCGACTCATTCGTTGAACGTCTAATGTGTAACCATAACATATAGACTCATCTGTTGAACGTCTAATGTGTAACCATAACATACAGACTCATCCGTTGAACGTCTAATGTCCAACCCTAACATACCGACTCATCCGTTGAACGTCTAATGTGTAACCATAACATAGCGACTCATCCGTTGAACGTCTAATGTGTAACCATAACATATCGACTCATCCGTTGAAGATCTAATGTGTAACTGATGACGTATAGTCTATATATGGGCCACGAGCCCAAATAATAAACATTACTAAGGCCCAAAACCACCATGCGTGGGCTATTGTAACTTGGGCCGCATCAATAATGGGAACAGGCTCACGTAAGCCCAAACCCAAATGAACTATACACGGTATAGATAAGGATCATCTATCTATGGAATAGATATCCTTACCCGGATAAGCACCATGGGTGTGAAACGTAAGGAGCACGAACCCTACAAGGATTCTGCGCCTATATAAGGAATGACATAACTCTCATTCAAGGTACGATTCACAAACCCTAACTCTTTACGAGAACCCTAAATCGATTACTTACTCTCACGCCGGAGTCTAATCGTGGGAGACAATCCCACGATAAGCCTAACGGTGTTGTTTATTTTCTTAGTGCGCAGGTTACATGTACTAAGAAGCGACTTGGTACGAGAGCAAGAGCCCATAATCAGGAACGCCCAACTTTTGTATCAACAAGTGGCGCCATCCATGGGACCCTACTAAGAACTAAGGACTAGAATGACAAAGAATAAGAATTCAAGCCAGCGGACTCCGCAGTCAAAAAAACGTGACCATCAGAGGAAGAATCAACAAGATTCGAACTCTAGACATGTTGTTGGGACAACCAGCGCACCTGGTCACTAAGAGGCAGGGACAACCCAACCTCTTCCAGTGGTAGAACTACCTGTAAGGACTACCCAAATCACCCCAGTGGTCCCAAGCGTTGAAGAACTCCAGCGCACCCTCTTTACTATTCCTCATTAAACTGTACCCGCAGTGAACAACACTGTGCCACCAGGCGCGCCTAACCGAGATAGGGCGCCTAATACTGAGACAGACATTCTTGCAGCAACTGAGGACACACCCAATCTAACGTTGGGAAATTTTGTATCCCAAAATTATGAAACCTTAACCGCCCTCATGCAAGAAGAAGCAAGAAGAAGGGCAAGTACGAGCCTACAAGCTCGACTTAATTTTGGTCCTGAACGGGAACCATCACCACTGCGCCACCCACGAGGAAGACGCGCAGAACGTACCACTATCCACGATAGGCTGGGTACGACATCTGATCCACAATACTCAGAAGACAGCGAGAGGCGCACCAATGTTCACTCCAGACTTGGCAGTCGAGGGATACATGACCGATTAGGACCTCAGCATTCGCCAAGCCAGGATCCTCCAAACCTGGGAGTAAGAGGATTCACGACATATTGGGGAGAAGAAGATCCCCAAGTGAAAGTCCCTCAAGCTCTTCTTCTGAAAGAAGCCGGCGCAAGCGCCGAAAAAGGGACTACCCTTCCTCCAGTGACTCCTCGGACAACGAGGATAAAGAAACAGGACACTGGAAGTCAAGAGGAAGACGTCGTGAAGAAGAGAATGAAGATATGTCTCTTCCATTGCGTCGCCAGAAAGTTGATGCGTTTACACGACGCATCAGCGATTACTCAGATCGCAAACGCAGGCGCATGCCCACCAATGTGAAAACATATGATGGAACAGGTGATCTAGATGATCATCTAAAAGTTTTTGAATCAGCCGCCACTATCGAAAACTGGCCACAGCTTGTGTGGTGCCATATGTTTAATTCTACATTAGTAGGAAACGCGCGCACATGGTTTAGCAAACTCCCACGTAGGAGTATCGATGGGTTCGAGGAATTACGGAAAGCATTCCGTCTCAACTTCACCCAGAGGAAAAAGTGCGCTATAAATCCTGTTGAACTAGCAAGAATAAAACAGCGCCAAGGGGAATCAACCAGTGCTTTTATGGAACGCTTCAAGGATGAGTGCATACAAGTCAAAGCATGTCCTGAAATCCTAAAAATTTCAGGGTTCATGAATGGGATTAATAACCCAGAACTCATCCGTAAGCTAAATGACAAAGTTCCCCAGACTTTCGATGAGCTAACAAAGCGCACCAGATCATTTATACAAGGGGAAGCAGCTGCTACGGACAGCAAAAAGGGTTATTCGAACTATAGGCAGCAAGAGCAGCCTAGGAGACAATCCAATGATCAGAATAACAACCGCAGCAGGAATTACCGCAGCGGAAGAGACAATGACAAGTATACCCCTCTCACAAAAACTCCGAGGGAAATATTTGTAACAGAAGGTGCAAACTTCCCAAAACCGCCACCAATGCGCACTGCAGAGGAAAAGCGCATAGGGAATGGATACTGCGAGTACCATGGTCAAAAAGGCCATACAACTAACGAGTGCGTCTAGCTAAGACAACTAATTGAAAAGTTAGTAAGAGAAGGCAGAATGGACCATCTTGTAAAAAACATCAAAGAAGGGAAAGACAAACAAAGGAGCGGGGGTAAGAAAGAGCCCCCCAAAGAAAAAGCTGATACCATATACATAATACAGTCATGGCAGCGCAAGATAAAGCAAAAAGTCAGCCAAAAATTCTCTCCAGAAAAAGCGATATCTTTCCCTACTCTAGCTGCGGACAACGCAGTTGTAGAACCTCTGACTATTGAAATACATACGGGAGGACATGATATCCACCGCATGTACATTGATGGAGGAGCATCCGCAGACATCCTGTATGATCATTGTTTCAAGAGACTGCGACCTGAAATCCAAAATCAATTGATACCAGCAACAACGTCATTGACTGGATTCACAGGAGAAAAGATCTGGCCCATGGGGCAGTTACGCTTGCTGGTGGTCGTAGGAGATAAACAACACTCAACCGCAACATGGATAAATTTCATGGTAATAAAATCTCCCTCACCGTACAATGGTATCATTGGGAGACCTGGAATATCATCCATGCGCGCTGTACCATCCACAGCGCACGAAATGCTTAAGTTTCCAGTGGAAGGAGGAGTTGTCACCCTCAATAACACAACAGTACCACCAAGAGAATGCAATGCGGTAACAACTGAAGTAGAGACTATTCCAGAACAGCGCACAGAAAAAACACCAAACCTAAAAGTCGCTATTCATTCCGATTACCCAGAATAACAAGTTTCGATTGGTGGATCTTTATCTGACAAAGGTAAAGCAGCCGTATGCGCACTCTTGCAGAAGAACCTGGACATCTTCGCATGGGAACCAAAACACATGACAGGAGTGCCACGCTCTATCACAGAGCATAAGCTACAAATCCGACAAGGATATCCCCTAATACGACAAAAGAAGCGCGGCCAGGCCCCAGATCGTGCAAAGGCTATTCTGGAAGAAGTACACAAGCTTGTAGACGCAAGCATCATGCGCGAAGTGTACTACCACGACTGGCTCTCTAACCCAGTTATGGTAAAGAAGAGCGATGGCAGTTGGAGAATGTGCGTGGACTTCGGCGGACCTCAACAAAGCATGTCCACCGGACTGCTACCCACTGCCAGAAATAAACTGGAAGGTAGAATCCCTGTGCGGATACCCTTTCAAATGCTTCCTAGACGCATACAAAGGGTATCATCAAATTCAGATGGCAGTCGAAGATGAAGAAAAAACAGCTTTCCACACCAGTCAAGGAGTGTACTGCTACACAAAAATGCCTTTTGGCTTAAAAAATGCAGGCGCGACATACCAACGATTGGTGGACACAGCTTTCGAGAAACAAGTAGGCCGCAACTTGGAGGTCTACGTTGACGACCTTGTCATCAAAAGCCACACAGAGGATGAATTGGTGCGCGACATCGAGTAAACGTTCAGAACATTGGGATGAATAAATATGAAGCTAAATCCCAAGAAGTGCACCTTTGGCGCAACCGAAGGTATGTTCCTGGGATACTTTATAGAACCCGATGGAATCAAGCCTTGTCCAGAAAAAACAAAGGCTGTTATTGATCTCCCCTCACCGCGCACACTCAAAGAAGTCCAGTCATTGAATGAAAAGTTAGCAGGGCTAAACCGTTTCTTATCCAAGTCAGCAGACAAATCCCTCCCTCTCTTTAAAACACTCACGAAGTGTACTAAAAAGGGAGATTTTCGCTGGACCGAAGAAGCGGAGGAAGCTTTCCAACAACTAAAACACCATCTGGCATCTCTTCCTAAACTTGTCGCACCGCGACCAGGGGAAGAGCTAATCATGTACTTATCGGCCACGCATGGAGCAGTTAGCGCAGTACTATTGACAGATAGGAACTCCGTCCAGACACCCATATACTTTGTAAGCAAAGCCCTGAAGAAGACAGAGACTAACTATAGTGCTATGGAAAAGCTGGTCTTAGCTCTAGTATTCGCAGCCAAAAGGTTGCGCAGATACTTTCAAGCGCACCCAATAGTTGTAATCACTGATCAGCCAATCAAACAAGTTATCTCTAAATCTGACGCATCAGGACGCTTACAGAAGTGGAGTGTACTGTTAAGTGAATATAACATCTCATATAGACCACGCACTGCAATCAAAGGACAAATCTTAGCCGATTTCATTGTGGAGAAGCCAGATAACGACAGTCCAACACCTGCAACCAAAACAGATCTACAGGAACCCTGGATTCTGTTCACAGATGGGTCCTCATGTGTAGATGGATCAGGCGCGGGCCTCATCCGTTGAACGTCTAATGTCCAACCCTAACATAGCGACTCATCCGTTGAACGTCTAATGTGTAACCATAACATAGCGACTCATCCGTTGAACGTCTAATGTGTAACCATAACATATAGACTCATTCGTTGAACGTCTAATGTGTAACCATAACATAGCGACTCATCCGTTGAACGTCTAATGTGTAAACCATAACATAGCGACTCATCCGTTGAACGTCTAATGTGTAACAATAACATATAGACTCATCCGTTGAACGTCTAATGTCCAACCTTAAGATATCGACTCATCCGTTAAACGTCTAATGTGCAACCATAACATAGCGACTCAGCCGGGGATACTAATACTACACGTTGACAAGTCAACGGAAAACAAGTTTCCCCAGCGACATGTCGCTGGGGATACAATGCTTATTCGTTGACTTGTCAACATATAGTATAGTTTCCCCAGCGACATGTTGCTGGGGAAAACTGAGAAATTACTGTAGCTTTAATTAGGCATGCTAATCACTTTAGCTTAACCCGAATATTCCCCAGCGACATGTCGCTGGGGATACAATGCCACCGTGGCACTGCTTCTTTGACTGAAAAATGTGTGGGACCCACATCGTCGCCGGGGATTATCGTTGGGGATACAATCCCTGTCGAGGCTTCCCCAGCGAACATTCCCCAGCGACAAATCACTGGGGAAACCAATCCCCAGCGACATGTCGCTTGGGAAAGGTCCAAAGTGTCGATGGGGAAAGGGGTAAATGTTGTAGTGTAATCCGGTTCATTAGAAGGTAGTGGTGCTTGTGCATAATGAGAATCCCATATCTGAGTCTCTTGTGATCGTTACGTACTTTGATGATGCATGCATGTTTGGAAGGGATTTCCCATTCCGCCGCATGATTCTTGAGACAAAGTTGTTGCTCCATTTTGGGCCGTATACATCGACGCTTATCTAATTCTATGGTTTCTGCCCAAGTCCTAGACTCCTAGATATGAGTATGAAACTATGAAGACATATTAAGGATATATCATGATGACTAGAAAGCTTATTTAAAAAACAAAAATGGTATTATTTCATAAGAGTTGTAAATGATGAAGGATAACATAAACATAAATGCTCCAACAATAAATTCCAACCATTAACTAAAATGTGCTATTACTTTCCTAATTACTCTTTCGCCTTAATGGCGAGTTTCTTCTAAGCACTATAAGTATGCATATACATTACATTTCTCACCATTGCAATTCTCAAATATAGTCTTTAAAGTGATCTATCGTAAGTATGGGCATGGCTAAACTGATGACCATGTTTCACATCATCTTAACTCTTAGTGTTCTAGGTATGATTTTTTGTTTCTTATTATCAATTTTATTGATATTTATACTCTTTATTATCATCATCCTAAGTTCTAAACCTTGCTAACATATTACAAAATGTAACATTTTTCATACTGGACTAAGTTTTCTAGTTCCGGTCTTTTTATAAAACATGAAAAAATTCTTCTAATAGAATATAATTGTTTTTATTACTAATTTTATATTTTGAAGCTGTTTAGGGAAAATGACAAGAAAAGACATCATACTTGCCACTTTTTGTCATTGTATGTAGCATTTTTTTTTTTTGAATTTGTCACTAACTTTTTTAAATCGTGTCATTATATGTACTTTGCGACTTTTTCAGACGTGAAATGACCATTTTACCCCTAAAAATTTTGAAAAAAGTAGGGGTAAAATGGTCACAAAGTACACACAATAGCACGATTTAAAAAGATGGGTACACACAATAACACGATTCAAAAAGGTTAGTGCCAAATTAAAAAAAAATGACGCTACATACAATGACAAAAAATGACAAGTATGATGCATTTTCCTGCCATTTTCCCAGCTTTTTATTTGGTTGTTGAGTGACAGTAATTTTGGGAAAACATAAGTATCTACACAAAAACTTTCACCATCCTTCAAGTCATTGTTAAAATCATTTAAAAGCCTTATTTTATACTACATCCGTCTCAAAATATAAGTCCAGTTTGACTTTTTGAATCAAACTTTGACCGTAAATATTTTTGTTGGTGTTATATATCAATTAATGAAAATTATACCAAATGAAAACATATATAAAACACTATCCATTTATATATTTTGCATTAAGTATTATATAATACGAATAAAGATATTTAAGGTCAAAATTCGATTCAAAAAGTCAAACTGGACTTATATTTTGGGACGGAGGGAGTAATACTTGCAGTCTTTGCAATTTTGTTTTGTAACATTTTGTTGTAATGCAAACAAGGGTATACTATACTTATTGTTGACAAATTATTCAGTAAGACTTTATTTAAAAATCAAATCGTTGTTTGTTACAATTTTCATCTACAATTTTAAGCTCAAGATTTTGATTTTTGTAACTATAAATTGTTTCTGTTAATTTGGTTTAGTATTATGCGGATCTTTCTTAAGCTTTGAAAAACACTCGTTCTTACAACATATTGCAGGAACAGTTTTCGCGAATACTCAGGAAATGTCTTCCATCAAAGCTGGAGTTCATCCAACCGATACATGTAATAGGTCATTAGGGCCTTGTGCATAGAGGGGTTGTTATACAGATTGTTGCGCCTCTAAATGCATACAACAATTTAATGGAGTAGGGATATGTGCTAATGTTGGTCGTGCTTTATACTGTCAATGCACATATGCATGCTAATTGTTTATGCAATAAAAAGATATCAAATTGCGTTTTAAGTTTTAACTTTAATTTTTCGTATTAAAGGTCTTTGTTTGGCGATGGTGTGATGTACATAGATATTTGGATAATATTGCAATTGTGTAGATTTAAAGAATTGTGGGAAGTGAACACTATTTTTCTCGTCAGAGCATGGTGTGACAACAATCAATCACAGTAATTATTTGTTACCTTCACAGTTATATCTTTTATACAGGCCTGACCATACACTAGTCTATTTTTTAGACAAACCCTCCTCTAGTGGGAGGGTGTACTTTTTTTATACTTTTTTTTTGTTTTTTTTTGTACTTTTGTCTTGTAGTTTTTTTTTTTTTTTTTTTTTTTTTTTTTTTTTTTTTTTTAAGTTTGTAATATTTTTGTTTTGTATATTTTTTTTGTAATATTAGTAATGTTGTGTATACTTAATTAATAGTTGCCTATATGACGTTATAAAAAAAGATGACGTTGACTCATTTTTGTGTATACTTAATTAATAATTGCCTATATGACGTTATAAAAAAATATGACGTTATAAAAAAAGATGACGTTGATTTATTTGCATTTATAAACTAATGTTTGTAATGTTTTTGTGTTGTGTATAGTTAATTAATAATTGCTTATATGACGTTATAAAAAAATATGACGTTATAAAAAAAATATGGTTAAACTTATTTGACTCATTTGCATTTATAAACTACTACAAGATCAGTGTTTACACCTAAACTTAAATTATTTAAAAACAACAACTATTATTATAAAATTAAACGTCAACGTTAACATATTATTTAAAAACAACAATATCTACGACATATGAAGATTATTCATTTCGGTTAAAAGATCATGGAGCCGGGCACTTGACTGACAAGCGTGATCCTCAGGATTCCTTGCCATTTCTAACTCCATTTCCAGCGCCTTTATTCTTTGCTTCAACAACTTGATCTCATTTTTTGTAGCAACGCAGTTTGAGCAATGCGTTGAAGAAGAGGCTTGACTAAAGTGTTGTACTTCAAATACATCTTTCCACGCGAAGTATCGACACCCATAGTCTTTTGTACCTGGCTGTTACATGTTCAGGAAATAATAAGAAATGTATTTTTAACAAACAAATTATTTACATAACTAAGCAAACGTATGATTATTTACCACTGAAAGAGGACATGCATAAAACAGTCGCCCACGACTACCGTTTTGCCAGGATGTCCGTTCTACAATAAATCCTTTATTACATCGGCACCAGAAAGGATTTCTTTGGCTCATCTGACCAAAGAATTTGCATAATCAATCAATAATGTTATTTACTAATATAAATAAATATTTAATCAATTACTATATAATACAAACAGTTATTTACAACATAAATCAATAATCATTTACAATGTTTTGTCTGTAAAATTATTCACAACATAAATCAATAATTATTTACAACATAAATCAATAATTATTTACAATGTTTTGTCTGTATAATATTTACGTCAATAGTCGATGTTGATATAAACTTATCCATTGTTCTGCAATTGGCTGTCGGAAAAACCTCCATTGTGCATTTATGTGAAAATGTAACATTTTCATATTTCTAAATAAACATTATAGAAGGTCTCTCACTCCATTTCCAGCGCCTTTATTCTTTGCACATTTCATATTAAACATAACATTTTCATATTTCTAAATAAAGAAAATGTAACATGACATCATGGTATGCATCATGTGCATTTATGGAAAGGTTACTAAATCTAGGATGTGACCTTTCACAAGATCTCTTACACATTATAGAAGGTCTCTCACTCAAACTATTGAGTGTGGACTTGTAGAATCTTGATTTGAATAAGACTTGTGTTCTGCCAGAATTCTAGCGTGAATAAGACTTGTGTTCGGCCAACCGAACTCACAAGAAAAAACAAATGATAACTGTCAAAGACTTTCTTATTATAATAACTTGATCATCCATCCATGCATTACAATTGTTTAAATAGGAAATAGAATTAACTAACGAATAGAGAAACTAGGAAAACGATAACCACTAGAATTCAAATAAAAGATTACTATCAAAATTTAAAAACAATCTGGATGGATGAGGATAAAGAGACTCATAACAACATCTCCGATTGGTTCTTCCAACGGGCCCCCATCCGTATCATCCTCCCCCCCTAAAAAAGGACTCGACCTCGAGTCATCTTCATCACCGGGAACATATGGGGCTAAGTAAGCTACATTAAAGGTGGCAGACACCTTGTAATGACCTGGTAGATCGATCTTGTAGGCATTATCATTGGTCCGACGCAGAACGCGGAATGGTCCATCCGCCCGCGGGCGAAGCTTCCCAAATCGGCCCTGGGGAAAACGGTCACGGCGCTAATAAATCTAAATGAGATCACCTTCGTTGAAAACCACATGTCTTCTGTGTTTATTAACCCGAGTCTGGTATTGTAAATTTTGTTTCCCAATTTGCTCCCGAACCTGTTCATGCAAATGCTTAATTTGGTCAGCTTGTTAGACCCCGTCGGCACTAAAATGTTCGATCTCTGGAAACGGTGCCAAATCTAAGGGTGTAAAGGGGTTCCTGCCTTACACCACAAAAAATGGACTACGCCCTGTCGAGCTATGATTGGACCGGTTATAAGCAAACTCCGCCTGAGGCAAGACAAGGTCCCACTTCTTTGGGTGATTACCGACAAGGCTCCGTAATAAATTTCCCAAACTCCGATTAGTGACCTCAGTTTGACCGTCCGTTTGCGGATGGTGGGAACTACTAAAATGTAGCTTGGCACCTGAACGCTTCCACAACGTACACCAAAATGGCTAATGAACTTGGCATCCCGATCTGATGTAATCATTTTTGGGACCCATGCAAACGTACAATTTCAGCAAAATAAAGTCGTGCAACCTGGGACGCGTCAAATGTCTTTACACACGGAATAAAATGTGCCATTTTAGAAAAATGGTCAACCACCACCATGATCGAATCCTTCTTTCGTTGTGTCAAGGGTAACCCTACGACGAAATCAATACTAACGTCCTCCCAAGGCCTAGCAGGAACCGGCAATGGCGTGTACAAGCCTTGGTTTGTATGGTGGGTTTTGGCAACGTGGCAAACTCGACATCGCTTCAATACCTTGGAAACGTCTCGTTCAATCTTTGGCCAATAAAAGCGATCTTGGACCATCAAGACAGTCTTAGCCCTTCCAAAATGTCCCGATAAAGCTCCTTGGTGGCACTCAAGGATGATCGCCTCCCGATAGGATGAAAGCGGGACACATAATCGGTGGCCTTTGTAAAGAAGCCCATTTTTTTGCATGAAACATTGATATGGCGCTCTGACACTCTTTTTCCAAATAGCATGAAAGTCCGGGTCATCTTGGTATAAACAAGAAAAGGACTCAAACCCAGTTACTTCAATTGTGAAGGAAGTGAGCAAGGTTGGTCGACGACTCAAAGCATCGTCAACCGAATTAGCGGAACCTCCTTTGTGACGAATGGCAAATGTAAAATCTTGAAGAGTTTCTACCCATTTAGCGTGTCTTGGATTTAGTTTTGCTTGCCCTTGGATAAACTTGAGTGCTTGATGGTCTGAATATAGAATAAACTCACTGGGAAGAAGGTAGTGTCGCCAATACTCAAGGCTCTGAATGATGGCATAAAATTCCTTATCATATGTGGTTTACCTTCGCCGTGTGTCGTTTAATTTTTCACTAAAGAAAGCAATAGGCCGGTGTTGTTGACTTAAAACACCGCTGATTCCCACACCCGAGGCGTCACACTCCACTTGGAAAACATGCTCAAAATTTTGTAAGGATAGAACCGGTGCGTTGGCGACGGCTATTTTGAGAGTATTAAATGCATGTTCAGCGGTAGGGGCCCAGGAAAATTTACTCCTCCTTAAGCATTCTGTAATAGGAGCGACTATAGTGCTAAAATTGTGAATGAAACGTCGGTAAAAAGAAGCGAGACCATGAAAACTTCTAACCTTGTGAAGGGACTTTGGTGATGGCCAAGTGATAATGGCTGACACCTTTGATTCATCCATGCGTATGCCATCTGCAGAGACCATATAACCCAAGAAAATAATTTCAGTTGTACAAAATTGGCATTTGTTTGCATTGGCATATAGCTTTTGGTCCCGTAGGATTATGAAGACGTCCATAAGGTGGTGTAAATGAGCAGCAAGATTGGCGCTAAAAATCAATATATCATCGAAATAGATGACAACACATCGACCAATAAGCGGTTTAAAAATATCATTCATCAACAGCATAAATGTACTTGGTGCGTTGGATAATCCAAACGACATGACCATCCACTCATATAACCCATCTCTTGTTTTAAAAGCGGTTTCCACTCATCACCGGGCCGCATGCGTATTTGATGGTACCCGCTCTGTAAATCAATTTTTGAAAAAACCTTTGCACCATGTAACTGATCGAGTAAATCGTCAAAACGCGGGATAAGAAACTGCTACTTGACAGTGATTTTGTTGACTGCGCGACTATCAATACATATCTGAAATGTGCCATTTGGTTTTGGGACGAGTAATGCGGGAACCGCGCATGGGCTCATACTCTCCCGGATGAGACGCTTTTCCAAAAGTTCGGTTACCTTTCGATGTAACTCAGCAAACTCTTTTGGATTCATGCGATAAGCCCGCTTATTGGGAATGCTTGCACCCGGAAAAAAATCAATAAAGTGTTGGATTTCATGAACCAAGGGAAGACCGGCTGGAATATTAGTTGGGAAAACATCGTGAAACTCGGTTAAAAGGGGTTGCACCTCTTGTGGAACGACAGAGATGGTGGGGTTTTCTTCGGTAATCAATAACCCGAAAATAATTGGGTCAGAAAGAGTTTTAGTAAGGGCTGTAAATTGAGGTTTAGTGAGAAGCATGGATGTGGACCCCTCCTGTCTTGGGTCCAAAGGAGCCAAAATAATATAATGCCATCTTTTTTGAGAGTGTAAGTGTTGCGGGAGCCATCGTGTTTAACCCGACGATCATAAAGCCATGGACGTACTGATGAGGCGAAAAATGATCCGTTTTTAGGGGGTCATTTAAGCCCGAATCCAAATTTATTTGATCAAATATTGCCCTAAATCGTTCCTTTTGTGATTTTAGGTACTTTGGGAGTGAAATCTGGAAAAGGAAGCAATTCGGACGTTTTTGGAGCATAAAAGTGAAGAAAACGCCAAAGTCTTAATTTTCCATGCTGGGAACAGTGCATGACGGCGTCAAGAGTAGTACCCTGACGGCGTCAAGAGTAAAATTCCATGACGATCCAGAAGAGTTTTGACGGCGTCATGAAGGTAGGGCGTCAAGAGTAAAAGTCATGACGGCCTGGAAATGAATTGTTCTTGACGGCGTCAAATGTAGATCTAGGCAGTCCGAGGATTGTTTTGGCGGCGAGGTAACGGCGTCACCTAATTGGTCTTGACGCCGTCAGACCCCTTTTCCTATATATAGTTTTCTAGTTTTTCACATTTAAAAAGAGAGAAGTTTTGGGAGAAACCCTAAGTACGATTTTGGTGTAACTTTACAGGTTTTTCAAGGGTTCCAACCCCTTGATACCTTGCATGATTAATCAAGATAAGTGTTCTTCTAATTCAATCAATATGTCTATGTGTTGGTTGTCTATATCTTGTTCTTGTCTTAATTCCATCATGCTAGGCTAGATCTATCTTGTGTTTGCTTAGATCTAATGAAACCTAGATATTGATTGTGTGTTGATTACTTGTTTATTCTTGTCTTGGATAAATGATTTATATGTTAGGCTTAAGAAAACTGGTAGATCTCCAATTGGTAACATGCTTGAACGTCTTAAGAAACATGAACCAACGCGCACTAGGTCTTTATTGGTTGTATTTAATGCATAAGCCACTGTTTACAATCCCTATAGTTGTGCTGGGCATGGTGTAGGAGGAGATAATAGCTCATAGAATTGGGGAGTTATGTGTGCCACCCCATGAATGGTATTAAGGAATACGATCCGTCATCCATGCAATTATAACAAGTAATTAACATGTAAAAGATATCTAGGGAGTAGTGAAATCTAAGTAAACACATTTTCTCCAATTACTGCTCACAACTTTAGTATAAATTAGTTTATTTTCATTTTTAGTATTTTATTTTGATTGCATCTTTAGTATTGGGTTAGTTGATTAGCAACTAATTCCGCCCAAATCCTTCAAACCCGAGATTCTTAATTGCTTTCCATAAAATATAAAAACACAAAAATAATCATCCCTCACCTTTAGAACTAGTATTTAGGCTTTCTAATCCTAGCGACACTATTCCTAAGCTGAACGATCAATCCCCCGGTACTTTTCACTATACTATACTACAACGATCTGGTACACTGCCTGGTGGGGGTTGTAAGCTTCTCGAGATCCCTCGAGAGGTAAAGCCTGTTGCGATTCCCACGCATCAAGTTTTTGGCGCCGTTGCCGGGGAATAGTTATTGTCTAGGTTAGAATTTCTTTTTATTAGGTCTACTTGCTAGATTCCTTTCTAGTAAGATTTTATTTTTATTTTTAGGTTTTCTTTAGTCTATCTTAGTTCTTTGTGCCTTTGTTAGTAAATCAAATTCATTGACTATTCCGTTGACCATTATGGAAAACGCGAATCCACCCCTTTCCCCTAGAGAAGTTGCTGTGTTACGTGAACAAATTGAGAGTGAGATTAGGGAACTTAGGGAGCTTAATAAATTGATTAAGGTTGAGCTCGAACATGCATTTAGTGACCTAGCGACTGCCTTGTATTCAAATGAGGACCTAGGGCCTAATGACTTTGTGAATGTTATTGAGGGACTTGAGGAGGGGGAAATAGACCCGAAGCTTAATGACTACTTTAATCTATACCCCACCAAGGAGGAGATTGCATATTATAATAACCTTATCGATAACCCGTGATCTCCTTTCACCATAATCGAACCTAAGATCAAGAGAGGCGATCCCAAGAATGCTAAGATACCATGTATGATTGGATATAGGCACATTAGCAATGCTTACATTGACTTTAAATCTCCAATCAACATTATGTCCTCAACTGTTTATAATGATATAGTGAAAACAAGACTTGAACCTAGAAGTGATCCCAAGTACCCCGGTGGAGTTTGTAACTTTGTCGGGAGAGTTAAAGGTTTACATGTCTTTGTTGGTAATTTCACTTTTGTCACTGACTTTATGATTGTGGAGGATCTTGCTAATGTTATTGATTGTCGATTATCCAATGTTGTGTTTGGCAAACCATTTGTTGAGGAATCTAAGTTGGAATATGATGAGGTAGAAGGTACGATCCGATTTGCAAGAAACACCGATAGTATCACTTATAGGATGCCTAATAGGATGAAAGAGTTTCGCTTTATATCTCGTTTTGATAAGGACAACGTTGGTGCTTTTGAGGATATTAATGAGAAGGATAAGAAAAAGGGCATGGATTATGTATGGGAAAAAAAGTGTCTTTACTACAAAGAATGCTTGGCCCTTGGACTAAGGTATAAAGTCGATGAAGAATTTGCTCAAATGATTATGGGGGCGGTTGAGAAAAAGGTGATTGATTTCTACAAAGAATATCTACAATCAGAGAGTAGAACCAATGATAAAGTCACGTAGTAACACATGACCTTGAGTCTAGCTACAAGACTCGTAAATAAAGAAAAGCGCTTCTTGGGAGGCAACCCATGTTTTGTGTGATTTTATTTGTTTGATTGTTATTTGTTTCCGTATGCATGCTTTATTTTTATTGTTAGTTGATCATGTTTCTAAATTAAAAAGTGGAAATACTTTACTTTGTTGTTTTGGCCTAGTCTTAACTCCACCTAAAAGTATTTTTGCAAAAGATAAGTGTAAGGGGAAACCCCAAATATGTTTTTAAGAAACAAACCGATCATGATTCTCCACAATATTAAATGAACATGTATATTCGTATTTGTTAGAGTCAAATGCTTGTACTGAGTCATAATGAAGTTTTGCAGGATTTTCCAGGAAGTAGGACCAAGTTTTTCCAGAAATTTTCCGGAAACTTAACATAAGAATTTCTGCAGGTCAATTCTGACGGCGTCAGGGGTTTACTCTTGACGGCGTCAGGAGTAAAAATCTGGAAATTTTACCGGTTTTGTTTTTCTAACGGAGTCTTATGGTTTTTGTGAATTATTAAGTTTTATAATCTCCAGGAGATCTGCAAACTTCATTCCACAAGCATTATATCTTATATTGTTTTCTAGGATTTAGTAACTTATATAGGATGCCGCCGATTTTACGCAAGGTTGTCTTGTCTATTTTGTCAGGTTTTACAGGTTATGTATGACAAGAAGATGATTTATATTCTGGAAGGGAAGCTTTGATTGTTCATTTTCTTGGAGGAAGATTTAACCTGGCCATCCTATTATCCATACCGAGTGAATCAGGGGAGTATTTGATTTCATTCTTTTTACTTATTTCACTTTTACATTCTTTACTTGAACATTGGGGACAATGTTCATCTTAAGTGTAAGGGGAGGGTAAAATGATGATACCTTACATATGCACTTTCGCTTGAGTTTGTTTTGTTTAATGGTAGATGTGTAATAAAACTATGAGAAATACTTGTTAGTGCAAATTTAGCGCCAAATTTAAAATTTTTTACAACATTTAGGAGTGAAACTTTAGCCATAGCAAGCGTCTCATGGATAGGAGTTGTATGACTAGCACAAAAACCATACCACTCAAAAAATTTCCACCCCAAATATGTGAGGTTCGCCCTTATATCTTTAGGAAAAAGCATTCATTGTTGGTGCTTATGAGTGTACCGGTAGTATTTAGATTCTAGAACTTGTGATAGCGATGCATCCCGAGACCGCTAGTGAGACAACATTCGTGTAGTTAGGATTTACTACATGATAAGAGGCATTAGGATAACCCTTGTTCTACACCTGTAATATAATTACATTGACTTCATAGGTCAAGTAATTCTCCCACACCTTTGCGTTGTACTCATTTTTAGTACACGATACCCCTAGTACACCCCTTCGAGCCTATCTTTTCGTTTCTAACTTTAAGCATTTTACTTAAAGGAAGAATTTGTTTACAATCCACCCCAAATGTGCAACCAAATCACCTTAGACTTCCTTGTATGCGCTCATTTTTAGTGCATTATTGTTATTTGTTAAACCCTAAGTTAACTTTCTAATTGATTACATGGTTGCTAAGTTGAGTCATATCCTTGTACATATTGTTTTGGGACGATTGGGACTCATGGGTAAAGTACTTATTTATGGAGTAATGGGGAAGAACATCATATTATTACCCCCGTATGTACGTTAATCTTAAAAGTGCTCCAAGTGTTTTAATTTTCTTAATTCGAGTCATTAGTTTAGTTTATTGTAAACTATGTAAAGATTCAAGTGTAAGGGGAATGTTCATCCCCTATGATGTATTATTTTGGATGGTAGGGTAAGAGTGTCTGCAAAAAAAAAAAAAAAAAAAAAAAAAAAAAAAAAAAAAAAAAATAGAAAAAGAAAAAAGAAAAAAATAGAAAAGAGAAAAAACATACGGACTACCATCCCTTTTTATTCTATGTTCATTTTATGTTTTTGTTATTTTTGATTTATTAGCTTAAGCCGAGTCTAGTCTTGGCTTAGCAACGCCATCTTGTACATGTAATTAACCAAGATTGTTAACTCGCCACCAGTAAAACTTCCCTTATCCAACAAAACCGTGTATTTCATATCCCTACACCTAACGTTACAACCCTTGAAAAGACCTCTTTGATAGTTTATCCTAGGTGCTTACGCCATGTGGTGGAGGTTTGATCCTTTCCCAAGCCTATGGTAATCTATTTTGCTATGACAGGTAGTGAGAGATATCTTCCGTTTCCATATTGTAATTTACACTTTATTACACCCGAGAGATGTGAGTATCTAAACACTATTTGTGAGGTGCTTGTGTATGACCTCCGTGCTTGTCTATTGGTCTTTAGTGGAACGATTATTTGTTGTAATTACTTTTATATTAGTGTTACATGACTCCTAACTTGTATTTTGAGTAGAATAAAAGCGCATTTGCTTGAGGATAAGCAAATCTCAAGTGTAAGGGTATATGATGAGGCGAAAAATGATCCGTTTTTAGGGGGTCATTTAAGCCCGAATCCAAATTTATTTGATCAAATATTGCCCTAAATCGTTTCTTTTGTGATTTTAGGTACTTTGGGAGTGAAATCTGGAAAAGGAAGCAATTCGGACATTTTTGGAGCATAAAAGTGAAGAAAACGCCAAAGTCTTAATTTTCCATGCTGGGAACAGTGCATGACGGCGTCTAGAGTAGTACCCTGACGGCGTCAAGAGTAAAATTCCATGACGATCCAGAAGAGTTTTGACGGCGTCATGAAGGTAGGGCGTCAAGAGTAAAAGTCATGTCGGCCTGGAAATGAATTGTTCTTGACGGCGTCAAATGTAGATCTAGGCAGTCCGAGGATTGTTTTGGCGGCGAGGTGACGGCGTCACCTAATTGGTCTTGACGCCGTCAGACCCCTTTTCCTATATATAGTTTTCTAGTTTTTCACATTTAAAAAGAGAGAAGTTTTGGGTGAAACCCTAAGTACGATTTTGGTGTAACTTTACAGGTTTTTCAAGGGTTCTAACCCCTTGATACCTTGCATGATTAATCAAGATAAGTGTTCTTCTAATTCAATCAATATGTCTATGTGTTGGTTGTCTATATCTTGTTCTTGTCTTAATTCCATCATGCTAGGCTAGATCTATCTTGTGTTTGCTTAGATCTAATGAAACCTAGATATTGATTACTTGTTGATTCTTGTCTTGGATGAATGATTTATATGTTAGGCTTAAGAAAACTGGCAGATCTCCAATTGGTAACGTGCTTGAACGTCTTAAGAAACATGAACCAACGCGCACTAGGTCTTTATTGGTTGTATTTAATGCATGAGCCACTGTTTACAATCTCTATAGTTGTGCTGGGCATGGTGTAGGAGGAGATAAGAGCTCATAGAATTGGGGAGTTATGTGTGCCACCCCATGAATGGTATTAAGGAATACGATCCGTCATCCATGCAATTATAACAAGTAATTAACATGTAAAAGATATCTAGGGAGTAGTGAAATCTAAGTAAACACATTTTCTCCAATTACTGCTCACAACTTTAGTATAAATTAGTTTATTTTCATTTTTAGTATTTTATTTTGATTGCATCTTTAGTATTGGGTTAGTTGATTAGCAACTAATTCCGCCCAAATCCTTCAAACCCGAGATTTTTAATTGCTTTCCATAAAATATAAAAACACAAAAATAATCATCCCTCACCTTTAGAACTAGTATTTAGGCTTTCTAATCCTAGCGACACTATTCCTAAGCTGAACGATCAATCCCCCGGTACTTGTCACTATACTATACTACAACGATCAGGTACACTGCCTGGTGGGGGTTGTAAGCTTCTCAAGATCCCTCGAGAGGTAAAGCCTATTGCAATTCCCACGCATCACGTACTAACAACAGGTGACATGCGTCCATTGGGATAACCTCACACCATAACTTATCTGTATATTTATTACCGATAGAAAATGGAACCAAACATCGATAGGTAACCTTAAGAAGATTACCTTTTTTTAACCATGTAAGTTGGTAGGGGTCGGGGTGGTGGTGGAGCGGTAAGTAAACTTTTTCCACCATGGTACTAGCAAGCATATTCTCACAGCTACCCCCATCATGGATAACGGTACAAACTTTGCCTTTCGAGGTGAATTTGGTTTAGGATATATTGTTACGAAGCCATTGCGTGTCATCAAATGTATCGTCTACCGATGTGTGGAGAAGGCGTTGAATAACAAGTGCCTCACCCATATCGGGGTAAATAACTGTGGTGTTTTCTTCTTTAGGTTCAGTGTCGTATATGGGTGCGGTATCATCAACAAAAGCAAGGACCTGTTTATTGGGGCAATCCCGTTTAAGATGACCAAGTCCTTGATAATTGAAACATCGAAGAGGACCACTTGAGGAACCGGGTTGTGCTGATTGAGTAAAGGGTTTTGGGTCAGCTTTGATTGGGCCGCCCCGTTGGACTGTGGAGGGTGTAGGCGTGGGCTTTACAGTGGGGTTAGGGCGAGTACTTGGCTTAGATCGTGTCAACAATTGTTTCTCCACCTGATATGCCAACCTGCAAACATCATGAAAGGACCAATACTGTTGCAACTGAATCACATCCGATATCTCAGGCCTGAGTGCCCCCAAGAGACGAGCAATAACCTGTTCTTCATCTTCGTCAATACCACAACGCATTCGCATGCGTTCAAATTCATGAAGGAAATCATCTACGCACAACGATTATTGTCGGAGATTGTGATAGTCCAAGAGAGAGTTTTGGCGATGATTAATGGGTAAGAACTTAGATTGTAACAACCGTTTCATCTTGTCCCACGACTCCACCTTGTGTTTGCCCTTCCGCTCCCGTTGGTTCTGCACATGTTCCCACCACAACGAAGCATATTTTTTTTTTAATTTAATAGCAACAAGTTTTGCCTTAAGGTTGTCGGGAATGTCCCGTATGTCGAAGATGCGTTCCACAGTCTGGATTTTATCAATAAAATCATCCGTGTTCATGCTCCCGTCGAATTCAGGCAGGTTCGTATGAATACCGAGCGTACGAAGTGGATCTGTGGCCAGTTCACGGTTTTGACGGCGGTGAGCAAAATTGTTTTGACACCCGTCGTGGGGATGTTCCCAGACTACCGAGTCTGTAGCTGAAGCCTCAAACCGGTCGAATTCATTCAATTCCAGTTCACGAATCCGTTCCTGGAGACGTTCAATCTCAGCAATGTCATGGGGATCACGATGTTCATTACTGTTGCCTCTGGCGTCGTATCGACGGTCGTGATGATGGTGATCTCTCCTCTCTGCAGACATCCTGAGTAACCTGAGCTCTTGATACCACTTGATACAAATTCGTATATGTGGTGACGCTAGAATTCTAGCGTGAATAAGACTTGTGTTCGGCCAACCGAACTCACAAGAAAAAACAAATGATAACTGTCAAAGACTTTCTTATTATTATAACTTGATCATCCATCCATGCATTACAATTGTTTAAATAGGAAATAGAACTAACTAACGAATAGAGAAACTAGGAAAACGATAACCACTAGAATTCAAATAAAAGATTACTATCAAAATTTAAAAACAATCTGGATGGATGAGGATAAAGAGACAACGGTTTCTAGCCACTGTTTGCCGGGTCGAGCCTCGTAACAACATCTCCGGTTGGTTCTTCCAACAGGCCCCCATCCGTATCAAAACTATTCAACCCCCTTCTAGATTTCCACAATTGGGATCAAGAGCTACGTTACTCAAGCTTTTAAAATATATTGTGTTTTAAAACTTGAAACGATCCATGGATTTTGAAAATTACAAAGAAGGGCAATCTATGCAAAGACCACCACTATTTGAAGCCAATGATTTCATATATTGGAAAAACCGTTTTGAAACTTACGTGAAGTCAAAAGATATAGATCTATGGTATATAATTATTGAAGGTGATAACATACCTACTTTTAAAGATTGTACAAATGTTAAAGATTAGGATAGCTCTTTTACCAAACATAATGAAGATCAAAAGAAATTGATTGCTAAAAATAATGAGGCAAAAATGTTGCTTTAAAATGCTTTACGAAAGAAAGAGTATGAAAGAGTCGTTATGTGTAAAACCGCTAAAGAAATTTGGCAATCTTTAATAGTCACTTATCAAGGGAACTCACAAGTTAAGGATAACAAAATTGATCTTCTTGTTCAACAATATGAACAATTTACTATTCCCGAAGATGAGATTATTGATTGTGCTTTTGGTAGGTTTAACAATATTATTACTTCACTTAAAGCACTTGATGAATCTTTTTGTAGCAAGAATTTTGTCAGGAAATTCCTTAGAGCACTCCATCCGAAGTGGAGAGCCAAAGTGACGGCAATTGAAGAATCTAAGGATCTTTCAAGCATGTCACTTGATAAGCTAATTGGAAACCTCAAAGTTCATGAAATGGTGATGGAAAAAGATTCGGAAATAGTTAAAAGCAAGAAAGAAAAAGTCAAGTCTATTGCATTGAGAGCTAGAGTTCAATCAAGCAATGATGAAGAATTTAGCTTGGATAGTGATGATGAAGAATATGCAATGGCTGTTAGAGACTTCAAGAAGTTCTTTCGAAGAAGAGGAAAGTTTGTAAGGCAACCTAGAGATGATAAGAAAGCTTCACGAAAAGATCGTGATGATAAGAAGGAAAAGGTAGAAAGAAAGTGCTTTAGGTGTGGAGACACAAGTCATCTCATAGGAGAATGTCCAAACCCATCTAAAAGTAAAACTCAATGAGCTTTTGTAAGTGGTGCTTGGAGCGATAGTGAAAATGATAACGAAGAGCCAAAGAACGAAGAGATTGCTCTTATGGCTCAAGACAGAAATGAGGTACAATCCGACTCATCTTGTTTTTCTATTGATGATGATACATTGCAAAAAGAATATAACAAACTCTGTGAGCTAAGTCCAAAAATCATAAACAAAAACAAATTTTTGAAAAATATAAAGGAATTTTTGGAAAATGAAGTATATGAATTAAAATAAAAAGCTAAGAGGTTAGAAAAGAGTAAGAGTATTGACACATTGTGTAAATCATGTGAAGAGTTTAAACTCGAAATTGAGAAACTTAAAACTACTCAAAATGATTTAATTAAACAAACCTCAAAGTTTAAAAGATTCGATAAAAGTATTTCTTGTGCGGATGAAATAATGAAACTTCAAAAGTCACCATTTGATAAAACGGGATTAGGTTTCATGAAACTAGAAACTTCAAAGAATCAAACAAAACAAGATGAGAAGACACAAGAAACTAACAAAACTGCTACAGGCACTCACGGACCAGACGGAACCCAAACCAAGGTTCCGCCCGTTGAACCCAAAAGGTTCCGAAAAGTCAGTTTCTACGACGGATCATACTAAATTCGTTAAAGTCACAAATAAGTCTAAAATTAGCATAAATGGTACAAAGCTTAAACCAGCTATTAAGATTGGAGTAGGACTTGTTAAGAATGAATTTAGAACTAAAACTACTCAACCAAGACCTAAAACTCCTATTCCCAAATGCCCCTTTCCAAAGAGCAACTACAACATTCAACCAAACTACCAACACGGTTGGAACCAAAACATACCTAGACATTACCAAACTCCAAACTTCATGTCATGGAACCCAAATGTTCCAATTTCATACATAGATCAAGTTAATGGTATGTTTAACCAAAATGGACCCATGAGATATTGGGGACCAAACATTTGAGTGTTTTTCATAAAATAGGTGTGCCTCAAAGTTAGTTTGAAACCGGATGAATGGATCAAAGATAGCGGTTGCTCAAGGCACATGACGGGAAACAAAAGCCTCTTCTCAACATATAAAAAATGTGATGGAGGTAATGTCACATTTGGTAGCAAAGTTAAAAGCAAAATCATCGAAAAAGGTACAATCTCTCATGAATCTCTCTCTATAGATGATGTAGCTCATGTTGATAACTTAGGTTTTAATCTCCTTAGTATTAGTCAACTTTTTCGGAAAAATTATAACGTCCTTTTTAGTTAAAATGGAAGTCAAATACTTAAAGATGGCATAACTAATGCGCGAGATTGCACCCTCGCAACAGGTTTTACCTCTCAAGGGATCTTGAGAATCTTGCAATCCCCACCAGGCAGTGTACCTGATCGTTGTAGTATAGTATAGTGACAAGTACCGGGGGATTGATCGTTCAACTCAGGAATAGTGTTCGCTAGGATTACAAAGCCTACTAAACTAGGTCTAGAGGTTAGGGATGATTCTTTTTGTATTTCTATATTTTATGAAAGCAAGTAAAATCTAGGGTTTTGAAGGAGTGGGCGGAATTAGTTGCTAGTCAACTAACCCAATTAACTAAAGATGCAATCAAAATAAAATAAAAATAAATGAAAATAAACTAATGTGGTGGAAACAATAATGAGAAAAGACGTGTTTACTTAGATTTCATTACTCCCTAGATATCTTTTACTGGTTGATTAGCTTGTTACAATTGTATGGATGACGGGTTATATTCCTTAATACTAGTCGTGGGGCCGTGTACAATATTCCCTAACTCTATAAGCTCCTACTTCACTCCTATGTTGAGCCGACTAAAAGCTCCTAACATGGGATCACTAGAATTCACTTATGCATTAAATACAACCAAAAAGCATAGTACACCTTCGACATGTTTCATAAAACGTTCAAGCAAGTTACCAATTGGAAGTCTGCCAGTTTTATTAGTTTAACATCGAATATAATCATACATAACAATTATAAACAAACCATCAACCAATAATCAACATCTAGGTTTCACTACATCTAAGCAAACACAGTAAAAACCTAGCCTAACATGTTAAAAGAAAGACAAGCATAAGATAGAATCACACAACACATAGACATATCGTATGATTATTGGAAAACTTATCTTCAATTAAGCATGGATGGAACAAGGGTTGAAACCCTTATTTTTACAGAAAATTTGTCTAGGGTTTAAGCTCTCCAAAAGTTCTCATAATGTTCCACACTTTACAATGAAAAATTGGAAAAATATGTATAGATAAAACATCCTGACGGCGTCACGTTGTAGTTTCTGACGCCGTCAACTCGCCGCCAAATTAAGGATCGTATTGCCTAGATCCAATCTTGACGCCGTCAAGAAGGAATTAAGCTCTGGGCCGTCACATACATTTTGACCCTGACGGCCTTGGTGACGCCGTCAGGTCAATTGCACTAAAAATGTTCTGGGCCGTCATGTGAATTTTCCACTTCCACCTCTTTTGCCAAGCTTGACGACATCATGTGTGAAGTCTTGACGTCGGCAGGTACTGTTCCCAGCAAGGATTTTGAGACTTTGCCATTTTCTTCACTTTTATGCTTCAAAAACGTCCAAAATGCTTCCTTTTCCAGATTTCTTCTCAAAAGTACCTAAAATGACAAAAGGAACGATTTAAGGAAGTAATTGATCAAATAATCACGAATTCGGGCTTAAATAACCCCTTAAAAGCGGTACACTTTTCGCCTTATCAAATACTCTTACACTTGAGATTTGCTTGTCCTCAAGCAAATGCGCTTTTATTCTAATCAAAATACAAGTTAGGGGTCATTTAACACTAGTATAAAAGTAATTGCAACAGATAATCATTCCACTAAAAACCAAAATGAGCACGGAGGTCATACACTAGCACTTCACAAATAGTGTTTAGATACTTACATCTCTCGGGTGTAATAAAGTATATATCACAATATGGAAATGGAAAACATCTCTCACTACCTGTAAGAGCAAATAGATTATTGGACACCTAGAAGGACTAAAACTGTCAAACTATGAAAAGTATGGACTGAAACAGTAAAAACAGAATCATAAGGATAGAAATTGATATTATTTAATATTCCAAGCTCAAGATTGATTATTGGACAAGTAGAGGATTATAATTGTAAATTATATATAAAAAGGACTAACAGTGTAACGCTAAAGTCGTTAGGGTAAAAATTGTAAAATTGGAAAGAGGACAAGGACCAACATATTTTATTTAACATTCTTAGTTAATTTCTATTTCCGTAAATCTATTCATGACATATGCATATTAATTTCATTTTATTTATATATTACTTAACTTTACGTTAATAATATATATATATATATATATATATATATATATATATATATATATATATATATATATATATATATATATATATATATATATATATATATAACGATATTTAAACAAGATATTAAAACGTATTATATAATTATGGTTAAAAAGGGAAAACTATGGGAAATAATTTAAATGACATATCTTGTCATATCACTTTTAAATGTAAGAATTTCATTTTCATATCATCTATTCATCATAACGATTAATCGTTATTCGTTATTCGTTTTGTATTTACCAAATAGTATTTGGTCAAATTCTTATATAAATTTATTTATCAGGTTGTTAATTGAAGCCGTTATCGTAATATCTTCCGAATTTACTTTTCAACAATCCCAGTATCAATTAAGGTGAGTCATAGCCTCGCATTTACTTATTTTTAACTCCGTGAGGGGGATACATGTTATAAATAGATCACAAGTAATTTTCTGTATGCTACCTGACTTGATATATGCCTAAGTTACCTATTGCCACAAGACCCTTAATCATGAGCCATTAATCACTAGTATATGAATGCAAATATAATGAATAGATCTATTTAAGGTTTGACAGCCTATCCCACTAATACTGGACGGAATGTCTTTTGATTAGTTGTATTAGTCGCGATACATTATATTTTTGTAAAAATAGGAATTGGCAAATCACCTATTACACGAGGGAAATATTATCATCATTGACTTGATGATCACCTCCGTTTTACGATACTTTGTTAATGTTTACGTGTCATGAGACTTAGGGCAATATATATACTGCAATATCAATTTTTCAACTGATTGTATTCCCAATACAATCTTACTTGTGTATCGAACTGATTACTAAATTTCAAACTCTATGACATCATTCAACATTTTTGTTGACTTTTAAACATGTTGTCTCAGGTAACTAGCGGAAGCAGCAAGCATGGAACGGGCGAAATTATCAAAACTTAACTACTTTCCTTAAATAATGGTGTAAAATAAAGATGTTTAATTCAGTTTAAAACACCAATACTTCTAGTATTTTAACACTCTGATGTGAAATTTTGTATTTGAATCTATAATAATGAAATTATGTTTTCAAAACGTCTCTTTCGAGCCGTTTTCTATCATTATGACTTCGATCCTTACCGTAACACCCTAATTACTATTCCTTTGCTACATCATAAATTAGGGGGTGTTACAGATTGGTATCAGAGCCATAGTTATAGAGAACCAAATGTTTTCAAACATTGAACTATAACCACACTTTCAGATAAAGTAAATTTGCACCATACTATTTTTCGCCCGCCGTGCCTGTTTGCTACCATGCTCAGTAAGTAATTATTAAGGTTATGTTACTTTAAAACTTGGTATATTAGAATTTTACATCTTTTATGTTAATAAATTCTTACTTTCACTATCTACGGGTTATTACAGTATTATGTCGATATGAGTATATCATCAGGCTCAAGTTCTGAGAAGTCTGTTGTGTCAGTTACGTCACCTATATTTCGTCATATTCTAGCACCTGACGCTGTTTCCAATGGGACAGAACCATTCGAACAAGATGAAGTTGTAGCTACGCTTGAAAATCCCTATGTGTTGGCTTTACCAGCACATATGCCCTTACCGCGTCATGAATTTGATTCATACGCACTCGTCTATATTCCACCAAGTGATGATGCCTATATGGAGAGCCAGCAGTTCCTACCTGCAGATGATATATCCCCGATACACCATCATGCTTTACCATCTCTAGCACCCGATCATCTATTTGATCTGTTTAGCCAAACTTATCCATATATATTTCACCCTAGAGAACCAATTCCTGAAGAAGTATACCCGCATCTAGCCAACTTCGTATTTCAGACTCTACTCATCCACTCTCACCATCATTACCATATCCCCCTGGTTTCACTCCCCCAGGTCATATCTATGAAACTGGAGAAAGTGCTAGGGCGGAAGTTATCCCTACTCTTTCACCTTCTACAGTAGTGACGCGTTTGGAACGCCACGAAGAGCATATAGACACGCTTCTTCAGATGATTGACTATTCATCATTAGACCATTCTGATATGATCAGCAATACCTTACATAGTCTTATGGCTAATAGGATAGAGTTGCAGCGGGGTTTGACTCAGATACAGTCAGATATCTCAGAGACACGCTCTTTCGCGATATCATTGAGAAGAGAAGGACAGAACCATACTTGGGAAGCCGAGTTAGCACATCGTAGATCAGATACATTGGAGAACCTAGTGGGAGATATGCAGATCCAGCACCATACCGAGATGCAGAATTTCCGAACCCAGATTTCATAGATGAGAGGACATGTGGACGGACCTAACCATTAGAGGCAGTTAGCATTTGTATAGTAATGAGGCATCGTAGTCTGCCGCATGTGGCAATTAATAAAGAATCTTGTATCGTTTTGTTATGTAAACTCAACTGATCAAGTTATTAATGTTATGTTGTTGGTTATGATATTACTACACGTAAATGTTAATTTATATTTATGGTTGTTCATGTGTATTAATAATGCATCTAACATATCGGAATACTTATGATTGTTAAATCAAATTAAACTTCATATGGTGCCTAATTATTGTTAGAACTCATATATATTCATTTCCTTACTTCTCAAAATCATTTAAACATAATCATTGTTTAAATTCTAAATCTATATTTCTTGTTTATCAATAGCAATATGGAGCATGCAAGTAGTGAAACTTCCAACCCTGGAGTAATCATGACACCTGCAGATGTCCAGAGAATGATTACCGAGGGCATAACTACAACTCGTGAAATTGATCACTTAAATAACATCATAGGAACAAACAATGAAGGCGATACATCTACTCATCGTAAATGTACTTACAAAGACTTCATGGCTTGTAAACCAACTAACTACAAGGGAATAGAAGGAGTTACAGAAATGGCCCAATGGTTTGAGCATACCAAAACAGTCTTCAAGAGGAGCGGCTGTCCTGAAGATAGCAAAGTTACCTTTGCTACAGGAGCTCTTCAGGGAGAAGCATTATCATGGTGGAATGCTACTGCAAATGCTATGGGTCAAGATGAAGCTTTTAAACTCTCCTGGAATGAGTTGAAGAAGAAGATGCTCAAAAAGTATTTTCTTAGGATCGAGATCAGAAAACTAGAGGATGAATTTCATCAACTAGTAGTGAAGTACAACGATCTGAGAACTTATGACAGAAATTTTCTGGAATTGTCAGTGTTATGCCCATCAATAGTACCAGATATTGAGAAAGCATTGGAGAAATATGTGGAAGGACTACCACCAACTATTGAGGGAAATGTTACCGCATCAAACCCAATGACTGTAGAAGAAGCAATGGGACTTGCACAGTGATTGTTGAACCGAGTGATCAAACGAGGTTCTACCTCCATGATCAATGAACATAAAAGGAGTGCTGATAACCGTGGGAACAACAGCAACAATCGAAACTACAACAACAACTACAATAGTAACAGGAACTACCGCAGCAACAACCAAAGCAACAACCGTAACCGAGATCAACAACAGAACCGCAATAACCATCACCAGCAGCAAAATCGTCGTCAAGAAGCTGCCAGAGCTTATGTGGCAGTGCCCACAGAAAGGAAAGGTTATATCAGGAATCTACCCCAGTGTAACAATTGTAACATGCATCATACCGGACCATGCAAGGCTACTTGTGGAAACTGCCAAAGAACTGGACACATGACTAAGGACTGCCAAGCCATTGGAGCCAACACAAAACCGATAGCAGTAAAGTGCCATGGTTGTGGTGAATTTGGACATTACAAGACTCATTGTCCGAAGAACACCAATAATGTTGCCCGTGGAAGAGCATATGTACTCGGTGATGGAAACACAACTCAGAATCCTGATGTTGTTACGGGTACGTTCTTATTAAATCAACGCAATGCTAAGATATTATTTGATTCTGGAGCAGATAAAAGCTTTGTGTCTACTTCGTTTGCCTTAATTCTAAATACTACTCCCATAGAACTAGATACTACTTACGAAATAGAAATAGCAGACAGAAATCTCCTAAGTACCAATATCCTGATTAAAAATTGCACCTTAACTCTTCAGATTAAATCTTTCCCCATCGACCTCATGCCCATCCAACTGGGAAGTTTTGATGTTATCATCGGCATGGATTGGTTATCCAAACACCATGCCAGAATCATTTGTGACGAGAAAGTTGTTCAAGTTTCTCTCAACGGTGAAACCTTTATCATTTTGTGTGGTAAACATAGAACCCAGCCTGATGAGGTGAAAAGTGAATGATGAGGCGAAAAATGAACCGTTTTTAGAGGGTCATTTAAGCCTGTATTCGAATTTATTTGATCAAATATTGCCCTAAATTGTTCATTTTGTGATTTTGGGTACTTTTGGAGTGAATTCTGGAAAAGGAAGCATTTTAGACGTTTTTGGAGCATAAAAGTGAAGAAAACGGCAAAGACTTAATTTTCCTTGCTGGGAACAGTGGATGACGGCGTCAAGAAGAAAATCTTGACGGCGTCAAGAATAAAAGTGGTGACGGCCCAGAGAGAACGTGACGGCGTCACCCAAGGCCGTCACGTGTTAATTGGTTAAAACTTGCGCGTGGAGTAGCTGATATTATTTTGGTCATAACTTTTGCATACGAACTCGGATTTAGGTGATTCCAAAGCCCACACGAAGAGAATGAAGAGATCTAAAATTTGGTGAAAAAAGTTGTCGTGACGCCATCATGATTATTTTGACGCCGTCAGATCGGGCCGACAGAAAATTAGCCTATAAAAATAACATCATAACTTCACTTTTTGTAAGCCCTAAACCCTAAGGTCGATTCCTGGGTTTAGGTGGGTGTTTTTCCAGCAACTTAGAGGGTTTCAATCACTCCATAAACATCTTGTAATGGTTTGATGATTCTATCTTAATTCATGTCTTCAATTATCATTATTGTTGCTTGTTCTTTATTAATTATGCTTGGCTAATTCACCTTGTGTCTACTTATGATTGTGTGAAACTTGTGTATAATTAATTAGATCTCATTGATTTCTTGTTGATGTTTGTGTCTATCTCCATCAATGAGGGCTTGTTGATGTGTGTGTCTATCGCCATCAATTAAGGCGTGACAATTTCAATAGATCTAGTTGGTTTAGTTTATAATTCTTGTTTCCTATTCATTCTTGTTTTGATTGAATGTCTCATCAATGTTAGGCTTAAGAAAACTGGCAGATCTCCATTGCGTAACTTGCTTGAACGTCTTAAGAAACATGAACCGATGTGTACTAGGTTTTTATGGTTGTATTTAATGCATGAGCTAATTCTAGTGATCCCATGTTAGGAGCTTCTTAGCCGGCTCGACATAGGAGTGAAGTAGGAGCTTATAGGATTGGGGAAGTAAGTACGCCACCCCATGAATGGTATTAAGGAATACAACTCGTCAATTAAAACAAGGTGTGACAATTCAATAGGTAGAATTGGATAGCTAGCAAGGAGTAACATATCATAGGTAGACATGCTTCACTTATCTTGTAGAACCTTAGTTTATTTTTCTTGCACATTAGTTTGATTAGTAGCTTTTGGGTTAGTTGATTAGCAGCTAATTCCGCCCTTCTTCCAATACCCGAGATTTTTACTTGCTTTTTATAAAATATAAAAATACAAAAAGAATCATCCTTCACCTTTAGACCTAGTTAAATTAATTTCAATCCTAACGACACTATTCCTTAGTTGAACGATCAATCCCCTGGTACTTGTCACTATACTATACTACAACGATCAGGTACACTGCCTGGTGGAGGTTGTAAGCTTCTCGAGATCCCTCGAGAGGTAAAGCCTGGTGCTATCCCCACGCATCAAGTTTTTGGTGCCGCAGCCTGGGGAATAGTTATTGTTTAGGTTGAATTTGATTTTTATTAGGTCTACTCATTAGATTCCTATCAAGTGAGATTTTTTTTTTTACTTTGTAGCTTTCTCGTAGTCTATCTTTTCTTTGTGATTTTGTATGTAATTTGCTTCAAATGGACACTTCACTTAGACTTCTAAGATTGCAAGATATGGTTGAGTGGCTAGAACACCAAGAAGTTCAAAATACCTCATTTAGAGACACCTATGAATCATATGAGCCTTCGCCTAGGATAGATTCTTATGAACAACCTCCATGTTTAGGATCTCGTTTTAGTGAGGCTAATAGAAAAAGCGACCTAGTTTGCCAAGGAATTATGGATAGAGCCGTATCAATAAACCATAAGTTGGATGAAGCACTAGGTTTGTTATTATCACTACCTAAGGATATAGGTGATCGTGACACGTGGAATGATGAGGTAAGTAACATAAGCCCACAAAATACTCAACCATCATTTGAAGCACACACACCGCCCGTGACTTACCCGGAAGAAGTAGAAGAAACTTTAGGAATTTCGATGGAGGTAGAACCCTTGGACCAGGCACCACTTGAGGATATAGGTTTGAATACTTGTAGTGATAACCTTACTCCTAGTTCTAGGGAATTTTCTATTGTTGATGAACTGGAACCTCAATCTTTACACACCTTTCCATCCTTAGATATATTTCTAGGAGACAAAAGAGAAACCGACCCACCCATCAACCAATATTATCCAGGTAGTTTTAGGATGAAGGAAGCCATTCACTCACCCCCTTCACCTCACGTGGCATATTCGCACCCTAAGGGTGTGTATCGCTACTTTCACCCACACTTAATCCTAAGTGTAGGGAAAACCTCCCCTATTTCCGTTAAATAAGGGTAGAGTCAGGCTCGTGACTCGAACAAAAACAAGCGCTTCTTGGGAGGCAACCCATATTTTTTGTGCTTTTATTTGTTTATTTGTTTCCGTATGCATGTTATATTTTTATTGTTTGTGGCTCATGTTTCAAAGTAAATTGTGAAAATGCTTTATTTTGTTTTTAACTTCGTCTTAATTGCATATAAAGGTATTTTGCAAAAGATAAGTGTAAGGGAGATCCAAATTTGTTTATAAGAACGAAATTGAGCATAAACCACAACAATATTAAATGAACATGTGTATTAGTAATTGTTTGAGTCAAATGCTTGTATCGAGTCATAATGATGTTTTGCAGGATTTTCCAGGAAGTAGGACATAAGTTTTTCCAGAAATTTTCCGGAAACTTAACATAAAGATTTCTGCAGGTCACTTCTGACGGCGTCAGGAATTAATTCCTGACGGCGTCATGTGTAAAATTCTGGAAATTTTGCTAGTTTTGTTTATACCGAAGTCTTAAAGTTTTTGGTTGATTCTTTAATTTTATAAACTATAGGAAATCTGCAAACAATCATTCCACAAGCATTATATCTTTAATTGTTTTGTTTTTATTCCTAAGTCTGGAATTACATCTAGTTGTGAGTTTTCTTTGTTCGGATTGATGCTTTGGGTTTTTGTGATTGTTTTCTCAAGTTTAACAGGTTATGTTTGACAAGAAGATGATTTATATTATGGAATGGAAGCTTTGATTGTTCATTTTCTTGGAGGAAAATCTAACCTGGCCACCTTATTATCCATACCGAGCGAATCAGGGGAGCATTTGATTTCATTCTTTTTACTTATTTCACTTTTACATTCTTTACTTGAACATTGGGGACAATGTTCATCCTAAGTGTAAGGGGAGGGTAAAATGATGATACCTTACAAATACACTTTCGCGTGAGTTTGTTTGTTTAATAGTAGATGTGTAATAAAACTATGAGAAATACTTGTTAGTGTAATTTTAGCGCCAAATTTAAAATTTTTTACAACATTTAGGAGTGAAACTTTAGCCATAGCAAGCGTCTCATGGATAGGAGATTGTATGCCTAGCACAAAATCGTACTATTCAGAAAAATTTTCCACCCAAATATGTGAGGTTCGCCTTCAGATTTGATAGGAAGAGCATTTACTATTAGTGCTTATGAGTGTACCAGTAGCATTTAGATTCTAGAACTTGCGTTAGTGATGCATCCCGAGACCGCTAGTGAGACTATATTCGTGTAGTAGGATTTACTACATGATAAGTGGCATTAGGATCTCCCTTGTGTTAAAACTCGTATCATAATTACTTGACCATTTATGTCATATTATTTGGCTAGTTAAGTCAATTAATTTTTCCCACACCCTTAGCGTTGTACTCATTTTTAGTACACGAAACCCCTAGTACACCCCTCCGAGCCTATTTTTTCATTTCTAACTTTAAGCATTTTACTTAAAGGAATATGATTGATGTTAAACCGTCAACTTATATTGACCAAGGAATGGTCAACAAAGTCAAAGAGCCTAGACCAATGCTTCCGGGTAATAGAGGGTATCACCAGGTCGTTATTTCCCGACGAGGTGTGGGTTGTGTTTTAGCGTATTTGTGATTGGGTGATTATTCACAGTAAAGGGTTGTGATAAGAATTATTTGAGAATTATGAAATTAAATAGCTTAGGAAAGCTATGTGATTGATTACGTGAATTGAGATTAAGAACATTTGAGCTAAAACCTAAAAACGTATGTTTTAATTAAAAACGTACGCAGACGAACGAAACAGAAAGTACAACTGATGAACGGAAAAGGTTACAAGTGTAAAAGTATTATTTTTACAATCCTAACAAATAAAGAAAATTTTAAGAAAAAGAAAAATTATTTTTACACTATTTAATTATTAATTATTAATTAATTACTAATTATTTATTAATTAACTAATTAAACTAATTAGATTTATTAAAAATACTAAAAAGACTTAAATTAAGAAAAATTTTACAAATCTAATTAATCATCACAGGAATCCTAAAAAATTATAAAAACTTGATTTTATGTATTTTTAAACTAATTTACTAATTATTAATTAATTACCAATTAAACTATTTATATTATAAAAAATAGAAAATGAACAATATAAATTCTAGAAAAATTTTTAAAAATGTTTAAACTTATATAAAAGCTAGAAAAATTATAAAAACTAGGTTGTACTTTATAAAATATAATTATGCTATTTAATTACTTAATATTAATTACTAGTTAAGTAAACTAAAATTAATTCTAAAAACCACTAAAAGACAAAAGAAAAATCTGAAAAAATTTCTAAAATTACTTTAACCTAAAAGAGAATTAATAAAAATATAAAAATGATATATTACTTATAAATAAGCTAAAAAGAAAATTCAAATGATAATTTCTATTAAATAGAAGCTATCATTATAATTAAAGTTGGTTTTTTTTGTGGTTTTTTTCTTTTTCAAAACTGATTATACACTAAAAACTAAAACTTTTTATGAAAACACTTTTTACACAAACCAGAAATAAGCACTTTGAGTGCTTATTAGTCCACTCAGTTGACTTTTGTTGACTGCACAAGGATTTAAGCTCAAATGGAGTAATGAGGGGTCCACAATGATTAAAATTTGTTTCTCTGAGTTGTTTGATCAATTATAAGCAAGTTTCAACCAAATAAGCAGCTTGAATAAGCCACAAAACACAAATAAGCACTTCGCTTATTGTGATTCTGAGACAGATTTGGGACAGAAATGGGAAGCAAAACAAAGTGGGGTCCACAGGTCCAATGGTCAAACTAAAGGTCAACTTATGATCCCTGGTAGGAGGGGGTTGTAAAGAGCCAAATGTGGGTCGTGGGACCCACTGAGGTGGCCACAAACTACCACCAAAGGTGGCTTGGTGAGATGGGTCTGCTGAAGCAGGGCACAAGGCATGCCCTGCAGCTGTGTTCCAGGGGTGTTTTGGTCAACTAAATAAAATCACAAAAATGCAAAAATTGTGGAATTCACAAGTTCTACTGGTATACTATCTACCCAAGAAATTTCAAACCTCAAAACCATACACAAAAATCAAATTAATTCTTCCCATTTTGGATAAATTCTGAGCATGCACCTTTTTTAACTTTTATGAGAAACTTGAATGTTGACTTTGGTGACTTTTGGTGGATGATTACTGGTTAAGAAACTTATATTAAGCAATATTACAACTATATTAAACTAAGTATACTAATCTTACACCAATTTAAAGGTTTTTTGACTCACAATTCCCTCACAGTTAACTGTGAGGGGGTTTTGAGTTGGATTTTGACTTTTGCTTCTTGAAGCAGCAACAAGCTCCTAGCTTGTTATAAACAAGTTAGGTAAAGTCCACCTACCAATTCCAAAACTTGGTACTTCCAAAAGCCTCCACAGTTCACATGCTAAGGTACCCTGTTGGCCAAATGTTGTTCTTGTTTTATTCTTTTTTATTCTTTTTTTTTATTATTATTTTATTATTATTATTTTTTTTTTACGTTTTCTAAGGTATTTAAGAGCTTATGTGAGCTTGTGAATCAGTTGTGACAAGTAACAAGCTTAAGCTTAAAACTAGAATTCTTAAAATGAAACTGAGAAATGTAAAGAGACTTTGGATTTTTGAAATGGAACTTGATATTAACTAAAATAAAACAGATTACAATCTAAATGTTTGCTGGAAAAAGTAAATTACATTAATTTTGACATAATCTTAAATAAGCTAAAAACTACACATGCAGGTGGTGAAGCCAGTGTAGGGGTGATGATGGGGGAGGGGGGCTTGGCTGGTAGTAGATAGTGGGGTGAGGTGGAAGAGGTGATGATGTGGATGGTGGTCAAAGGTTGGGGGGTCAAAGTGTTGACCGAGGGTGGAGTAGTATTATTATTAAAAACGGGGGAAGGAGTATTTTGGTTGGGAGTGGGCTGTGAGTGTGTTGTGGAGTGGGCTGTGAGGGTGTTGTGGAGTGGGCCTGGAGTGGATTGGGCTTGGGGTTGTGTTTGGAGTAATAAGGTGGTTTGGTTTTGTTTGGTTTGTTGGGTTTAATTTAGTAAGGGTCCGAATGGTAAAGTGGATAAACACAAGGACCAATTTTGAATTTCCACAAAACCAAGGGACTAAAATTGTAATTTTCCCCAAAGTATCACCAAGGACCAAAGATGCAAAGTCTAATATTCCAAAACCCATTTTTGTAATTATTTTAATTTTCAAAATTCCCAGGGACTATTTCTGCAAATTTCCAAACTCCAGGGACCAATCATGTAAATTTTCCAAAATTTTCACCCAAAGTCCGTTTTTGATAACTTTTGATTTTTTAAGGACTTGGGTTGACTTTTCTTTCAAAATAAATGAATAGGGACTATTTTGACAAATTTTGAAACTTGGGGGACTGAAACTGCCAATATTGCAAACTTTGATCGTTTTCCATTTGTTTTTGCTCATTTTGCATTTAAAACACATAAAACTCAATCCCTGGGATAATTTAAGTATTTTGATGACTTTTCGATTGTTTTTGTATGTTTTGGCAGTTTAAATATGATAAAAATGATGAGTGTTTGCGCACTCATCAATCCCCCACACTAAACTATAGCTAGTCCCTAGCAATCTTTTTGGAAAACTTGATGGATTTGAAAAACTCTGTATCAAAAGCCATCACTTCTGGAGTAGCCAGGTGGAAGAACTGTGGTACACCTGATAACCGTGTGATTTTGAGCAAACCACCAGCTGTCAACGGATTTGATTAGTCTTTACCAAAAGCCGTTTGCTTCTGGACTAGCCAGCTCTTGATGGAATAGTCAACATCTTGGTGAGCTGATTACCAATTATGGTTTTTCCATTTCCTTTACCACAAGCCATAATCTTGCGGGCTAGCCAACTCATTCGCTTTATGGGATATGGCGAGTTGATTTACCATACAATTTTGGGCAAATTGCAAGCCGTAAACGGATTTGAGTTATCTTTACCAAGAGCCGTTTGCTCCTGGATTAGCCAATCCTTTTTGTCGTTTAGACACGGCGGACTGATTACCACAAAAATTTTGAAATAAAGTGAAAAATTTTTGAAAATTTTGGCCAAAAAACGGGGGTACTTGAAAGTATTTTGCGATAAAATTCGCTAGAATTCCCCCCCTCCCAACACTTAGAATTGAATATTGTCCTTAATATTCAAAGTCCCGGCTATTATGCCGAATCTATGAACGTAAAAAGATAATATTCGAAACTAACTGCGGAAATAATGTTTTGCATTTTTCACTTTATTTATCTGTACATACAATCACACATTTTTTTTTACTTATATACATATATACATTTTCAAATAGCGGGGGGTTGGCCATTCCCCCACACTAGGGTGGTAGAAAGTAGAAAGAAATCAGAGATACGGGTGAAAACCCGTATTGTGCTATTGTTTTTGTTTATTGAGTCGCTAGCTTGACTCGATCCCCGAATTTAATTGTCCTTGGGGAAAGTTTGGAGATCCGGGACAACCATGGATGGTATGTCCTCTCCAAAGTAGTGCTTTAAACGATGTCCATTCACTTTGAAATTAGGACCGTCATTTTGAGATAATTCGACGGTGCCATAGGGGTAAACCTTAACGATAGTGAATGGACCAGTCCATTGGGTTTTGAGCTTTCCCGAGAAGATCTTGAGTCTAGAGTTGAAAAGAAGGACTCGACCACCAATGTTGAAAACGCGGTTTTTGACTTTTGAGTTGTGTATCTTCTTTGTCTTTTCCTTGTAGATCAAAGAGTTCTCGTAAGCTTGATCACAAAGTTCGTTTAATTCATTTAGTTGAACCTTTCTATGATCACCCGAAGTTTTAAGGTCAAAATTGGCATGCTTGAGAGCCCAATAGGCTTTATGCTCAAGCTCGATCGGAAGATGGCATGCTTTCCCGTACACAAGTTTGTAAGGCGTACACCCAATGGGTGTTTTGTAAGCTGTACGGAAAGCCCAAAGTGCATCATCTAATTTATCCGACCACGATGCACGATTTTCACGAACGGTTCTTTCCAAGATTCTCTTAATTCCTCGATTGGAAACTTCTACTTGTCCACTTGTTTGTGGGTGGTACGCAGTAGAAAGACGGTGAGTTACACCATACTTTTGCATGACTTTATCAAATTTGTCATTACAGAAGTGCGTACCACGATCACTGATAATAGCACGTGGAGTTCCAAATCGAGCGAAAAGAGCTTTCAAGAATTTTACAACAACTCGGGCATCATTAGTGGGTAAAGCTTTCGCTTCAACCCATTTTGACAAGTAGTCAACAGCCACGAGTATGTATTTGTTGCCATGAGAAGACGGAAATGGCCCCATAAAATCGATGTCCCAAACGTCAAAGATTTCACAAACTTGAATTGCATTTTGAGGCATTTCATTCTTTTGTGAAATATTCCCGTGACGTTGACAAGCGTCACAGGATTTGACTAATTCCTGGGCATCCTTGTAAATCGTAGGCCAAAAGAAACCGGAGTCAAACACCTTTTTGGTGGTGTAGTTTGGATTGTGGTGGCCCCCCGTGGGACCAGCATGGCAAGCCTTAAGAATTTCAGAGGCTTTCTTGGCCATAAACACACCGCCGGATGACTTGATCCGCACATATTTTGAACAAGTAGGGGTTGTCCCAGAAGTAATGTTTTACATCTTTGAAGAATTTATTTTTTTGTTGGGACGACATCCCTTTCACCACAAAGTTACCCGCAAGCTAGTTTGCAAAGTCGGCAAACCACGGGGTAATAGAATCTCCACGAATGGTAACCGCATTGAGTGTCTCGAGAGGGAATGTTTTATTAATTTCTTTCCTCTCGAAGACATCTTGGTGGGGGTTTTCCAATCGGGAGAGATGATCAGCAGCTAGGTTCTTAGCTCCTTTTTTATCACGAATAATGATATCAAATTCCTGTAGGAGGAGAACCCAACGAAGAAGTTTCGGCTTTGCATCTTGTTTTGCAAAAAGGTACTTCAAAGCCGAGTGATCCGTATACACTATGCAGTATGGCCGGAATTTTTCAAAAGCATACACCACAGCTAATAATTCTTTTTCGGTGGTGGTGTAATGACTTTGAGCCTCGGTCATAGTTTTGCTGGCATAGTGTATAGGCTGAAAATGTTTTGTTTTTCGTTGCCCCAAGACTGCCCCAATAGCATAATCACTAGCATCACACATGAGCTCGAAGGGCAAGTCCCAATCAGGGGCAACAAGAATCGGTGCTTTGGTAAGCTTTTTCTTAAGTGTTTCAAAAGCTTTGATGCACTCGGGGGAGAAGATAAAAGGAGCATCCTTTTCGAGGAGATGGGTCATAGGGCGGGCGATTTTAGAAAAATCTTGAATAAACCTACGATAGAAACCGGCATGACCCAAAAAGCTCCTAACACCTTTGACAGTAGTGGGATGAGGTAATTTTGCAATGACATCCACTTTGGCTTTGTCAACCTCAATCCCGTTCTTTGAAATTTTATGGCCGAGGAAAATGCCCTCTTTGACCATAAAGTGACTCTTCTCCCAATTTAGACATAACTTTGTGTCTTCACAACGTTTTAGCATGTTGTCTAAATGGGAGAGGCATGACTGAAACGAATCCCCAATGACCGAAAAATCGTCCATGAAGACCTCCATAGTTTTCCCGATCATGTCGGAAAATATGGACATCATACATCTTTGAAACGTGCCCGGAGCATTACATAGGCCAAATGGCATACGTTTATACGCAAAAGTTCCATAGGGGCACGTAAAAGTTGTCTTTTCCTGATCTTGCGGATCAATGAGAATCTGAAAGTAACTCGAGAAACCATCGAGGAAGCAATAATACTCATTCCCCGCTAATCTCTCGAGCATCTGATCCATAAAGGGCAGAGGAAAATGATCTTTACGGGTGGCGTCATTTAACTTGCGATAGTCAATGCAGACACGCCATCCTGTAACCAAACGAGTTGGAATCAACTCATTTTCCTCATTTGTGACAACAGTAATGCCACCCTTTTTTGGAACACAATGAATTGGGCTGACTCAAGGACTGTCCGAGATAGGGTAAATCAATCTGGCATCAAGAAGTTTTAAGACTTCTTGTTTGATTACCTCATGAATTTTTGGATTTACCCTTCTTTGTTGTTGGACTGCAGGTTTGAAGTCGTCTTCCATTAAAATCTTGTGAGTACAAAATTCTGGGTCAATGCCCTTGATGTCGGAGAGTCGCCAAGCAATTGCTTGTTTATGAGACTTCAAAACCTTTATGAGAGCAGCCTTTTCCTCAACACTTAAGTCTTTAGCAATTATGACGGGTAATTTATCATCACCCTCCAGAAATGCATATTCAAGATGAGGCGGCAAGTCCTTAAGTTCAACCTCAAGAAAGTCATCAGTTTTCTCAACATTTTTGACTTCCTCTTTATGAAGTGTTTGTGGTAGAACAGGAAGAGGAGAGGGATCTTCGTTTAATAATTTCTCAAGTATGAGAATATCCCTCTCGGGGTCAATCTCTTGGTTATCGATTCCATCAGGAATCGAGTCACTTTTGAGAAAGGCCTCAATTTCTTCTAAGATGAAGTCACTTCCCTCAAACGGAGTTAGGGAAGGAGAAGAATTGGCAATGATGGGGTGAGAAGACTGAGTGAGGTTTTCACTCGAAGAATCATCAATGAAACCTAAAATCTCTTGAGCATACTCCTCAGCAGCAACATCGATGACATCAATTTGATTCACCGATTCACAGTCATAATTGGAGGAGTATCTCGAAGTTTGATTTAGGTTGAAGGTTATGGCTTCCGTTCCAACACGTAATGTGATCTCATGCTCAAATACATCGATAAGAGCTCGCCCAGTTCTAAGAAATCCCCTTCCAAGAATGAGAGGGACCCTAGAATCGGCATCAAAGTCAACAATCACAAAATCTGCTGGAAAATGGAACTTTCCTACTTTAACGAATACGTCCTCGGCAATGCCAATGGGACGAGAAATTGACCGATCGGCAAGCTCTAAAGTTATGCACGTGGGTGTAAGTTTGGGAAGAGAGAGTTTCTTCCACACAGAATATGGCATTAGGTTAATGCTAGCACCTAGATCGGTCAAGGCGAAGCATTCAACCATACCCGGGAAAGTACAAGGAATGAGGAATTTCCCGGGGTCTCCAAGCTTTTCAGGAAGCTTTTTCAAAAGAACTGCTGAGCAGTTATCATTCAGAGGAGTTCTTGCCATCTCAAAGAGTTTCTCTTTATTACTCAACAGATTTTTGATTGTCGATGCAAACTTGGGCATCAAGAGAATAGCATCCGCGAAGCTGATATCAAAATGCAAATCTTGGAAGATTTGGAAAAATTTATCCATTTGGTGATTAGCTTTTTCGCGGAGCTTTTGTTCACTGAGACGTGATGGATAGGGAATAGAAGTTTTGGATTTAGGGTTGTCCACTGGAGTTTCTGGTGGATCAAAGACAACTCCAGGCTTACATCTGGTTTCAGGAATAACCTGAGGTTGGACGTGTGCTGTACTTCGTAGGCTAGGAGTTTGCACCTTGTCCTTTGTCACCTCAGGTTCACGATCCACTACCTTTGGAGGAGAGGAAGAAGAGGTAGTAGGAATCGCGGGTTCATCATATGAAGCACCACTTCGTGTTGTGATCGCCTTAGCATCGCCCCTCGGGTTAGCGATCGTGTTGCTCGGTAAAGTAGTACCTGAGCCCAAGGGTCGATCATTTAAAGACTTCTTGATGTCAGAAATCTGGCTGACCAGCAACTTGTTCAACTCTTCTTGGGACTTCATGAATTGTTTCAACAACTCGTCAGATGAAGGCCCGGTTGGAACAATGGCTTGATTCAGATTAGGAATATTTGGAGCTCGATTGTTCGGATTGGGACCTTGATTTTGAAAATTACCCTGATTAGGGTTGTTTCCATGAAAATATCCCGGATTGAAATTACCGTGACCTTGGTTCCAATTAAAGTTTCCTTGATTTTGATGTTGGAAACCTTGATTTTGGAAACCTTGGTTTTGATTGTGAAAACCATGACCCTGATTGAAGTTACCTTGGTTTTGATAACCTTGGTTCACTCTATTTTGATTTTGGCCACGGTTTTGGATATTTTGGTTTTGATTAAAACCAGGAGGTCCAGGATAATGATTATGAGGACAATAGCTAGGGTCCATAGGAGGGCGATGTTGATTGCCTCCTTGATTTTGGGACCCGGCTACAGCATGAGCTTCATATGGAGTACTATCAGTAGCTGTGCAATTGTAATAGGCATGCGGCCCACCACAAGTCACACAGACTACTACTTTTTTAACCTCAGCAGGTGGAGGATGTTGTGGAAATGAAACTTTCTTTGTTTGGGCGAGAACCAAAGCTTGGATCGCTTCAGTGAGCTTATCAATCTTAGCATCCGTGCTAAATTGACTCACAGAAGATGAAGTGGAAGGACCCGCATTGATTTGAGAAACAATCGGTTTGCTTCGTGTAGAGCGGACCTTAGACTTGTTTTCTATGATTTGAAAAGCTTCTTTTGTGGTTCTACTCAAAAAATTACCTCCCACGGAGGCATTGAGAGAATCCTGATCAGCTTGGCTCACGCCATTGTAAAAAGTATCGAGTTGCATCAACTCAGAGAAACCATGATGTGGACACTTGCGAAGTAATTCTTTGAAACGATCCCACGCTTCACCAAAAGATTCATCATATTTTTGAGTGAACTTGGTGATTTCGTTCTTAAGACTCGTGGTCTTGGAAGGTGGGAGGAATTCATTCACAAATTTTTTGACAAGATCTTCCCATGTCTCAATAGATCGAGGAGGTTGTTTTTCAAGCCAAATCCGGGCTTGTCCCTCCAAGGAGAATGTGAAGAGAAGAAGTTTTATTGCTTCACAAGGGACATTCTTGTACTTGATGGTCGATGTGATCTTATTGAACCATCGAAGGTGAGCATGAGGATCGTCCCTCTCAAAACCGTAGAATTGACTTGAGGTTACAAGATTGAGTAACCCGGTTTTGAGTTCAAAACTATCAGCCACGATGGCTGGAACAACAATGGCATCTCCGTAACCCTCGATGGGTGCTTGGAGAAGCTCACACATGGGGCGGTCTTCCGCCATGGTGACAGTGGGTGTGGCAACAGTACGGATCTCAGATCCGACTATTGGTGCTGAACGTCTACGAGGTCTTCTAGGTTTCCTTACAAGCTTACGTAATGGGCTAGTAGACCTAGAAAAGCGAGTGCGCATGCACTAGGAACAAAAACCAATTAAAACAAAGTCGAGGCAAATCCACAGTGAACTTAAACCAATAATCACGAGTGAATGGATTCTTTAAGAAAGGTACACCACTCACAAGGATACAAAGGCAAGTTTTTATCTTTGGTTTGGGAACTTATTATGTTCACACCCCTAGTTGGTAGGTGTTCTGTCTTGGTTTGCGACGGTTTATTTTTATGTAGAATTATTATTCACAAGAAAGAGACGAATGTTTTTGGGTTTTTGTGTATGGGTTTAAAAACATTTGGACAATATTTTTGGTATCGTCTCGTAATCTAAAATCGTTTCTCTTTAAGAATCACCTTAAAAGAAAACCGATTCAGAAAACGTTACGATCAGTTTTGTTTTTTTAATTTTTTTTTTTGGGGTTTTAACACTTTAGGAAAAGTGTTAATGACTTTTTTTTTCTGTTTTGATTTAAAATTTACAAAAGTGATGGTATTTGTACAGTGATTGAGGTGAAGTAACACTAATCTCAAATGACGCTATAGAAACGCGCACACCTCCCCGGCAGCGGCGCCAAAAATTGATTGATGCTAAACCGTCAACTTATATTGACCAAGGAATAGTCAAAAAAGTCAAAGAGCCTAGACCAATGCTTCCGGGTAATAAAGGGTATCACCAGGTCGTTATGTCCCGACGAGGTGTGGATTATGCTTTAGCGTATTTGTGATCGGGTGATTATTCACAGTAAAGGGTTGTGATAAGAATTATTTGAGAATTATGAAATTAAATAGCTTAGGAAAGCTATGTGATTGATAACGTGAATTGAGATTAAGAAGATTTGAGCTAAAACCTAAAAACGTACGTTTTAATTAAAAACGTACGCAGACGAACGAAACAGAAAGTACAACTGATGAACGGAAAAGGTTACAAGTGTAAAATTATTATTTTTACAATCCTAACAAATAAAGAAAATTTTAAGAAAAATAAAAATTATTTTTACACTATTTAATTATTAATTATTAATTAATTACTAATTATTTATTAATTAACTAATTAAACTAATTAGATTTATTAAAAATACTAAAAAGACTTAGAAAATTAAGAAAATTTTTACAAATCTAATTAATCATCACAGGAATCCTAAAAAATTATAAAAAGTTGATTTTATGTATTTTTAAACTAATTTACTAATTATTAGTCTAATTATTAATTAATTACCAATTAAACTATTTATATTATAAAAAATAGAAAATGAACAATATAAATTCTAGAAAAATTTATAAAAATGTTTTAACTTATATAAAAGCTAGAAAAATTATAAAACCTAGGTTGTACTTTATAAAATATAATTATGCTATTTATTTACTTAATATTAATTAATAATTAAGTAAACTAAAATTAATTCTAAAAACAACTAAAAGACAAAAGAAAAATCTGGAAAAATTTCTAGAATTACTTTAACCTAAAAGAGAATTAATAAAAATATAAAAATGATATATTACTTATAAATAAGCTAAAAAGAAAATTAAAATGATAATTTCTATTAAATAGAAGCTATCACTATAATTAAAGTTAGTTTTTTTTTGGTTTTTTTCTTTTTCCAAACTGATTATACATTAAAAACTAAAACCTTTTATGAAAACACTTTTTACACAAACCAGAAATAAGCACTTTGAGTGCTTATTAGTCCACTCAGTTGACTTTTGTTGACTGCACAAGGATTTAAGCTCAAATGGAGTAATGAGGGGTCCACAATGATTAAAATTTGTTTCTCTGAGTTGTTTGATCAATTATAAGCAAATTTCAACGAAATAAGCAGCTTGAATAAGCCACAAAACACAAATAAGCACTTTGCTTATTGTGATTCTGAGACAGATTTGGGACAGAAATGGGAAGCAAAACAAAGTGGGGTCCACAGGTCCAATGGTCAAACTAAAGGTCAACTTATGATCCCTGGTAGGAGGGGGTTGTAAGGAGCCAAATGTGGGTCGTGGGACCCACTGAGGTGGCCATAAACTACCACCAAAGGTGGCTTGGTGAGATGGGTCTGCTGAAGCAGGGCACAAGGCATGCCCTGCAGCTGTGTTCCAGGGGTGTTTTGGTCAACTAAATAAAATCACAAAAATGCAAAAATTGTGGAATTCACAAGTTCTACTGGTATACTATCTACCAAGAAATTTCAAACCTCAAAACCAAACACAAAAATCAAATTAATTCTTCCCATTTTGGATAAATTCTAAGCATGCACCTTTTTTGACTTTTATGAGAAACTTGAATGTTGACTTTGGTGACTTTTGGTGGATGATTACTGGTTAAGAAACTTATATTAAGCAATATTACAACTATATTAAACTAAGTATACTAATCTTACACCAATTTAAAGGTTTTTTGACTCACAATTCCCTCACAGTTAACTGTGAGGGGGTTTTGAGTTGGATTTTGACTTTTGCTTGTAAAACAACTAGTACAAGAGTTTGACTGTGATATTTTAACCCTGGGAATGAAATCTCAATAAGTTTTGACCACTAAAAAGTGTACAAGCTCAGCTAAACCAAACCATCCAAACACCTTTTAATAACAGTTCTAGCATAACTTTTCAAAGTTTTTCAAGGATTTAAGCCATAAGTCCACTTGATTATGTTTCAATGTGATGTGTGGAGTTGAGTTAAGCACTCAGGGACCAAGTTTAACTGCTTTTATCCAATAAATACCAACTTTTAAATTGTGATAGTTAATGAAGCAAATGTTTCAAATCTTATCAAAACTATTTCTAATGAACTAAATTACTTCTAACAACCCATAAGTACCACAAATAAGCAAGAATAAGCAGATTCAAACAACAAATTACACTTATAATTACTAATTACACAGTATGCTAATATTACACTAAGAACTTGAAAAATGAATACTGAAAATGGTAAACCTTGGTACAAGCTTAACTAGAACTTCTTGAAGCAGCAACAAGCTCCTAGCTTGTTATAAACAAGCAAGGTAAAGTCCACCTACCAATTCCAAAACTTGGTACTTCCAAAAGCCTCCACAGTTCACATGCTAAGGTACCCTGTTGGCCAAATGTTGTTCTTGTTTTATTCTTTTATTTATTTTTTATTTTTTTATTTTATTTTATTTTTTTTTTATGTTTTCTAAGGTATTTAAGAGCTTATGTGAGCTTGTGAATCAGTTGTGACAAGTAACAAGCTTAAGCTTAAAACTAGAATTCTTAAAATGAAACTGAGAAATGTAAAGAGACTTTGGATTTTTGAAATGGAACTTGATATTAACTAAAATAAAACAGATTACAATCTAAATGTTTGCTGGAAAAAGTAAATTACATTAATTTTGACATAATCTTAAATAAGCTAAAAACTACACATCCTCTCAGCTGCATCTCTCCATCTTTTATATCTCCAAATTAGGGTTCCCCATGGCTCCTTGTCTCTTTCCCAGCATCATTTTTGACCCTAGGATCAATACTTTTTAATCTTGACCGTTTGAGTGTTTTGGCGCCCAAAACCTTTTGTCTGTTTCTTTGAATAAATTGATGCCAGAAGTGTATTCTTGGAGTCTTGTGTTTGTTTGGGTGTAGGAGGTGAGTTTGAGTATGTAGGTGGTGAAGCCAGTGTAGGGGTGATGATTGGGGGGGGGGGGGGCTTGGCTGGTAGTAGATAGTGGGGTGAGGTGGAAGAGGTGATGATGTGGATGGTGGTCAAAGGTTGGGGGGGTCAAAGTGTTGACCGAGGGTGGAGTAGTATTATTATTAAAAACGGGGGAAAGAATATTTTGGTTGGAAGTGGGGTGTGAGGGTGGTGTTGTGGAGTGGGCCTGGAGTGGATTGGGCTTGGGGTTGTGTTTGGAGTAATAAGGTGGTTTGGTTTTGTTTGGTTTGTTGGGTTTAATTTAGTAAGGGTCCGGATGGTAAAGTGGATAAACACAAGGACCAATTTTGAATTTCCACAAAACCAAGGGATTGAAATTGTAATTTTCCCCAAAGTATCACCAAGGACCAAAGATGCAAAGTCTAATATTCCAAAACCCATTTTTGCAATTATTTTAATTTTCAAAATTCCCAGGGACTATTTCTTCAAATTTCCAAACTCCAGGGACCAATCATGTAAATTTTCCAAAATGTTCACCCAAAGTTCGTTTTTGATAACTTTTGATTTTCTAAGGACTTGGGTTGACTTTTTTTTCAAAATAAATGCATAGGGACTATTTTTGACAAATTTTGAAACTTAAGGGACTGAAACTGCCAATATTGCAAACTTTGATCGTTTTCCATTTGTTTTTGCTCATTTTGCATTTAAAACACATAAAACTCAATCCCTGGGATAATTTAAGTATTTTGATGACTTTTCGATTGTTTTTGTATGTTTTGGCAGTTTAAATATGATAAAAATGATGAGTGTTTGCGCACTCATCAGAAGAATTTGTTACACCCCACTTAAATGTACAACCAAATCGACTTAGCCTTCCGTGTATGCACTCATCTTTAGTGCATTATTGTTATTTGTTAAACCCTAAGTTAATTATCTAATTGATTACATGGTTGCTAAATCGAGTCATATCCTTGTACATATTGTTTTGGGACGATTGGGACTCGTGGGTAAAGTACTTATTTTATGGAGTAATGGGGAAGAACATCGTATTATTACCCCCGTATGTACGTTAATCTTAAAAGTACTCCAAGTGTTTTGATTATCTTAATTCGAGTCATTAGATTAGTTTATTGTAAAGTATGTAAAAATTCAAGTGTAAGGGGAATGTTCATTCCCTATGATATATTATTTTGGATGGTAGGGTAAGAGTGTATGCAAAAAAAAAAAAAAAAAAAAAAAAAAAAAAAAAAAAAAAAATCAAAAAATCAAGAAAAAGAAAAAAAAATAGAAAAAGAAAAGAGAAAAAACATACGGACTACCATCCCGTTTCCATTCTATGTTGATTTTATGTTTTTGTTATTTTTTATTTATTAGCTTAAGTCGAGTCTAGTCTTGGCTTAGCAACGCCACATTGTACATGTAATTGACCAAGATGATTAACTCGCCACCAGTAAAGACTGCCTATATCCAACAAAACCGTGTATTCCATATCCCTACACCTAAAGTTACAACCCTTTAAAAAGACCTCTTTGATAGTTCATCCTAGGTGCTTACGCCATGTGGTGGAGGTTTGATCCTTTCCCAAGCCTATGGTAATCTATTTTGCTATGGCAGGTAGTGAGAGATATTTTCCGTTTCCATATTGTGATATTACTTTATTACACCCGAGAGATGTGAGTATCTAAACACTATTTGTGAGGTGCTAGTGTATGACCTCCGTGCTTGTCTTTTGGTCTTTAGTGGAACGATTATTTGTTGTAATTACTTTAATATTAGTGTTAAATGACCTCTAACTTGTATTTTGACTAGAATAAAAGCGCATTTGCTTGAGGACAAGCAAATCTCAAGTGTAAGGGTATATGATGAGGCGAGAAATGAACCGTTTTTAGGGGGTCATTTAAGCCCGAATTCGAATTTATTTGATCAAATATTACCCTAAATTGTTCCTTTTGTGATTTTAGGTACTTTTGGAGTGAATTCTGGAAAAGGAAGCATTTTGGACGTTTTTGGAGCATAAAAGTGAAGAAAACGGCAAAGACTTAGTTTTCCTTGCTGGGAACAGTGGATGACGGCGTCAAGAAGAAAATCTTGACGGCGTCAAGAGTAAAAGTGGTGACGGCCCAGAGAGAACGTGACAGCGTCACCCAAGGCCGTCACGTGCTAACTGGTCAAAACTTGCGCGTGGAGTAGCTGTTATTGTTTTGGTCATAACTTTTGCATACGAACTTGGATTTAGGTGATTCAAAAGCCCACGCGAAGAGGACGAAAATATCTACAATTTGGTGAAAAAAGTTGTCATGACACTATCATGATTATTCTGATGCCGTCAGATCGGTCCGACAGAAAATTAGCCTATAAATATAACATCATAACTTCACTTTCTGTTAGCCCTAAACCCTAAGGTCGATTCCTGGGTTTGGGTGGGTGTTTTTCCAGCAACTTAGAGGGTTTCAATCACTCCATAAACATCTTGCAATGTTTTGATGTTTCTATCTTAATTCATGTCTTCAATTATCATTATTGTTACTTGTTCTTTATTAATTATGCTTGGCTAATTCACCTTGTGTCTACTTATGATTGTGTGAAACTTGTGTATAATTAATTAGATCTCATTGATTTCTTGTTGATGTTTGTGTCTATCTCCATCAATGAGGGCTTGTTGATGTGTGTGTCTATCTCCATCAATTAAGGCATGACAATTTCAATAGATCTAGTTGGTTTAGTTTATAATTCTTGTTTCCTATTGATTCTTGTTTTGATTGAATGTCTCATCAATGTTAGGCTTAAGAAAACTGGCAGATCTCCATTGCGTAACTTGCTTGAACGTCTTAAGAAACATGAACCGATGTGTACTAGGTTTTTATGGTTGTATTTAATGCATGAGCGAATTCTAGTGATCCCATGTTAGGAGCTTCTTAGCCGGCTCGACATAGGAGTGAAGTAGGAGCTTATATGATTGGGGAAGTAAGTACGCCACCCCATGAATGGTATTAAGGAATACAACCCGTCAATTAAAACAAGGTGTGACAATTCAATAGGTAGAATTGGATAGCTAGCAAGGAGTAACATATCATAGGTAGACATGCTCCACTTATCTTGTAGAATCTTAGTTTATTTTTCTTGCACATTAGTTTGATTAGTAGCTTTTGGGTTAGTTGATTAGCAGCTAATTCCGCCCTTCTTCCAATACCCGAGATTTTTACTTGCTTTTCATAAAATATAAAAATACAAAAAGAATCATCCATCACCTTTAGACCTAGTTAGATTAATTTCATTCCTAACGACACTATTCCTGAGTTGAACGATCAATCCCCCGGTACTTGTCACTATACTATACTACAACGATCAGGTACACTGCCTGGTGGGGGTTGTAAGCTTCTCGAGATCTCTCAAGAGGTAAAGCCTGGTGCAATTCCCACGCATCAGTGAACCACTTTTAAGGGGTCATTTAACCCCGGATTCATGATTATTTGATCAAATATTGCCTTAAATCATTCCTTTTGTCATTTTAGGTACTTTTGGAGAGAAATCTGGAAAAGGAAGCATTTTGGACATTTTTGGAGCATAAAAGTGAAGAAAACGGCAAAGTCTCAATTTTCTTTGCTAGGAACAGTACCTGACGGCGTCAAGTCTCTCTACATGACGGCGTTAAGAGTTACAAACGAGGTGGATGCGGAAAATACACGTGACGATCCAGAGAGTTTTTGTGCGTTGGAGATGAAGGCGTCACCAAGGCCGTCAGGGTCCATTTGTACATGACGGCCCAGAAGATTTTTATACATGACGGCGTTAAAATCAGATCTAGGCAATACGATTTCTATTAAGGCGGCGAGTTGACGGCGTCACGATCCAATACATGACGCCGTCACAAGTTGTAATCTATATATAGTTTTCTAAATTTCATTCATTAGTGTGCAACTTTGAGGGAAAAACCCTAGGTCGAATTTTCTAGCTTTTTCAAGGGTTTCAACCCTTTGAATCTTTCATGTTCAATTAAAGATAAGTATTCTTCCAAATCATTCAATATGTCTATGTGTTGTTTGATTATATCTTACGCTTGTCTTCTATTTAACATGCTTGGCTATATTTCCTTTGTGTTTGCTTAGATGTAGTGAAACCTAGATGTTAATTATTGGTTGATTGTTTGTTTATAGTTGTTATGGATGATTGTATTCGATGTTAGGCTTAAGAAAACTGGCAGACTTCCATTGGTAACTTGCTTGAACGTCTTAAGAAACATGATCGGAGGTGTACTACGATTTTTGGTTGTATTTAATGCGTAGGAGAATTCTAATGATCCCATGTTAGGAGCTTCTAACGGCTCGACATAGGAGTGAAGTAGGATCCTATAGAGTTAGGGAATATTGTACACGGCCCTACGACTAGCATTAAGGAAGATGACCCGTCATCCATGCAATTGTAACAAGCTATCAACCTGTAAAAGATATCTAGGGAGTAATGAAACCTAAGTAAACACAACTTTCCTCATTATTGTTACACCACATTAGTATAAATAGTTTTATTTTCATTTCTGTTATTTAATTTTGATTGCATCTTTAGATAATTTGGGTTAGTTGGCTAGCAACTAATTCCGCCCACTCTTCTAAAACCCGAGATTTTACTTGCTTTTATAAAATATAAAAATACAAAAAGAATCATCCTCACCTCTAGACCTAGTTTAGGAGACTTTCTAATCCTAGCAACATTATTCCTGAGTTGAACGATCAATCCTCCGGTACTTGTCACTATACTATACTACAACGATCAGGTACACTGCCTGGCGGGGGTTGTAAGCTTCTCGAGGTCCCTCGAGAGGTAAAGGATGCCATGTATTCCTGATTCAAGTAACGGAAGGAGAAACAAAAGAAAAGAATAAACAATTTGAAGAAGTACCAGTTGTAAAAGAATTTTCTGAAGTATTTCCTGAAGACTTGCCTGGAATTCCACCGACCCGACAAGTAGAATTTTGCATCGATTTAGTGCCTGGAGCAGCACCAGTTGCAAAAGCACCATATCGAATAGCACCCTCAGAAATGAAAGAATTATCTGAACAGTTGAAAGAACTATCAGATAAGGGATTCATTCAACCAAGCTCATCACCTTGGGGAGCACCAATCCTACTTGTCAAAAAGAAAGATGGAACGTTCCGAATGTGTATTGATTACAGGGAGTTGAACAAACTCACGGTGAAAAATTGATATCCATTACCAAGGATCGATGATCTATTTGACGAATTACAAGGATTGAGTGTTTACTCAAAAATCGATCTGAGATCTGGATATCATCAATTAAGAGTCAGGGAAGAGGACATTCCCAAGACCACTTTTCGAACACGGTACGGACATTATGAATTTCAAGTAATGCCATTTGGTCTTACCAACGCACCAGCAGTGTTCATGGATTTAATGAACCGGGTATGCAAGCCATACTTGGATAAATTTGTAATTGTGTTCATTGATGACATCTTAATCTACTCGCGCAACAAGGAAGAGCATGCTGAACACTTAAGAATTATTTTGGAGTTACTCAAGAAAGAAAAGTTGTACGCCAAGTTTTCCAAATGTGATTTTTGGATTTCTATTGTTCAATTTCTAGTCCATATCATCAACAGTCAAGGTATCCTCGTAGACCCTGCAAAGATAGAAGTAGTTAAAGGTTGGACATCACCCACCACTCCAACTAAAATTCGTCAATTCTTAGGTCTCGCGGGTTACTATCGAAGGTTTATAGAAAACTTTTCAAAGATTGCAAAACCTTTGACGTAACTCACCCAGAAAAACAAGAAGTACAATTGGGAAGAGAAGCAAGAGTTAGCATTCCAACTCTTAAAACATAAACTTTGTGAAGAACCAATATTAGCATTACTGGAAGGAAATGATGACTTTATTGTGTATTGTGACGTATCTCATCATGGTTTAGGTGCGGTACTAATGCAAAGAAACAAAGTTATAGCTTATGCTTCACGACAACTCAAGAAGAATGAAGAAAATTATACCACCCATGATCTAAAATTAGGAGCCGTAGGTTCCGCTCTTAATAGAGACATTACCTATACGGTACAAAGTGTACGGTTTTCACCGATCACAAAAGTCTTCAACATATACTGGATCAGAAGGAGTTGAACATGAGACAACACAGATGCTTGGAATTACTCAACGACTACGACTGTGAAATTCGTTATCACCCTGGTAAAGCGAATGTCGTAGCCAACGCATTGAGCAGAAAAGAAATAATCAAACCTCTTAGAGTTCGATCTCTAGGAATGACAATTCATTCACCCCTTCCATCTCAAATCATCAAAGCTCAAACAGAAGCTATTCAAGAAGAAAACCGGCCATATGAAAAGATTGACAAAAGGTCAAACAATGAAGAGAAGATTGACAGAATGCCAAATAATGAAAAAGCATTCGTGAGAAGAGATGATGGAAAGTTATGTTTCAAGGAAAGATATTGGATTCCTCTCTTTGGAGGTATTTGAGACCTTATCATGCATGAATCCCATAAATCTAAATATTCTATCCATCTCGGCTCCAATAAAATGTATCAAGATCTTAAGAAGATTTATTGGTGGCCAAATATGAAAGCTGATATCGCAGAGTATGTTGGTAAATGTTTAACATGTTCTAAAGTAAAGGCAGAGACTCAAAAACCATCAGGATTACTCGTGCAACCAGAAATACCAGTCTGGAAATGGGAACGAATCACCATGGATTTTATTACCAAATTACCAAAGACTTCAACCGGATTAGGCACAATCTGGGTCATTATCGATTGATTAACCAAGTCTGCACATTTCCTACCTATCAAGGAAACAGACGAGATAGATACACTCGCTCAGTTGTATTTTAAGGAAATTCTGATTCGACATGGAGTTCCGATATCCATCATTTCTGATAGAGACAGCCGATTCACCTCAAGATTTTGGGAATCTCTACAGAAATCTCTTGGTACTCGTTTAGATATGAGCACCGCTTATCATCCGTAAACCGATGGACAAAGTGAAAGAACAATCCAAACCTTGGAAGATATGCTCCGAGCATGTGTAATTGATTTAGGAAAAGGGTGGGATACACTTGCCATTAGTTGAATTTTCTTACAATAACAGTTATCACGCCAGCATAAAAGCTGCACCTTTCGAAGCACTTTACGAAAGGAAGTGCAGATCACCAGTCTGTTGGACAGAAGTTGGTGATATGTAACTCACCGGACCAGAATTGATACATGACACGACGGAGAAGATATTTAATATCAAGCAACGCCTACAAGCTGCTCGTGACAGACAGAAGAGTTATGCTGATGTCATGAGAAAGCCTATGGAATTTCAAGTAGGTGACAGAGTCATGTTAAAAGTTTTTTCCTGGAAGGGAATGATCCGTTTTGGAAGACGAGGAAAGTTAAATCCAAGGTACAATGGACCTCTCAAAATTCTTGAAAGAATTGGTCCAGTTACTTATAAGTTAGAACTTCCAGAAAAACTCAGTAGGGTACATCCTACATTTAACGTATCACAACTCAAAAAGTGTTTGTCTAACGAAACTCTCGTTATTCCACTGAAAGAGATCATATTGGATGACAAACTAGTGTTCACAGAAGAGTCTGTGGAAATATTGGATAGAGAAGTAAAACAACTCAAACAGAATCTTATCCCCATTGTAAAGGTTAGATGGGAGTCCATGCGAGGACCAACCTACACATGGGAACGTGAAGATAGATTCCGTGAGAAATATCCACATTTATTTTCATAGATCACACTTGTTAGCTATCTTAAAGTCGAATTTTGGGACAAAATTTAGAATGACAAGTGGGTACTGTAGAACCTTGTAAAAATTTCTTGTAAATTATAATCGTTAATAAATAAAAATCCTCGGTTGCTGTTACTGATCCCCATTATTTCAGGAAAATTTGAAATTTACTTATTATATTAATTGGTCGTTATCACGATATAATATTATTCATGAAATGACGGAACCACTTCTCGACACGTTTAACAAAATATAAATATTTCACTAATCTTAAATTAACACTAAACCGGGCCTTAATTAATTTTCAGCCCAATCATTAATTACTATTCATTCGGCCCAAAAACTTAAGCCCATTTCTAATTTTATTATTTCATGTATTAGACTAGAACCAAGCTACAAAACAACCTTCGTACACTCGATTTTTACACACGACATATCTATATTTTTGTACCACCTCTTTTCTCACCTAGCCAACTATACGTGTGCCAAATCTCAGATCCATAGGTCGAGTATTGCTACGTTTTTAGAAGGCAAAGTGTTTGTGACAAATCAACCCAAATTGACATAAGAACAAATCCAAAACTTAACCGTTTTGACTCCTGTTTGTTTCTGTCACACCCCCAAAATACCTGAATGGCAGCGGAATGGAATACCTGGGGGTGACTGTCATAGCACCACAGTTACAGTTATATTGAATGACCTAAAGTGTTGTTTGGAAAAATACATCATTTGATCATTAAAACATTCAGAGTTTACAAAACATAGGTCCCAAAAAGGTGTTGCAAGTTTATGAAAAACAAGTTCAATCCAGATCAAACGTTTCATAAGTGCAGGAAATATATATATGTGAGACACGTCGACTCCGCGACTCCATGAAGGTCCAAATGCATGCTAGCAGGAGCTACCTTAATAACCTGAAAATACATTGCTAAAACGTCAACACGAATGTTGGTGAATTCCATAGGTTTGTAAGTTAAATCGTATGTACATTAGCCACAAGTATAAAGTAAACCGACAAAATGTCAAACATGCTACATTGTCTCTTAAGCTCATGACCCCGAAGCTAGAAATAATATTGTATTGGCCCCAAAGGAGTGTTTACCAGGCACTCAAATAGTTTAGACATGAAATGCATCCGTAATTCCGTTGGAGCAACCCAAACACGGATGGAGGCGTCACCCTCAATAGATCTATTCACTCACTCTCGCTTGGCATTATAATTAACGGTCCATGATAATAAAGGGGACTTAACTTGGTAGTAAGGCAACTTAAGCAATGTATGGAATTTAATACTTGGGGCGTGTACAAAAATAATTAATGCAATGTATTCTCCCCCATGGGATTTGAAATCAAATAAGTAATTGAAAACGGGGCTATGAAAACTCACCTGAAGTGATAGTACAATATGATGAAATGATTGGGACAACAAGGCACGAACACTAGCCGCAACTGATGCGCGTAGGGATTACACCAGGCTTTACCTCTCGAGGGATCTCGAGAAGCTTACAACCCCCACCAGGCAGTGTACCTGATCGTTGTAGTATAGTATAGTGACAAGTACCGGGGGATTGATCGTTCAGCTAGGAATAGTGTCGCTAGGATTAGAAAACCTAAATACTAGTTCTAAAGATGATGGATGATTATTTTTGTATTTTTATATTTTTTAGAAAGCAAATAAAAATCTCGGGTTTGGAGGATTTGGGCGGAATTAGTTGCTAGTCAACTAACCCAATACTAAAGATGCAATCAAAATAAAATACTAGAAATGAAAGTAAAACTAAATTAAACTAAGGTTGTGAGCAATAAGTGGAGAAATTGTGTTTACTTAGATTTCACTACTCCCTAGATATCTTTTACACGTTAATTACTTGTTATAGTTGTGTGGATGACGGATTGTATTCCTTAATACCATTCATGGGGTGGCACACTTAACTCCCCAATCCTATGAGTGCCTACTTCACCCCTATGTCAAGCCGGCTAAGAAGCTCCTAACATGGGATCATTAGAATTTACTCATGCATTAAATACAACCAATAAAACCTAGTGCACGTCAGTTCATGTTTCCTAAGACGTTCAAGCATGTTACCATTTGGAGATATGCCAGTTTTCTTAAGCCTAACATCGAAATCATTCATCCAATACAACCATAAACAAGTAATCAACACATAATCAATATCTAGGGTTCATTAGATCTAAGCAAACACAAGATAGATCTAGCCTAGCATGGTGGAATTAAGACAAGCACAAGATATAGACAACCAACACATAGACATATTGATTGAATTAGAAGAACACTTATCTCAATTACACATGTAAGGGTTCAAGGGCTGAAAACCCTTGAAAAACCTGTAAAATTCGTAACAAGTTCGGCCTTAGGGTTTCTCCAAAACTTCTCCTCTCTTTATGAATGAAAATTAGAAAACTATATATAGGAAATTGAGGCTGACGGCGTCAAGACCAAATAGGTGACGGCGTCATCTCGCCGCCAAAATAATTCTCGGACTGCCTTGATCTACAACTGACGCCGTCATGTGTTAGCTTCTTCCAGGCCTTCACGTGTTTTACTCTTGACGCTCTTCATGTGACGCCTTCATGTTTGCACTGGGCTGTCATGCAATTTACTCTTGACGCCGTCAGAGTGTTGCTCTTGATGCCGTCACCTACTGTTCCCAGCAAGGAAAATTAAGACTTTGGCGTTTTCTTCACTTTTATGCTCCAAAAATGTCCGAATTGCTTCCTTTTCCAGATTTCTCTCCCAAAGTACCTAAAATCACAAAAGGAACGATTTAGGGCAATATTTGATCAAATAAATTCTATTCCGGGCTTAAATGACCCTCTAAAAGTGGTTCATTTTTCACCTCATCATATACCCTTACACTTGAGATTTGCTTGTCCTCAAGCAAATGCGCTTTTATTCTACTTAAAATACAAGTTAGGGGTCATTTAACACTAGTATAAAAGTAATTACAACAAATAATCGTTCCACTAAAGACCAATAGACAAGCACGGAGGTCATATACTAGCACCTCACAAATAGTGTTTGGATAGTCACATCTCTCGGGTGTAATAAGGTATAAATTACAATATGAAAACGGAAGATATCTCTCACTACCTGTCATAGCAAAATAGATTACCATAGGCTTGGGAAAGGATCAAAACTCCACCACATGGCATAAGCACCTAGGATAAACTATCAAAGAGGTCTTTTAAAGGGTTGTAACGTTAGGTGTAGGGATATGAAATACACGGTTTTGTTGGATATAGGCAGTCTTTACTGGTGGCGAGTTAACAATCTTGGTTAATTACAAGTACAATGTGGCGTTGCTAAGCCAAGACTAGACTCGACTTAAGCTAATAAATGAAAAAAATAACAAAAACATAAAATAAACATAGAATGAAATGGGATGGTAGTCCGTATGTTTTTTTCTCTTTTCTTTTTCTATTTTTTTTCTTTTTCTTAATTTTTTCGATTTTTTTTTTTTTTTTTTTTTTTTTTTTTTTTTTTTTTTTTTTTTTTTGCATACACTCTTACCCTACCATCCAAAATAATACATCATAGGGATTGAAAATTCCCCTTACACTTGAATTTTTACATACTTTACAATTAACTAATCTAATGACTCGAATTAAGATAATCAAAACACTTGGAGTACTTTTAAGATTAACGTACATATGAGGGTAATATATGATATTCTTCCCCATTACTCCATAAAATATGTACTTTACCTATGAGTCCCAATCATCCCAAAACAATATGTACAAGGATATGACTCGACTTAGCAACCATGTAATCAATTAAAAAGTTAACTTAGGGTTTAACAAATAACAATAATGCACTAAAGATGAGTGCATACACGGAAGGCTAAGGCGATTTGGGTGTACATTTAAGTGGGGTGTAACAAATTCTTCCTTTAAGTAAAATGCTTAAAGTTAGAAACAAAAAGATAGGCTCGGAGGGGTGTACTAGGGGTTTCGTGTATTAAAAATGAGTACAATGCTAAGGGTGTGGGAAAAATTAGTTGACTTAACTAGCCAAGTAATATGACTTAAATGGTCAACTAATTATGATACGGGTTTAACACAAGGGTGATCCTAATACCTCTTATCATGTAGTAAATCCTACTACACGAATGTAGTCTCACTAGCGGTCTCGGGATGCATCACTAACGCAAGTTCTAGGATCTAAATGCTACCGGTACATACGTAAGCACTAATAATGAATGCTTTTCCTATCAAATCTAAAGGTGAACCTCACATATTTTGGTGGAAAAATTTTCTGAATATACGGTTTTGTGCTAGTCATACAATCTCCTATCCACGAGACGCTTGCTATGGCTAAAGTTTCACTCCTAAATGTTGTAAAAATTTTTAAATTTGGCGCTAAAATTGCACTAACAAGTATTTCTCATAGTTTTATTACACATCTACTATCAAACAAACAAACTCAAGCGAAAGTGTATTTGTAAGGTATCATCATTTTACCCTCTCCTTACACTTAAGATGAACATTGTCCCCAATGTTCAAGTAAAGAACGTAAAAGTGAAATAAGTAAAAAGAATGAAATCAAATACTCCCCTGATTCGCTCGGTATGGATAATAAGGTGGCCAGGTTAGATCTTCCTCCAAGAAAATGAACAATCAAAGCTTCCCTTTCAGAATGTAAATCATCTTCTTGTCATACATAACCTGTAAATCATGAGAAAACAAACAAGGCAACCTCGCATAAAATCGGCAGCAATCTATATGAGTTACTAAATCCTAGAAAACAAAATAAGATATAATGCTTGTGGAATGAAGTTTGTAGATTTCCTGGAGATTATAAAACTTAAGAATTCAACAAAAACCTTAAGACTCCGTTAGAAAAACAAAACCGGTAAAATTTCCAGATTTTTACACGTGACGCCGTCAAGAGTAAACTCGTGACACCGTCAAGAGTAAACTCGTGACACCGTCAAGAGTAAACTCGTGACGTCGTCAGAAGTGATCTGCAGAAATTCTTATGTTAAGTTTCCGGAAAATTTCTGGAAAAACTTGGTTCTACTTCCTGGAAAATCCTGCAAAACTTCATTATGACTCGATACAAGCATTTGACTCTAACAAAACGAATATACATGTTCATTTAATATTGAGGAGAATCATGATCGGTTTGTTTCTTAAAAACATATTTGGGATTTCCCCTTACACTTATATTTTGCAAAAATACCTTTGGATGAAGTTAAGACTAAGCCAAACAACAAAGTAAAGTATTTTCACCATTCTAATTTTGAAGCATGATCTACCAACAATAAAAATAAAGCATGCATATGGAAGCAAATAACAAACAAACAAAATAAAATCACGCAAAGCATGGGTTGCCCCCAAGAAGCGCTTTTCTTTATTTACGAGTCTTGTAGCTAGACTCAAGGTCATGGGTTACTACGTAACCTCATCCCTTGAGATGATGTATCCCATGTAGTTGTGATCATTACTATTGTGGTGGTAGTGCCTCAACCTGTCGATACTTGCAATCACTTCTCCACCTACTTTACTTCTCAGGTTAGCCATCCCATCTTGGTTCATGCTCTCAATTGTGAAAGGCCTATACCACCAAGGACTTGGTTTATCGGGTGGTATTGTTGTTTCCAAGTGTCTTAAGAGTACCAGGTTCCCTTCCTCGAATGGGATATGACTTTCTGCTGGTCGATTATGTTCAAATTTGACATGAACCTTATTACTTTTGCTTCTTTCATATTTAGCCTCCTTATAGCTTTTGATTATTGCCTCCCATGCAAGAATTTTATTTTGAATACGAATGGGTGTTGTGTCAATGTTGTTTTTGAGCTTTCTCCAACTTAAATTCTCATGTCCACTTCGCGGAGTCATGGGGAAGCTAACCTTTCTTTTTCCAGATTTAAGCTCAATTTTCCTGCCTTCATACTTAATGACAGCTCTATCGGTGGCGAGGAATGGTGCCGCGAGGATTATTGGCATGCATCCATCTCCTTTTGTTGGGAACGTAGTTTTACTATTTATCAAGTCTCAGTCATTTAATTGTAATAGGTTGCTAAGGCTTGTATATTTATTATAACTTAAGGCTTATGTAGCAAGCCCATGGGCCTTAAGCCCATTTCATTTTCAAGATAGGGAGGAAGGGAGTGTTGCCCTAGTCCTCACCTATAAATACTATGTAACCTCTCCTTTGAGAGGGGTTGTTTTCTCTTGGTAATTTCATTTTTCTTTCATTCCATTCTTAAGAGTTCCTTCCACTCTCTCTCTCTCTACCTACTTTCTCTCTCTAGATCTATTAGTGATTATGTTATTAAAATCGTGACCTAACAAGTGGTATCATTCGCCAAGGGATAATATAGGTTGATTTAGGTTTGATTTGGTAGTAAAAACTTGGTTTTGTTGTGTATATGTGGTATAATGGTACTGTTCATCGCCTGAGTTTTCGAGTTAGGATTGGTCAGTTCTTAGAGTTAGGGGTTAATTTTTAACTTATCGAGTTAGGTGTCATATTCTTAGCGAGTTAGGGGTCAATTTTTAACTTATCGAGTTTGGTTTCATAGTCCTATCGAGTTAGGTGTTAATTTTCATTTATCGAGTTTGATATCTTGGCGAGTTAGCCTTCATTTCCTAATCGTTTATCGAGTTAGGCGCGTTGTGACTTAACTAAGGGGAAACTCTGCCCAGCTCTAGTCTATCTACCGAGTTTGGAATTCCAAGATCTTACCGAGTTAGACAACATCTTTACTTACCGAGTTTGAGTAACTTACTAGAACTTATCGAGTTAGGAATCTTGATAAAACTTATCGAGTTTGAAACCAAATTGAACATACCGAGTTTGAAGACAAATTGACCAAACCGAGTTTGAAGATAAATCTTTACATACCGAGTTTGAAGACTAAGAGAACATATCGAGTTTGAAGATTAATTGACCATACCGAGTTTGAAACCCATTTGGTCATACCGAGTTTGAAACAACATACTAACATACCGAGTTTGATATCAAAATTTTCAAATCTAATTACAACCTTATTTATCTTTATCGATCCAAGTTTTAACATAATCACTTACCTAAATTTTTTGCGGGAAAATTTGAGTAAAATTTAATTTTTACCAGAGACTAAACGTTCAATCTTTACGCGAAATTTAAATTTTGGTATAACGTTGAAAATTTTGGCCCAAAATTCAAATTTTTAGGCCAAAATTCAAATTTTTTCGGTGAAATTTGGCGGCAAAATTTTTGAAACTCAAATTTTTCTTGCAACCTTATTATTGCATTTCATAGTAATTTTCAAATTTTGGGAAAGAAAATTTTTTCAAATAATTTTTGGAGGGAAAATCTGAATTCACTATTTCGACCTTGCGTGTGACATTTTGCTTGATTATTTCGATTACAACGCAACAATCAAGGGGGAGAGCAATGTCATCTATAACGTCTCAATCACCTTCTTCCAACTACCTTCCTCACCAATATTCTCATCAACAACAAAGTCACAACTCCCTCATTCGCCATGTTCTACTCTTTGGCAATGAATCAAGGGGGAGAGCAATGTCATCTATAACGTCTCTATGCATCGTACAGAAGAACTTCATCACATCAGAATGAAGCAAATTCTTGAATCCTGTTTAAGCATGAATCCTCTGAAGACCATTCTCCCTGCTCCACCATCTCCAGCTGTTGACCATGGATCCTTAATTTACACTCCAAATGGTCTCTTCTTCAATCCTCCGAATGCACCTGAGCCTTTCTTCATTCCTCAGTACCATCCTGCTATACTACACAATTATGTGCAATCTCTTCTGCAAAATCTAGTGAAGCTTTGTCAAGTATCTACAGAGAAAGGCAAAGGCGTAATGACGTCTAGTTCTGAATGGTTAAACACAATGGAAGATACTAATGATGAAGAAGATCTTATCGAACCAAGCATGGCATTCTTGGCATATACGGAAAATATTGCAGATGAGGAAGCTCATGATTATGATTCAACCTCACTCTCTGACGATAATGTTGAATACAATGCCACACTTAGTCAAATGGAAGTTGAAGGGGGTAATCTCAATACAGTTTTGCAAAGTGTCATGGGAGATATTCCATCTGATGATGAATATGCAGATTTGGAATCCAATACAGCAGATTTGGAAGCCGATACAGCAGATGTGATGTTAATGGCAAACATGCAGGAATTTCACATGGATAATACTGGCTCAGAGTATGAGTCTGATAATTTTGTAGATCCAGTTGTGAGATTAAACAGAGAGAAAATGTATCAATCAAGGTCTCAAATGCATGAACGAAGTCACAACTCCATCATCTCAGACTTCATACAATTTACGAGTCAGGCTTTATCAAATTCCCGAAATTCCCGAAATCGAGCTGTCAAGCAAGGTGAAAGTGTTGTGATACAAGGAAGTATTACTCAAAGGCTGGTTGGGAATGGTGAGAATACAGCAAATGTAGTTAATGTAGGCAATGAGGTTAAAATATTGGAAGATAATTCGGGTGTCATGGAAGATACTGAACCAGTATACGACACAAATGCTTCTGATGACTCTAAAGACCCATTTGAGAGAAAGATGACTGAAGCTGAGAAAAGAGCCATCAATTCTACAGAAAGTTGCTTAGCTCATTTTGAATCAGTTAAGACTCAATGCAAGATTCTCTCAGATGCATGGTTTCCTACGGGGGGTACCTTTAATGCATTCTTCGGAACTGGAATGGATCGTCTAACCTTCCAAAGGAAACTCCGAGAAAACATTGTTCAAATTGAAAAACAAATTGAACAGGGAAGCGATTGCATGGCAGGATTTAGAGCGCTCAAGGCTCAGTTCAATGTGTTCATGGCATTGCATTTTAAAGCTCTCATACACTATAAATATGAAAGCAATGTATGGAGAGAGAACATCACAAGTATGGAGGTTGAAGATTTTAGAGATCAACTTGTTTGACGCCTAAACCGCTTAGAATTTATGCTTAATGAAAGATCACTTCATCTGAGTGCTATCAAAGAACTGAAGTTGCAGATTCAAGAAGAGCAAGTGCATAAAGATGATTCATTGAAAGCTAATGTGGTTGTCATGGAAAGCAAAGGGACAGAATCAGAAGTGCAGGATGACAACAGCAGATTGAGGAATGATAAAGATGCAGATTGTGCAGAGATCATACCCTTCTATGACTCAGAGCCCAACCTTGACAAAGGACAGATGGATGAGGAAGATTTCATACCCATCTATGACAAAGAACCGAACTTTGACAAAGAGCAAATGGTTGAGATACAATCTACTGTTGATCATATTATGCCTGCATATGAGAAACAACAATCTGAGCAACCTAACTTCAGTAATGAAGGAGAGGTTGACCAGGATGTTGTTCAATGTCTAGTAATACATTCTGAGTCTGAGTCCTTACCTGATAATCCAATTACTGAAACATCATACCAAACTCTTGAGTCTGAAAACCTTCTTCTCAAAAAGACCATTGCCCAGTGTCATAAAGATTTTTCAAAACTAGAGGCACATTGCATCTCACTTGAACTTCAAATGCAAAACGAATCTATAAATTCAGGCAACAATGGTCAATTTTTGAATGAACAAAGAAAACGTGTGGATACATTAGTTAAAGAAAATGAGCTTTTAAAAGGTCAAATTCAAGAAAAGGTGTTTGCACATGCTGCATTACAAAACAAATTAAGAAGACTGACTGGCCAGAGTGTGGATACTAAGTTTGCAAAACCATCAATCTTGGGGAAACCGCCTTCTAAAAAAATCAGAAAACAATCAGTGGTTAGACAACCGACTGCATTTAAATCTGAACGACCTAAATTTTCAAAACCTTGGTTTGCCTCCCAAGTTGTTGAGAAAAACAATTTGACAAAACCAGTCACTCCACATTCTTGGCCTAAGGAAAATGCATCTGTGTCTGCTAAATCTCAACACGTGATTATACCTGGCTCATCTAGGATCAGTTCAAAAACAGTGTCTAAAACGAGCATTAAAAGTAAAGAGTTTTATGGCAAATATGACATGTACAAGAACTCTGATCTAGAAAAGGCTAGGAAAAAGGCGTTACTTCAAAAGGATGGAATTCTAGGTTCAAAACCTCATGTGATGCCTTCCACTGTAGTACAAAACACTTCTTGTAGTAGCACTCCAAAACCTAAGAGTAAACAACAAACTAATAGGAATTGGCTAGCTTCTAAGAGTAGTTGTGTAAATAATCATGTTGTTGGTGCTTTAAAATATCTTCAAAAGGGAAATTCACTTGAAAAGGCTCAATCGACTAAGACAAACAAACCTGTTGAACCAAAAGTCATAAGTCAAAAACCTAAGAAGTGGATCAATATAGGACGTAGGTTTTCTCAACGAAGTGATGCTCCCACATTTCATTCAACTGCATCTAAAAGGAAAACTTCTCCTAGATCTAACACTAGGTGGGTACCCACGGGTAGAATTTTCAAATCGATTGGTCTTAGGTGGATTCCTACAGGAAAGATTTTAGACATTTGCACCAAAACTAATGTGAACTCCACTATATCTACCCCTGAGACAAGAAGGAAAACCGTCGGAATTGTGTGTTCGAGTGTCAAGAAGATAATTGACACTACATCTTTATGCTTCTAACATCTGGAACCCAATTACTCTTGGGGATCCTTGTTCTCTGTTTTCTTGTCTCTTCTTTCTTTCTTTGCAGATTCTTCAGCAATGGCTTCGAAACAACTTAGTTTCGGACCCGAGCTTAATGGGATGGCTTCGGAACAACTCAGTTTCGGACCCGAGCTTAATGGAATGGCTTTGGAACAACTCAGTTTCGGACCCGAGCTTAATGGAATGGCTTCGGAACAACTCAGTTTCGGACCCGAGCTTAATGGAATGGCTTCGGAACAAATCAGTTTCGGACCCGAGCATAATGATATGGTTTCTGAGCACAACAGCTTAGGACCCGCATCCAACCGTTTAAAAGCACATCAACAATGGTTTCTGAGCACAACAGCTTAGGACCCGCATCCAACCGTTTAAAAGCACATCAACAATGGCTTCTGAGCACAACAGCTTAGGACCCGCATCCAACTGTCTGAACTTTTCGGATTCTTCGGCTGAACCATCGTCTCACTCGTAAAGAAGTGGAAACCTTGTTTGCTCCATTGTTTGATGATACGATTGAAAACCGTCTTTCTGAGATCTCACCAATTTCCGCTGCACATCTTGATCACCATCAAGTACCTGATTCATCTCAACAAACAACAACAACTGTTGGGAGAGACGGTCCTCCAATTGCATCTCCAACAAGCACAGAACAAACCGGGTCCAACTCACGACAACCAGCTGAAGACTCCATACCTAAATCAGTTCCACAAACCGCAGAGCATGACCCTGAGGCGTTCTTTAATCCGTTTGCACCGGCTCAACTCATTCCTGACATTACTGAGTCGTCTACACGCAATTTGGATCCTGCTCACATGCGAGATAATTACCTCCATCAAGGTTTGTTGATTTAGTTCACCATATTGGTATGCGGTGTTTGACTCCAGATGATTTGCAAAATTTTCTTTATAACTAAGTGAGTCAAACATTTAACTTTTTTCTTTAAATATTAAAAAAAAAAAAAAAAAAAAAAAAAAAAAAAAAAAAAAAAATCTTCTTTCTCTGTGTACAAACTTCGTAACTTCAAAACAATGTTCCTTCATTAAAACAAATTTTGCTTTACTCTGTCAAAATGGAACATGTTTTGAGGGGGAGAAAACTTTTCACATTATCATGAAGTTTGCACACCTCATCATAATTCTTCAAGGATAAAATGTTTCTTCATCATTTGTATTAAAATCTCATTTTCAAAAACTTCTATGATCTCTCGAATTAAAATATACAAAAAGATTTCACAAAATATATGCTAATTCGAGGGGGAGAAAGGAAATTCTTTTTGCAATGATTCCAAGTTAACCTTGTTTGGACTTCAAATGGAAAAGTAATTAACCTTTAATGAGTAAAGTTCACAAAAGTCTTAAACTTAGGTAAAAGGACCTTGCATGGAAAATAAAACAGGCTCTAATCAATGTTTTCTCACATGTTCTCAAAAGTTGCACACATGATTAAAACCTCAACGAATCAGACTAACGATTTTTTTTCCTCGATTTTATCCACAATTGTGAGTTTCAAATTTCTTTATGCTTGTTGTCTAATCGTTCCCTTAATGTTTCAAGTGTTTTCAACGGTAAAAAGGGCATAATCAGAAACTAAGGTTAATGTAATTATCGATCGGGGCTTTCATGTGTTTAGTCTAATTTATTATTTCATATAGCTTTAGAGAACACTAAAGTATGCTCGATTGGTGTGTTTGCACGATTAGAAGCAACATAGGTTTGAAATCAAGTGATTTAGGGTTTAAGATTTCGATGTCTTTGCTGCTACTAGGATGTTTAATTGTACAATATTCATGCATTATGATGCTAAAATGCTTGCAATGTCTCTAATCATAACCCCTAACCATTATCATAATTGGAAAATCTCGAGTGATAGGATGGGTTAATCTGTGATCTTGTGTGTTAATTTGAGAATTCTGAGCACTTAGGAAGATTTAGAATGTGATTTTTGATTCATCGGTATACTTGTTTGTGCCTGATGCATTTTCTCTGTGTGTAAGTATATGTAATCCCATTGAAAGTCAAAATTTCAACATTCGACAAAATGTTTCTTATGGAACATATTTTGAGGTCAAATGACAAAATGTGTTTAAAGGCTAAACTGGTAAATGGATTCAAAATGGTGAAAAACAATTTTTTCCAAAATCTACACTCTCGTTTTACACCGGTAAAGCAAGTGTGGAGTCCAAAGCAAAGTTGTTCAAAACCTTTCAAATTTTCAAAATCTGGAATGCTTTGGCTTCAATAAAAGAATGTCTCTGATCTGAACATCCCAAATACCGGAAGTTTTCCATTCATCACAAAAACAAATCTTCAAAAAGAACCCATGAGGTTCAACTTTAGATGGAAATCTTTTTCAGATTTTTAAAACTCAAAAGAGAGACTCCGGGTCTCAAACAACTTTCAACAGTAAAAGAGTTTTGAATTTCAAGCATTCTTTGTTGTATAATACTTGATTGTGTTTTCTAAAACCTTGAGCAGAATCATCTCACGAATTTTTTCAAAAAGTATTTCTTAAATACGATTCTAAATTCTGCTCAAGAAGACTATCTCTCAAATAATGATCATTATTTGAGGGGGAGTGTTTTGTTTAATAGAAAAGTAATTTTGTATAAAAACAACGACTTATGCACTCATTTCAGTGTACAACTCGGGTTTCAGAGAAAGGAGAGTGTCTTGCTAAACCATTCATTAAAACAAAACGTGCACTTATCCTTGAAAACAAGAAGAAGTTCTCATGCAAAGCTTATCTAAAACTCTCTTAATCTTGAGCAAAATTTATTCAATATTTTTCAAAAGGTTTTTTTCAAAACTTTTCAAAATTTTGCTCAAGATTTTTTCAAATCTTTACTCCCCTATTCGATCCACAGTTTAAAAAATGTCAAAACACATGCTCGTTTTGAGGGAGAGTATTTTGAAATCAAAATGCTTTGTCAAAAATCATGTTTTTGGTTTGTGCACACATAACAGTGTACAACCCGTGCTTGTAATTTAAGGGCCCTGAGGTACGCTTCAGTGCCTCAATCCTTATATAAGGAGCGAAGGCTTCTTACTTTTGAGTAGAATTAATCAAACATTTTCTGATTTTCATAATTCTGCTCAAAAGTCAAGTATTTCACCTCAATGAGTATTCACTTGTTGAGGGGGAGCACTTGAAAACTCATCGTTTTTTTGGAAAACAAAAGTTCTTGTTGAAATCTCCCCATAAGACTCAAAAAGCATATTTTAATCAAATGTTTATCAAAAACAACATCTTATATGCTATTTTTGAGGGGGAGAAAAGGAAAGTGATTAAAATATGAAAGTTAAAAGTTGCTGTAAAGTCAAATCTCATGCGAGCTAGACTCAGATTCACCCAGGAATTGACGAAACATAAAAGTTAGTAAATTCGAAAAGACTTTTCCTCGACGGGTAATAACATCAAGTTAGTTACTAGAGCTAGTTGTCACCTAAAAGCTGACAATGGAACTCTTTAACTAGCCACGTAAGCGTGTCTCGAAAAGGATTTGTCTTAGTAGAAATGTACCGTTTCGAGAAAATTTCTGTGCACTTGACCAGGCCGGGTAATAACTTCAAGCTAGTCTAACTAGTGATGTAAGCGTGTCTCGAATCGGTCTTGTTCACTGAAAGTGGATCAATTCAAAAGTGCTCGCTCCTCCCGCATGTGCAAATTTATTAAATACTTATGAGCACATGTGAAGGGGGAGCCCTTCGTAAATACACAAAACTCTCAAAGTGTTAAACAAAAATGTTTGATGAACACAAACACTTTGAGAGATTTTCAAAGGTTTCAATGGCAATTATAGGATAGTCATGGAGTTATAAGGTGACAAAGGTTAGGAAATAACCGTCCTATGATCCGCCTAAGCCGGAGGGATCTACCCAAGGACATCACCAATAGTTAGAACTAGAAGTCCTTAGGTATGATACAAAAAAAAAGGAGTAAAGAATGAAAAAGGAGAAAGAAGGGGTTGAAGAATGAAAAAGAAAAGTAAAGAAAAGGGTGAAAAGAAATAGCCCTCTATATGTTCAACCTTAGGGCAGACATCGGGTTCAATTCATATGCTACTGGCTGTTGCAAAGACAACACCGGTATTGAAGATAAAGACGTCATGGACCCAGTGATGCAATGCACTAAACCTTCTAGCCACTCAAGTTCTCTTAAAAGAGCTTGTTTCATTCTCACGGGGAACCAGTGTAATCTATCGACTTATCTCTTAGAGATAGTTGATATTGAAGCAGGAGACCCCTCCCTAGTCTCCGTATAGGAAACCTAAGTGAGCACTTATCGAGTCTAGAGCCATGAGATACATCAAAGATCTCTTAGGAACACTTAGTATTTCTGCAACTGGTGTTCTACATCAATGGGCACCAGCTGTAAATTATTGAGTCCTTCGCAGATCTTAGCAATCTGCCTAGAACGTTTATGAGAGAATTGCATAAGTATTTCTCTATGATTGAACGGAAACTCCTGTCAGGGTCATCATCTAACAGCCTTGACAGGTTACTTCGGTAACTCCTCGTGAGTTACGCTTAGTGTTTGCGGTGGTTTCTAACGGTCTACAGTCGTGGAGTGATCCCCAGCGACTCACCCAGTCATTGAGCTACTTAGTAGGTCTCGTAAGCTCCTTCGGGAGTATCTGATATGGGAACGGCCTTGATAAGGGTTAGAAGGAGTCTTCACACTATGCTGTTGACGATCTCTAATTTCTTATCTGTAAGTACCGGTTGTTTATTGCTAACTGTTTACTTTCAGGGACATATCATCTCCATGGAGACTGATTCCGCATGCTCATACATACATCTTGAAGTCAACAAAAGCTCCCTCAAAGATCTAAGCAACACAATGTTCAAAATTAGATTCTACGCCAAAAAGAAGAATCTACAAAGTTTAAGGACTAAAGATCTATGTGTATGAAAAGGAACTACGTGCATGTGAATGTCTAAGTTCAAAGGTGTATAAGCATGTTGGAATGGACGACGACCACCACAGACGCAGAAGTGACGCGTGGCAGATAACTTCATAAGATGATCACTACCACATCTATTACGAACAATGAACAATGAAGAAAAAGAACACCCACTCTCTTTTGAAGACGTCTTAGTCAAAAGTCAAAGACAAAGAAGAAGACGTCAAGCAACCGTGATGACCGACCCTTAGGGGGAGATTGTTGGGAACGTACTTTTATATTTATTCAAGTCTCGGTCATTACATTTAGTAATAAGGTGATCACAACTACATCAACTAAGAACAAAGAACGATGAATGATTTAGAAGACGTCTAAAGCATTGAAAGTCAAAGATTAAGACGAAGACGTCAAGCAACCTTGATGACCGACCCTTAGGGGGAGATTGTTAGGAACGTAATTTTACTATTTATCAAGTCTCGGTCATTTACTTGTAATAGGTTGCTAAGGCTTGTATGTTTATTATAACTTAAGGCTTATGTAGCAAGCCCATGGGCCTTAAGCCCATTTCATTTTCAAGATAGGGAGGAAGGGAGTGTTGCCCTAGTCCTCACCTATAAATACTATGTGACCTCTCCTTTGAGAGGGGTTGTTTTCTCTTGGTAATTTCATTTTTCTTTCATTCCATTCTTAAGAGTTCCTTCCACTCTCTCTCTCTACCTACTTTCTCTCTCTAGATCTATTAGTGATTATGTTATTAAAATCGTGACCTAACACCTTTATCATCGATGATCATAAAATCAACGGGGTACATCAATCCTGCGACGTTAACTAATACATCTTCTGCGATTCCTAGGGGGTACACGTACGAGTGTCCAGCGAGGGACAACCTAACACGAGTAGGGGCTGGCATTTTTGACGTTAGTTGGATGTAAATAGTTAGGGGCATAAGATTTACTTCCGATCCTTGGTCGGCGAAAGCACTAAGATATTTCAAATCCCCGATGCCAGTTGATATCTCAAAGTTCCCACACGCTATCTGCTTAGTAGCCACTTTTTGTATCAATAGCCTCTCGAATATTGACCCCCCAGGTAACGTATCATACTCATCCTTTCCCTTTTCTTTTTTTTTTCAGAACCCTGTTTGGAAGGTTGGTTACGCCCGTCACCCTTAATCCAATTTGTTATGGTGTTTTCGTTTATATCATGTTTCAGGTAGTGACTCAAGGGCTAGGATTTTGGTGGCTTATCTAAGGTCTGTTTAGTAGAGGCTTCTACCTTCTCGTCATCCTTGTGGACAATTATGATGGAATTAACAAATTGGGTAGTGGGGGTGACGTTTTCTTTCCTTAGTAGCATTCTTTCGGGGGTTCTTTGGTTGGCATACTCCTCCAATAGACTCATCATCTCATTCATTTTCTCTTGCATATCCTCTTTTTGCTTATAAACTGCTTCCTCAAATCTAGCAAGCCGATCTGAATGAGTTGCCATATATTCTCTCATCCTAGCCTCAAACTCCGAGCTATGCTCCTCAGGAGGGGAATAAGGTGGAGCATAGTTTTGAAAAGTCTCGATATTTTCTCTAGAGGGTGACTCTGATAATGGTGTTGAAGTCGGTTTCGAGACAGAATTGACAGTAGCCCGTCTAGGACTTAAAGGTCTCCTTTGCCTTTCCTCAAAATAGTAAACTTTTGCCTCAAGTTTGCATAGGAGCTCATCGGGGATTTCGGTGGTTCCTCCAGATGTTGAGACTGCATTGATGGCCGCTTTTATTGTATGATTAAACTCCCACATCTCTTGATTATCGGCGGCAAGCTCCTCAATAATTGCCCAGGACTCCTCAGCGTTCTTATCACGCAGTTTACCTCCCGCGGCCCTATCGATTGTACATTTAGTGTGATAGTCAACATGGTCGTAGAAAATCTGAACTAATAACCAAAGGTTTATACCATGATGAGGGACCTTATGGAGGAGATCCTTAAAACGAGCCCATGCTTCGTAGAAAGTTTCACCCTGATGTTGTTCAAACATCAAAATGTCATTTCTAAGCTTAGTAGTTCTCCCCGGTGGGAAAAATTGAGCAAGGAAACGAGTGGTGAGATCATCCCATGTGGTGATGGATCCTGCGGGTAAACGCTCAAGCCATTGACTAGCATGATCCCGTAGAGAGAATTGGAATAGGCATAATCGGGCTGTCTCTCTAGTTTCAACACCTAGGTCTATGGAATCTACGATTTTTAGGAAGTCCTTAAGATTATGATTTGGATCTTCGAAACGAAGTCCATGGAATGCACATCCGCTTTGCACCAACCTGATGGTGTCTGATCGCAAGGGAGTCACATTGGCTTCGGTGAGCTCAATGGTGTTTCGGTAGCCTTGGTGGCTAGGCCGGGAATACTCTCCTAAGGTTCGGGGCCTAGGAGGTTCTAGTGGTGGGTTTGGTTGTGGTGGGATGACGGGTTCAAAGATGTTCCCATCGTCCATGATGTCGGGTGGTGAAAAGATACGAACAAAAACACAAAGAAATAAGATAGACTAAAGAAACTTAAAAATAAAAATAAAATCTTACTAGAAAGGAATCTAGCAAGTAGACCTAATAAAAAGAGATTCTAACCTAGACAATAACTATTCCCCGGCAACGGCGCCAAAAACTTGATGCGCGTAGGGATTGCACCAGGCTTTACCTCTCGAGGGATCTCGAGAAGCTTACAACCCCCACAAGGCACTGTACCTGATCGTTGTAGTATAGTATAGTGACAAGTACCAGGGGATTGATCGTTCAGCTAGGAATAGTGTCACTAGGATTAGAAAACCTAAATACTAGTTCTAAAGATGATGGATGATTATTTTTGTATTTTTATATTTTTTAGAAAGCAAATAAAAATCTCGGGTTTGGAGGATTTGGGCGGAATTAGTTGCTAGTCAACTAACCCAATACTAAAGATGCAATCAAAATAAAATAATAGAAATGAAAATAAAACTAAATTAAACTAAGGTTGTGAGCAATAAGTGGAGAAATTGTGTTTACTTAGGTTTCACTACTCCCTAGATATCTTTTACATGTTAATTACTTGTTATAGTTGCGTGGATGACGGATTGTATTCCTTAATACCATTTATGGGGTGGCGCACTTAACTCCCCAATCCTATGAGTGCCTACTTCACTCCTATATCGAGCCGGCTAAGAAGCTCCTAACATGGGATCATTAGAATTTACTCATGGAAATACAACCAATAAAACCTAGTGCACGTCAGTTCATGTTTCCTAAGACGTTCAAGCATGTTACCATTTGGAGATCTGCCAGTTTTCTTAAGCCTAACATCGAAATCATTCATCCAATACAACCATAAACAAGTAATCAACACATAATCAACATCTAGGTTTCATTAGATCTAAGCAAACACAAGATAGATCTAGCCTAGCATGGTGGAATTAAGACAACAAGATATAGACAACCAACACATAGACATATTGATTAAATTAGAAGAACACTTATCCCAATTACACATGTAAGGGTTCAAGGGTTGAAAACCCTTGAAAAACCTGTAAAATTCGTAACAAGTTCGGCCTTAGGGTTTCTCCAAAACTTCTCCTGTCTTTATGAATGAAAATTAGAAAACTATATATAGGAAATTGAGGCTGACGGCGTCAAGACCAAATAGGTGACGCCGTCATCTCGCCACCAAAATAACTCTCGGACTGCCTTGATCTACATCTGACGCCATCATGTGTTAGCTTCTTCCAGGCCGTCACGTGTTTTACTCTTGACGCTCTTCATGTGACGCCTTCATGTTTGCACTGGGCCGTCATGCAATTTACTCTTGACGCCGTCAGAGTGTTGCTCTTGACGCCATCACCTACTGTTCCCAGCAAGGAAAATTAAGACTTTGGCGTTTTCTTCACTTTTATGCTCCAAAAACGTCCGAAATCCGAATTGCTTCCTTTTCCAGATTTCTCTCCCAAAGTACCTAAAATCACAAAAGGAACGATTTAGGGCAATATTTGATCAAATAAATTCAATTCCGGGCTTAAATGACCCCCTAAAAGTGGTTTATTTTTCGCCTCATCAGCAACCTAAATGAATGAATATGATCTACTTTAGATCATGAAATGATGTAATGAATATTCATGCACATGATACCTATACCACTCGTAACTTGAAAATACTTGTTATCGTCAAAGTTGGTAATATATCGTATATAAAATGTTAGTGTTATATTCCTCGTTTTAAAAACCTTGAAATAACGTCTAGTAGTCGCATAAATAAGCCGTGGGTCGTACGTACTTCGTTAGTTAAGAATATAATTCTTGACCAATAAATCTAGAAAATATAGTATTTAGTACGTAGTTGTATTATTTCTATTAGTGAGTATAATTATATATATAGTTTTGACGATTTTAAAACGTGTATAACTTTATAGTTTTAAGTTCATTTTCCTCGTTCTTTACATCCACAGATTCATCTTAGTATGTATTAATATATTTTTGATAGTTCGGCTTCTCTAGGTTACGTCTAACACCTCTATTTGTCCGTCGAAAATCGTCCAACAGCATGTAATTTTCAGAATAATAGTTTTCGTCAATAAACTTGCAAAAATCATACTCCTTCGTTATAAGCTCGTTTTAATCCGTTCTTTCACCCACGGATTTGTTTTTGAAAGTATTTTCTAAATCTTTGGTCAAAAATTACCCATCATCTACTGATTTTCCCACGTTTTCAAAATAGGGACAGTAGGTATATTTATAGTTTCAAAAATAATTTCCATTGTTCCAAACTAGTTTCAACTTCAACCAAAACACTTTCAATCACCACAAATCTAGTCTAATCTTACCATACACCTTCTTAGGGTGTCATGGGTTCCTAAACATCATAAATCAAGTGGATCTAACAAGGATCTACCTATAATCTATCTCTAGGGCTCAAAAGTTAGATATGTATAAAATGGAGTGGTATAAATAACATATGCATGTAGATCTTGTATATATATCATATGAACATTATGAAAACTTGGTAATATTATAAAAATGAGTTTCATACACTTACTTGAAAGATTAGTGAGCTTATGGAGATGAAAACTTATAAAACCTTGGGTTTTTATCACAAAACCCTAACTAGAAATACATATGAGACTTAATTAACACTTGATCTTGAAAAATTTATGATCCTTGCTTGTTGTTGTTGTTTTGGTCGTGCACCCCCAAGGAAGGAAGAGAGAAAAAAGTTGTTGTTTAGATCTTGTGAAATGAGGCGCAATGTATATGTATATATATATATATATATATATATATATATATATTATATTAGACAAGCTATGACAAGTATTTATGAGTTTGTAGGATTTTCAAAGTCTTGTAAGGAATTAGTATGGAGGGGGGGGGGGGGGGGCTGCATTTATGGAAGGGGGAAGAAAAATGAGGTGTTGTGTAAGATATTTGGTAAATCTTGCATTATAATGCATATATTAATAGTTTTAGGGAATACCGGTACCGACTTAATTAAAAATAAATTTTAATAGAGTTAACCGGGACATAATAAAGTCATAAAAATTATAAAAATATGCTGGGTACAAGTATTGAGTTTTTGGAAAATAATTGTTTAGTTTTTACGAAAACCGTCGTAAATAAATTAGGCGTACGATATAAATTTCCAAAACACCGGGTAAATTAATATTATAATTTTTATATTATTAAAATGAATATAAAAATATATTGGGATCATAGTCGGGAGTGTCGGACATGTTAGTCACATTATTGGTCGCGTGTTAACGTTTATTTAGAAATAAATATACGTAAAAAGTCAATTATACCAAAAGTATTAATTTAAATATCCTACGAGTGGAATAGTATGCAAATGCTATAATGATGATATGCAAGCCATTTCTAGTCCATATGAAGTGTCCTTACCGATGATTTCATGAATTCGCAGCTAAACCTGACTGGTTTCGCGAATGTAAATATTGACGATGCATGAATTCGCAGCTTAACCTGACCGGTTACGCGAATTTAATTACCCGTAAACTAAATTTACGATGAAATGAATAAAGTACATGAATAGTGTTTTCTCTTCGGAAATGAATAGTGTCATGTGAATAGTAAATTTTCTGAACGCTTCTTGGAATCTCAAACTGACACCAAAAATGATGAATAGTAAAATGATGAATAGTGATCGGTGAATAGTAACTGATGGATAGTATTTTTCCGAGATGAATAATGAAATTTCGACATCTGAACAAGGACCTGAAATTACGAATTGTGACAGTCTTCCCCTCTAAAAGGAACTTCGTCCCGAAGTTCAGTTTTGGGTGGTCTCTGAAGTATATTCGGTAAAAAGACGTGGATACTTGAGTTGCATTTGGTCTTACCGTTCCCAAGTAAATTCAGGACCTCTTCGAGAATTCTAGCGAACTTTCACGATAGGAATTTGACTTTGCTTCAACCGTTCGACCTCACGGTCCATGATTTCTACTGGTTCTCCTACCAGGTTTAGGTTCGTCATTGGGTTGGATTCCTTCCAATTGGAATTATGAGTCACTAATCTGAAAGTCATTTTTCAGGATTTGAAAATGTGAAACATGGTTGTGTGACCTTCTGTTCTCTAACAAGGGTCAAGTCTAACGGCCACTAGGCCTACTCTGTATGAAATATTAAATTGTCCAGTGTACATCGAATTTAACTTCCCAGATTTTCTGAATGGTATCATGCCTTTCCTAGGCAGAACTTTTAACGTAATCTTGTTACCAACTTGAAATTCTAATGGTTTACATCTTATTAAACTTGTAACAAATCCTTGATTTGTAAGAAATTATTGGTTATTTCATGAAAGCGTATAGGAATAGTGAGTTGGGCTTTTTCCGAGTTTGGTCTGTCAGTCGATAGTCGGCGCTTCTTGAGGTTTACAATGTGATATGGGTAATATATGTTGCTGAACTCTACCAGAACTCAAATTTGTACGTCAGATGGTCGATTCTAAAACGAATCTTAAATGGTCCAATATACTAGAGGTTCAATTTCTCGTGTTACCAAAATTGCATCATGCCTCTCCAAGGCAAAGCTTTCAACTTAGTTCGTTCTCCCACTTGAATCTAGTTGGTTTGCTGTTCAGGGATACCCAATCCGCATGACGTGCGTCCTGCACCAACCTAACTTCTACCAATTTCACGTTGCTTGTAACTGGTTCTTGACTGGTGAAATTTCCTTTGTTGTTCCATAGTTTAGTTCTAGACCAGTGAATTTAACTTTCCGATTTCGATCTGTAAATGGGTAATTGGTACTTCGACCATGGAGTGCCTCAAATGGTGTAGTCTCTATGCTCGTGCAATAACTATCGTTACAACTGAATCTGATTTATGATAAATGGTTAGTCCAACCATTTCTAGAGTCAATCGCTCACTCTCTGAGCATATCTTTCCTATGTTTGAATTTTTCCTCTCGATCTGACCATTGGTCTGAGGATGATAGGCGGTGTTTACATCTAAATGGGGTTCCGAAGGAAATCTTAAAATGATTGCTAGAAGTCTGAGGTGATTCGATCACCTTGATCAGGAATAATTGAAACGGTTACAATGAATTTGGTGACTAATTGTACAACGTTATACTTTTTGAAAAGGGCGTTATACGAAGAAGATAGAATATGGGTAACAATTTTTTATTCATTGTGTTTTGGTCTAATGGGTGCTAAGACATGTGTCTTTCTTTGCCTATTGTGCTTGGTCTCCATTACTGACTTTTGTAATCGATCTATGGTGTCCCTCCTAATTTTCTTCATCACATATTCTAATATTCCTTATTGTCAAATCACAAAGCCCTAAATGCATAAGCGATGTAGTATGGTGATTTGTTTTCAAAATTTATCTCGCGATTTTGAGTTTTTGGTCGAAATCTTTTTCTGAATAAACGAATTTAGAAAATGGAACAAATGGTCTACTAAATAATATCTTTCTTGATGATTCAAAATTCAATCGTTATGAAATGGAACGCGGTTTTCAAACATGTTGTGAGTAGGACTGTTTACCAAAGCTTGATGTTTAAATATTTCTCATTGTACAATGGTTCTGCTAAATATTGACTAAAAAGGATCGTATTTGTTCAAAATAGGCAATTCAAAATTATTTTCTACTAGATATGTGATTTGTATGAACAAAATTTTGAAATCAACTTTATTTAAAAGTAAAAATACTAACAAGGATAAAATAGTAGGATAGGTAATGTTCGCATAAATGTATAGATGTCTAACGTTCGGTTCCTGATATTGGAAGATGCCTATTCGCGATTATCTAGCAAAACTACAAGCCTAGGTATTCAACCAACTTAAGTCCTGAAATGGTTTATCGTTGAAATTGTCATCATGTTGGCAAAATGAGGGTGTCTATTGATATTATGTCGATGAATGTCTATTTTATTCTCACATGAAGCTGGGGAGATATGCTTGGGCCTGATGCCTCTCTTGATGTATAGGTGAGGTTATCCAGAAGTTCTAGAGAACACAATGCCTTGAGGGAATCTATATCGATATCCATAATTCGAATCAATCATTCTTGGCGTAAACTCACTGCAGGGAATTTTGCGTATGGATGAGGCCATGTTTAATTGGAATGCTTTACAATATCGGTTAAGAGGCTTGGTTTATTTCTATAGTATTGTTTAGCGTACCTTCACAGTGTGTTCGATCCTGCAACTCAATCTAGCTAGTACATTTGAATGATAGTATTGGACAACTAGGTCAGAGATGGTGGTTCGGATGGTCTCGTGGTATCTTAGAATTGTCATTGAGTTATAAATTGTCTTACTGTATACTCCTAGTCTAGGTTAGTAGTTATGTAATCCTTTCATTGTTTTTCTTGTATCGAGGAATCCTCCTAGTAATTGATATGGGACGTCTCTCCTAGGGAAATCAATGGAAAAATCCAACTTAATGGCCGAGTAGGTGACAGGTGGGGTAAGTATCCAGGGAGGGTTTGTCAAAAAGAGATGTTTATGAAAAAGTTTATTTGTTTACAACGCTTTGGAATGAAGATTGTTATTAACAATCATTAAAAATTAATTATTTTCTTCATAGCATAATCCTTCCTGAATTATACATAGGTGATCAGGCTATGTATAATTGAGGACAAATGATGCAATGCTTGAGTTAGTCAAAATAGCATTTTTTTTTTTTTTTTCTCAAAAGTTTTAGATGGTGTTTAACGTTTTGTTTCGAAAAATGGTATTCTAGATATTTCCTTTCAAGTAACATAAAAATTGTTTCGCGTAATAATAGTAAATACTTGGTGCAATGACGGAAAAATCAATTTATCGGGTAGCAATAAAATAGCTTATTTTAAAAATTCTGTAAAACAATTTCCCCATATGATAGTAAAATTGTTTGAAGTAAAATTCGTTGAATGGTTTATTGGATACATGGGTGAATCTTATGGTATGGTAATAGTCTACTAATCCACTTATTTAAAGAATGTAAACATCTTAGTTCGTAACAGGGTAGTGGTTTATGATTATGAAGTGGTCGAGAATATGTTAGTGATATTAAGAGCGTGAAAGATGATTGTGTCTTTAAGGCATCTACAGTCAACTGAAGGATATAGGGCAGAAATTTGGTGCTAATGATTTGAAGTATTCGAGAATTTATACTAGGTAAAGTTAGCAGGTTCAAATGCGTAATCCCTCTAGGCATGACTAAAATGTATAAAGAATGGAAATTGTTGTACGGGTGGTCTGAGTCAAGTAGGTACCACATCGAATGATGTTTTGATTTGCCATGAATGCAAGCTAAATGTCTTATGGTCAGGTGAAACTTTTTGATATCCTTTCATGAAATGAGGTCTTGCCCCAATGTGACTAAACTATATCGATCTCCGAAAAGAATATAAATTTTGTTGAGTAATTGTACCTTGATCTTTTAATCCAACGAGCTTATACTAGCGTGAGGGTCTTATAATATGGAATGAGCGAAAAAGTCATAATTTGAAGTATTGGTGTTAAGGCATAGTGTATCAATATTGGCAATCTCTGGTAGAGGGGTTTCTTTCGCATCTAAGGTCAAATAGCAAGTAGGTATAGTGGTTGCTTTCGAGATTCGTTCATGAGTTATGCGTGTTCCTTCTTGGAGATATGGTTTCTAAAATTAACAACATTTATTTGAGTGAAACACTGTGAAAATTTGATCATAAATGTATTTTGGAGTGACCTTATTTGAATTTGTAATGAATATCGTTATGTAAAAGATGTGACTACGAAATATTTTGTATTTTGATAAAAACAATATCTCATATATATATATATGTCTTTGGAAAAAGGGAGTTCAAGAAGATTGTTGCTCAAAAAAATAAATTTTAATCCAACCATTGAAAATCAATAATTTGTCGTACTTTGTATGATTTGCAAGAAATCTTCTTGTTTGTACAAAAATTTAATTAGACTTTGGCTTACTTGAATTGTTATTATCTCCGAAACACGAAAACTATGGTAGTCACTTTTATCTTGGTCAACATGACCATTTAACCGTAAAGACATCTTCGTCTTTATTAATCCTATTGTCTTACTTGCATCTTCCCAAAGTTGTAATTATATGTCAAAACTACTAATGTGACCACATTGGTCGGTGGAGTGTTGCTAGAGCGACTAATGATGTAATTATCGACTTAGAATGTGGTGATCAAACTTGATAATGAAGGCAGAGTTGTGATGAGTTCCATTATGATGGTATAATACCGTTCAAGGCATCTTGTTGGTTTATTGTGTTATGGAGGTATGAGTCGATCATATCTAAGATAATATAGAGTCCTTGTGATAGATGCCACCCTTGGGCGATTTGTTGCAATTCTTATTGTGTTTGTGAGGCTTGTGGTATTATTCAGAGTGTATCGTCCAAACACTCGTGGGTAATCTCAAATAATTAGAGATCATCGTCTAACGATGAAGAGTAGTAGGTTGTCAAGCAGTAGAGGCTCTCAAACTCTCACCAACCTCAAACCTATAAGGTGGTGTAACGTGTGGTAGATGGTAATGGTATGTCACATAGTGGTTGCTTCTTAAGCGGCCTGTCATATATGGGTGTAGAGTCTCTGAGATGTGATGGTGATAATAGTGAATGGAATACTACCCTCTTTCACGCTATTTCGTGACATCTAAGAGGTAAAACTGAAGTACGCACTATGGGATGACCAATAGTGGAATAAGTAGCTGACAGTGGTGGTAGTACCTGAGTAGTAAGTGCCCTACTAGTGAAGGAAAGAAAACATACTATCTTCCTTGCAATAAGCATCCTAATAAGTCCATTAAGATTATGTCTGAATACCAATGTTGCAAAAATCGTGAATCGGTACTGAGGCGGTCCGGGGCCGATTAGCGATTTTTTACCGATTAATCGGCCGATTTTCTTGACTCGGCCGATTAATCGTCCGATTTCCGTGGAATTCTCTCCAAGGTCCTGGGCCGATTACCGATTAATCACCGATTAATCGGCCGATTCGGCCGATTTTTGCAACACTGCTGAATACTCTTCCAAACGGCATTCTATGTATGGGCTGAATAATAGGAAAACCCTGTTCCTATAACAAATCAATGGTGCTAATGGTGGTGTAAGTGCAACTGGTGGTACAATGGTAGTGGAAAGATGACAAGGCATCTTTAATGTCGGAATCCGATAAAAGGATGACAGGGTGTGTATCTGAAGACATGTCACTTGTGAACCAGGTTAATATAATTATATATATACGAATATGAGTATAAATAACTCGCATAGTGTGTGCATGAAACAACATATGTAGAGAATATGCACTTATGATAAAATGATGAGATGCTATGATGATGTGGTTATAGTCTAGGGTCCAAGATACATCCTAGTTCGCTATAACCTTAGCTCTGATGCCAATCTGTCACACCCCCAAAATACCTGAATGGCAGCAGAATGGAATACCTGGGGGTGACTGTCATAGCACCACAGTTACAGTTATATTGAACGACCTAAAGTGTCGTTTGGAAAAATACATCGTTTGATCATTAAAACATTCTGAGTTTACAAAACATAGGTCCCAAAAAGGTGTTGCAAATTTATGAAAAACAAGTTCAATTCAGATCAAACGTTTCATAAGTGCAGGAAATATATATATGTGAGACACGTCGACTCCGCGACTCCATGAAGGTCCAAATGCATGCTAGCAGGAGCTATCTTAATAACCTGAAAATACATTGCTAAAACGTCAACACGAATGTTGGTGAATTCCATAGGTTTGTAAGTTAAATCGTATGTACATTAGCCACAAGTATAAAGTAAACCGACAAAATGTCAAACATACTACATTGTCTCTTAAGCTCATGACCCCGAAGCTAGACATAATATTGTATTGGCCCCAAAGAAGTGTTTACCAGGCACTCAAATAGTTTAGACATGAAATGCATCCGTAATTCTATTGGAGCAACCCAAACACGGATGGAGGCGTCACCCTCAATAGATCTATTCACTCACTCTCGCTTGGCATTATAATTAACGGTCCATGATAATAAAGGGGACTTAACTTGGTAGTAAGGCAACTTAAGCAATGTATGGAATTTAATACTTGGGCATGTACAAAAATAATTAATGCAATGTATTCTCCCCCGTGGGATTTGAAATCAAATAAGTAATTGAAAACGAGGCTATGAAAACTCACCTGAAGTGATAGTACAATGTGATGAAATGATCGGGACAACAAGGCACGAACACTAGCCACAACCTAAATGAATGAATATGATATACTTTAGATCATGAAATGATGTAATGAATATTCATGCACATGATACCTATACCACTCGTAACTTGAAAATACTTGTTATCGTCAAAGTAGGCAATTTCCATACTTAGGAAAAATAAGTCCAATTAGAAGTATAGAAACTTGTCGTAATATATCGTACATAAAATGTTAGTGTTATATTCCTCGTTTTAAAAACCTTGAAATAACGTCTAGTAGTCGCATAAATAAGCCTTGGGTCGTACGTACTTTGTTAGTTAAGAATATAATTCTTGAACAATAAATCTAGAAAATATAGTATTTAGTACGTAGTTATATTATTTCTATTAGTGACTATAATTATATATATAGTTTTGACGATTTTAAAACGTGTATAACTTTGTCGTTTTAAGTTCATTTTCCTCGTTCTTTATATCCACGGATTCGTCTTAGTATGTATTAATATATTTTTGATAGTTCGGCTTCTCTAGGTTACGTCTAACACCTCTATTTGTCCGTCGAAAATCGTCTAACAGCATGTAATTTTCAGAATAACAGTTTTCGTCAATAAACTTGCCAAAATCATAACTCCTTCGTTATAAGCTCGTTTTAATCCGTTCTTTCACCCATGGCTTCGTTTTTGAAAGTATTTTCTAAATCTATGGTCAAAAATTACCCATCATCTACTGATTTTCCCACGTTTTCAAAATAGGGACAATAGGTATATATATAGTTTCAAAAATAATTTCCATGGTTCCAAACTAGTTTCAACTTCAACCAAAACACTTTCAATCACCACAAATCTAGTCTAATCTTACCATACACCTTCTTAGGGTGTCATGGGTTCCTAAATATCATAAATCAAGTGGATCTAACAAGGATCTACCTATAATCTATCTCTAGGGCTCAAAAGTTAGATATGTATAAAATGGAGTGGTATAAATAACATATGCATGTAGATCTTGTATATATATCATATGAACATTATAAAAACTTGGTAAAATTATAAAAATGAGTTTCATACACTTACTTGAAAGATTAGTGAGCTTATGGAGATGAAAACTTATAAAACCTTGGGTTTTTATCACAAAACCCTAACTAGAAATACATATGAGACTTAATTAACACTTGATCTTGAAAAATTTATGATCCTTGCTTGTTGTTGTTTTGGTCGTGCACACCCAAGGAAGGAAGAGAGAAAAAAGTTGTTGTTTAGATCTTGTGAAATGAGGTGCAATGTATATATATATATATATATATATATATATATATATATATATATATATATATATATATATATATATATATATATATATATATATATATATATTAGACAAGCTATGACAAGTATTTATGAGTTTGTAGGATTTTCAAAGTCTTGTAAGGAATTAGTATGGAGGGGGGGGGGGGGGGGCTGCATTTATGGAAGGGGGGAAGAAAAATGTGGTGTTGTGTAAGATATTTGGTAAATCTTGCATTATAATGCATATATTAATAGTTTTAGGGAATACCGGGTACCGAGTTAATTAAAAATAAATTTTAACGGAGTTAACCGGGACATAATAAAGTCATAAAAATTGTAAAAATATGTTGGGTACAAGTATTGAGTATTTGGAAAATTAATGTTTAGTTTTTACGAAAACCGTCGTAAATAAATTAGGCGTACGATATAAATTAAATAAATTTCCAAAACACCGGGTAAATTAATATTATAATTTTTATATTATTAAAATGAATATAAAAATATATTGGGATCATAGTCGGGAGTGTCGGACATGTTAGTCACATTATTGGTCGCGTGTTAACGTTTATTTAGAAATAACTATATGTAAAAAGTCAATTATACCAAAAGTATTAATTTAAATATCATACGAGTGGAATAGTATGCAAATGCTATAATGATGATATGCAAGCCATTTGTAGTCCATATGAAGTGTCCCTAGCGATGATTTCATGAATTCGCAGCTAAACCTGACTGGTTTCGCGAATGTAAATATTGACGATGCATGAATTCGCAGCTTAACCTGACCGGTTACGCGAATTTAATTACCCGTAAACTAAATTTACGATGAAATGAATAAAGTACATGAATAGTGTTTTCTCTTCGGAAATGAATAGTTTCATGTGAATAGTAAATTTTCTGAACGCTTCTCGGAATCTCAAACTGACACAAAAAATGATGAATAGTAAAATGATGAATAGTGATCGGTGAATAGTAACTGATGAATAGTAACTTTCCGAGATGAATAATGAAATTTCGACATCTGAACAAGGACCTGAAATTACGAATTGTGACAGTTTCTATGAGTTCCTAATAACATTTCAAGTATAATTTCATGTTCCTAATCAAGTTTCATCAGCTATAGATCAAGTTCTACACGATTTTCCAAATCGTGTATGAATATATATATGCTAGTTGACATTTATAATTACTCACATAGGGTTCCTAATAAAAAGAACAAGGTTACCCCTTATGAACTTTGGACTTAAAAGAAACCCAACCTAAATTATCTCAGGATTTGGGGTTGTAGGGCTGTTGTAAGACTCCCTGATCCAAAGCAGAAAACTTTGGGTGAAAGAGGCATTGAATGCATCTTTGTTGGATATACTGAGCATTCCAAGGCATATAGGTTCTATGTTATTGAACCTAATGAATCTGTTTCAATTAACTCTATAATTGAATCAAGGGATGCACTCTTTGATGAGAATAGATTCTCATGAGTCCCTAGACCAAGTCAAAGGATTCCAAATGGAACTGATGACATTGGTGTATCATAGGTTCCTGATGATTTATCATCTCAGGTCCCTGATGAGATTGTGGAACAACAACCTGAACCTGAGCTCAAAAGGAGTAATAGGGTCAGGATTCCAAAGTCATTTGGACCTGAGTTTCAATTATACTTAGTTGAAGGTACAAGGAGTGAGGTTTCTGAACAATACTCTTATTGCTTTATTGTTGAGGATGATCCCAAAACATTTGAAGAAGCAATGAAGTCCCAGGATGTTGCTTTCTGGAAAGAAGCAATTAATGATGAGATGGACTCCATCATGGGCAATAACACTTATGTGTTGACTGATCTACCACCTGGTTGCAAACCTCTAGGTAACAAATGAATTTTCAAAAAGAAAATGAAGGTGGATGGAACTGTTGAAAAGTTCAAGGCAAGACTAGTTATTCAAGGCTTTAGACAAAAGTCCGGAATAGACTATTTTGATACCTATGCTCCTGTGGCTCGTATCAGTGCCATAAGGTTGATGATTGCTTTGGCATCAATTCACAATCTGATTATTCATCAGATGGATGTGAAGACAGCTTTCTTGAATGGTGATTTAGATGAGGAAGTTTATATGAACCAACCTCAGGGCTTCATCATGCCTGGCAATGAAAACAAGGTGTGTAAGTCTCTTTATGGACAGAAACAGGCACCTAAGCAATGGCATCAAAAGTTTGATGAAGTGGTTTTGTCTAGTGGTTATTTACTTAACCAGGCTGACAAATGTGTATATAGCAAATTTGATGAATCTGGTAAAGGAGTCATCATGTGTCTATATGTTGATGACATGTTGATCTTTGGCACTGATCAAAATCAAGTTAACCTTACAAAGGCATTTTTGTCATCAAAGTTCTCCATGAAGGATATGGGGGAGGCTGATGTTATTCTTGGCATTAGGATTAAACATGAAAGTAACACAATTTCTATCTCTCAATCTCATTACATTGAGTAGGTGTTGAAGAAATTTAATTACTTTGAGTGTACTCCAGTGAGTACTCCTATGGATACAAGTGAGAAACTAATGCCTAATACTGGTAAAGCTGTATCTCAACTTGAGTATTCTAGGGTGATTGGCTGCTTGATGTATGCCATGACTTGTACAAGACCTGACATTGTTTTTGCTGTGGGTAAATTGAGCAGATATACTAGTAATCCTAGTGCTCATCACTGGCAAGCAATTCAGAGGGTTTTTAAGTATTTGAAGAGAACTATGGATTATAGTCTCTCATATACTGGTTATCCTTCTGTATTATAAGGATACACTAATGCAAGTTGGATCAGTAACACTGAAGACAATTTGTCTACTAGTGGCTGGGTATTCCTACTTGGTGGAGGTGCAATTTTTTGGGCATCCAAGAAACAAACTAGCATCACCAGTTCAACCATGGAATCTGAATTTGTTGCTTTAGCAGCTGCTGGCAAAGAAGTTGAATGGTTGAAAAACTTGCTTCTTGAGATTCCATTGTGGACTAAACCTATAGCACCTATTTCTATCCAGTGTGATAGTGCTGCTACATTGGCAAAGGCTTATAGCCAGATGTACTATGGGAAGTCTAGACACTTAGGTGTCAGGCATAGCATGATTCGTGAACTTATCATGAATGGGGTGATATCTATAGAGTTTTTTAGATCTCAACAAAACTTAGCTGATCACTTGACGAAGGGTTTGGCTAGAGACTTGGTTTTGAAGTCTGATAAAGGGATGGGTTTGAAGTCCAACTTAGTCACTAAATGCTAAGACACCCAACTCCCTCCTGAGGAAACTTGGGAGTTGAGTTCAATGTGGAAAGCTGAACATTTAGTGGACTGGAGCACATGTTTTATTGTCATCTCAAGGTTGTGCTCAGAACCTGCTGGAAAAGGAGGATGAAGTCTTTACTTCTCAATGGTTATTTTCTTTGAAAAAGTGCTAAGCAGGAGCATGAATAAAGAGGAACCACCTATGTAAATGTTGAAGTTTTGCCGCTTCAGGAAGCTTTGGATTTTAGCTTTTACAACATTTATGAATTGGATATGGACACATGGCTTGTATAGTGTCATGTTTATTTAAGTGTTTGAAAATGTATGTGTATTTTATCTTCAGGTATTCAAATGGGTTGAAGGGTTCAATTCTTAGAACACCCTAATTCTCGAATATATGAACATATAATGTACTAAGATGTGAATTCAATCTTCAAGATATTTTCATTTATGCATATGTTTTGTTTTGTGTTTAATTTTTCATGCAAAGGAAGTGAACTAAATTTGAGGAGGATTGTTGGAAAATTTAGTGCACTTGAGGGATTAATTCACACCTGGTATTGGGTTTGGAGGTACGGAGTGTACACCCATTTGGTCACTGAATCCCCTGACTCAATAGTGGTTATGTATTGATTCTGCTGATAGCATGAATTTGTTTCTGCTGATAGTGTGATTCTACTGACAGTGGATACTGCTGCTAGTTTCCACTGCTAGTGTTATTATTACCACTGATGTGTTAACATTACCACTGCTAGTGTTATTGTTTCCACTGATAACCACTGATTTCTACTATTATGGAAAGTATTATGATATAATTAATGGGCCGTTAATTATACATAATTCCATGGGCTAGGGTTTGAGTATCCTCTATTATAAATAGAGGTCATAACACATCTGCATGGATACAATTATCAACACAAACCCTAAACACTTTAATACGATTATGTTCTTGATTTGTGCCTAAAACAAGAACATCACTTGGTCTTATCCCATAGAGATATTCGTGTAACCCAGGCATAGGGTCGAATAGTTTCTATTGGAAAGTGATAACACGATTTTAAGTGAATATCCAGTACTCATTGATTATCTTTACACTGTTCTGGGAACACTCAAACAAATAATAACCAACAGAGAGCATAACTAAAATGAAACAAAAGAATCCAGATTTGAAACCAATTGATTACAACAAACTGAACAAACTTTCTGGAATTACTTTTGTTCCACAAAAACAACCATCCGAGTTTTCCAAACACCGAGGCTTTTCAAAACTATTTTCTAAACCAGTAGTTGCTTCTAAATCACTTTCAAACATGGAGCAGATGTCTTTAAACAACACTTTTAACACAAGTGATGCCAGAGGATATCTTGATGATATTAAAACCAGAATTGGGCAACTTAAAATGACTTTAGAATCTAAAATGAGACTAAATGAGATCAATTGGACTTCCACGGTTCATTTACAGCAAAAAAAGATTCTTGAAAGTGACTTTGCCTATCAAATTAGTAACATTCATGCTCGAGTAATTCATTTTGAAAATGTATTTTTAACTGAAACAGCTAACTTTGTCAATGACCACAAATCCCTAATAAAGAAGGCTAATGAATCTTTTGAGCAAATCAATGTTTTGGAAAATTAAATGTTTCTCTCTTTGAAACAGTTCTTTCTACTGATATTATGTCCATTATTTTACAAACATATTTTGTTGAAGACGATGAAATACTGAGAGCTAAGACCTCCACAATTGTTTCAAAATATGAAAATGCTCTTATAAAACTTGAAAAGGAAAATGTGTGATATTTTAAACAACTTGATCGAAAAAGCAAAGAATGCAAGTATGACAAACTGTCATATGAGCGTGCCTTCAAGAACATGAAAGAGCAAAATGATCTTTTGAGGGCTCAGTTGGAAAGTCAAAAAGGGAAGGGTGTGGATACTAAGTTTGCAAAACCATCAACTTCGGACAAGCCAAATACCTCAAAACCGGTTGTTAAACCAAAAATGTCGATTTCTCAATCTGTTCCAAAAGTCGATGTGAAAAATGATTTGACAAAACCAGTCACTCCAACACCCTTGCCCAAGCAAAATGAAAAAGAAAATATTGTTGATAAACGAAAAGCGGTTGTCGAAACACCAAAAGTGATAGCACCTGGCCTTTATAGGATTAGTCCTACTAATGTGCATGTCTCCACATCTAAAACATGTGAAACAAACAACAAAAGCGTAAAAGATAATCCTAAAGAGTCTAGGAATGCTACATAAACGACAACAATATAAATCATAATGTGTGTGCCTTACCTTCTAAATGATTACAAAAGCTTAGGAGCAATACAAGGAACAATAGAGTCTCGCCTGCCTCTAAGAGTAGTTGGTAAGAATAAAGTTGAAGAAGTAGAAGAACACCCTAGGAATTTATCGCTTTGTAATAAGAGACATATTTCATCTGAATGTAATCTCAAAAGTACTGTTTCTAATGCATGTAATGACTCAGTTTGCTTAATGCGCAAGAAATGTTTATCTAATGATGTCTGTGATGATTATGTTTCTAAAAATGTATATGTTATTCCTAAACAGAAGAATGTTCCAAAAGGACCTAGTGCTCGAACAATAGAAAGACTAGTTGCGCGATTTAGGTCAACCACTAGTAGTCGAATGCCTAGGAACTATCTTAAGTATTGTGTATGAAAACCAACGGGTATAAAATTCATACTCCAGGATGGAAAATTGTTCAAAATAGACAAGTAGACACTTTCTATGAGTGTGATTGGGATTTTACCCCTAACCCCATGGAACCAAATTCAAAATGGTTTCCAAATACAAATTCTTCTGTTCTTCGTAGGTTATCAAAATATGTCTTTGGATCGTCGACTCGGGTTGCTCCAAACACATGACCGGGAACTTAAAGCTGATGATCAATTTCGTCTGGAAATTCATGGGAACTATACGCTTTGGAAATGATCATGTAGCAGCTATTCTGGGTTATGGATATCTTCAGTTTGGGAATTATTTGATCATTTGAGTTTACTACATCGAAGGGTTGGGGCACAACTTGTTTTCAGTCGGGCAATTTTGTGATGCAGATTTAGAGGTTGCATTTAGGAGAAACATAGTTTTTGTTAGAAATTTGGTTGGCAATGATCTCTTAACTAGAAATCGCGGCACAAATCTATATGATATCGACATCAACCAAATGGTCTCTTCATCACCAATTTTTCGTATGACAAGAGCAACCGGAACAAAGTCCTGGCTGTGGCATAGAAGATTATCCCATCTCAATTTTAACACCATCAACAAATTAGCCAAAGACAACATAGTCAACAGACTCCCTAAGTTCAAGTACACCAAGGAACACTTATGTCCATCATGCGAACAAGGAAAAAGCAAGAGAGCATCATATAAACCTAAAACCGTACCTAGTTCAGAAGCACGGTTACATATGTTGTACATGGACTTATGTGGCCCAATGAGAGTTGAAAGCATAAACGGGAAGAAGTATATTCTTGTTATCGTCGATGATTATTCAAGATATACATGGGTAAAGTTTCTGAGGTCAAAAGACGAAGCACCAGGCATCATCATCACCTTTCTGAAGTGTATTCAAGTCCTACTTCAAGCTCCAGTAAGGATTGTAAGAACATATAATGGCACATAATTCACAAACCAGGAGTTAAGAACTTATTTTGAAGATGCTGGAATCACACATCAGACATCAGTTGTTAGAACTCCACAGCAGAATGGGTATTTGAAAGAAGAAATTGAACTCTTGTGGAAGTTGCTCGTACAATGCTAATTTATTATAGTGCACTGTTATTCTTATGGGCTGATGTTGTTGCCACTGTTTGTTTCACTCAGAACAGATCCCTAATCCATCCAAGATTCAATAAAACCCCATATGAGCTAGTGAATAACCGTAAGCTTGACATCTCTTACCTTTCTGAACTGTTTGTTTGGCGCTTTGTGCTATCCAACAAACGATAGAGAAGATCTAGGGAAGCCAAAAGCTAAGGGTGATATTGGAATCTTCATTAGATACTCTGAAAAATCGAGGGCATTCAGGGTGTATAACAGAAAAACAAAAAGGATAATGGAGACGATGAATGTGAAGTTTGACGAGATTTCACAGATGGCTTCTGAGAGACTCGCTCTAGAACCCGCACTTAATCCGATGGCTTCTAATCAAAATGGATTAGGACCCGCACCAAACCCGCAGTCTTCTGGACATATTAGTTTAGGACTCATACCTCAAGGAGCTCAATCAACAACCAATGACAAACCTTTAGAACAAGAACTGGAAAATTTCTTTGACTTAATGTTTAATGAATACTATGTTGGAACTTCGACAAATGCATCTCAACAACATTCCGCTGCACCTATTCAAAACCATCAACCACCACCACAAGATGCATCAACAACAATCGAAGCTGACGCACCAAATCCCTTAACATCATCTACACCTACTCAAGCAACTCCATTACTTGAAATTGTTCTACCAAGAGTTGATGAGCAAAACCAAAATACACCATTTCAAGAAGAACCAACACATAACCAAAATGATGTTGTGTTAGAAGAAGAAGTATTTGAAAATCCGTTTGCATCCGACTCTGCTGAATCTTCTTCAAGGTTACAAGAACCGTCTAACACGCACACGTTCAACCCAAGGTACCCTTCTACACTCAAGTGGACAAAAGACCATCCAATTGAACAAGTTATTGGTGAACCTTCAAGGACAGTTCAGATGAGAATACAACTTGCCACAGACCCCGAAATGTGATCAACATTTGCTCAATAAGCCTCAAAGAACCAAAGAACATTCGGGAAGCAATGGCAGAAAGTGCATGGATTGAAGAGATGTAGGAGGAAATTCTTCAATACCAGTTACTCCCTCTGTCCCATATTAAATGTCCACTTTTGACTTTTTGAGTCTTTTTTTTTTCAACTTTGACTTTAAATATTTTTGTTTGTATTATATGATATTTGATAAAAATTATATCAGTGAAAAGTACATTTAAAACTCAATTCATTCATATATTTTGCATCATGTATTATATATCATAAATAAAAATATTTAAAGTCAAAGTTGATAAAACAAGACTTTGAAAATTCAAAGTGGACATTTAATATGGGACGGAGGTAGTACATGATAGTTAGGAACTTGTTGAACGACCACTTGACAAACTTGTCATTGATCTCAAATGGTTGTGGAAGAACAAAAAGGATGAAGAAATGATGGTAATTCACAACAAAGCTCGTCTCATGCCTAAAGGATTTCGACAGGAAGAAGGGATAGATTTCGAGGAATCATTCGCGCCAGTAGCTAGACTTGAAGCAGTCTGGATTTTCTTAGCATATGCAGCCCACAAAAACATCACCGTATATCAGATGGACATCAAGATCGCATTCTTGAATGGAACTCTGAAAGAAGAAGTGTATGTGAGTCAGCCACAAGGTTTCGTTGACAAGGAACATCCATACTACGTCTACAAACTAAAGAAAGCCATTTATGGTTTAAAGCAAGCTCCAAGAGCGTGATATGACGAACTATCATCTTTCCTAATCAAAAATAATTTCACCAAAGGAACTGTTGATTCTAACTTGTTTACAAGAAAATATAAAGATGACATTTTGATTGTTCATATTTACGTGGACGACATTATCTTTGGGTCCACTAATCCGAATCATTCAAAACACTTTGCAAATCTCATAAAAAGCAAATTTGAAATGTCCATGATGGGGGAACTTAAATTTTTTCTTGGTTTACAAATACATCAATCCTCTCGTGGTATTTTTATTAATCAAGCTAAATATACAATCGAGATTTTGAAAACACACGGTATGGAAAATTGTGATTCTTTTGGTACACCAATGGTAACCTCACCAAAAATCGGTGTTGATTTATTTGGGAAACCCATCGATCCAAAGAAATATCAGAGCATGATTGGTTCTCTCATGTACCTTACTACTAGTCGACCCGATATTCATTTTGTTGTTTGCTTATTAGCACGGTTTCAGGCAAAGCCTACCGAACTTCACCCTCAAGATGTTAAATGGATCTTTCGGTTCCTACGAAGAACCATTAACGTGGGACTTTGGTATCCGAAGGATTTTGAATTTAAACTAACAGCATTTCAGATGCTGACCTCGCAGGTGATCAAGTTACCGCAAAAATTACATCAGGTGGAGCACAATTTTTAGGTGAAAAGCTAGTAGACTGGTCATCAAGGAAACAAGACTGTACTGCATTAAGCCGAGTATGTGTCTTTATCTGCGTGTTGTGCCCAAGTTTTATGGATGAGGACTCAACTCACAGATTATGGCTTTACTTTCGATTAAATAACTGTGTATTGTGACTCGAAAAGTGTCATAGCCATCTCGTACAATCCAGTTCAACACTCAAAGACCAAGCATATTAGAGTCCGCTATCACTTCATCAAAGAACACGTAGAAGAAGGTACTGTTGAATTATTTTTCGTGAAGACGGAATACCAACTCGTCGATCTATTTACTAAAGCCCTTCCAAAAGAAAGGTTTGACGAATTGGAATGTGAAGCCTAACTCCAAAGGAGCTACAATGTCTTATTGAATCTTCTTGAAATTTATAATTCAAAAAGCTTTATTTTTGAAAAAAAAAATACAAATTTTTAAAAACTAACAAAAACAAAATACAAAAATCGAAAATTTCAAAAAATTAAAAAACAATATAAAATTGAATAATCCAAAAATATTATTCTCACTGCATGTCTCTCGTATAAATCAATATTCTGTACGTTTCTAGAAATGTCATTCAACAATGATACGGACTTGTATAGATGCTTGAGCGGGAGTTTACTATAATATTTTCTAAAACATCTCGTTTCTCAAAAGTTTCTTTTCAATGGCTTTCGTATAATTCAGTACGAAACCCAGGCTTAAATGATGATTTCTGATTATTTCAGATCAGGACTCGTACGTTAAAAGACGAATTCATTTTCAAAAAGTTCGAGTATAAAAAAACGAAAAGATTTCAAACATAAACTCGTTTTCACAACTAAAATTCTTGAGCACCTTTTTCAAGATTATTCAAAAGATTTTTCGAAATCTTTCATATTTGTGCTCAAGATACTCCCTCCAAACCCTTAATTGATTTTAACATGAGCTATCATTAAGGGGGAGTATAAAAACAAAAAATGTTCAGATTTCATGCAAAAACAAATCTGTCTATCACTCTAAAAGCTTTTTCTTAATCAGTTGATTTCAAAAATGTCACGATATGCCATTTTTTAAGGGGAGAAGACATGATTAAAATGTGATAAAAAAATGTTTAAAGAGCGGTGTTGAATCTCAAAAGAGCTCGACTCAGAAATAACCAATGAATTGACGAAGCTTAAATGTCATTAATCGAAAAGACTTGTCCTGGACGGGTAATAATTTCAAGCTAGTCTAACTAGTGATGTAAGCGTGTCTTGAATAGGACTTGTCTAAGTAGAGTATACCGTCTCGAGAGACTTTCTTTGAACTTGACCAAGACGGGTAATAATTTCAACCTAGTCTAACTAGTGATGTAAGTGAGTCTCGAATCGGTCATGTTCACTGAAAATCAATCAATTCAAAAAGTGCGAACTCTACCCAACATGTGCAAATTTATCTTTAAAACATGAGCACATGTGAAGGGGGAGTATTTCTGAAATGACAAACTCTCAAAGTGGTAACAACAATGTGTTTTATAATCATAAACACTTTGAGAGATTTTCACAAAAAGGTTTTATGGCATATGATCAACAAACCTAGGATAATCATGGAGTAATAAGGTGATTATGGTTAGGTTTATGTCCAATGATCCGCCAGAGCCGGAGGGATCTACCCAAGGACAAATCCAATGGATTAGAATTAGAAGTCCTTAGGTATCATTGAAAAAAGGAGTAATGAAATGAAAGGAGAAAGAAGGGGTTGAAGAATTAAAAAGAAAAGTAATGAAAAGGTGAAAAGAAATAGCCCTCCAAATGTTCATGCTACTGGTTGTTACTAAAGTGACACCGGTATTAAAGACAAGACGTCATGGACCCAGTGACGCACTGCACTTAACCTTCTAGCCACTCGGGTATCTCTTAAAAGTTACTTGTTTCATTTATCACGGAGAACCTTGCATAATCTATCAACCTCTCACTCCGAGATGTGTTGATATTGAAAAGGTGTCACTCTGCTCCATGCCTCCGACGACTAAAAACAAATCGCACTAAATCCAGTCTAGAGCCATGAGATTCATTAGAAGATCTCTTCGGATTCACTTTTTATGAATACACTTGTGTTCGCCAAAAAGGACACAAGGTGTATAAGAGTCTTTTATGAGATCTACGGATCTTGCCTTACATATTATGGTGGTTACTTTATGTTTCAAACGGTCTACAGTCGTGGAGTGATACTTCGGTATACTTCAGCGGCTCACGTGAATTGTGGGTATACTCCTGTATATCTGTGTAAGCCTTCTTGAGGGTATCCAAGTCAGGAACAACCTTTGTAAGGATTAGAGAGAGTCTTTACACTATGTTGTTGATTATCTCGAAGTCTGAGCCTGTAAGTGCTGGAAATCCCGCCAAGGAGATTCCTTTCATGAATCGAGTCTTTAAGACTTGGGTCATTACTTGGATTTATCCTATGTAATGATAACTGTCCCTAACGGGATTTGGACGGCTGATGCGCCCGACTAAGGTGAATGGAATCAAGACATTCATCAATAAAACCATCATAGTGGTCCATTCTCTAAGAAAAGTCCACGATGATCGATTGGTTATTTCAACTAACATTTTCATGCAGGTAGTGATGTAAGTCCCCTTGGAGAAAGACTGTACACCATACCATATGCATCAACATTGTGGGAAACTAGAAGGGGGGTTGAATAGATTACCGACTTGTTTTCTTAGGTTATAAAAATTTCTTTATAAAAACTTAGATTCGATTGTAGGTAAAGTCAAACGACACCAATATGAACGCAACACTATGCTAATACTAATATGCAATAAGTAAATAAAGAGAAGAAATGGAAAGATCAAACCAAGATAAATGGATTTATAGTGGTTCGGTCACGAAGCACTTCTTCGCCCTACTTCACTCCTCGAGTACCACACTCGAGAGTTCTAAGCACTATGTCAACAAAGCTCCCATCAGGAGGAGAAAATCGTACAACGTCGCTTACGTTATTTTCCGACACTAAGCTAGATGTCGAGTACTAATCTTAGCTAGTACCAATCTACCACGATCCACACGATCCTTACTTCACTCACGATCTACACAATCCTCACACTCTACACTTGATCCACATGATCCTCACACAATTTACATGATCGACATGATCCTCACACAATCTACACGATCTTCACGATCCTCACACAATCCTCACAAACTACTCTTGATCCTCCTGATCAAGACTATATCACTCAACACTCAACAGATCTCCAAGATCTCAAAAAGATCACAATGATCAACACAAAAACTAGGAAACACTAATACACTTGATGTATATCAAGATACAATCAAGTAGACAACTAGTAATGCAGGTGCACTACTTTATGACACCAACACCTTGTATCTTTTTGATACTTTGTGTTCTTCTCTTGACTAGAAGAGGTATGTAGATGATTCTTGGTTGGATGAAAGAATCATTCTTTAAACAAAAGAAAACTAACTAATGATCTAAGAAGTGTAAATAGAAAAGGAGGATGGAAACCAGAAATTTATGTGTGTGAAAGGATAGCCAAAATATGGGAAGTGAAGTGGTATTTATAGAATCTGAAAATCTGGCCGTTATGAAGGGACGGCTCCACTAAATGTCACACGGTACCACTAAATTTAGTAGTACCGTGGTACCGTGCCAGACAAAAACGCTCCATTTTTTGTCTTTAGTGGTGAAATTTTATTTAAGGGAGTTTGGAGCTGGTTAAAAAAAAAAAAAAAAAAAAAAAAAAAAAAAAAAAAAAAAAACTGTCTGTTGGGAATGTTTTTGAAATGATTTTTCCTAAATAAAAGATTTTTTTATAACTCAAAAATAATTTGTAAAATGTATTTTTGAAAAGAAAGTTTTGTCAAGCTAAAAATGTAAAGTTCAAAACACAAATTCACTTCTTTGATCATTTGTCAAGTTGTAAATTTGTTTGTTCATACCTAGAGTGATTAACGTAGAAATCGGATATTTTGACTAAAAACTTGTTTACGTTAATTTTGACTTAAGATGTTTTTACATTTTGTTATCATCAAAACATAAAGATATCAAAAGTTGAGAATAACGTTTTTAGACATTATTTGCATCATAACATCATCTCCTCCACATACTCATACTTATGAAGATCATCCTCAACAAGCTCAAATAAAAAATGTTCAAAGACAAAAGATCAAGTTAAATACAATGAGCTACATCAAAGTCAATGAGCTAATCAAGAATGTTAAAGGACATGTTCAAGTATCAAGTGAGGAAGACATAAGTATGAAGTTCAAAGTGTTACCAAGAAGTTCGAGTATGTTGGAAAAGACAGCACGGCAAATATGTGAAGATGTTGATCAAAGGCAAGAAAGATCAAAAGACGTTACTTCAAAGATCACAAAGCATGAAGGAATAAAGAATCAAGACTATTCTACAATGACACACAAAGTTCAAGACAAAGAAGATAGAAGACCTAATCACGTGGAGCATCATTCAAATGACCACCCTTATGGGGAGATTGTTAGCATTAAAAAGTGATGGTCATTATCATAGATAGAACTTTGTATGTCGTATGATAGTAATGGATATTGGGCTATGGACTTGGTAAATCTAATATGTTAAGAGTTATGTGTAATATAAGCCTTTTTATGTTTCATGTAAACCAAGCCCAAACCCAAGCCCATAGAAAGCCTTTATGGCATCATCTTATGTACTATATAAACACCTCAAAGACTTATTTAAGGTGTGTGCTTGAGTGTGTAAGTGTATGTTTTCTTAATAAAAGTTATCTTCATCTTTCTACTCTCTCTCTAGTTTCATATGCCTCATACATCAAGTCACCATATCTCATACGTGCTTATTGTGTGATAAAGTTGCTATATCTACGGTCCTACAGTAGCTGTGAGAAGTAGCCACAGCTCACAGCTTCTTAAAAAAACATTGAAAAAATGAGTTGTCCTAAAAAATACCAAAGCTCACCGCTCATTTGCCAAACGAACAATAAAAATCAAAAAGCTCGTTGTTTACCGCTCATCGCCCCAAATATCCCAATATCAAGCATTCAAGTATATATGCATGGTAGGTATAAATTAGGTGAATCATAAGAAATGTTTAACGAGAAGACAGAAAGTCAGAGATGCTGTAATGTTGTCAAATTCAATGAAATTTACTTATGATGAACATCAGTTAAATGAATAGTCATTAGAAAAACTTATACCTAATCATCAGTCAATCTAGATGCTGTAATTCGAAGTTGGAACTATATTGTATAATGTGTTGTGTTTGAAACACATTTTAGGGATAATTCCAAAAATGTCACGATTGCTCAAAGTCTGAGACTATTTAGACCTAAACTTTTGTGTTTCTTTATCTACACCAGGGCAATTAGTACTTTTTTGGTCAATTAAAATCTGCAAATGACAAGTGTGACTTTACAGATTACAAGGTAGGGCAATTTGTGTACTGTTTGGGCAACTGGTGTATTTTCGGACAACTGACTGTTCTCTTGTTGGACACATGGCGTCATATGGTCGGCTAAAATCGAGTTGCCAAAACAACTGAGGTAGATAAGGAAACACAAAAGTTTGGGTCTAAATAGTCTCAGCCGTTAGGCAATCGGGACATTTTTTGAATTATCCCTTTTACTTTTACTCGCAATTTGGAGCGCAATTTTATCTTTTAATTACAAAAGATTCCATAAATATATACTTTTCGAAGCATTTATAATTTTAATTAGTTCAAAAAGAAGACACATACACATATAAGACTAGGGACAACGAAATAGTACCGTATCATCGATAAATTTGGCCCAAAATCGAGCAACAGCCTTGTCATACGGATCCTGAGGCAAAATTGGAAATCCATTCCAGACATCATCAATGTACTCAACGATCACAATGGATTCACATAGCGATTTTCCGTTATGCACAAGCATTGGTACCACCTTATGAATAGGATTATACTTCAAAAGATCATCACTCTTATTTTGCAAGTCTTCTTTGAAAACATCATAATTGACACCCTTTAAATTCAAAGCAATATCCACTCTACATACATATGGACTTCCTACAATGGAGCCATATAGTTTCACTTCATCACCCATTTTATGATAAAATGTAATACAATACCTGCTTGGAGTTTTAAAAAGTGTGATTGTGTTTATCTCTTCTTCATGTTTGATCAATGTTCTTTTGTATTGTTATGTATCTCATAGAAATTATTTGTTGGCTTAGTTTAATTTTAATTTATTGAACTTGGAGAAGAGGTAAATGTTTTTTTTTTTTTTTTTTTTTTTTTTTTTTTTTTTTTTTTTTTTTTCCTAATTGAGTTTGACTATGCGTATGCACATACGTAATATTGAAACACATAAACTAATTGATTTGAGGAGAATTTCCTACAATTGATTAATAATATTTTAGATTAATTAAATGCTACGAAACTTTTTCGAAGGAACTACAATAAAGTCCGGCAAATCAATCTTTTGGACAGCTGACATCTTTCGCTGTAACGACTTCATATGCACCATTTCCGGAGTATGAAGCATATGATTATGCTCGGGTACAAAATCAGGTAACTTGTATTTATTTGTTTGTTTATCATCTGTAATCCCCATTCATGAAAGACAATATGTGCTTGTCTTGGCTCAAGGATATTTAGTGCGAGAATCTCGTATATCTTGTTTACGAATACCCTCTTTATTGCATACGAATCTTGCTATTCATTTTGTTCTTATTAATCCATTGCTTGCGAGCATCTAAACCTATATGTAGCATGAGCAAAAGAACCAAAGAAGCGGACCGGACCGAGAACCGGCCTGGAACCAAGAAGAACCAAACTGGAACTAGAACCGAAGGTTTCAATTCCGGTTCTTGAGTTTGAGATTTTCGGTTTTCAGGTCAGTTCGGGTCAGTCCCACCGGTTCTCGGTTCCGGAACCAAATACCCAATAATTGTAAAAAGGGAAAATTACCAAAATGGCCCGTTACCCTGCGGTCTAGGCATATTTAGCCCATTTTTGAAAAATTTCCGTTTTAGCCCAGGTTGCCCTGGGCAACTTTCGTACAGCCAATCGAAATATGACAAGTGTCCTCAAGTTGCCCAAAATACAAAAAAGTTGCCCAAAATACAAAAAAGTTGCCCCGACGTGGTACTCTGTAGTTGGCTATGCACTAGTTGCCCAGGGCAACTTTCATACAGCCAATCGAAAGATGACAAGTGTCCTCAAGTTGCCCAAAATACAAAAAAGTTACCCAAAATACAAAAAAGTTGCCCCGACGTGGCACTCTGTAGTTAGCTATGCACTAGTTGCCCAGGGCAACTCGGACTAAAACGGAAATTTTTGAAAAAAAGACTAAATATGCCTAAACACAAAGCAACTGGGCTATTTTACCAATTATCCCTTATAAAAACATGTTTTTTTTGTTTTTTTTCCTTCTCATACTCAAATCATATATACCAGTGCCATAAAAAACTCCCTACTAGCCTACTTTTAAAAAAATCAAGCCAAGAACAAACTTAATCTTTAATTCATTTAAACATCCACAAATCAATAATTAATCTAAACCTAATATATTCCAAAATCATTCAACATTCAAAACTCACATAAACAACTATCATCATTATTATAACATTGGAAATAAGTTTTATATTTTATTTTTATTTGCATTTGATGTACTAGCTTATAACATGTTTTAGGTTGTCTCGTTTGAGGATTTAGCCATCTAACTAAGTCACTGTATATTTTCTAAATTATCTTTTGTGGTTCTATGCTAGGATTATGCTTGTGCAATTTTTAGTGAAAGAAACAACCTCAAACGTAAATGCATCTCATCGCTTTGTGTATATAGTTATAGCTCTTTTGCAAAATCTTAGATTCATAATATAGTTATACTACATGTCATTGTTTAACACATTTTTTTTTTTTGAAGATTATTTATATGATATGACCAATAAAACCAGATAATCAAACATTGCGTAACCATAATGTTAATGTTATTGGTTTAAACGTAAATGGTTGCAAGTGTTTAAAAATTCAATTTTTTGTGTTTTTTATTGGCTTAATTCATTAGTTCACGAGGTAATTTTTTTTTCTTCAGAAAAGCGGTTCCTATCCGTGTAGACCCAAAGAACTGGAACCGGAACCAAAAACTATATTCAGTTCAATTCTCGATTCACACTTTTCACAAAATTCGGTTCTTGGATCAACCGGTTCCGAACTCATGCTCATCCCTACCAGGTGCGCACCATTGTTTATCGAAAACTGCCATGCATTTTCAACGGTAACAATTTCCATTCCCATACGAGGCTTGCATATAAAACTGACATGCATTTAGATATTATGTTTTACAAAAGGTTAAAAACGGTTAAAAGCAGGACTCATTTACGGTATAAATAATGAAAAGATACAAAACAAAGAAAACAAGTATATATGTACCTTGTTGTGAAATTAGATGTTTCTTTTACTTGACTAAAAAAGTTATTATCCATGTCATTCATACTTGATTAAATGGTTATGACCTAGGCTGTGAGTTGTTCGTCTAGTTGGGAAAACAATGAAGGGTTAGTAAATAAAATTAGAGGCAATATTGACTAATAAAATGGATAAAATAAATGAAAATGTGAAATTGGAAGAAAATGATAATGTATATACGGTAAACTAAAAAAAGATACGAGAAGAGAAAAAAACAAAGAGAACTAATTAATACCTTTTAGGGCCCTTTGGCTTGTAAAAGGATTTGAAATCGGATTTTGATTCGATTTAGAATGAAAGAAATTTAGATAAGAGAAAAAAATAATATTTCATTAAAAAGTTTATTTAATAGTTGATAAATAATTTATTAAAAAGAAAGTAGAGTAGTTTTATTTTTTAATAATTAATTTGTATATAGATTGTGAGTGAAAATATAAATGTGGGGACCATTATAAGTTTTGATTTGCCAAAGACACCTCATGTACCAACAATCAATCTATCATTCCCGAACCTACTTTCAATTTCAAAAACTTGAACCAAACAATTAAATTTTAGAATAATACCATTCCTCAAATCCAAAAGCCTTAAACCAAACGGGCCCTTAATCATAGCCATTGATTTATTCCAATGATTAATACTTCTCTAACATGATCAATCAAGTTATACAACTTCATCTTCACCCTTTTCTTCTATTGTATATGGCATATCATCTTACAGATTCAATGATAGAAGGCCTTTGTTTTGTAAATACACGAACAAAAACAAAAACCGGAAAAATAAGATATATATATATATATATATATATATATATATATATATATATATATATATATATATATATATATATATATATATATATATATATAAAGTTTTCTCGTTTTAGCAAGAAGAAGACTGACGGCGGAATATCTTTGTGTGGACATCAAAGTGACATTTAGTGGTTTACTATATCAGTGACGTAGCTAGGAATTTCTTTATAGGGGAACAAAACCGATTCGAAATATTATGAAATATGAGTATAATAAGGACGTACTGTGAAAAAGTAATCAATGTTCTATATCATGTGATTTTTAAACGTGTGTTTTACATTTTGCTATTGAACAAATATTAAGATTAATAGTAGTAAAGTAATTTTATTAATACAACTTTTTGTTAGGCTTTTTTGTTGGGCTATGGCCCACTTACAACCCACATAGCTCCATCTATATAGAGGTTATGAAGTCATTTCTTACTACATTATATATATACTAAAACCCAATATATATACTAAAGTCTAAGAGGTTACTGTAGCAACTACTGTTAGTTATTTAACGGTTGTTAACTAACGACCGTTATCTTTAACATTTTAAAAAAAAAAATTGTACGCACTTTATCCTTCATCTCAGTGGTTCATTGCAAATTTAGTGATCAAATAATTTACATAAATGGTCCTTCATGTTATACATCAATTGCAAAGTCAGTCCTAGGTAATTAACTTCACGTTAAGTAGCTAACGGCAACAAAAGAATTTCGCAGCAACGCGCGGGTACCAAACTCGTTATTATACTATATATTCCGTGCAACTAAAGTGGCCAAACACTGTAGCTACAGTGGTTTGCACAGTAACCGACCAAAAATAGTCCATGCGTTGTAACTGACTTTGCAAGTTAGGTCCTTTGGGGACTAAAAATGCAACACGCGCATAATTTAGTGACTTTTTTTTCGTAAAAATAAAAATATTTCCATAATTAATTTTCAAAAAATAGTCCTTTGGTTTATTCATCTTTTTCCAATTTAGTCATTAACGACTAACTTTCAAAGAAGATTTAGCACCACATTCCCGCAGCAACGCGCGGGCCTTTCCACTTTTTAGTATAAAATGACATTTTTTTTAACAAAAACAAAAAAAAAAAAAAAAAAAAAAAAAAAAAAAAAAAAAAAAAAAACGTTCCAACACCATAACAAAAATAACAAACTAAATTGCGCAAAATTCTTTTATCTTTCTTACATTAACAAACCGATATAAAACAAATACATTATAAAACTCAAACAACATATATTGACATTAGTTTTTTAAAAAAATAAATAAACACTTTCAAACATGTACAATATAGATACGACAACAAAAAAATTACCAAAAATACTTACTTACAACTCGCCCGCGGCAACGCGCAGGCTACCCCGCTCGTTACTTTTATTATATATATAACACGGGGCAAGGAACCTTGCTGTGAAGTAATCCTCCTTGATTGGCTAATCTTAATAGTATAACATTTCGCATAGCCTTTTCGTAAAATAACATTTATGTGTCCTCTTATGTAAAATAATATTTTCTGTGTCCTTAAGTAAAAGGGCAAATGGCATAAAAAGGCATCAAAGTTAAGGTTCACATACAATCAAGGTATCCAACTTTTTTTCTTGCATATAAAGGTTCTCAACTTTTTTTTTTTGCCAATTTGGGTTTTTTCCTAACTTTCGTTAACTCACTTCGTTAGTAAATTACATGTTTGGTCCTTGCATATGCATAACCATTTCAAGCACAGTCCATAACCACAAAAAAAATTCCAAAAAAAAATTTCGAAAAAAAAATAGGAAAAAAAATTTTTTAAAAAATGGAAAATCAAAAAAATCAAAATTTTAAAAAAAAAATTAAAAAAAAATATATTTTCAAAAAAAAAGTTATAATTAAAAAAAAATATTTTCGAAAAAAAATAAGTTCAAAAAAAAATTAAAAAAATAGAAAAAAAATTAATAATTAAAAGAAATTAAAAATTAAAAATTAAAAATAAATAGAAAAAAAATATTTTAAAAAAAAATCAAAATTTTTTCCAAATTTTTTTTTCAATAATTATTTAAAAAAATATTATTTTTCAAAATTTTTTTTTCGAAATTTTTTTATTTTCTAATTTTTGTATTTTGAAAAAAAATATTTTCGAAAAAAAAAATTATTTTCTAATTTTTTTTAAAAAATTTGGAAATTTTTTATTTTTTATTTTTTTAAAATTTTTTAAATTAATAATTTTTTTTTAATTTTCTAATTTTTTTAATTTTTTTTCAAACTTATTTTCTTTCGAAAATATATTTTTTTTAATTATTATTTTTTTTTCGAAAATATTTTTTTTAATTTTTTTTAAAAATTTTGATTTTTTTTATTTTCTATTTTTTTTTTAAATTTTTTTTCCCTTTTTCTTTCGAAAAATTTTTTTTGAAATTTTTTTTGTGGTTATGGACTGTGCTTGAAATGGTTATGCATATGCAAAGACCAAACATGTAATTTACTAACGAAGTGAGTTAACGGAAGTTAGGAAAAAACCCAAATTGGCCAAAAAAAAAAGTTGGGAACCTTCATATGCAAGAAAAAAAGTTGGATACCTTAATTGTATATGGACCCTAACTTTGATGCCTTTTTGTGCCATTTGCCCTAAGTAAAATAATAATTTTCTCTGACAGCCAATACATATTCAGGCCAATTTTTTAGTCCGCTTTCTGTTGTGTTTTTGATATAAACGTTATATGCAGTGTTTTAAAAACCGGTTCAACCGGTTGAACCGGGAACCGGAGTGATGACCGGGCCGTTGTGAGCCGGGTTTTCACTGAAACTCGAACCGGATTAAACCGCCGGGTTTTGGTCGACCCGGGTCAAACCGCCGGACCGGAAAATATCAAAGAAAAAAAAGAGAACGATCAACATAAGATGATGTAATTGGACAAGTTGGATCTGTAGTTGAACAAGACACTTTCTAAACTTGTTAGAGATCGATCGATTGGAGTTTCAATTTCTTGTCCGTTGGCGTGATGACGATCCGTCTTTGTGGGGATGATGAGTTATGGATGATAATGAGGTTTTGTCTATGTGGGATCTTTGTTTTGTTAGTTCTTGTTTTGATAAACTAAAGGAGACGGGAAAAAGAGAAATTATACAAGGGTTGTTTTGGTGATGATGAGTGAAGCGAGATGCAAGTGTTGAGGAAATGTGATTGACAGATGGTTTGTATACACTATACAGCACAGTGCTCGTTGAAATGAACTTCTTTTTTTTTTCTAACATACAAGTAAAGACTAAAAGACACAATTGACTTTGTTGGATATGAAAACAATTGTTATTGTATACCTATTTTTCTTCTCCTAAAAACTAGTAACAGCTACGTCTTTCTGTATACACTTTAAAAATGTGGGTAGTCTTTTCTTTTGGCGTAAAACCGGTTTGACCCGGCGGTTCAACCGGTTGAACCGGTGACCCGGTGAACCGGCTACTCGACCGGGTCAATTAAAAACCCGGGTTTTAAAACATTGGTTATATGGATGGTTATTTGTGTACAGGTGAATATAACTTGCACTCCATTTACCGAAAGATTTGCTACATGGCTGTAGATGTACTCTTTGTTAAGTTATGCAGTGTTCAATTTTTTTAAACGAGTGGCAGGAGCCCGCCGCCTTGCGGCGGGGGTGTTTGCTATATTTTTCAACACGTCACTGGCAGATGGCGGTGTTGTAGAAAAGTAAGCGCTTACATTATAGGTGCTGCTTATTATAGTAAACCGTTGGTTTTAAGCTTAGCATACGGGGACAAACTTAGTTACACACAATCAGCAGGTGCCATAACTATTACACATACTACAATACTGACTTAAAGTAGCTTACACCCTAATACCCACGTTCCTTCAGAATCTCAAAAGACAGTGGTCCTGTGATTTTGGTGGTAATCGTCTGTTGCTTTTCTAGCCGTTTGGCAACAGGTTTTCCTTTGGATTTCATTTTGGACAACAGCTTATGACATCAAATATAGGACAAAGTAACAGCAACATAGCATACAATATAAAGAGAAAAGGCATATACTTCATGACAAACAACATCATGAGATAACAAAATAATCAGCAACGGTCTTAGATGTAAACAAACGAATGATGTAATAATCGCAGCAAGCAAGTTAACAGATATACAATATGAAAATAATGATAAGACAAAAAAATGGAAAAGTATAATTCAGATCTGAGACACCCACCTAATACTTTGGCGTGAAGAAAGGTAAGAAAACTTCTGGAAGAAGGTAGGAGACGAAAGTTATTATATACAGCAGCCAGTGTGAAACGAACCAAATTTTCTGGGCCAAGAAAGCATAGCAAGTGGACATGAATGTTTAGCGGGGGCCCAGACATTTTATTATTAGTTTGTTAAAAGGTCTTCGTATAATATATACAATGATATGTATATAATATTAGGGGTGCTCACGGTCCAAAATCCGGACCGGACCGAGACCGAGACCGAATCCGGCAAAAATTCTAGACCGAGACCGGACAGAATGTGGTCGGTCCGGTCTCGGTCCGGTTCGGTCCGGTTCAAATAGGCTAAATGTCCGGTTTTTAAGCCGGACCGGACCGGACCGAGACCGAAATTATGAAAATCCCTAGATCGAGACCGGACCGAATGTGGTCGGTGCGATCCGGTCCGGTCGGTTTTGTCGGTCGGTCCGGTCCGGTCCATCCGGTCCGTTTACTCACCCTTATATACTATACTTGACAAGGTAAATATATTTTTTTTAAATCATTGTAGTGCAGTTGAGTGTTGCTATATGTATTAATTGTTGAGTGTCGCTATATGTATTAATTGTTGAGTGTCAAGAGTCACTTAACTTCCAATTTTGTACACAAGTTGCAGTGCCACTTATATGTTACTTTTCATGTTCCATTATCATCAAGGATTTTGAATAAGTTTCCTACAATTGTTCCATTTGCCAATTCAGATTTTACACATACAGCCATCAGAAAATCTAGTAAATACCCCCGCCACAACGCGGCAGGTTCCTGCTCCTCGTTCTTTTGACATTTGTGTTGGTCGTTAATAAAGAAGAGTTGATTAATATTTCAAAGAAGACAAAATAGAGATCTTTAAATGAAAACAACGCATGAAACCATGGGCGGAGACAAAGGGGCATAAGAGATAGGTACCTCTCTAGCGAAAAAAATTGTAGCGTAAATTTTCGAAAATATTTTACTTTTCTTGTAATTTGTCTCCTCTAAGTACCAATTTATAGTTTAGTTTTTATATTTTATCAAACTGTGACCTCTCAACCAAAAATTTCTGGCTCCGCCCCTAGCTCTAATCATCACAACGGCCATAAAGATTGCAGGATATACAATGATTTTTTGACGGAAAAAGTAAATGTATAGGATCGCAATGTGTTCGGGTAGAAAGCAAATTTAGTAGTAAAATAATAATAATAATAATAATAATAATAATAATAATTAAAAAAAAAAAAAAAAACTTTTATTGTTGTTTAACATTTAATCGCAGCAAAGTCTCTCCAAATCTATTTGTTTTTATGCGTTGCCACTTGCCATATATTACGTATGTGCGTACGTGTATTCAAACCATTTTCCCTTTCTCCAAGTTTAATAAATAAAGGCATGAGTTAACCGGACCCCCCTATAGGGAGGGTTTGTGGAAGACTGAGCTGCCGCCACCTGTACTGTCTGCATTAAAACTTGTACATTTTGACTAAAGTAGGTGGACCCCTCATGGTAGGGAGGGTCCGGTTAACACATCCCTAAATAAATTAAACTCAAACTGAGTCAATAAATGATATTCTACGGACTAGATAATAACTGCCTATAAAAGGACACGAACCGCATATGAATTAGCAAACACAAACACTACTATTATACTCAAAGTAGGTGTTGATCGATCACATTTTATTATATAATGGGTGATGAAGTGAAGTTGTATGACTCCACAGAAGGAAGTCCTTTTGCACGTAGAGTGAATATTGCTTTGAATCTAAAGGGTGTCAAGTATGAAGTTATTAAAGAAGACTTAGAAAACAAGAGTTATGATCTCTTGAAGTATAATCCTATTCATAAGGAGGTACCAGTGCTTCTGCATAACGGAAAACCGTTATGTGAGTCGCTTGTGATCGTTGAGTACATTGATGATGTCTGGAATGGGTTTCCCATTTTGCCTCAGGATCCTTATGACAAAGCTGTTGCTCGATTTTGGGCCAAATTCATCGATGATACGGTACTATTTCTGAGCACTTCTGTCGAAGATTTACTACGTTTATAACATTTTTTTAGACTAACATATTTTTGTAGTAGTGCGTTTTTAATACAACTTGGATTGAATCGTTATATGGTTTGTTCAGTGTATTCCCGCAACATTCAAGGTTTTTGGTAACGTTGGAGACGAACAGGTTCTTGCAGAAGCTTATGAGAAACTGCAAATACTTGAAAATGAACTTAATGTTAAGGGTACAAAGTTTTTTGGAGGCGACAACATTAACATTGTTGATATTGCGGCTGATTACATAGCCTCTTCGCTTGGATTGATTGAAGATACTACGGAAATTAAAATTGTCACAAAGGACAAGTTTCCGAAAATAACTGAATGGGCTGAGAACTTCCTCAATTGTCAAGCTGTTAAAGAAGTTTTACTACCAAAATTTGAAATTCCGAAAGAACAAATACTTGCATATTTCAAGCAGCGATTTGGTAAAGCGTAATGGTACATGAGGATCATCAATCTAGTAGTTTGTTACAATGTGCTTGTGATGAAGTTGAACCTTTTGTGTAATAACATCCATTGATATGGAGTGTGTGATGTTTTGTTTAATTGTTAATCTTTTGGTATGTTTCACAAAAAGCCTTTCTTTTCCTTTTCCTTTTCCTTTTCCAATAAAGTATCAATATATATATCCTTCTACCCAGTCTAACTACTCGTCTTTTTATCACACAATTATACAGCAAATGTCATGCACAAGTAATCTCTCTTAATTTGGTTTATTTATTTTTTCATTTATCACAATCATGAAAGCAATGATGGTAAGTAGCTAGATACAAATTGCAGAAAAATGATGGACTTTGAGATGATGATCCGAAGTATGTAAATAAATGTCCATGAAAATACACTTTAATAATCCGTGGTCCACATAACCCTTGTCCAACATTGATGGCCCAGTACGTCTTTTACCAGCATAAGATTGCCATTTTCGCTTTCTCGAGCTGGATTTGGCTTGTTTTATTTGTGATCTAATAGCTTTTAAGACCGTATGTTGTTGAGAATAAATATGTCATTTGTTCTATGTTTACAATATGATCAGTGGCTAGTTGATCAAGAGTGTGCTGAGCAAAACCGACCGAATCCCGAGTCCCCACCGAATCCTGACAAATCTCGATCGTCCCGAAACTGAACCGAGCATACTCGGGTCGGTACTCGGTTTGAGTTTTTAGCGTTTTCGGTTTTTGGGTCGTGACGGCTCAGGTCGGGACGGGCCAAAAACCGTGAAGAAACAAGCAATACCGACCGAAGTGGACCCAACCGAAACCGACCTAATCGACCCGACACAAGCTGACCATAATCGGGTCTGGACTCAGGTTGGGTTTTCCAGCTAGTAGCTTTCGGGACGGGTCGGTTCCGGCCCGATGCTCACCCCTAATCAAGAGCATCAACTTTTCTTGACAAAAGCCCAAAAGTACCTGCATTATATTAAACCACACATAACACATATATTCAGAAGATTTAAAAAAATAATAATAATAAAATAAAAAAAAAAAAAAAAAAAAAAAAAGATCATCGCAACCGAATTTTGACGAAATCATACATAACTGCCGCTAAAGTGCTGTTACTCTGTTATTATATCTATACTACTTATAAAAAGTAAATGCTATTTTTGAAATCTTTAATTTTAAAAACTTAAATTAATGTTGTTTGCCTAAATAACCCCTAAGTGTCCCTTAATATACCTTAAGCTTGATCAATTCTAAACTTGACAACTTTTAAAAAACAAACACTGTTTTAATTTTAAAAAACACGCGCTTTATTTCAAAAAAGCATTCGCTTTGCATTAAAGGTCGAACCATAATCACAATTTTGTAATTCTAATTATTTGATACTATACACTATCGCTTTGCACGAATAATCGTCTAGCACAATAAAGTATGTGTATAAACTTTTTTTGATAATCTAGTTTTGAAAAACTGTCTCAAAATTTTAAAATACTTATTTTGGATATACAAACATACCCTAGAAGTTGGAGCTTTTCCTAAACTAGCAGATCTTCAAATAACACTAAGGGGGCGTTTGGTTCGGAAGCGGGTACGATATTAGTGTGAGTATCATTATGTAACAATTCACAATTTTGAGGTTATTATTTAATTATTAAATTTTGCTTAATATTTTATTTTAAGTAAATTCTCTCTTTCGGATAACTAAACAAGTTATTTCATGTACGTCGTTAATCGTACATTTAATCCAAAATCGACACCACAATACTATGTATAATTATTTTTATACATTTTGGTTCCTTACAATCCTATTTTAAAAGTCATAATTTACTTTTTTCAATTTTACGTAAACCTTGCACATTTTTACGTTTTACGCGATTTTAACTTACGTGTTTAGGTTTAAACAACGTTTACCCACTCCGTTCAACTCGTGTCTCATCTAATATATTAAAATTATTTATTTTGATAGTTATAACATTTTTATATATTTTAGACTCTTATATTAACAAATTTTACAAAACGTTGCAAGTTTTACACTTCTAACTCAAACTAGTACCACCTTAGCCCTAAATATACCCGCTAAACACCCAAAAATACAAAACAAACATACAATACCCTTCCCACTATCCAAACCCACGAAATTCAAGTGGTGACTAACCACTTTGGTGAGTCATTTATGTGGTGTGTCATCTTTTTTATTGTGGTGTCAAATTTTGGGACAAGTGAGGGACACTTGTGCTCTCAACCTTGCATGTCTTGTAATCTTCACCAAGTATATGCAACTTAGATCTCATTCACTCTCCAAAACAAGACACAACTCCCTTTTATCCTCCAAAATTCTTCCATCATCACCAACCCCATCAAAACACCACCAAAGTCATGATAATTCATGATTTTCACAACTCTAGATTCATCCTTTTGATTATCACAACAAACCACCACCATTTTACCATCAAAACACATCATTTTCTTGGGTTATAGGACTGATTTCTACAAGGTTTTTGGGTCTCTTCATCTTGTGTTCATAAAACTTTGGTGACAAGCTAGATTTGGAGGCTTGTTGATTTGGTGATTTCATTTTGGTGCTCTTGATTCTTGATTTCCTTGTTATTCCACTTTCACTTGTGTAAGAAAACACCAAACATTTTCCATTTCCCTACCGATATACATTACATTTTATGTATTTTTTTCTGTTCCATATGCCTATTGTATTAATTTATGCATTGTACATAGCCTATAATACCAAAAATGATGATTGAGACTAAGTTTGCAAAGACCATTCTGACAAGGGACTGTTTTTGTAATTAACTGCACTAATTAGTGGACTTTAGATCTAAACAAAAAATATAAGCTTGTAGATCTATCTCTTAGCTTCGATTTTCCGGGTGGTTGGTCGTGAGACGCTACCCGACAAATTTACTAGAAAATAAACGGTAAAACTAGTCGGAAAACGCACACTAGATTCTAAACATAAAAAGCTCACAGATCTATTCATTTCTGAGATTCGGTCCAGTTTTATGAAATGTAGGTAACACCTTAACTTGAACGTACTCAAAAACCCCGCATTAAAAAGAGTTACAATACTCAACTTATTGTAAAAATGGTGGGACTGTTAGGTGCTATCCCGATCAAGCATGACATATTAGGGTGAAATAGTAATCTCACTTAAGTTTTTTGATTTTTAGAACAATGGCACTCACAAATATAGTTAGCACACTTAAAAACATTTCCGGAAATATAAAATTTGTAATAAAACTCCTTACGGTTTAGGAGAAACAAGAATTTTTGTAGTGAATATCCACTTTTTATCAAGACCCGTACTTAACCTAAAAATTATATAACTTATCAAATTTACTTAAAAATAGTCAAATATATTTTATAATATCCATAAACATTATAAAATAATAATATTGATGTAACTATTTTATAAACATAAAATTTGGTAAACTATGATTTTATTAAACACTTGATAAATTTTGCGCTACCCAAAGTGGTAAGACCCACTTTCGGGAATAGACCCGATAGATTATCTTTTAGACAAATTGATTACATATCAACACATTAGAATATTTAGACTATAAAAATAACATAAAATCCGAACCGCGGACAACATATAAATTATGGCTCGTAACACTTTCACAACTTGTCAATTTTAGTCCAGGTCACTTTATAAACCTTAAAACTATGTACAATTGCATGATTGATATAATATACTTTCTTGCATTCATACTCTACAATTTTAAAATCCTAAGACGCAACATACTATTTTTAGGTTGCTCGTAGGACATCTCGGTTTACCCATCACTCTACTTTCATCTTGATATTCACTTTTGTTACGGTGAGTTCATAGCCCCAATTTTACTATAATTGCTTTACAAACTCTATGGGGGAGATACATGCTATAATTACTTACGATCACAATCTTTTGAAACTGTATGCTTTCCTGATATTGTTATTGCCTAACTGTTTCCCTATAGCCTAAAAGTCCCTTTAATCATGAACCGTTAATTACATGCGTGTAAATGCGAATGCCGTGAATAGATCTATTTGGGACTGACATTCCCCATATTGGTATGTTGAGTTGCGGCTGCCATGTGCACTGTATTTGTAAAATGCTAGGTATATTGGCTATTACCTATTGACAAAGGGCATATTTATATTCTTCTTGAATATCCATTGATGCGTTAAAGTTCGGTGTCATGAGCTTAGTGCAATAATAATTATGACTTTCTATTTGTTGCAATGTCGCCTTTTTACAAACTGATATGTATTGTGATCAACTGCTTATATAAACTCTATGGATTTACTCGACCTTTATGTTGACTTTTTAGCATGTTTTAAGTCAGGTCCTTAAGGTATTTGGCTAGCATGAAGTCGCACAGAGAATATTTTGAAGGCTTGCTTGTGTTATCATTCGATAAACTCTTGAAAACCTTTATGTTAATACATTATGTTTTCCAAAACTACTTGGGACCTCTTGTAACTCTGATGTTTTATTATGATCGAATGATAAACTTTTAAAAACGTCTCATTTAGAGTCGTTTTCTATGATTATGACTGTTGTACTAATAAGTAATACCTAGATGATATTACTTTCCGCTGTAAAATTTTGGAGGTGTTACAGATTGGTACCAGAGCCATGGTTATAGAGAATCAGGTCGCAATTTTAGACCCAGACTATAACCACTCCTTAGATTTTAACTACTCTACTTTGCATTGCCTTGCACTATCCGTGTGCTTACACTTTCCGAACACTTATGCATAATTTTATGCACCTTTATTCTGTTTCTATATAAAGAATATTTATATATACACTCGATCGACTTTTGATCACTATTTATATAAAAGTTAATTTATATAAACGTTTGATTGATTTTGATCTCTTATACTCATTTCTTGAATTTCATATCGAACCTTGGTTTCCCTGATCATGTACCTACTCTTACATTTTTGTAATCTATGAAACCTTTCCAAGACGTTGTAATGGATTACAATGGTCTCTCTTATTTCTCAAACATTGTGAATTATACAATGACCTCTGAAATTTTCATAACATTATATTATATCGCTTCACATGATAACGAAACCCGTTACAGTCTATCAAATCCCCTCTATTGTGTTACTCCACATCTCCGAAGATAAGTTTGAACACTCTTCTCATTCTCATGGAACATCTATATCACTTCGTAAACCATCGCCTAAAGATACGCCGGTTGATTAGAACTTGACTTTAACGTGCCACCTTGCAACACCTACTTTTGGAACACGACTTTATTATATCTCTTTCTTTTCACTCTTTTTTGGTTTTGAAGAATTACGCTGCCTGGAAAGTAACGAAGAAACTCAACAACAGTGTCTTCCCTTACTTTATACTATTTCTCGATTCCAAGGACAAATTGGAAAACTTATCAGCCACCCTTCTGACATCGACGTCAACGACCTACTTACTAATGCAGACAGAAAGATGGAGCCTTTCGAGGACAAGGCTATGGAATGTGTACCCAAACCAGAAGATCACTCACTCGAAGAAAAATCCCTCGAAAGACAAGGAGGAGAACCACTGCTACGCCTACTCCTCCCACCTGACCAGAGTTTATTACCAGAGAGCCTATCCACCATAGCATCCCATCTCTGGTGACACACATGGCACATCATGGGAGATATTACACGTCAACAGAAATGAGCCATGATTGCCAATCTAGTCTCATTGGAGCAGAGTAAAGATCGAGGAGCCAAGTACGAATCTTACTCAATCAACATTCGTGATGTTTATTGAGTTTACCATTTATTATTTGTTCTTATTTATCCTCAATCAAATCTCATAATACTCAATGTCTTTCTCATTTTATGTTGATTCTCGATTAACATACATGCTTACAACGTAATGCTTTTTTCATTTATTGTTGGTCCCCATTCATTCTCAATTAGCATTCACAATGCTTATTGTCTTTGTCACTTATTGCGTTTCACATATTGTTCATGTGGGATAACATTACTATTTCCCATACCAGCAATATCTGATTTAACACCACTTGTTTGTTGTACTTTGTTAGGAATATTTTGTTCATGCAACACATTATCATCAATAATAACAGAAGATGCACTACTAGGCACAACAGACGCTTTTCTTGGTAAATTGTTTAGTGATGACAAAGTCGTCACCAATATTTTGATAACAGGGTTTTAAAACGTATGTATATTATTTTGGTAAACTTTTAATAACCGCCAAATCCCGCCATCCACTTTAGGTCGACAATGACGTCACCAAATATTATATTAATTTAATTTTATATTTAGTGACTACATAATCATCACTAACAGTTTATTATAACTAAATTGTTTTCTATTTTGTTAAAAAAAGGTTTTAAAAAGTATAAATAATGATTTTAAAATTTATATATTAATGTTAAATTAATTATAAAATTTATATGTTAATGTTAAACGTTAAGACATTAAAGCGTACGAATTATGTCATTGCAAATTAATTGATAAAAGTTTAGACATTAATTAAAGCATACGGAATTACATTACAAATTGATAAACGCCCAACATTAAAGCGTACGAATTACATTAAAGATCGATAAAAGTTTAAACATTAAAGCGTACGAATTACATTACAGATCGATAAAAGTTTAAACATTAAAGCATACGAATTACTCCAAACTAAGATTGTCCAGGTCATCATAAAGGTCATGAAATAGGGCAGCTGATTGAACTGTGTGGTTCTGAGGATGTCTATACATTTTTAGCATTTTCTCGAGTACCTTTATCCTATGATTGATGTAGTTTGAGCACTCTGCATTTCGAGGATTCGATGTTGAAGGTCCTGGAGAGTAATTTGGAGTTCTCGATGGTCCTGTGGAAGTGCGGAATGAGTTGGAGGCGTTGAAGCTCTAGGAGAACCGGTCATTAAACGGAGTCGTTTCTCCTACCATAAAAAAATCACATCCATAATCCTCTGACCCAGGCCGTTAAAGATTAAAAACAATTATTTTTAACAACTAACCAAACTATTTATATGATAAAGGATACACATAGTATAGTTTACCACATGTGTGAGGTCGATGCGATTCTCGTAGAACTAAGGGCATGTTTGGTATGATGGAATGGAAAGGCGAGAAAGAAAATGAGAGCCTTTTCCGTTGTTTGTTTGATATAAGGAATGGAAATGGATAATCATGATATCATTCTCTTTCCCACTTATTTATTCTCTAAAAAAAGTGAAGAATGGGGAGAATCAAAAAATTACACACAACCATTCACCCTTCAACTCCAACGGAGAATGAGGATTTAATGAAACCATATGCTGACTATAAAAGGCAAAGGCATGTGCAATGCACATGATGTCTCATTTGGGGAAAATTACATAAACCCTACCATGAACTTCTCTCTAGAGATTGAAATCTTCCAGGTCTCCTTCGTCTTTGTCTCACCCCTAACATTGATATTTGTTCAAAACCACGACACATGAACACAGAAAACATTAATCCGAGATTTAATGGCTAATTATGCTTAACATCTTGATTTTTATGAATTAGGGTTATAAAATTTTCAAGGGATAGGCTTCTTCAATTTGTTATTTATATATGAAGAACTTGTTTTCTACATGACGTCAAAACATACTTCTTTGGATTAGATGACCAATTAAAACCCATGGATTCTCATATGCTTTTATAATCACTATATGAAAAAGCTCGAAGAAATAAAAGACCATGGATGATATCAGATGCACAGTCAAATTGTCAAAATGCAAGCTACTCAATTAAGAATTAGTTAATTACTATACAAACTCCAGTTGTGTTTTTGTCAAATGGTTAATAGAGCTTCATTATTCTTACGCAATACAAACTCCAGTTGTGTTTTTGTCAATCTACATTGGAAAAAATAATTAACGAATGAACATCTTGTTTACTTAATAGTAATATCATTCATTTCACGACCAAACAAGAGAATCAGTAATACGATATAACTTTGATCTCGATTCTTTGCTTGTACCAAACAATGTAATCAATTTTCTTTCTCTAGAGTGATTCCTTTCTTTTGTGATTCCATTCTCTATTCCGATTCCATTCTGCACGATTCAGTCGTACCAAACACCCCCTAAGTCTCCTCGTCCACAAGGACAAGCAAAAGCTTCAAATTCCACCATCTTTATGATAACAGTGTGTATGTTTGTGGTTGTGAGGATAAGAGAGTATATACTGTGTTTGTGAGGATAAGAGTAGATATACTAACTGTTATATATGGTAAAAAAAATAGAGCTTTTGGTGGTAAGTTTTGGCACCAAAATTTTGGTGGGAAGTTTTGGTGTATAACGATATCATCTCGACTCATTCGTTTAACATCTCATGCACAACCATATAATCTCGGCTTATTCGTTTAAAATCTCATGTATAACCATATCATCTCGATTCACTCGTTTAACATCTCATGTATAACAATATCATCTTGACTAATTCGTTTAAAATCTCATGTATAACCATATCATCTCGACTCATTCGTTTAAAATCTCATGTTTAACCATATTATTTCGACTATTTCGTTTAACATCTTATATATAACCATATCATCTATAAGATTCAAATTGGCAATAAATGAATTAAACATTGATTAAAAATAAATATTTGTGTGGTATGTTTTTTGTAGTATAGGTTATTTTAATATAATAAAGTCAATTATAAATCGCTGGAGTGAAAAAATGATATGACAGACAAAATGAAAGTCGCCGAAAGTCCTTAATGTGCCTGGTCTATGCCGCCGAAAGGCGAAAGTCCTATGGGAGTATTAATCAAGCACAGTAAAGTGGAAAGTTGTCGAACAATCAAGGTTGTATTTTCAACGTTGCGTATGCGCTTACGTAACAAAGTCAATGAGCCACATAAAGACATTCTTATATATTATCAAATTCAAACATAAATTAACATATCAGATCTAACAATCTTACAATCTATTCGTTTAAAACTTGGTAAGCTAAAAATGACTTAATATCATCATAAGTGACAAGTCTAACAAATATATTTTCTTTTATTACTCTTATGTTATTTGAAGCACTGTCACTATGCTAATCTAAATATAATACAATGTAGAGATAGTTTTCTTTCCTCATTAGCTTATTAAATAGAATATTAGACTATTTTGTTAAAAAGAGGAACATCAAAAAGTAATATTTCTAGCAAATACATAACAGCGTGGAGCTGGCTAAGTGGTAAGAGAATTGATATTTGTGAGGGTATATCTTTATGTTGGGATCGCTCTTAACAGTTAAATGTGACAACATTATCGAGATTACATTAGTTATCCCATTTAGCCTAAACACAAGGACTTGTTATGTAATATTGCCATAGCATGTTTGTGTTAGGTTATATAAGCCCTCCTAGACTTCACTAGGAGGGTGAGACTCTTTGTGTAATTTACTCTTTCATTATCAATAAACACATAGTTTTTCCTTTCTCTCTCTACTCACTCTCACTAACCATGGAGTTCTTATTCTTTCATCATCCCCGACCTCCCGAATCATAATAATCATTCTAAAACACGATCTAACAAGTGGCATCAGAGCCTAGGTTTTTAGTTTTTGGTTGATTTTTGTGGTATTATCTTGTCAAAAACACCGCTTTTTATCTGTTATAACCACGAGTTAACTATTTCACATATTATTTGGTTGAACAGTTTATATGTTTATTGTTTTGGTGTCAAATGGTCATAAAGTTTTAAACTTTATTAAGAAGTTGTACAAATCTGCTTCTTGGTCTATTTGTCCAAACTTTGCATTTTTTGCATTACTCATCTTTAAGTGACTTTTGAACCAATACATTTTTGTGGGCAATATTGCTGATATTACATGGTCAAAATGAGGTCAATAGCGTATCAGAATTCTCACCGGAATATTTGGGTCAAAAAGGCAATACAAGGACTAAATAACCTGGTCAGAACAAAAATGGTCGAAATCTGGTCGGAATCTCATCGAAATCTGATCGGAAAAAAGTCAAAACCCTCGTTTTACGAATAAGCTGGTTAACTTAGGCATAAAACCCTAGTGTTACGCGCAACTCTTTAAATCTGTTACGCATAACTTGGAAAGTTATGCGTAAGGTACATTTTAGGCATAAAACCCTAACCTTACGCGTATGACTTACGCAAAAGATATGGGTTACGCAAAAGTTAATGCTTAAGCGTAAGGCCGTTTACGCGTAAAGTTGCTTTACGCATAAGATCTGTCTACGCTTTAGTTTTTATGCGTAAGATGACCATGAAAATGTAAAGATGAAGCAGAAGATAGTTTGACCACAAACAAAATACCAATGATTTAGTTGACTTCAAATTATGTTCATCATAAGTCAAATCATAATAAAAAGAATAATATGAGACATAATATTATCAACACCCCCATCACAGTTTAAACAAAAAGAACCACAACAACTTCAACATCACTATCCTACTCCCATCACCTACTCATCACTGTCTCATACTAAAAGGAAAAACAATAGTTGATCTCAGTTTCATTTTTCATGTAAAGGTAATCAAGACCAAAGGCCACACGAAAGAATGAACTCATCATTGATCTATGTTTGAAGCAAGTCTTCAAAAAAAAATATATATATATATATATATATATATATATATATATATATATATATATATATATATATATATATATATATATATATATCCGAAACATAAGACAAGAATATATATATATATATATATATATATATATATATATATATATATATATATATATATATATATATATATATATATATATATATCCGAAACATAAGACAAGAATGATAACACTTATGTTATCCTCTTTTCTTGGTTCGTTCTAGGACAATATCAAATCGAAAACAATAACTGTATAGAGCCTACCGTGACCTTGTGAAAGATGTTGAAGCCATCTTGAACAAGTAAACGCCGAACATATTTGTTTAGGTGTTCGGATTGGAGAAGAAAGAAGAACAAAAGGGCTTGACTCGCTTGTTTATTCATTCATTGCTCCAGGAGAAGATGAATCTGTGATTTGTGATTTTTTTCGATTGTGTTTGTGGTGCTTGATTGTTTGAAGAAGAAATGAGATGTGTTTATGAGTTTGGTGAGAGAAAAAGGAGGAGGGGGCATATTTTACAAACAGAAGTGTATGTTTAGGGTTACCAAGTGCAAAAAATTAGGATTAGTTATACAAGTTGAAGTTGGATCGGGTTGTTCTTTTGTTGGGCCCAGAAGTGTTTATAAAGTACAATGGATCGGGCTGTGGTGGCTTAACGGGCTAAACAGTTTTACAGATTTAATGGTGTGGGATTTTTTAATCTAAAATGCTTATATCAAATATTGGGCTAACATGTGATTATTCAAATGTAATTTTTGATACATTGAGTTAATTTTGATATAATATTTGGAGAAAAGAATGGTACATTGGTTGTTACAAATTTTTCACGGGGATACAATTTTGACAAGATCGGGAACCGTTATCAAGTTCATTAAACCGTCAAAAAGGCTAGTTTTGGGCATTTAACCGCAAGATTTGACTACGGTGTCAATTCTTTATTATTTATTTGAGTTTGAAGTGGAATATCACAGATGCGTGTACTTAGTATCTGAAGATATCGGGGTTGGTTGGATGCATGATTCTTCGAGATCCTTGTTCGAGCTTTTATCCGTACAAATGACCAAGACTTGAGTTGTCTAGTTATACCTAATGTAAGGAGTTACGTTGTTGTGCTCACAACGTATACCTATCACTTTAAAGGAGTTACGTTGTAGTGCTCAAGTTGTTGGGATATAAAAGATCAAGGTACTTCTGTATGTCAAAGTACTTCTGCATGAAGAGTAAAGTCAAAGTAGTGCTTGAAGATAAAAGTCAAAGTACTGCTGATTGAAGATTGTTCTAAGTACTTCTAAGGATATAAGGACTTAAGTGCAATATTAGTTAAAGGATTAATGTGTAATATTTTATGAATATTCTAGAATTAGTTAGGGATAATTACTTATCATTCAAGTTAGATGATGTAAACCGACTTAAGGTTATCTATAAAAGGAGCCTTAAGAGGTATTAGTCGATATATGTTTTAGAGTTGTTCAAAGTCGATAATAGTTAGGGATTGTTAGTGAATCTGTGTAACAAAGCAGGTTCAAGTTTGGTTAATATAAAAGTTCTTCTTAAGCTTTGTGTTAGTAGATTCCGCATACTTTACAAGGTTAAACAGTGTTTCAATATTAATAGTGTTGAGTTTACTTAATATTATTAAACCTTTACAAGCTACAAAGTAGTTTGATCAGAGTACATCGATCTAACAAGTGGTATCAGAGCTTGTGTTGGAAACTCTGATTAAGAAAAAAACCTTTAAACCGATTCTACAACAAACCCTTCAAGATGTCGACAGAGGCTGCACCTGCTCCATCAATCACTGCTGTTAGAATTCCAACTGTTAAGAAGGGAGAATATGACTTATGGGCCATGAAGATGAGGCAGTACATTGCCATCACAGACCATGCACTATGGGATGTGATTGTCAATGGTAATATGCAAATTGAAGAACCAGTGGAGATCCCTGAACAACCAACACCACCTAAGCCAACCATACTTGCTGCTACCAAAAGAAATCAAGACAAAGCTCTCAACATACTGCTCTCTGCTATTCCTGATGGTCACTTATTGAAGTTTCATGATGCCAAGGATGCAAAACAACTATGGGCTGCAATTAAGAAGAAGTTTGGAGGTAATGATGCTTCCAAGAAGATGCACAGGAACTTGCTGAAGCAACAATTTGAAACTTTCACTGTTGGTGAAAGAGAAGGTCTTGATTCTGCTTATGAAAGATTCCAAAATCTTCTGAGTATGCTAGAACTATATGATGCTGAGGCATCAGTTGAAGATGCTAATTTGAAGTTCTTGAGAAGCTTGCCATCAGCATGGCATGTAGTTGCTACTATGATCAGAGGATAACCAGGGCTGGATACAATGGACTTTGATGATCTCTACAACAATCTGAAGGTGTATGAGCATGAGATGAATGGTACTACAGGTTCAAGCACACATCAGAAACCCCAAAACATTGCTTGTGTATCTTCTGAAAACAGAAGCAGTACTTCCAATAAAGGTACTGCTTATCCTGTCCAAAGTACTGTGACTGAAACTCAGGTTCCATGTACAACTATGGTCACTACCACTTCATCACAATCAATCACCCCCACCTCAGATGATGTTCTATGTTCATTCTTTGCTCAACAAGCATCTCTACTTGTAACCTATCAAGAGGATGTCTTGCAAATAGATGATGATGCTTTGGAAGAAATTGATATCAGATGGCAAGTAGCCATGCTCACTGCAAGGATCAAGAAGTATGTGAATAAAACAGGAAAAGGCATCAATTTCAGAGCCAAACAGGGAATAACATTTGATAAGTCCAAAATTGAGTGCTTCAATTGTCAGAGGACTGGTCACTTTGCAAGGGAATGCAAATTTATAAAATATCAAGCAAACAAGATGATTGAATAACCCAAGCCTGAAAGAAAAGAGATTCCTATTACTGAACCAAAACCAAAAGCTTTGGTTGCTCAAGAGAATCTGTCAGAGATTGATTGGTCTAAAGAGTTTGATGATGAACCTGTAACCTATTCAATGGTTGCATTGAAAGACTGGAGCACAGCTTTTGATGAAGAGCCTGGATATGCTGCTTTGGAGTCAAGAGATGGTCTAGGAAGCTTTGATTGGAGCATGGAGTTTGAAGAAGATCCTTTTCAGCTTGCTATGGTAGCTACTTCACCAAGTTCATCCACTATCTCTGAGGTATGCCCTAAGTGCAATGATATGTATCAAAAGTTACTTAGTGAATATGTAGCTGAAAGAGATAAATTTCAAAGGGCTAGGTCTGAGATAACTGGCTACCAGTTGACTTTAGAGTCAATGGAGGCCAAAATAATTACACATGAAAACAGTGAAGTAGCATGGGCTGAAACATATAAGCAACAAGAATACCAAGTTAAGTTGAGTGAATGGAAATTAGGATGTAAGGTGTCTAAACTAGAGAAAGTTACTGCTGAAAGAGATAAGTTGTTCGAAAAACTTGCTGTTTGGAATGAATCAGGTCTGTCACATGTTCAATTTGTTGAAAAGCAAAGAACATCAAACATTAAAACTGGCCTAGGTTATGATAATGATAGCAAAGAAGGCATTCCATTTAAGAGTAAGGAACTAAATCTTACAGTAGATACCTCAACTAGTGATGAAGAATTCATAAGTTTGGATGAAAACACTTCTAGTGATGAGGAATCCCCTAGTTCAACATCTCCTGAATATAAGAATGACAAGGGATACAATGCAGTTCCTAATCCCCCAGGTAGCTTTCAACCACCTAGGAAAGATGTCTCTTGTTATGGGGTAGATAATCTAGAGTTTAGGAAAAAGCTTAAAAATCAATCTAATCCTGAAACTTTGGAAACATCTGTTGAAGCACCTAAGGTTGATGAGAAAAAGTTTCAAAACAAGCAGTTCCTTCAAACACTTTTCAAAGTACTGTTGATCACTCAGCAGTACCTCCAAGAAAATACTTTCAAAATACTGCTAATTTTAGAAAACCTTTTGGAAAGGGATTTAGGGATATTGGTCCAAAGGTCTGTTACGTATGTTATAGTACTCATCATCTGATTAAGGACTGTGATTATCATTCAGAATACTTAAGAAAATATCCAAAGACCAGAACTGCACATCCAAGTCAAAGGGAGAATAGGCCAAGAGCAAACAAACCAGTTTGGAATTACACAAATAGGGTTAACCATAGTAATTTCTCAAAATACTATAGGAACCCTCCTCAGAAAAGATCATTCTCCAAACCTTCAGTACCTTCACAAAGTACTGACAGAAAGTTCCCTAACCAAGGTGCTGCTAGTAGACACTCAAGTGTAAGACCTAGGAGATTCAATTACTACAAACCTAGAAGGCCTTACAACACAAGAAAAGATGCTAGAACACAGACCCCAACTCCAAAAGTAACAACTAAATGGGTTAAGAAAGAAAGTACTGCTGGGGAAGAACCAGTACTTTCAGAGGTTAAGGGTGAAAAAGGGAAAATTGATCATAATAAACCAACAGTTTTGGAAACAAAAACCTTAATTCTTGAGCATGTTTTCAAAGACAATGGTAATTACATACTCAAAGAATTTGAGTATGTCAATCCACAAGGGGAACACAAGTCAGTAATGGCTTGGGTTCCTAAAAATAACTAACCTCTTTCATGTGAATGCAGGGCAACCCAGAAGAGGAGCTTAAAGGTCATCTTATTGTAGATAGTGGTTGCTCTGGAAGTATGACAGGAGAAAAGGAGCTCTTGTCAGATTTTAAAGCTTATTTTGGAGGAAAAGTTGCATTTGGGAATGATCCTGATGGCGGAAGAATAACTGGCAAAGGAACTATCATGGCAGGAAACATTGATTTTGAGGATGTTAGATATGTGAAGGAGCTCAAATTCAATCTTTTGTCAGTCTCTAGGATATGTGATAAGAAGTACCATGTGTTATTCTTTGACACGGAATGTCTTATACTTTCTCCAGATTTTAAGTTAGAAGATAGAAACTTGGTGATGCTTGATGCGTAGGGATTGCACCAGGCTTTACCTCTCGAGGGATCTCGAGAAGCTTACAACCCCCACCAGGCAGTGTACCTGATCGATGTAGTATAGTATAATGACAAGTACCGGGGGATTGATCGTTCAGCTAGGAATAGTGTCGCTAGGATTAGAAAACCTAAAGACTAGGTCTAGAGATGAGGGATGATTCTTTTTGTATTTTTTAGTTTTTATAAAAGCAAATAAAAATCTCGGGTTTGAAGAAGTTGGCCGGAATTAGTTGCTAGTCAACTAACCCAATAACTAAAGATGCAATCAAAATAAAATACTAAAAATGAAAATAAAACTAAGTTAACTAAAGGTGTGAGCAATATATGGGAGAATTGTGTTTACTTAGATTTCACTACTCCCTAGATATCTTTTACAAGTTAATTACTTGTTACAGTTGCGTGGATGACGGATTATATTCCTTAATACCATTCATGGGGTGGCGTACTTACTTCCCCAATCCTATAAGCGCCTACTTCACTCCTATGTCGAGCCGGCTAAGAAGCTCCTAACATGGGATCACTAGAATTTGCTCATGCATTAAATACAACCAATAAAACCTAGTACACATCGGTTCATGTTTTCTTAAGACGTTCAAGCATGTTACACAATGGAGATCTGCCAGTTTTCTTAAGCCTAACATTGAAATCATTCATCCAATACAACTATAAACAAGCAATCAACATATAATTAACATCTAGGTTTCATTACATCTAAGTAAACACAAGATAGACCTAGCCTAGCATGTTGAAATCAAGACAAGCATAAGATATATTCAAACAACACATAGACATATTGATTGAATTGAAAGAAGACTTATCTCAATTGAACATGAAAGGATTCAAGGGGTGAAAACCCTTGAAAATACTGTAAAATACGACATAGGGTTTACAAAGTTCGGCCCTAGTTTTCTCCACACAAGTTCCTCTCTTAATGAATGAAAAATTGAAAAGTATATATAGATTCTGATAGGTGATGGCGTCAAGAACAAACTTCTGACGCCGTCATCTCGCCGCCAAATAATTTCTCGGACTGCCTAGATCTGGATCTGACGCCGTCATGTGTACTCCTTATGCAGGCCGTCACCAAAAATAGTCTTGACGCCCTTGTTGTGACGCCTTCAGGTTTTCACTGGGTCGTCATGGATTTTACTCCTGACGCCGTCAGGTACTGTTCTCAGCATGGAAAATTAAGTCTTTGCTGTTTTCTTCACTTTTATGCTCCAAAAACGTCTGAATTGCTTCCTTTTCCAGAATTCACTCCCAAAGTACCTAAAATCACAAAAGGAACGATTTAGGGCAATATTTGATCAAATAAATTCAATTCCGGGCTTAAAAGACCCTCTAAAAGTGGTTCATTTTTCGCCTCATCATATACCCTTACACTTGAGATTTGCTTGTCCTCAAGCAAATGCGCTTTTATTCTAGTCAAAATACAAGTTAGGGGTCATTTAACACTAATATAAAAGTAATTACAACAAATAATCGTTCCACTAAAGATCAAAGACAAGCACGGAGGTCATACACTAATACCTCACAAATAGTGTTTAGATACTCACATCTCTCGAGTGTAATAAAGTAATATCACAATATGGAAATGGAAAACATCTCTCACTACCTGTCATAGCAAAATAGATTACCATAGGCTTGGGAAAGGATCAAACCTCCACCATATGGCGTAAGCACCTAGGATAAACTATCAAAGAGGTCTTTTTAAAAGGTTGTAACGTTAGGTGTAGGGATATGGAATACACGGTTTTGTTGGATATAGGCAGTTTTCACTGGTGGCGAGTTAATAATCTTGGTTAATTACATGTACAATATGGCGTTGCTAAGCCAAGACTAGACTCGACTTAAGCTAATAAATGAAAAATAACAAAAATATAAAATGAACATAGAATGAAAAGGGATGGTAGTCCGTATGTTTTTCTCTTTTTCTTTTTCTATTTTTTTTTTTTTTTTTTTTTTTTTGCATACACTCTTACCCTACCGTAAAAAATAATACATCATAGGGAATGAAAATTCCCCTTACACTTGAATTTTTATATACTTTACAATAAACTAATCTAATGACTCGAATTAAGAAAATCAAAACACTTGGAGTACTTTTAAGATTAACGCACATACGGGGGTAATATATGATGTTCTTCCCCATTACTCTATAAAATAAGTACTTTACCCATGAGTCCCAATCGTCCCAAAACAATATGTACAAGGATATGACTCGACTTAGCAACCATGTAATCAATTAGATAATTAACTTAGGGTTTAACACATAATAATAATGCACTAAAAATGAGTGCATACACGGAAGGCTAAGGCGATTTGGGTGTACATTTAAGTGGGGTGTAACAAATTCTTCCTTTAAGTAAAATGCTTAAAGTTAGAAGCGAAAAGATAGGCTCGGAGGGGTGTACTAGGGGTTTCGTGTACTAAAAATGAGTACAACGCTAAGGGTGTGGGAAAAATTAACTGACTTAACTAGCAAAGTAATATGACTTAAATGGTCAAGTAATTATAATACGGGTTTAAGACAAGGGTGATCCTAATGCCTCTTATCATGTAGTAAATCCTACTACACGAATGTAGTCTCACTAGCTGTCTCAGGATGCATCACTAACGCAAGTTCTAGAATCTAAATGCTACCGGTACACTCATAAGCACTAATAATAAAAGCTTTTCCTATCAAATCTAAAGGCGAACCTCACATATTTGGGTGGAAAATTTTTCTGAATAGTACGGTTTTGTGCTAGTCATACAATCTCCTATCCATGAGACGCTTGCTATGGCTAAAGTTTCACTCCTAAATGTTGTAAAAAAATTTAAATTTGGCGCTAAAATTGCACTAACAAGTATTTCTCATAGTTTTATTACACATCTACTATCAAACAAACAAACTCAAGCGAAAGTGTATCTGTAAGGTATCATCATTTTACCCTCCCCTTACACTTAGGATGAACATTGTCCCTAATGTTCAAGTAAAGAATGTAAAAGTGAAATAAGTAAAACAAATGAAATCAAATACTCCCCTGATTCGCTCAGTATGGACAATAAGGTGGCCAGGTTAGATCTTCCTCCAAGAAAATGAAAAATCAAAGCTTCCCTTCCAAAATAATAATCATCTTCTTGTCATACATAACCTGTAAAACCTGAGAAAACAGACAAGGCAACCTCGCATAAAATCGGCAGCAATCTACATATGCTAATAAATCCTAGAAAACAAAATAAGATATAATGCTTGTGGAATAATGTTTGCAGATTTCCTGGAGATTATAAAACTGATAATTCAACAAAAACTTTAAGACTCCGTTAGAAAAACAAAACTGGTAAAATTTCCAGAATTTTACACGTGACGCCGTCAGGAATTAATTCCTGACGTCGTCAGAAGTGACCTGCAGAAATTCTTATGTTAAGTTTCCGGAAAATTTCTGGAAAAACTTCGTCCTACTTCCTGGAAAATCTTGCAAAACATCATTATGACTCGATACAAGCATTTGACTCTAACAAATACGAATATACATGTTCATTTAATATTTTGGAGAATCATGATCGGTTTTGTTTCTTAAAAACATATTTGGGGTTTCCCCTTACACTTATCTTTTGCAAAAATACATTTGGATGAAGTTAACACTAGGCCAAACAACAAAGTAAAGTATTTTCACTATTTTAGTTTTGAAACATGATCTACCAACAATAAAAATAAAGCATGCATACGGAAGCAAATGACAAACAAACAAAATAAAAATCACACAAAACATGGGTTGCCTCCCAAGAAGCACTTTTCTTTATTTACGAGTCTTGTAGCTAGACTCAAGGTCATCGGTTACTGTGTGTCGCTTATGCTCACATAACCAAGCGTGAGCCATCTAATAGTCGCCTCATCTTTCTTATAATCATCTCCTAACTCTAAACATCCGCGATAGTATCTTTTATTCTTTTCATGAGTATATTTAAGCCATTTTCTCTTATCATTCTCACTTAGCATTTCTTTGGGCGGATACCTACTACACTTCTCCATGGAAAAATCCTTGAACCTAGGGTGTGCACGGGGCATTTGGTAGACAAAACCTTCATCCCCATCCGAGAATGTAATTAACCCTTCCATAAGTTTTTCATCGAGGTTGGTCAACCTTTTGAAAGGTTTTCCAAACACAACTTGGGTTAACTTACTATCAATAAATTCTCCTAGATTCTCCATAACCATGAACTCAACAAGATAAGCAAAGCTTCCTACAAACACATGCAATGATATAGCCCTAGCAATAATATTATCTCCTTTGTATTCTAACTCATCTACCATGATATTATTACATTCATTATGCAAGATTATGTTCATTGGGAGAGATGAGTTAAGGTAGGCATTAAAGCTCCTAAATCCGATCTTACAAGGAAATTGCATGTTGAATGAACTATTACTCTCAATCCTCGTTCTAGGGTCGACATACCTAAGAGGGTTCGCTTCATCTTCCATTCTATCCTCATTAATCACATCACCATCACCTAGATCCTCATCGGAGTCTGAATAGTAAAAAGGACTAGCCCTATGGTCATTATCGTGGTCAGACTCCTCCATTTCAGAATTATTGTCAAAGTGGTGGTTAGGCGATAGGTTAGGTGGGTTCTCATTTTCCACTAAAGGGATTGGGATGGGCATTTGGAAAATCCTACGACGAAAAACACGAATAACAGGAATCAAACGACCAATGTTATTGTTATCCATCGAGTTAGTTTACAAACAAAGGAAACAAAGAAATAAGATAGACTAAAGAGAATCTAAAAAATAAAAATAAAATCTTACTAGAAAGGAATCTAGCAAGTAGACCTAATAAAAAGAGATTCTATCCTAGACAATAGCTATTCCCCGGGCTGCGGCGCCAAAAACTTGATGCGTAGGGATTGCACCAGGCTTTACCTCTCGAGGGATCTTGAGAAGCTTACAACCCCCACCAGGCAGTGTACCTGATCGATGTATTATTGTATAATGACAAGTACCGGGGGATTGATCGTTCAGCTAGGAATAGTTTCGCTAGGATTAGAAAACCTAAAGACTAGGTCTAGAGATGAGGGATGATTCTTTTTGTATTTTTTAGTTTTTATAAAAGCAAATAAAAATCTCGGGTTTGAAGGAGTTGGGCGGAATTAGTTGTTAGTCAACTAACCCAATAACTAAAGATGCAATCAAAATAAAATAATAAAAATGAAAATAAAACTAAATTAACTAAAGATGTGAGCAATATATGGGATAATTGTGTTTACTTAGATTTCACTACTCCCTAGATATCTTTTACAGGTTAATTACTTGTTACAGTTGCGTGGATGACGGATTATATTCCTTAATACCATTCATGAGGTGACGTACTTACTTCCCCAATCCTATAAGCGCCTACTTCACTCCTATGTCGAGCCGGCTAAGAAGCTCATAACATGGGATCACTAGAATTTGCTCATGCATTAAATACAACCAATAAAACCTAGTACACATCGGTTCATGTTTCTTAAGACGTTCAAGCATGTTACACAAGGGAGATCTGCCAGTTTTCTTAAGCCTAACATTGAAATCATTCATCCAATACAACTATAAACAAGCAATCAACATATAATTAACATCTAGGTTTCATTACATCTAAGTAAACACAAGATAGATCTAGCCTAGCATGTTGAAATCAAGACAAGCATAAGATATATTCAAACAACACATAGACATATTGATTGAATTGAAAGAAGACTTATCTCAATTGAACATGAAAGGATTCAAGGGGTGAAAACCCTTGAAAATACTATAAAATACGACCTAGGGTTTACAAAGTTCGGCCCTAGTTTTCTCCACACAAGTTCCTCTCTTAATGAATGAAAAATAGAAAAGTATATATAGATTCTGATAGGTGACGGCGTCAAGAACAAACTTCTGACGCCGTCATCTCGCCGCCAAATAATTTCTCGGACCGCCTAGATCTGGGTCTGACGCCGTCATGTGTACTCCTTATGCAGGCCGTCACCAAAAATAGGCTTGACGCCCTTGTTGTGACGCCTTCAGGTTTTCACTGGGTCGTCATGGATTTTACTCCTGACGCCGTCATGATTTTCTGCTTGACGCCGTCAGGTACTGTTCTCAGCATGGAAAATTAAGTCTTTGCCGTTTTCTTCACTTTTATGCTCCAAGAACGTCCGAATTGCTTCCTTTTCCAGAATTCACTCCCAAAGTACCTAAAATCACAAAAGGAACGATTTAGGGAAATATTTGATCAAATAAATTCAATTTCGGGCTTAAATGACCCCCTAAAAGTGGTTCATTTTTCGCCTCATCAATGTTGAGAGCACCAAGAACTAATGATGTGTATAGCATAGACTTGAAGAATATCAATTCTACTGAAAGAGCAACATGCTTGATTGCAAGAGCAACATTGGAAAAAGCACATCAATGGCACAAAAGATTGGGGCATGTAAATTTCAAGAACATCAATAAGCTGGTCAAAGGGAATTTTGTTAGAGGTTTACCGTCTAAAACATTCAAGAATGATCACTCATGTCTTGCTTGTAAGAAGGGTAAACAGCACAAGGCTTCCTGTAAGAATATTGATGAGAAAACCATTAGAGAGCCTTTGGAATTGCTGCACATGGATCTGTTTGGACCTGTCTCAGTTGTTAGTTTGAACAAGAAGAAGTACTGTTTGATTGTGACAGATGAATGTAGCAGATTTAGTTGGGTCTTTTTCTTATGCTTCCAGGATGAAACTTTTGATGCTATTCATGATCTTATAATAGCACTTGAAATTCAGTTAAGACTCAAGGTTAGAGGCATTAGATGTGATAATGGGACTGAGTTCAAGAATCAGCTAATGGATGACTTTTGTGCTAAGAAAGGAATCAAAAGAGAGTTCAGTATTGCCAAAACTCCTCAGCAAAATGGAGTTGCAGAAAGAAAGAATAGAACTCTAATAGAAGCAGCAAGGACAATGCTTGCAGACTCCCAATTACCTGTTCCATTCTGGGCTGAGGCTGTAAGTGCTGCTTGTTATGTGTTGAACAGAGTATCAGTGACAAAACCTCAAATGAAGACACCTTATGAGTTACTCATGGGAAAGAAGCCTAGCATCAAGTTTATGAAACCTTTTGGATGTCCCCTAACTATTTTAAGCACTGCTGATAATTTGGGCAAATTTGATGGGAAGTCAGATGAAGGATATTTATTGGGATATTGTACCAATAGCAAAGGATTCAGAGTGTATAACAGGGCTACCAAGAAGGTTCAAGAATGTCTTCATGTTGATTTTCTAGAAGAGCAAGAAAATTCTAAAGGTAAAGGTCCTGATTAGATGTTTGATCTTGATTTAATGTCTTCATCTATGAATTATGTACCTGTAAGGGAAGAAAATCAAGTTGCTCCAACTGAAGAAGAAGCATAGTAGATTGTTCATGATGTTAATTTAAGATCTAAAGATGAGCCTAATGATAAAGTAAATGATGAGAAGAAGAGTACTTCTGAGCCTCAAGGTACTGTTGAACCTCACAATACTGTTGATCCTCAAAGTACTGCTCCACCAAAGATACCAGTATCTGATGAAGATCAAGCCATTCAAGATGAACTTAGTAGGATGCTTTTTCAAGAAACAATGGCTAAGTCTTATGAAGATGAACAAAGGAGAGCTTATGAAGCATAAAAGAAGAAGGCTAAAGGCACTGACAATACTTTTCCTCAAAGTACTGCTAATCCATTTGAAAGTACTTTTTAACCTTTAGATACTTCAAATTGGGTAAATACTGATGCTGTGAATGATCCTAACATGCCTGACTTAGAAGATACTGATGATTTGAATGATCCAAACAAGATTGTCTTAGAAGACACTGATGATGAATTGGATCAAGAAGGCATTTTCTCAAATTCTAAAGAAGATCTTGATGACTGATTGGAACTAAATGGGTCTTCAGGGTAAAAAGAGATGAAAGAGGGAGTGTTATTAAGAATAAGGCAAGATTAGTGGCTCAAGGATATAGACAGGAAAAAGGAGTAAACTATGATGAAGTTTTTGCTCCTGTGGCAAGGATTGAAGCCATAAGGCTATTTTTGGCTTTTGCATCTTATATGGGATTTCCTGTATACCAAATGGATGTTAAAAGTGCTTTTCTATATGGCAAAATTACAGAAGAAGTTTATGTGAAACAACCTCCTGGTTTTGAAGATCATGCACACCCAAACAAAGTCTACAAGGTTATCAAGGCTTTGTATGGCCTTCATCAAGCTCCAAGAGCATGGTATGAAAGACTTTCAAACTTTCTATTACAGCATGGTTATAGGAAAGGAGCTATTGACAAGACTTTGTTCATCAAGAGAGATAAGAAGGATATCATGCTTGTCCAAGTGTATGTAGATGATATTAATTTTGGTGCTACTAAGCAATCTATGGTTAAGGAATTTGAAGATCTTATCCAAAAAGAGTTTCAAATGAGTTTAATGGGAGAATTAACATTCTTCTTGGGACTTCAAGTGCAACAATCAAGCAATGGAATCTATATTTGTCAAGATAAGTATGTTGCAGATATTCTTAAGAGATTCAATTTTACAACTGTCAAGCCTACATCTACACCTGTGGATACTAACAAACCTTTGGGAAAGGATGAAGAAGGAGAAGATGTTGATGTCACTTTATACAGGTCTATGATTGGATGTCTCATGTATTTAACTGCATCTAGACCTGATATTACTTTTGCTGTGTGTTTATGTGCAAGACATCAGGTTCATCCCAAGGTATCACACTTGAATGCTGTCAAAAGGATTTTTAGGTACCTTAGGCAACAACCTAAGCTAGGATTATGGTATCATAGGGATTCACCTTTCCATCTACAAGCCTTTTCAGATAGTGATTATGCTGGAGATAACTATGACAGAAGATCTACAACTGGAGGGTGTCAGTACCTTGGCAGCAGATTAGTCTCATGGCAATGCAAGAAGCAAACAATTGCAGCAACATCTTCCACAGAAGCAGAGTATGTAGCTGCTGCAAGTTGTTGTGCACAAGTACTTTGGTTGCAAAATCAGCTTTTGGATTATGGATTCAACTTCAAGAATACTCCTATCAACATTGATAATGAGAGTACCATTTGTATTGTGAAAAATCCAGTCTATCATTCAAAAACCAAGCACATTCAAATCAGACATCATTTTATTAGAGATTGCTATGAGCATAGGATTCTCAATGTGGTTAAAGTCCATACTGATGATAATGTAGCAGACCTACTCACAAAAGGCTTTGATGTTTCAAGATTTACCGTTTTAGTTGTGAGTATTGGCATGATTAATAATTAAGCTATTTTTGAGGGGAGGCATTAGTAGTTAGTAGTTAGTTATTATTTGAGGGGAGGCTACATGTATCATTCATAAAGAAAGTATTTTATTCATCATTCAAAGAGGAGTTACATCAAACCATTCCACCAGATACGTCATGACACAGACACAGTTGAAATACAGACACTGATAAGACAGACAAACAACTACCACAACACAACAAGCTCCACACAACCTACTCCATAGGCCTTTTTCCCTCGCCCTTATAGCTTTGCTTTGCCTTCTGAGCAGACTTTCTTTTGTCATCACAAGAAGCTTGCTTTCTTGAGCAAGCCAGGCCAAGAACTTGCTTGGGTGGTTTCTCTTTTCTTGGAGCAGGCCACTTCATGTTCTGAATTGCTGATTTCAGGGCTTGAGTTAATGCATGAGGAAGCTCATTAGCCAGAGATGAACCAGGGACAGACTTTTTCTTCTTGGGCTTTTGGTTGGTAGTGCTTGCTGCATCAGTTATGGTAGAGTTTGCAACACTCATTGATAAGGATGATACATGAGGAGGAAAGTAATCCATCCATCATGGACCTTCAAACTCAGAGTCAGAATAATAGCTTATTTCTGAGTCTGTTGAACCATCTGAGTCAGAGGAGATGTACACAAGAGGAAAGTGACTCATTGTTAGGGTTTTTGTGTTCTGATAATGAAAGATGAGATGAATGAAGTATGCTGTTGGGAAAGTTGCTTTTATAGGCAAGGTAAAGGTATAAAGGTAATAAATGAAGTTCATTGAAGTTTACTTACCTTGGTAGCTTTGGGAATTAAACTGGGGAGATAGTAATTACTTCAGGTTGACTTTTAAAGATATTTTGGTCAAACAGTCAACTATCAAGATATTTTGTTTGAGAAGTACTTTGGTCAAAATACTGTTTGGGTTTATAACTGAAAGTACTGCTCCATCATCTATGGAACAGACTGCTTGGTGATATAAAGGGTACGCTGACGTGTCAGATACTGTTCCAACGGTCAGATTTGCGGGTAACAAACTTTCGAAAGATATGGGGATGATCACTTTCAAAAATAACGGTAAAATAATTTATTAATCGTGATATTTTTTTATACTATCCTTATATACCTAATATCTTTTTCTTATTAATTCACTCGTATTCATTCATCAAACCCACTCATATTATTCACCGATTACCACTCTTCTCTCCAAACCTTCTCACAATGGCAATTCGTCCTACCAACACCAAACATAACATGATAGCAAATCTTGAGAAAACGCAAAGTAACATTGATTTTCATGGTATTATTGATTTTCTCACCAGAACCCACATATGTTACTCACTTTTAGTCAACCCAGAGATTATTGGACCATGGATACAGGAGTTTTGGGATACGGCAAGGTATGAGGTTGAAGATGGAGAGGATATTATACATGCTACAGTTGCTGGGAGAGCTATTCGTGTTACAAAAGCAACAATCAGGGAGGCTATGTTGTTTGAAGATGAAGGAGGCTCTGTTTTGTTTGCTAAATAAGAGATTTGGAATGCACTAAGAGACATTGGGTATGAAGGGCCTTTGGATAAACTTACTTTTCAGAAAGCAATGGTAAGTCCTCATTGGATGTTTATTATTCATGTTTTACTCCATTGCTTAAGTCCAAAGAGTACTGCTTGGGATCAATTTAGCCATTCTATAGCTTCTGTATTTGTTGGCCTGATTACCAATCAACCCTTTAACTTTTCATACATGATTCTTGAGGGTATGCTCACACATATTAAGGCTGGATCACCTTTTCTAATGTATCCTAGATTTGTTCAACTTCTCTTAGAAAATCCATTAGATGGGATACCAAAACCTCAGGATTATGTACCTACAATTAGGATGCCACCTAAAGTGTTCACCTTTATGTCTCGCAAGGGTGTCAATTTTTCGGGTAGAAATACACCTCTTAATGCTTACATGTTAGAGGTAGCACAGGCTATTAGGGATGATATTGACAATAGTGGTTCTGCTAATCCTGATGATGCTGATCAACCTGATCCTTCTGAGCATTCTGCATCAGCACATACACCTACACCACCTATTATTTCACCTCAGCATAATGATCTTAGTGAAAGAACTCCCTTAGTATCAGCTTCCTTGGAAAAATATGTTTCTGGTGAAGGTACTTCTCCACAAAGTACTTCTTCTCAACGTACTGCTTCCAAGCATACACCAGTACCTTCTCACAATGATTATACTCCCACAGATGGGATTCAAACACCTGGAGGAGATGAGGGAATTGGAGGGGCTATGAATAGTTATGCTTTGACTAGAGAGTTTGAGAGGATGAAGAAAACTATGGATGCTCAGGCTGCAAAAATCAAGAAGTTAAGGAAGAAGTTCAGAAGATTGAAGAAGTTTGTCTGGCCTCTTGTTCAAAATTTTAGACTTTATGTGAAGGGAAATAAAAAGTCTCAGAAGCAAAAGTCTAAATCTTCCAAGAAGACTTCTAAATCCAAGAGGAGGCATAGGAAGTCATCATCTATCAAATTGGGGAGGAATCAAGATGATAATTTGGATAGAGATGATGCTGAGATTCAATATTCAGAAGATGATCACCTTTGGCAATATCCAGAAAGTCCAAAGACTTTTGTGCCAGAGAAACAAGTTGAAGAAGATGAGAATGTTGAGTAAGAAACTGTTGAGCAAGATGCTGATGCACAGAATATTCAAAGTACTCAAACTCAAAGTGCTGGTGTTCAAAGTACTGCTGCAGAAAACATAGGTCTGCAAGATACTGCTGAGCAAGGTACTGCTGCTATGAATATTGATGAAAGTGGAATTACTGCAGCTGGACCTTCTACAATACATTTTGAAGATGAAGCTGGTCCTTCTACTTTTGTATAGCAAGAAGAAGCTAAGGTGCATACTGCAAGTGATGATGAAACAATTGCTCAGATTATGATGAATTTGAATAGATCTACTGGAGGAATACATATTTCTGAGCCTGCACAACAAGTTTCTGAAAGTACTTCTGAATCTGAAGATTTAGATCCCAAAGACAAAGGGAAAGGGATCATGAAGCAGAAAGATATTAAGAAGAAAAAGAAGAAATTCATTCTTGCAAAGATCAGAGAACTAAAGATTGCAGAGGATGCAGAGGTTGCTAGAAAGCAACAGGCTGAGTATGTTGTTCCTACTGCTCATTGTTGAAAGTTTATGATTTACTACTGCTGTTGGAACTTGTGCTATTCTAAAAGAGTGTTACCAAGGACAAAGTTTTGAATTGTTAGTTTGTACAAACAGGGATGATATTGATTTTTTTTTTTGGAATTGTGAAAGATGCATGGTATGACACCCGCAAGAAGATGTTTGGTTTTGGTTTTGAAGTTTGGTTATAGACCTGGTGTTCATTACGAGTATTATTTGATCAGGTTTGTGTAAAAGATTGCTTGAAGTAGTTATCATGTTCGTGTTAAGGGGAAGATTTCTACACTCTACATGGTTTCTACTAATCAACCAAAGAACTATTCTTCAAGTTACTACTACTTGGCCACAAATACTATTGTAGTCAATTTTTATTAGTATACTAGCAGGTACTATGTTCGTTCATGGATGGTCCTACAAGGTGTTTGTTGCTTTGGTGGTTAGTTATTCGACAAGTTCTTATGGTTACTTCAAATGGTTAACACTTGGATTTCAGGGGAAGCATTTTATATAGTGTTTAATCATTGACATGCATCATTCGAGGGGAAGGTTTTTGCTATTATGAGTTGATATTACTACTGCTGGTTTAAGTTTCTATTGCCTTAATTTCATTTTTAGTAAGCTTTTTGGTGTACATTCATGGAGGGTATCTTAAGGCATTAGAAGGTTGGATTAGAAGTGTGATATTGGTTTGTGGTGGTTGAAATCAAAGTTGCTTCTGCTTAGCTTCTCCTAGTGGATAATGACAAAAAGGGGAAGAAGAGTCTAATTGAAGATTTGCAACTTGAAGATCCTTGGTGGTACATGACTAGCTTAAGGGGAAGATTGTTTCATTCATGAAGATCAAGACTAAGGTTTTGTAATTATCAACTAGGGGAAGATTGTTGGGTTTTATAATTGAGTTGATAAATACAAAACTACAAGTGAAGAATGAAGACAATACAAAATATAAGGGACTTGCTTTACAAAAAAGTTTTTACAATTTAGCCCTTCGTAGTATTTTGTAAACCCTAATCCTCTAGTATATAAAGAGGACATGGGTCATTAGATTTGATGTGCACATGAAAAGATGTAGTCGACTAGTAAAGGTGTGTGTGTCTAGGCGTAGTCTTATTGTAGACGCCTAGATTAGTTGTAGGGAAGATGATGATGAAGAAACCTTGTTCAATAATAATGATGTTTTGTTAATTCCGCTGTGCATGATTATTGTCATTATTATTGTTAACCTTAGTGCTTAAAACAATCCATGGAGTCTAACAAACTCCACACAAGTGTCACCAAAAGATGTGGATAATTCAAGAGACGTTCATATACAATAAAGGATGGTTGGATGGGTATATGATTTCCTACCATTATTGAAATTCTCAGTATTGGTTCTTAGTCACACAATAGTGCAAGTTTAAGTCACAAGTTCGGGTTATTTTACTTAAGTCTCAAGTTCGTCATATTGGGTTTTCTCCATCAGTAGTCACTACAAAGAGCCGATAGAATGATAATGGGGTCGGTAAAGTGTTAGCTGAGAAGAGTATAAAAGAGTAGAGATGTCATCAGCAGTTGATTCTCACGGGCTATTTATGATACTTCACACAAAATCGGTTAATTGGACATATGGGGTTACGCTGCCTCCATTTCCATTGTAAACATAGTGTGTATGCTTTCGATTCCGCGAAGACATCGTGGGGGAAGAGAGAGTGGGTGTTCTTTTGCTTCTGACTTTTCTTGATTTCTTTGCGAAAACACTCATTTTCCACGAGGATCTACAATTAGGGAGAAGAAATGTGCACATCATGGACGCATAATAGACTCACGTGATCGAGCTTACAATTTTATTACTACCGGAGAGACGTCCGCAGAGATGATCAGTGGTTCAGTTTTGTGATTTTGGTGTAATCGTTTCAACTCTCGCGGGTTGTGAAGTGTGAAGTAGCCTGCATATATGAGAAGATCTTGCTGATTTCTTGCATGTTACCCCCGAACGGAGCTTCCGCATAGAGTATAACTGTGATCAAGTGTTTGTCAGATTTGTTTGGTGTGGTTTACGGTGTCATCTACAAATTCCGCTGCGTACTTAAAATTTCAAAAGTTAGAAGACTTGTTAACTACATCAAAGTTTTGAATCTGCTGAAGACGGTTGTCAGTTTGGGGGGAAGCTGATTCAGAAACTTCGCCAAAAAGAAGTGTACGAAAAAGCCGCTAAAGACATGCAGCATGAATTGGGGGGAAGTTAATCCATTTCATGCATATTACATCATTTTGCCTACAAGTGAAGATAAAGTTCTCAAGCCGAGGTACAAAATGAAGAACTAAGAGCGTCAACTGTCGTCATCCTCAGCATTTGAAGAATTTATGAAGACCTTTCTTTATTCTTATTTGTACTTGTAGGAAATGTTGTAAGTAATCCCTTATGTTGCCACATTGGGGGAAGATTGTTGGGATCGCTTCTAACAGTTAAATGTGACAACATTATCGGGATTACATTAGTTATCCCATTTAGCCTAAACACAAGGACTTGTTATGTAATATTGCCATAGTATGTTTGTGTCAGGCTATACTAGCAAGGTACCCGCGCGATGCGACGGCGGATACCATGTGACTATATTTTCTGGCAATATGATGTTATGCGGCAATATTTTTTTTAACAATTAATTTACAAATAACAATAACTTTAGTTAAGACAGTAGTATAATTGTAAATAGTTAAAATATATCTCATATTTTCTTTTCCTAAATCTAACGCAACACTCAAACAATAAAATCTTGTTTTCTTTACCTAATTCGTCCCTTTCTTACCCTTGATAACCGAACACCAAAACCTCTTTATGTAATTGTTATCTTATTATGCGAAAAACAAAAACAACAACTATTGGCTTTTGACATTCGTAATGAATCTTGATAAGGATTTATCCCGAAATCGTCATTTAAATATAACCCAAAAGTTAGTCATTTTCTCATTTCAAAGCTCAAATGTAACTATAATCCAATAATATACCAAAAATTAACATTAAGTCATTAACTAACGAAAATAGGCTAGGCCCATTAGCAATCCATATTTTTCTTTAGCATTTGTTAATAGTTTATAATATCCGAATAACCCAACACCAATTTAGTCCATGATAATAAGAAATTGAATGCTCCATTTTTTTACAGTACAACAAACCCTAAAATCAATAACATGCATCTGCCTCTCTCTATCCAAACACAACCACCAAAACAATTACTCTCAAAACAAAATATCTCTTCTTCCTCCTAAATCACACTCGAATCTCAATCACATTACAGAGATCTCTTATATTCTGTTAACACTCCGGACCAACAAAAAAAACCTTCAAACATTTTTGCTCGATTCTTCCAACCTACAACGGACTTTTGTATCATGCTTCAAGATCTCTTAATTTGGGTCTCGGGTTTGTTTTGGTTTTTGTTTAAACCGAAAGAAGGAAGGAATGAAACAAGTTTATTTTTGTTCCTTCTTAACCATTTTTGGATATAAAAGAGGAGCTAAGCTTCTAATAGATCGATGATGGGTTATTTTCACACACTCAAGATCTATAAAGTTCTCTAAACATGTAGAACAAACTGAGATCCTTTTGATTTATTTCGGTTTGGTTCGAGTCTTTGTTTAGGTGTAGATGGCGTTGTGGAGTGATAATGAGGGTTATGGTTGTGTCGACTAATAACAGCTAAGGCATGGAAGATATTTGTTTTAGTTGTTGATTTTTTCTTTTCATCTTCATTTCTTTTCTTTTTGTTTGACCAAGGAAGATGAATAAAGGTTCTGAGGTCGATTACTCTTAATTGTTATCTTGCTGTCTTCACGCCTTTTATGTTTTTTTATTATTGTTTTGGTGGCAAATGATGTTTCTTTGAGATGAATGAAAACTTTTATTTAGTTTGAGTTTTTCTTAAAATATTGTAAATCAGCAAGTGTGTCTTACTATTTTTTTAAAGGATTTGATGTTGTAGTATTATATTACAATATATTTTTCTTTGAATTCGGATGTTATGGACAATTAAATCAAAGCTGCATCGTTATTTTTTTTCTTTAACCAGTTGATATGATTGTATATTTGAGTTTTGGGGTGTAGAAGAGTATTAAACTATCAATATTATGTGTAGAATTGCTTTGTTCGTACATTAATTAGTTGTAAATATGTTTTGGAGGTTTAATTAGATTGTACATTGTGTTTAGGTAGTTGTATATATTAGTGATGATGTGTTTTAAATTGTGTATTAATTGTATATAAGATATAGTGTTTTTTTAGTTTTGTTTGTGCTTTGCATACTTGTGCTTTGTGTTTTAATACTTGTATTTACTTAAAATCTATATAAGGAAATCTTAAAAAATTAATAGGAGAGAAGGTCTAATATGTATTATAAGTAGTATAGATAAGCCCTCCTAGACTTCATTAGGAGGGTGAGACTCTTTGTGTAATTTACTCTTTCATTATCAATAAACACATAGTTTTTCCCTTCTATCTCTACTCTCTCTCACTAACCATGGAGTTCTTATTCTTTCATCATCCCTGACCTCCCGAATCACAATAATCATTCTAAAACACGATCTAACACTTTACTATTTCATACGGAAAGAAATTGCGTTTCCAAGCCAAATAACACCTACTCTCTCCATTCCTATTTATTAGTTTAATTTTAAATTACGCGCACTACTACAATAAGTCACTTCGAGACTTGTTGTAGAATCCATCGAGACCAGTTTTTAATGGGGTCTCTAAGGGGGGTGCTCTCCATGTGAAAACCATATCGAGACCGGTTTAAAAACCGGCCTTGGTTATCACAATCGAGACCGGTTTCTTCCTATATACCCGGTCCTAATATCAATGTTGAGACCAGTTTTTGAATGTTTGACATGTCTTGTTTTATATATATAGACCTGTTTCTATCAATAAAACCTGTCTCTATTGCCTTTTTCTAAAAAATTAATTATCTTAATTTTTCCAGTTTCCAGCACAATCCATATTTTAAAAACTGTCTCAAATGAACTTTTCTCATGTGTATAAACGTTTTTCTATATTGTAGTTTTGAAAAACTGTCTCAAAATTTTAAAATACTTATTTTGGATATACAAACAAACCCTAGAAGTTGGAGCTTTTTCTAAACTAGTAGATCTTCAAATAGCACTAAGGGGGCGTTTGGTTCGGAAATGGGTACGATATCGGAGTGACTCATTAAGAGAGAGAAACCTCACTCTTTACGGTGGGTAAGAATTATAGCTATATTCATGGGCACGACTACAAGTTTTAAAACTCAAACCGTAAAAACAAATTTTTTTATTAAAGGATTGAAACTTATTTTTTTTGAACGGCAGATATTAAAAAAAAAATAATAATAATAATAAAAAAAAAAAAAAAAAAAAAAAAAACTAGCAAGAAGCTAGGAGAAATTACAAATTAATGTTACTAGGATATTTCATCCAAGTTACCCAATCAAAATTAGATTTACATCGACTAGAACACCAATTATACGACAATAAAACAATATCATCAAAGAGGAGCTCCATGCGTGGGTGACTTCGCCCAAACAAAATCATGTTCCGAAACTTCCATATAGACCACCACATGACATAGAAAACATCTTCTAAAACCTCCTTTAGACGGATAGGAAAACGAAGATTGTTGAACCAAATAAGCCAATCTCCATACGAATGAAAGTCATGTTCCTCAAAATCCCACCATCGAGCCACTTTAAACATAATTTGACGGGCTAGATGACATGAAAAGAGAAGATGCGAAAAGGATTGAAACTTATTAAAGGATTGAAACCCATTTCTTATTTCATTTAAAAATAAAAAATAAAAATAAAAATACACCCAAATGCTCTCTCATCCTAACCCTAACTACTATGCGGTATTATTGACTTAAAATGATTACTAAGAACAATCTTTAAGTACTACTACGATTTACGACAAACTCTATGTTTCTCACTTCAAAACACAACTAACTTAAAGACACAACTAATAATAACCACATATTTCTCTTATAAACCAATAGATTGTGTCCTTCTTTCTTCTTTGTCGACAACGTGACCAAAACCCGAAATTACTAGAACATTTGTCGGTTTTATGTAACTGAATAACCAACAAACCCTATGAACCTCGTCTTGTCGCAAATTTAAACAAAAAATAAAACTTCAAAGAACCCTTGAATGTTTCTACACCTTGTCGTAAAACCTCGACAAACGAAACCCTCCAAGGAAACTTTCTTGTCCTGACACTGTTGTGGTGCTAGTAGCCAGCAGCCTCTCAACACTTTTTGGAGCTCAATTACCCGAAACCTTAAAGACCCTTGTATCAAGTTCTATTTCGAATACTTGCTCCAAAGCCCGAAGCTTGACTTGATGGAAAATATTGTGTAACAGGTGCAATTTGAAACTTTATATAACAATTAAATATGTTATTTATCAGATTAATATAACACAACGGAAGACTTAAAATTGGTTTTAGAAAGGCAGCCATTATATGACAAAACCAAAACAATTACAGCACAAGGCATCCCATTCTCCAAGCAAGAGGCTTAAAGAAAAGGACCCAAAACACAAAGGAACCCACGAGGGACATACCTCAAACAAACAAACAAGTACTAAAAAGGAGAACTATGATACAGAGGACCACAATGCCATTACTTGAACACACTTTCAAGTACCAGAGTCTAGCAGAAAACAAGTCAAAAGACAAGGTATAGAAAGACCTGAACCAAACCATCAGAAAGCTAGAGATCCTGAGCAAAATACCCCTGTTTGTTGACACTATCTGATGAGCTGAGATGATGCATGTCCAAACTGCCACATATTTGAAACATAGCCTGAAAGAATTAATACTCCATACGAGGAAGTGTTAGCCCGTATTATCTTTGTAACGAGCTCAAGCCCAAGTCTAGAATGTTCTCTAGTGTGCTATATATTTGTACCATGTCAATTGGTAATATTGATATGATAAGGATGAATTGATTTTATTGATTGATAATTGATTACATGGTACAAATATATAGCACACTAGAGAACATTCCTTGAGCTTGTTACAAACATAATACGGGCTAACAGGAAGCAACACAACAGGCCTAACAAACTACTAAATGTCAACCTACTGACACATTAATAAACCACAAATACCATTAGGTACCAGGCAACCACAATGATACCATACAACCTATGCAATTTCCACCCATAACCTGGACACAAACGAACAATACATAATGAAACCTCAACCCATGATGTGAAGTAGCACCGGCATATAACATAAAAACCACATATCCACATTACATTAGACGACATCTGATGGGTTCCTGCAGCCACTGTTGCCCGTCTACACAACCCTTCTTTCTTGCTCTTTTGGTAGCCCAGTCATAACTTTTAAGTTGAATGTCTTGAACTATTTTATTTATAAAAAGTAGACTTAAAAATTACTTTTACACAAAGCAGAAAACAAGTCAAAAGACCAGCTATTGAAAGACCTAAACGAAACCATCAGAAAGCTAGATCCTGAGCAAAATACCTGTAGCCACTGTTGCCAGTAGTCTACACAACCTTTCTTTCTTAAAAATTACTTTTACACAAAGTAGACTTTTCCTTCCAAGAGATCCCTATAAATGAGTTTAATCAATTATAGTAAACATCAGTTAAAGTAAATACCTTATGGAGATAACATGATAAACAAGAACACGATCACTGCTCAAACAAAACCTCATACCACACTACAACAAACAGGAGGACGGGCGACGACACTTTCGGCGGCGACGCCCTTGTCCCCGCCGAAAGTCGCTAAATGACAAAAACAGCGCTGAGCTGGCACACAATCTCGCTGACCGCCCATTGCATTTTCAACGCAAACTTTCAGCGGGGACATGTCCCCGCCGAAAGTATTTTTGCAGATCACAACTTTGACCAAAATAGTCACAATTTCAAACCCACCTTTTAGTGGGGACTGTCCCCGCCAAAAGTATTCCATAAACTTTGACCAAAATAGTTGCGCTTTTATTGTCCCGGGTATTATTCCCGCCATTACTTTTGGCGGGGAAACGCATAACTTTTGGCGGGGACATATCCCCGCTAAAAGTTTAGGCGCCAAATTTCCCTCCAAGCTGCAACTTTTTCCCAAAAACTTTTTAATATATATTATAACATACACCTAATACATATTAAATCATAAATTCGACAAAAAAAATACAAAACACACATAACACTGGATGGTTTAACGCCGGAACAGGAGTGGGCAAAGGCTTTATCACACGAGCTCTTGTACAATGAAATTATAAATCATTGGGGCGTTGAAAGTTTTGATGAATATGGTTCGTACGCGAACTGTGCACCGTGGCAGAGAGACCGGATTCTGGTATGGTTGAGGAAAAAGTGATACTATATAGAGTATTTGGAAGAGGTAGATACTGCTGAAGCTCAACGCGCTGCTGAAGCTCAAGCTGCTGCTGCTGGAGGTGAGGATGAAGCTGAAAGCACGTTTGATGAAGCTGCAGCTGTTGATAATCTGGAAAATAGAATAACAAGTCTTGAAGCTACGTTTGCATATATCAAGGAAATGAGAGCAAGGAAAGGAAGAGGTGGTGCGAGTTCAAGCAAAGCGGGAGTTAGTCGCAAAAAAAAGTAAACGGGTTGTTTCATTTGGTTGTCGTGTTGTTTAGTTTGAGTTGTTTTGTTTGGTTGTCGAGTTGTTTAGTTTGAGTTGTTTCGTTTGATCTGGTTCGTTTGCTTGTCGAGTTGTTTAGTTTGAGTCTGTATGAAAATGTATCCGGTTTACAACTCTTGTGTGGTTTGAATAAAATGTTTGCCTTCGTGTTTGAAGCTAAGCGTGTGGTGTTTCGGATTCCTTTATAAACTGCTTAGGTTCGTACTGTGGACATTTTTTTAGATTAATAATTACAATCTTGAGTGTTTGGATAGAAGTTTACGATTTCTAGTGGTAAAGCAACAACAACAACAACAATAACACAACACAACAAACAACATTTTATTAAACAACAACAACAATAACACAAGAAACAACAAACAACAACAATAACACAAGAAACAACAAACAACGAGAATAACACAATAAACAACAAACAACAACAACAACAACATCAACAACAACAGCATTACATACGAAGATTTTCCATGTCACCTAACAGGTCACGGAGTATTGCATCCGATTGACATGCGTGGTCATTGTTGTCGTGATTCGTTGCCATTGCAAGTCTTGCCTCGAGCAACCTGACTTTTGTCTCTAACACCTGTTTTTGTGCCTCCAGCATATTTATCATAAGATATTTTTCATGGCAGTTTGTGCACCCAGAACCGTGAGATGTTGAAGCAGAATATATTACTTGTAATTGTTCATCAAATTCAGTCTTCCACATAAAATATCCACATCCATGACCTTTCTCTCTTGGCTTCGAAAGAGGACATGCATAATACTCCAATCCAAATGTATCTTTTTGATGTGACGTTCTTTTTTTTATATTTCCTACTCCACAAGTACACATAAAAGGATTATACCGCTGCATTCTGGTTGACAGTGTGTGTTTGTAGTTGTGTGTGGTAGAATCGCGATCGGGGTGGCTCGATCTACAAGTTGATTTGATAAAAGGTGGTGGCCAGAAAAAGATTCCGGCGGCCGGAAACTGCTGGTGTCGCCGGAAAACAGAAACTGCTAGAGAGAGAGAGATATATAGTGAGATGAGTGCGTGTGTGAGATGATATGGGTTAGATGAGTGTGTGTGAGTTTATATTGTGAGTGGATAAAATTTGTTACGTGGGAAAATATCTCGTGTATAACCATAGCATCTCGACTCGTTCGTTTAACATCTCGTGTAATATTACATCATCTCGACTCGTTCGTTTAACATCTCGTGTAATACCACATCATCTCGACTCGTTCGTTTAACATCTCGTGTAATACCACCGACGCTGTGGATGGTAGAGACTTGATCGCGATGTACAGACACAACCATACGAGAGACGGCGTTTGGGAGTCTGCATTGTCCGAGACTAGATATGTAAGTATAATTTATTTCCATAAAACTCACCCACATTAATGTTAATATAATAAATCACGATTTATATATTACTTTGCTTATTTTTTTTGTAAAACAGAACCAGATGATACAGATGCGGACGGAGAGCACCTCCGGGGGGACGACCATGTCTGACCTCGATATTATGCGCCATGTGATCGGTGGCAAGCAGCGAGGTCATATTCCTGGCATAGGTCCAGTCTTACCCGGCGGTGGTCGTCAGCGACCCTCAGCGCCGCACGAGCTCGTGATCAAGCCTCCGCGTCCTCCCTGCACGAAACAATCCAGAAGCAAACCCAGGAGATGTCCCAGCAAAGGACACTGATTGATATGTTGGTGGGGTGGGCTAAGACACAGCCGGGTTTCCCCGCTGAGCTAGTGACTCAGGCGACAGCATCGGGATCCCAGGAGGCTTCACCATCACCAGGTGAGTCTACAGGTACCCCGGAGGAGGGGAGTGGGGCTAGTGGGGGGAGTGGGGGGACTCAGGAGTAGCGTATGGGTTGATTCATATTTTGTTTTGGGTTATGGACAAATGTTTGGATAGTTCATGGATTATTATGTGTTTATGTAGTTTATGTGTTAGGATTCCCGCTACATTGTTCCCACGTATAGTTTTGTAGCGTATAGCGGATAGCTAGCTTATGTAGTGATCATGTGATAACGGTTTTTGAACCGTATTTTGCGAATTTGGATACAAACACATGATTATGTTAATTTTTAAGAAATTTGGATATGTATCATATTATGTTTGGCGAATTTGTGATTTGAGTGTCTTGTGGTATTGTAATTAGGTTATATACAGGTTCTGGATTTGTAGTGATAATGTAGATTTTTTTCGGAAAAATTCCGGAAAAAATCTGGAAATTACCCATTTTGCAGCAATTTGCTGCAAAATGGGTCAGGCACTTTTCGTGGGGACATGTCCTCGCCAAAAGGTTGCTGCATTATTAGTGAGCACAACTTTCAGTAGGGACATGTCCCCGCCAAAAATAAACACCATTTACTTGGAAAATACTTTCAGCGGGGAAGAGTCCCCGCCAAAAGGTTGCACCATTTACTTGGAAAATACTTTCAGCGGGGAATAGTCCCCGCCAAAAGGTTGCACCATTTACTTGGAAAATACTTTCAGCGGGGAAGAGTCCCCGCCAAAAGATTGCACCATTTACTTCTAAAATACTTAGTATTGCCACGTTGGCAAGTTTGACCTGACCAAAATTGTCCACGCTGGCAGCGTGGGTCCCGCGTGTCATCGCCAAAAGAGTGGTACGTCGCCGCAGAAAGTTTACACCGAAGGGCTTTGCCCGAGGCACTTTCGGCGGGGACATGTCCCAGCCGAAAGTTTTGGGCGGGGAGAAGTCCCCGCTGAAAGCGAGGAAATGTCCCCGCTAAAAGCAGGCAATGTTGTAGTGCCAATAGTATAATCTGACATATAGTTAGTCCACACTAACTCTAAACCAACTCCTTTAGATACTAGGCTAGATTATTGGTGCCGTCCATAGCACGTGAGGATCAAATCAACAAATGTAAAACACCTTTTGGGTGTTTAGGGTTTCGGTCAACCGAACGAACCTGCTGGGTGGGTGGAGAAGAGATATTAGGGTTTTGTTTCTTTTACAAGGTCTGAATCAAATCCAATCCTAATTAGATTTTGATAAATCAATCACTATACAATAAGAAAACAAATCTCTTTCAAATTTAAATAAAAGATATGTTCTTATTAAATATGAATATTCCTTTCTTTTCATTAAGAAAACAACAACTTATCAAATAAAAATTCTTATCAAATAAGAATATTCCCATTTAACAATGATAAGTGATACAACCACACAAAAATTCTCACAAAAGAAATCCACAAAATGAGATGTATGCATTTGATTGTCTTAGTACAAGAGAAGAGAGAGCATTTATTAAATACACCAATCAGATACATACACCTCTTTTTGTGGATTTCTTTTGTGGGAATTTTTGTGTGGTTGTATCACGTCTCTTTAAAAATCTTCTCAAACTCACTGCTTACTGTGATAGTGATTGGGCAAGCTGCTCTTTCTCAAGGCAGAATATAGAGCCCTAGCAGACAACTCTTGTGAACTCAGTTGGTTAACCTGTCTTCTCAAAGATAATGCATCTACCCTAAGCCTCAAACCCAATCCACATGCCATAACTAATCATATAGAAATAGACTGCCAAATTGAAAGAAACAAGACCAAAGCAGGTGAAATCTTTCCTTCCTATGTTCCAACCAAGTTTCAAGTGGCAAACATTCCTACAAAAGGACTGAGCAGGGCACTTCACTACAACTGTCTATCCAAGTTGGGCATTTGCAATCCTTATTCTATGCCAACTTGTGTGTGGGGAGGGGGGGATAACAAGTCTACACAAGTGCAGTCTCAAAGACAGAATCTACACAAGCCAATGCAAGCTCATACTGTCCAAAGTCTACACAGTTGTAGACATGGTTAGCACAAGATGCAAGTTCTACTCAATGCTAGCTTAGTTCAATGTGAAACAGTGTAATGTATTGATGTATGTAAACAAGTCCAGATTCATAGATAGCCAGCTTAGTCAACTCATAGTCAAAGATAGACAATTAGAGTAGTATAAGTAGTCTTCATTTCTGCATTTTGTACTTAATAATTTATAATAATAATAACAAATCCTTTCCCCTCTCAAATTATATCAAAATGTATATGATCGCACTGTGTACGGGTAGAAAGCAAATGTAAAAAACAAAAATGCCGGCCTTTTATTGTTGTTTAATGTTAATTGCAGCAAAGTCTCTCCAAATCTATTTATTTATTTATTAGTTGGCTGCTAAGTACTAGCTAGAAAGTTCGCGAGTCATTAAGGGAGTGCAAAATATTTTTAAGCGTTGCAATATTACGTATGTGCGTACGTGTAATTAAAGTCAAAATCATTTTCCCTTGATCTCCATATAAAAGGACATGAACGGCATATGAATTTGCAATAAACAGACACTACTATAATACTCAAAGTAGCTTAGGATCTGATCACATTTTAAAATAATAATGGCTGATGCAGTGAAGTTGTATGACTCCACAGAAGGAAGTCCTTTTGTATATAGAGTGGATATTGCTTTGAATCTAAAGGGTGTCAAGTATGAAGTTATTAAAGAAGACTTAGAAAACAAGAGTGATGATCTTTTGAAGTATAATCCTATTCATAAGGAGGTACCTGTGCTTCTGCATAACGGAAAACCGTTATGTGAATCGCTTGTAATCGTTGAGTACATTGATGATGTCTGGAATTTGTTTCCCATTTTGCCTCAGGATCCTTATGAAAAAGCTGTTGCTCGATTTTGGGCCAAATTCATTGATGACACGGTAATGGTTTATTGGCTATAATTCTTTATTGGGTGCATCATTTTTGGTTTCATGAAATTTTCATGTTGGTATTGAGTTAGTTATGACTTATTATGTTTTAAGCTTCGTTGGTATTTTACTTCTTGTGATATTCATTAGTCCTAAATGTCAATTTTCCTTGAAGTTGACATCTATTCAGCATCTTTACTTCTTCTCCTATTAAACATCTTTTACGGTTCACCTAATGCTAAACCTACCATTAATATATGCTTTGGAGCCTTGCATGCTTGATATTCTGATTTTATTTGTTTATTTAACCTATTTTAAAATAAGGGAAAATTCCAAAAATTCCCTTATTGCCCAATTAGTGATTTGCTTTTTTTGACCTTATTTTCAAAGTTGCCGAAATTACCCCTTGGCCAACCGGGCAACTCTACTGTAGCCAACCATGGGACGCCAAGTGTTCGAAATTTTGGGCAACTTGCATATTTTTTGGGCAACTTGTATATTTTTTCAGCAACTTGTGTATTTTTTGGGCAACTTGCGAAACTTGGCGTCCCATGGTTGGCTACATTAGAGTTGCCCATGTGTCCAAAGAGTAATTTTGGCAACTTCGAAAATAAGGTCAAAAAAGCAAATCAATTGTGCAATAAGGGCATTTTTGAAATTATCCCTTAAAATAATCAAAGATTATTATTGACACCTTCTAGCACTTCTGACGAAGATTTGTGTTTATAGCAGTTTTTTAAACTAATGTATTTTTGTAGTAGTGCTTTTTAAATACAACTTGGATTGAATCGTTATATGGTTTGTTCAGTGTATTCCTGCAACATTCAAGGTTTTTGGTAACGTTGGAGACAAACAGGTTCTTGCAGAAGCACATGAGAAACTTCAAATACTAGAAAATGAACTTAACGTTAAGGGTACAAAGTTTTTTGGAGGCGACAACATTAACATTGTTGATATTGCTGCTGATTACATAGCCTACTGGCTTGGAATGGTTGAAGATATTACGGAAATTAAAATTGTCACAAAGGACAAGTTTCCGAAAATAACTGAATGGGCTGAGAACTTCCTCAATTGTCAAGTTGTTAAAGAAGTTTTACCACCAAAATTTGAAACTCCGAAAGAACAATTGCTTGCATATTTCAAGCAGCGATTTGGTAAAGCGTAATGGTACATGAGGGTCATCAATCTAGTAGTATGATACAATGTGCTTGTGATGAAGTTGAATCTATTGTGTAATAACATCCATTGATATGGAGTGTGTGATGTTTTATCATTTAATTGTTAATCTTTCGGTATGTTTTACAAAAATCATTTCTTTTCCTTTTCCGATAGAGTATCTCTATATCCTTCTACCCATTCTAACAACTCGTCTTTTTATCACACAATTATACAGCAAATGTCATGCACAAGTAATCTCTCTTAATTTGGTTTATTGATTTTTCATTTATCACAAACATGAAAGCATGATGGTAAGTAGATACAAATTGCAGAAAAAAGATGACTTTGAGACGATGATCCGAAGTTTGTAATGTCCATGAAAATACACTTTAATAATTCGTTGTCCACATAACCCTTGTCCAACATTGATGGCCTAGTACGTCTTTTACCAACATAAGATTGCCATTTTCGCTTTTTCGTCTTGGATTTGGCTTGTTTTATTTGTGATGTAATAGCTTTTAAGAACGTATGTTGTTAAGAATAAATATGTCATTTGTTTACAATATGATCAGTGGCTAGTTGATCAAGAGCATCAACTTTTCTTTCCAAAAGCCCAAAAGTACCTGCATTATATTAAATCACACATAACACATATACTTAGAAAAATTAAATTAAAAAAAAAAAAAAAAAAAAAAAAAAAAAAAATGGGAGGGAGAGAGAGAGTGTGTCGCAGCCGAATTTTGATGAAATCATACATAACTACCGCTAAAGCGCGGTTACTCTGTTATTATATCTATACTACTTATAAAAAGTGAATGCTCATTTTTGAAATATTGAAATCTTGAATTTTGAAAACTTAAATTAATGTTGTTTGCCTAAATAACCCCTAAATATCTCTTAATATATGTTAAGCTTGATCAATTCTAAACTTGACAACTTTTAAAAAACAAATACTATATTAATTTTAAAAAACACACGCTTTTTATTTCAAAAAAGCACTCGCTTTTCATCAAAGGTCGAACCAGAATAATAATTTCGCAATTATCATTATTTGGCGCTATACACTATTACTTTGCGAGGATACTCGTCTAGCATAATAAAGTATGTGTATAAGAAGTGAGTTATTTTAGAGACTAAGATTTTGTTGCAAACTAAGGGACAAATCCTCACCATCCATCTAGTTTGATCTAATAGTGCGTATTAACCTAAGATGTAATAGGGCAAACTAATTCCATGTTTTTTTTTTTCTTGTCTTTTTGTTTTTCTTATTTATTCATTTTTTTTCCCTTTTCTTTTTTGTCTTTTTTTATTCACTTTTTTTTTCTTTAATTCACGTTTTTTCGCTCTTTTTTTCGCGCGTTTTTTATTTTTTTTTTTATTTTTCTTATCATGTTTTTTTTCGTTTTTCATATGTATTCGTCGGTTTTTTTACGTTTTAATTCGTTTTCGTCATTTTTTACGTTTTCATACGTTTTTGTCTGTTTTCTTACTTTTTCGCCCGTTTTCATACGTTTTCCTCTGTTTTTATACGTTTCGTCCATTTTTATACATTTTCGTCTATTTTCTTACGTTTTCATCTGTTTTCGTCTGTTTTCATACGTTTTCGTCCGTTTTCATATGTTTTCGTTCGTTTTCTTACATTTTCGCCCGTTTTCATACGTTTTCGTTTGTTTTCTTACATTTTTGCCCGTTTTTTTACGTTTTCGCACGTTTTCATACGTTTTCGTCCTTTTTCATACGTTTTTATACATTTTCGTCCTGTTTTCATAAGTTTTCATCCGTTTTCATACGTTTTCGTCTTTCTTTTTCGTCCTTTTTCATACATATTCGTCTGTTTTCGTACGTTTTCATCCGTTTTCATACGTTTTCGTCCGTTTTCATACATATTCGTCCGTTTTCTTACCGTTTTGTCCATTTTCATATGTTTTCATCCATTTTCATATGTTTTCGGGCGTTTTCATACATTTTCGTCTATTTTTATACGTTTTTGTCCGTTTTTATACATATTCATACGTTTTCATCTGTTTGCGTCTGTTTTCATACATTTTCGTCCTTTTTCTTACGTTTTCATCCGTTTTCATACGTTTTCGTCTATTTTTTTATGTTTTCATCCTATCTCCTACACATTTGTCCGTTTTCTTACATTTTTATCCGTTTTTATTCGTTTTTAATTGTTTTCGACCGTTTTTGTACATTTCTAAATATCACAAGTGATATTCTGAATACCACTTATGATATTCTGAATACCACTTGTGATATTTTGAATACCACTTGTGATTTTCTGAATATCATACAGAATATACTTGTGATATTCAGAATATCACAAGTGGTATTCAGAATATCACTTGTAATATTCATAATGTCACTCATTCATAATATCACAAGTGATATTCTGAATATCACAAGTGATTTTCAACAAATGTTTTTTAACATAAAAATCACAAGTGATATTCAGAATATCAAAAGTGATATTCAGAATATCGCAAGTGATTTCACTTTTTTTTAATTCATGTTTTTTTTCACTTTCTAATGTTTTTGTCCGTATTCTTAATATCACAAGTGATATCCTAAATATCACAAGTGATATCTGAATATCACTAAATATCACAAGTGATTTTCGACAAATGTTTGTTAACATGAAAATCACACATGATATTCTGAATATCACAATTGATATTCAAAATATCACAAGTGAATTCACGTTTTTTTTTAATTCATGTTCCTTTCACTTTCTAACATTTTTGTTCGTATTCATACGTTTTCGTCCGTTTTCATACGTTTCTGAATATCACAATTGATATTCTTAGTATCACAAGTGATATTCTATGATATTCTAAATATCACTTATGATATTAAGAATATCAATTGTGATATTTAAAAACGTATGAAAACGGACGAAAATGAATGAATACGTAGGAAAGCGTAAAGACACGTCTAAAAATGGTCGAAAATGTATGAAAAATGGACGAAAATGAAAGAAAACAGACGAAAATGGAGGAAAACGTATGAAAATGTATGAAAATGTGTAAAAACTGCTGAAATCATATCAAAAATAGACGAAAACCCCTAAAAACAGACAAACATGTATAAAAACCAAAGAAAACGTATGAAAATGGACGAAAACATATATGAACGTATGAAAACAGACGAAAACGTATAAAAACGGCCGAAAACGTATAAAGACGGACGAAAACAAACAAAAATGTCTGAAAACAGACGAAAACGTAAAAAACAGGTGAAAACGGACAAAAATGTATGAAAACGAATAAAAATGTCTGAAAACGTATATAAACTGCTGAAAACATATGAAAACGGACGAAAATGTATGAAAACGGACAATAATGTATAAAACGGACGAAAGCATAAGCAAACGTAAAAAAACGGGCGAAAACAAACAGAAATGCCTGAAACAGCCGAAAACGTATGAAAACAGACAAAAACGTGTGAAAAGAAAAAATGTATAAAACGTATGAAAACAGACTAAAACTTATAAAAATGGACGAAAAGGTATGAAAACGGACGAAAGCGTATAAAAATGGAAGAAAACATCTAAAACAGATGAAAACGTCTAAAAATGAACGAAAACTTAAAAACACAAAAAAAAAACTTATGAAAACGGATGAAAACGTAAGAAAGTGAAGAAAAAAACGTGAATTAAAAAAACATGATTTTTAAAAAAAAAGAAAAAAAATGTTTATTAAAAAGTAGAAAAAAGAAGTGTGAATTTAAGAAAACATGAATAGAAGAAAAAAAAAGACAAAAAAAAAAACGAAAAAAACAAAAGAAAAAATAGACAAAAAAAACAAAAAGGCAAAAGAAAAAAAAAAGAAAAAGAAAGAAAAAAAAAACCAAGCGTGAATAGGAAAAAAAGAGACAAAAAAGAAAAAAAAAATGAAGAAATAAGAAAGACAAAAAGACAAGAAAAAAAAGACATGGACTTATGTTTATGCATTAAATCAACTACTAGGCAAGAACATCATCAAAGATTATGTCTAACACTAGACTGTCATGACCACTGAGAATACTTTAACCTTAATCTTAATATGCCAAACACTAGTTATAGTCGAACCTTTAAACCAAACACCCCAAACTCTGAAACACAACAGACTACTCCCATAGAAACTGAAGCCGAACCTGAAGCTTTAACCATATCTGCTAGAACTTGTTTTTATGATATAATTAACTAACGTCATAACTTATGCATGTGTAGGAATTGTTCAAGTGCGAAGGTTTGAGAGTGTGTTGGTCCAAGATGCGTGGGAGAATAGTATGAAGAAGCGTTATCCAAATATCATGTCTAAGGCAAGAAACGAGTCAGTGAAGTTGGCACCGGATGCCGGAGTTAAATTTGATGGTGCTGGTTGTACTATTCTTAAGCATTATAAACCGGAATGGATAAAATCAAGCCATTGGGAAGACATGATTGGCCTGTCCAGAACACCCCAAAATGGCTAAATAAGGCAATATCAGGTAGCCAGAATCGGAAAACCTTGAAAGAAGATTCTGTGTCGAAACATGTGCTGGCTCAATTACAATTTCTCAACATAAAAGGAAATTCGTAAGATTCTACTTATATTTCCATTTACGTTTTTTTTTTTTTTTTTTTTTTTTTTTTTTTTTTTTTTTTTAATATATGTTATGTTTAGTTCAAGCTTCAAATTATTATTTTGTATTCTTTTTAAATCTTACAAAAATTTTATGAATTTACAGGAACAAGTACACAAACGCCCTCCAACTGCTGCTGAACTATTTGAGCTCACACACGCGAAGAAAGGAGCATTTGTTACGTCTAAATCAGAGAGAGTGGCGGTATTTATTCTTACTTCCATAGTTATTTTTACTTCCATAGTTATTCTTACATCCATATTTATTCTTACCGTGTTTCGCGTGACTATCTACAGGCTGCATATAATGGTGCTCTAGTGGATAAATATGGATCAGGTCTTGCTAACCATCCCATCTATAATGTGCTGGAGATGATACGAATGGTAGAGTGTTTGGGTGGGGTTCCATGTCAGATCCTCAGTACACGATGACTGGTACACCAAGTACTACAAGATGTACTGGTGCTCCATCCTCAGGATCCAAAGATGTTCAGGTGTGTTTCTTTCTTTTATATACAAACATCTTCAGGTTTCTTAATCCTTACTTTGTTACTGCTAGAAGTATCACATATCTTTATTTTATACATACTAGCTTAGGACCTTCGTTCAACACCAGCTAGCCATGAAATATTGAAAACCTGTGAACTTTTAGGCACTGCTCTAGCAACAACAATGCCCAAAGTTTCGTACAGCAGTGCATGCATGGAATTGTGAATTTGTAGAAAAGTAACTTTTGTAACATAAAAACTTACACTATTACCTAATAGATCAATGCCATGACTAGATTATAAGGGTCGTTGAATGGTAGTTGAGGTAAAAACAAGTATAAGGTTTTCAAGTACAAGGAAATAGATCTTGTAGGTCTATATTCATATACAGAAAGAGAAAATGAAGAAGTTGATCCCCATTTATACTCAGATTAAGAGACATGCCAATTTGGTTGGCCTAACCAATTCATAAGTATGTGAACTCGATTGCTCGAAGTAAAACTTCATATAAAATAATAATGTACCTAGTTTAATGAGGAATGTTAACTGATGCCATGGATAAACTAATTCAGTTCTAACTCAGTTAAATAATGTTAGCAAAAGCTAGTGTTGCTAATATGGTTAGAGATGTTTTCACATAATTTATTAGCATTTATGATGTGGTAATGGGCTTATGTAAGATACCATTAATGAAAATCAGAAAGACCCTCATATCTTTTACGAATAGAAGGTAAATACTCCAACCAGTAGACTATATATAAAAATTATTCTGTGATATGTTGGTGTCATTTGTATTTCTGTGAATCGCGTTTCATGGTTAACATCAGCTAGTACTGTTCTCGGGTTCTACTTTCTGAGTGTCAATTTCAAGCCACTCTTGTTCAGAGAAACAAATTGAGATAGACATCTGTTAAGATCGTTTATAGCTCGAGGTTGTTTAGACCTCATCTAGGGATTGTACAATAATAATGAATGAACACGATACGCAGCGGAATAAACAAACACATCATTATTATTGCTAACAAGGTTTCTCGTCATCATCTCTACTCTAACATACACCAAAGCCCCAATGCTACGTGATCAAGTGTAGCACGGTTACAATCTAACAGCGATCTAAGATCGTTGAGGCTTAACCACAAATCAACAAGTCTAGGCGTTTACAATAACTATACGCCCTAGACACACACACACACACACACTTTTTCTGGACTTTACATCTTGTACGTACTTAATATCAATTCCCTGTATCTCTTTATATAATAGAGATACTAGGGTTACAAAGGATATTCTAGAATAATAAAAAGATATGCAGTAATCTTTTTCTTTCTTTGCAAGTTTCTTCCTTTGTCTTCATAAGTCCCTCATGTTTCACATGTTTTGTCTTATCAACTTAATTGTAATTCCCAACAATCTTCCCCTAGTTGATAATGACAAAACCAATAAGCATGAACTTCCCCTGAAGTTAGTATGTCATGAAACATGTGACTTCCCCTTAAACCATGCATATCATCAAGGATCTTCAAGCTGCAATCTTCAAAATATTCTTCTTCCCCTTTTTGTCATCATCAAATAGGGGACAAATGTAAGCAACCTTGATCTTCACAATCACCAACCAGTACCATACATCCAATTTAGTCCTTTAATGTCTTGAATTACCCACTATTAAGAACTCCAAAACGCTTACTTATTAAATGAACTCAAGACATAAAAATCCCAAATCTTCAGTAAGAATACCAACGAATAATCATGAAAACCTTCACCTTGAAGTAGCACATAAATGGTTAATCATTTTAACAATAAGCTTCCCCTGAAACCCATATGTTAACCATGTATAGAATGTAGGCTCTATGTAATGATCACTGTTGAAGAAAACTAAGTATAACCAACTTGATGCTGAAGTAGAACAACCCAAACTTGTGCCTTATATCTTGTACTAAAATTGACTTCGAACGTATACTTAACGTATAGGGAGATCGCAATCTCTTGACAAAATCCTCATCTTCAATGAGACACTGAGCGCTACAATGTAACTCCTTCAAGTGATAGTTAACTAGGTCTTCATCCATCCACCCCTTGACCTAGGAAAACTAGATTTTGACAAGTCTTCGTCACAACCGTAAAGCACGAACAAGTTATCTTTATACGTAATGGAGCTGTTTAAGATATGATAAAACACAAACCTGTGAACTTCCACTTCAACTTCAAATAGGTGATAAAAACCTTTCTTCGTAATTAATTAAATCAAATGAGACGAGCTATTAAATCTGTTAAGAACCATTAATCCAAACTCCAAAAACCTTCTTGTGTGTGTAAACTTCATATCATAAATCCAAAACCAAATAACAATTTGTATGTGTAATTCATCTTATCCAAAAATCAAACTTCATGTACTGTTCATCAAGCCCCACGTTCAATTAAATAATACATCCACAAACCAACACCTAGTCGCCGACCCATGATCGAAATAAACAAAAGATTATTTAATTCACCTTGTATCACTGCTTCAACCGTTTATCCATTTATGTTCAGCAATCAAAATCCTTTTCATAATATACTTACGTTTCTCATGACCAATGATCAGTGAATAATAAATATAAGCAAAAAGCCAAGCACTGACCTTTTATTTAAATGAGGTACGACGTAATTACTCAAATCACAAAAGTCAGCCGAATCAATGCTTATAATATAGTATCAGCCCAAAACTTAAACTCATGCGTATGAAACTGATCAAGCGTACCAGAAGTATCTTTACAAAACCTTTTTCCTTCTCATAACGTGCAACAGCTCCAAATAACGAATATCAAAAAGAAGCAATAAGATGCAGCAGTAGAAACTTCGAGCGGTACAAACTATAAAAGTAGCAGTGGAAACGATCTACAAGAGCAGTGGAAATGAGCTAACGCTAGCAGTGGGAACAAATAACTGGCAGTGGAAACGATTTACATAAGCAGTGGAAACCGAGCAAACTGAGCAGTAAGAACATGACATAGCGAGCAGTGGAAAAATTATCTCCAACAAGTATTCTGGTATCGTGAATGAGCAGTGGAAACTTGAATACAACTGTTAGTCCTTTTCATTATATAATATGCAAAACTCCAACTATAATACTGACCCATGTTCCTCATGAATATACTAATTCATTATTGCACTTCTGCTCTTGTATCCACTGACCAGACACATTCATTAATGAATGAAGTCAACTTCATCGAATATTTAGCAATTTGCAAATCCACCGACCCACTAATAATAAACAATATTATCGCATGATCCTTTTAATATGTACGAGATTGCAAAATTCTTGTCCAATAAAATCAATATTGAGTGCACCAACCATGATCAATTAATATTCAATCGAAGTAAACCACGTCACGAATCATGCGCATCAGTAACGTCACTCCTAATCCAGTAACATGTGTGCTCCAGTAACCGTAGCTCACAACGATGCTTCTTCCTTAAGACATATCCTTACTTCTCACACCATCATAAGAATTAATGAAATCAGATCCAAACCATTCAGAACCTTTCTTGATTGTGAGACGTACGCCCAGTAAAGATAGTATGACAATCAACAAACAAACTCTCAGACTTCTTTAAAGCTTCTTAATAGAAACGATTATAATGAAACAGCACCAAACCCTAATAAGAAAAATGTTTTCCTTCTTTTCGCCAAGCTGAGAGTAAATAACTAGGGTTTGCTAGGGTTTTCTTTGACCAGTACCAGTTATGATAGAAAAGATCCTAAAGTTCTCCTTTGAAACCCTAATAACTGAGCATAAACCAATCCAAAACTACTTTCCTTCCATGAATTAGAGACACCATACAACATATAACCAACTTTCATAATGAATTTAAACCAGAAAACACGAATTCAGGAAGTTGAACATCAAAGAAACCCTAAAAATTCGAAATTATATACCTATTTCTGCAGCAGTTTTTGACACCCTATATCTTACGCATAAAGACTTCAATTCAAGATCCCTCTGGTGAAAAGTTAGCTTGATATACTGAGAACCTCCAGTAAACATTTCAGCCCGATCCAACGGTTAACGAATGAGATATCGCACCTTGAAAACTGACCTTCAGTGAGTTACGAAAATTGAACCAAATTCGAATTTTTCTTGTTTTCTTCGTTCTTCTATAAACCAAACCTTGTAAATCCCAGATATCAAGAGCCCCCGCTCTGATACCACATGTTAAGATCGTTTATAGCTCGAGGTTGTTTAGACCTCATCTAAAGATTGTACAATAATAATGAATGAACACGATACGCAGCGGAATAAACAAACACATCATTATTATTGCTAACAAGGTTTCTCGTCATCATCTCTACTCTAACATACACCAAAGCCCCAATGCTACGTGATCAAGTGTAGCATGGTTACAATCTAACAGCGATCTAAGATCGTTGAGGCTTAACCACAAATCAACAAGTCTAGGCGTTTACAATAACTATACGCCCTAGACACACACACACACTTTTTCTGGACTTTACATCTTGTACGTACTTAATATCAATTCCCTGTATCTCTTTATATAATAGAGATACTAGGGTTACAAAGGATATTCTAGAATAATAAAAAGATATGCAGTAATCTTTTTCTTTCTTTGCAAGTTTCTTCCTTTGTCTTCATAAGTCCCTCATGTTTCACATGTTTTGTCTTATTAACTTAATTGTAATTCCCAACAATCTTCCCCTAGTTGATAATGACAAAACCAATAAGCATGAACTTCCCCTGAAGTTAGTATGTCATGAAACATGTGACTTCCCCTTAAACCATGCATATCATCAAGGATCTTCAAGCTGCAATCTTCAAAATATTCTTTAGGCATTTACAATAACTATACGCCCTAGACACACACACACACACTTTTTCTGGACTTTACATCTTGTACGTACTTAATATCAATTCCCTGTATCTCTTTATATAATAGAGATACTAGGGTTACAAAGGATATTCTAGAATAATAAAAAGATATGCAGTAATCTTTTTCTTTCTTTGCAAGTTTCTTCCTTTGTCTTCATAAGTCCCTCATGTTTCACATGTTTTGTCTTATCAACTTAATTGTAATTCCCAACAACATCAAATCTGGTCTAGGATAAGTTTTATAAAGAAATTTATAAAAATATTAGACATCATGGAGGAATCACAATGTTCAAAAAGTATGTGTGTTGTTACTTGGAGTAAAGAGCTTTGATATCCCCTGTAAATAATGGTAAAAGAATAATGGTAGTACTTGATTATTGTTACAGGGAATACATGAGTATATATATACCGCGTGAGCTACGTAATAATGGTCTCACTCCTAATGCATTAATGGGTTTACTAATTCTAACATTCCCAAAATATAAAATTAAGTAATATACTTTATGCCTTGGGGAAGAACTGAAATTACAGTAATCCTAATTCCTTTGTGGACCGAAGAACATGCAAAAAAAAATATTAACTTTATGTTTTACTATCAATAGAAAAACAATACCTACCATGTAAGCATCAGATTTTAATCTTCACAGAACATATCCAGAAAATTGACCAGCATAGTTTGTAGCTGCAAAAGAATTATATCCTTTTGTTTAACACACGCTAGGGGTTTGTTAAAAAGCCTCACTGAAAATATGTGTCATAATTATTGATGTCATTAAAATTCAACTGTTATATAAAATGTGGCCAGATTATTGCGTCATGGTAATGCGTTAATTTGTGTGGTAGTGCAACACCAAGCGTGAAACTAGTGATCTCACTGAGCTTGAATAGTTTGATTTATCATAGCACAAGTGTAGTCCTTTTGGTTTAATGCTTCTTTTGACTTTTAAGGTGTTGTATGTATTGAGTGTGTTTAGGTTTTAGGTGTATCAGTATATATGCTTTCCTTAAGTGCTTATATTCTGAAAATTGTAATGTTTCAGATCTTTTGAGGTTAGTTCTGTAGGGATACTGGAATTATAACTCACTTTATATAAAAGATCCGCTCAAGTTGCATTTAGCTATTTCAAAAAAACTAATATTTGAATTTGTTATGTTCAAGAACTATCTTGATAGCGTTCGTGGAGAGTTAAAGGAAGAATTGAAGGAAGAAATGAAAGTCGAGCTCAAGGAAGAAATGAAGAATGAGCTCAAAGAAGAAATGCGCGAAGAGCTAAAAGAACAAATGCGTGAAGAGCTCATGGAAGAAATGCGTGCAGAAATTCAATACATGCTCGTTGAGTATGGTATCAAGAGTCGTGTTACCCGCCAAACAAAAACAAAGCAAGGTAACATAAGTGGTCGAACATCTTAAACGTCAACCGTTACACTTTCAAGAGCCTTTTAGGTCCTCTTAACTTTTATGTAAGAGAGAATCTTTGGCTTAGATTTCCTTTTATGTTGTCGAAGATCAGATGTTAGTTTTCTTCCGAATTTGCTTATTTTTTGATTTGGATATATTTGTTATTTGATTTGGATACGGATTTCGTGACTATTATTAGCGTAGTGTCCGTTTGTGTAACATCTTGAATAAATGGCAAATAAATTGTTTCGTTTATTGACCCATTAGCGACATATTTTATCCTTAAAAGATTTTTAAATCGTGACAAATTAGAGATGAATTTGAGATTTAAGCAACAAATTGTTAGTGATGGTTTTGAGACTATACTTTTAGTGGTGGATTAATGACAAATATAACCGTCTCTAATAGTGACAGAATAACAACAAAATGGTAGGCCGATTATTAGAAATGGATTAGTGACGGCTTCGTCATTGCTGTTAGCGACAAAAAGGTTTGTCGCTAAGCCGTCACTTGATGGTCAAATCAAATTTAATTTAGGTAACTTTGTAAAGGCTCTAGCGAGGGGCTGGAGACAGAAAATCCCTCGCCGAAGCTCTAACACTTTTGTCGCTAAAATTTTGCGAGGCCCTTTTTTGTGACGGAATATATCATCACTATTCCGTCATTGAAGGGCTTTAGTGACCGAATAGCGATGCAAACTTTCATTGCTGATGCCACATTTTCTAGTAATAACTTTTATCCTACTTTTACATATTACCCTCCCACTTCTTAACCTTTAATTCAACATTTATTTTAAATAAAAGGGTATAACAATGATTTATCTAATTCAGTCGTTTTATTCAGCACACAAAATAAACAACCATTTATTCGTCTACAAACAGACATCATATATCCAGACAAACACAATAATTTAACAGGACTTAATAAAAAAACTAAACAAACAGGCCCTTAAAAACCTTTCCGGAAATATAAAATTTGTAATAAAACTCCTTATGGTTTAGGAGAAATGAGACTTTTTGTTGTGAATATCCACTTTTTATCAAGACCCGTACTTAACCTAAAAATTATATAACTTATCAAATTTACTTAAAATAGTTAAATACATTTTATAATATCCATAAACATTATAAAATAATAATATTGATGTAACTATTTTATAAACGCAAAATTTGGTAAACTATGATTTTATTAAACACTTGATATATTTTGCACTACCCAAAGTGGTCGGACCCACTTTCGGGAATAGACCCAATAGATTATCTTTTAGACAAATTGATCACATATCAACACATTAGAATATTTAGAATGTAAAAATAACATAAAACCCGAATCGCGGACAACATATAAATTAGGGCTCGTAACACTTTCACAACTTGTCAATTTTAGTCCCTGTCACTTTATAAACCTTAAAACTATGTACAATTGCATGATTGATATAATATACTTTCTTGCATTCATACTCTACAATTTTAAAATCCTAAGACGCAACATACTATTTTTAGGTTGCTCATAGGACATCTCGGTTTACCCATCACTCTACTTTCATCTTGATATTCACTTTTGTTACGGTGAGTTCATAGCCACAATTTTACTATAATTGCTTTACAAACTCCGTGGGGGAGATACATGCTATAATTACTTACGATCACAATCTTTTGAAACTATATGCTTTCCTGATATTGTTATTGCCTAACTGTTTCCCTATAGCCTAAAATTCCCTTTAATCGTGAACAGTTAATTACATGCGTGTAAATGCGAATGCTGTGAATAGATCTATCTAGGACTAACATTCCCCATATTGTTATGTTGAGTTGCGGCTGCCATGTGCACTGTATTTGTAAAATGCTAGGTATATTGGCTATTACTGATGTGTGTGTAAATACTCATCATTTTTATCGTATCTGAATTGCCAAAACATCCAAAAACACTTAGAAACGCATCAAAATACAGAAATTATTCCAAAAGTGTGTTTTATATGTTTTAGATGCAAAATGTTTAAAAACAAATGAAAAATGAACAAAGTTTGCACAATTGGTAGTTTCAGTCCCTCAAGTTTCAAAAATTGACAAAACTAGTCCCTGGAAGTTTAAAATGAAAGAAAAGTCAACCCAGGGTTTTCTAAAGTCAAAAATTATCATAAACGATCCTTGGGTGAAAACTTTGAGAAAATTACATGTTTGGTCCCTGCAGTTTGATAAATGACAACTTTAGTCCCTGGGAATTTTGAAAAGTACAAAAATTGCAAAAATGGCTTTTGGATATTTGAACTTTGCATGAATGGTCCTTTATGGTACTTTGGGGAATTTACATTTGCAGCCCCTGGAATTTTAGGAAACTTCAAAATTGGTCCTTGTGAAATTTCAAATACAAACCAACCGGATCCCTAATGTATTACACTCCCCATTTAATCCAAATTCAAACCCAATCCACAAATATAATCCCAAGCCCACCTCATTTGTGGCCCATGTACTACCCCAGCCCACTCCACCACACAATCCAACACACTCCCTCCCCGTTTTAATAATATAACTCCCTCGGTCAAAACTTTGACCTCCACCTCATCCCCCCCAAACACTCACCCGTGACTTCCCTGGCAAAAAAAAAAACCAACATCATCATCACCTGCAAAACCACTCTATCCCCCCTCATCATCATTCCTAATCACTGCAACCCACTCCAAACCACCTCAGTCCAAATTACAACCCACTGGCACAAGCAATAGGAGTAATAGCTATTATAGCATTTTGGCGCCAAAAGCCTTGAATGGCCAAGATCAAAAGACAGTCATCCTAGGGTCAAGATTGTTGCAGGGAAAGAGACAAGAAGGCTTGGGGAACCCTAATTTCTGGGTATAAAAGAAGAGGAATACTTGGAGCAGTGAAGAGTAGTTTATCTTAAATTTCAATGTATTTCCAATTTATGTTTCTAGTTTAAATTTAGTCAGTGAAATTGTAATCTCAGTTGTACTTTGAAGTTTTCAATAAATTAAGATCCAAGTTTCAATTTACTCTCAGTTCATGAAATTTCATCTTATTTCAAAATATTCAAAATAGCTCAATTGTTGTTTGTATTTGTTTACATGGACTTGCTAGGCTCATATAAGCTCCAATAAAGCTTATTAAAGCTTTTAGGTACTCTAAAATTCAGTTAGAATCAAAAAAGCAAAAATTCAAAAAAAATAAGAAAAATAGAAAAGAAAATAAAAAAATATGCAAGGAGAGTTGAAGAAGCTTGGAGCAGGATGAATTAAGGATGGTCCTGGGTTAGATTTCCTTGGGGAATATTAGGTTTTGTATTGTGGTCCTTGGTTTCATGTTTGAGGCTTGGAAGCACACTGTGAGATCATTCCTTTTATTCTTAACTGTAGCATAATCTTGTTTTAATTTATCCTTATTAATGTTTAGTATTCTGTGTTAACTTGGTGATTAATTGAAGTTGATTACTGCTAGTGATAGTTGTTTGTTTATTAAATTTCATAGTTTAGCTAATTTCTTGTTTTAACTGTCAAAGTGCTTCAGTAAGCTAAACTTGACTTTCATGTGATTTCTTTGCATAAGTTAAGCTCAAATGGTTACATGTAGCTTGTGGATTCAATCTGAGTCAGTAGCATAGGTTTCATGCACCTTTGTACCCTTAAATTTTGAAAACTGTTTATGTGAAGGGGTGTTTGGATCAGGCTTAATACCCCTGGTCTAGTGGCTTTCTTGGTGATCATTTGACTAAAACACATCTCTTGGGACCTAAATAAGTCAAGTCAAGCATAAAATCAGAAAGGTATTTCAGAAAAAGTCAAATTCCCTTCTAAATCATTGTATTAGTTGACTGTTGGTGTAATTGTGAGTGAAATACTTGAAATCAACTTAAACCTGGTTAAGTTAGCTTAAACTAGTCTCATTTTGGTCTTAACAATATCACATAATCATCTGGACTTAAGCAAATTTCATCTAAGTCAAAGTTATAAAAAATCTCACAAAGTCAAATGTTGCATCCTCAGAAATGGGACATATTTCAAATCAATGTGTAGGGTTCAATTGTTAATGTAACTTAGTAAAGTTTGTTGATTTGGGATCTTTGTCAGTTTGAGTACCTAAACCAAAAAGAAAATTGGAGTTTGAACTTCATTTGATCATTGTGATTTGGCTCAAAAGGTGGCCTGCAAGGCATGTAACTCCCCTGTATCACCCATCCACCCAGTTTGACCCATTTTCTCTCAGGCCATTTCTTGGTCAATAGTTGGCCATTTACCTTGAAACTTGAGGTCTTGTGTAGCCTGGTTGACTGACTTGTTGGTTTAATTTGTTTTATAGGTTTAATTGCTTATTTAGATTACTTATTTCATTCCTTGTTATGCCCTTTTGAATCTGATTTTGTTGTCACAAGTGAACGATAAGATTGGTTGATTCTTTGCTTTAGCTTATTGATTAGTCTGTTGTATTAATCTTATTAGTGTACTGAGCTTGTTCTTGAGTAAGCTTACCTTGGTTTGTGCTTAGGTGCTTAATTGGCTTGATAGCTTATTGCATAAACTCACTTTGACCTGTGCTGTCTGACCATTTTCCCAAGGTTAGAATAAGCTCAAAACTTGAGCTTAACCCTTGGTCTTGAACTTTTTGGAAAGCCTTCCAGGGTGACTTGTAGGTTCCATCTTCAGTTTGTACCTTGGTTCACTCTTGTGGGACCCACAGTGGGCTGCACATTGCCCTCAAGGCCTGTTTGGTCTGAATGGGATTTGGGATTGCTTATTTGTTAAATTGGCTTATTCAGCTGATCTCACTTGTCATTTTAACTCTTTCTAAGCTCACATAAGTTATTTATAGCTTAATCTCTAGTCCTGGTACTCTGTGTGGCTTGTTTCAGCTTATTGAAGCTTATTCAAAGCTTATTAGCTCACTGTTTGGCTTAATTGCTTGCACACAGCTTATTTCTGAGCTTCAAACAATCTTCCTTCACAAAAGTCTCTCATTTTCAGTTATAAATTAGTTGTGTAAAAGAAAAATTGGAAAAAGATAAAAATTAAGAAAGTGGTAGCTTCTATTTAAGCCACTTTGGCTTATTTTCTGCTTATTTATAAGCACTTTTCATTTTTAAATTTTTCTTAGGCTCCTTTTTAGTTAAAATAATTTTAGGAATTTTTTCAGATTTTTCCTTATTCATTTAGTATTTTTTATAATTAATTTTAGTTTAAATTAATTAAATAATTAGTTTTAATTAATATTAAATAATTAAAAAGTAGAAAAATTAGGTTTTCTGTTTTAAAATTAGTTTTATAATATTTTAGATTTTTCTAAATTTAATTTTTATTTTACTAGTTAATTTTCATAATTAATTAATAATTAGTGTAATTTAGTTAATTAAAAAGTAATTAGAAACTAGTAATTAATTAATAGTAATTAATTAAATAGTGTAAAAATTATTTTTCTTTTTCTAAAAATTTTCTTATATCATTAGGATTGTAAAAATATAATTTTCACGTTCGTAGGACTTTATTTGTTCACGTTTCACTTTTTATTTTGCGCGTTCGCGTTATTTTTAACTCAAAACACGCGTTTTTAGGTTTACTCACGTTTCTAGGTTATCTGATCATCAGTAATAGTCATAATAGTGTTTCTAAGTTATTTTCAATCATAATCTCGTAGTATAATCACTCAAATCAAATTCCTGATCCTCCTGTTAAATCACCCGATCACTTTAAACGTTTTTGAATACAATTGCTTACCTCGCTGGGACATAACGACCCGGGAATACACTGTACTCCTTGGTTAGTTGGTTTTAGACGTTTGACTTGGTTGACCATCACCTGGTAAACTTAGTTGACCATTCAGAATCAATCAATTACCTATTTATATTCTTCTTGAACATCCATTGATGCGTTAAAGTTCGGTGTCATGAGCTTAGTGCAATAATAATTATGACTTTGTATTTGTTGCAATGTCGCCTTTTTACAAACTGATATGTATTGTGATCAACTCCTTATATAAACTCTATGAATTTACTCAACCTTTGTGTTGACTTTTTAGCATGCTTTAACTCAGGTCCTTAAGGTATTTGGCTAGCATGAAGTTGCACAGATAATATTTTGAAGGCTTGCATTGTGTTATCATTCGATAAACTCTTGAAAACCTTTATGTTAATACATTATGTTTTCTAAAACTACTTGGGACCTCTTGTAACTCTGATGTTTTATTATGATCGAATGATAAGCTTTTAAAAACGTCTCATTTAGAGTCGTTTTCTATGATTAAGACTGTTGTACTAATAAGCAGTGTTGCAAAAATCGGCCTACAAGGCCGATTAATCGGCGATTACAAGCTGAACAGCCTTGGACCTTGGAGCGAATTACAAGGTAATCGGCCGATTAATCGGCCTTGGACCTTGGAATCGGCGATTAATCGGCCAAAAATCGCTACACGACCCTCGGCCGCCTCGGGACCGATTCACGATTTTTGCAACATTGCTAATAAGTAATACCCAAATGATATTACTTTCTGCTGCAAAATTTTGGAGGTGTTACAGATTGGTACCAGAGCCATGGTTATAGAGAACCAGGTCGCATTTTTAACCTCGACTATAACCACTCCTTATATTTTAACTACTCTACTTTGCATTGCCTTATACTATCCGTGTGCTTACACTTTCCGAACACTTATGCATAATTTTATGCACCTTTATTCTATTTCTATATAAAGAATATTTATATGTACACTCGATCGAACCTTGTTTTCTTGAATTTCATATCGAACCTTGTTTTTCCTGATCATGTACCTATTCTTACATTTTTGTGATCTATGAAACCTTTCCAAGACATTGTAATCGATTACAATGGTCTCTCTTATTTCTCAAACATTGTGAATTATACAATGACCTTTGAAATTTTCATAACATTATATTATATCGCTTCACATGATAACGAAACCCGTTACAGTCTATCGAATCCCCTCTATTGTGTTACTCCACATCTCCGAAGATAAGTTTGAACACTCTTCTCATTCTCATGGAACATCTATATCGCCTCGTAAACCATCGCCTAAAGATACGCCGGTTGATTAGAACTTGACTTTAACGTGCTACCTTGGAACACCTACTTTTGGAACACGACTTTATAATATCTCTTTCTTTTCACTCCTTTTTGGTTTTGAAGAATTATGCCGCCTGGAAAGTAACAACGAAACTCAACAATAGTGTTTTCCCTTACTTTATACTATTTCTAAATTCCGAGGACAAATTGGAAAACTAATCGGCCACCCTTCTGACATCCACGTCAACGACCTACTTACTAATGCAGACAGAAAGATGGAGCCTTTCGAGGACAAGGCTATGGAATGTGTACCCAAACTAGAAGATCACTCACTCGAAGAAAAATCCCTCGAAAGACAAGGAGGAAAACCACTACTGCACCTACTCCTCCCACCTGACCATAGTTTATTACCAGAGAGCCTATCCACCACAGCATCCCATCTCTGGTGACACACATGGCACATCATGAGAGATATTACACGTCAACAGAAATGAGCCGTGAAGGCCAATCTACAGTCTCATTGGAGCAGAGTAAAGCTCGAGGAGTCAAGTACGAATCTTACTCAATCAACATTCGTGATGTTTATTGAGTTTACCATTTATTATTTGTTCTTATTTATCCTCAATCAACTCTCGTAATACTCAATGTCTTTCTCATTTTATGTTGATTCTCGATTAACATACATGCTTACAACGTAATGCTTTTCTCATTTATTGTTGGTCCCCATTCATTCTCAATTAGCATTCACAATGCTTATTGTCTTTGTCACTTATTGCGTTTCACATATTGTTCATATGGGATAACATTACTATTTCCCATACCAGCAATATCTGATTTAACACCACTTGTTTGTTGTACTTTGTTAAGAATCTTTTGTTCATGCAACACATTATCATCAATAATAACAGAAGATGCACTACTAGGCACAACAGACGCTTTTCTTGGTAAATTGTTTAGTGATGACAAAGTCGTCACCAATATTTTGATAACAGGGTTTAAAACGTATGTATATTATTTTGGTAAACTTTTAATAACCCGCCAAATCCTGCCATCCACTTTAAGTCGACAATGACGTCACCAAATATTATATTAATTTAGTTTTATATTTAGTGACGACATAATCATCACCAACAGTTTATTATAACTAAATTGTTTTCTATTTTGTTACAAAAAGGTTTTAAAAAGTATAAATAATGATTTTAAAATTTATATGTTAATGTTAAAATTAATTATAAAATTTATATGTTAGTTTTAAATGTTAAGACATTAAAGCGTACGAATTATGTCATTACAAATTAATTGATAAAAGTTTAGACATTAATTAAAGCATAAGGAATTACATTACAAATTGATAAACGCCCAACATTAAAGCGTACGAATTACATTAAATATCGATAAAAGTTTAAACATTAAAGTGTACGAATTACATTACAGATCGATAAAAGTTTAAACATTAAAGCATACGAATTACTCCAAACTAAGATTGTCCAGGTCATCATAAAGGTCATGAAATAGGGCAGCTGATTGAACTGTGTGATTCTGAGGATGTCTATACATTTCTAGCATTTTCTCGAGTACCATTATCCTATGATTGATGTAGTTTGAGCACTATGCATTTCGAGGATTCGATGTTGAAGGTCATGGAGAGTAAGTTGGAGTTCTTGATGGTCATGTGGAAGTGCGGAATGAGTTGGAGGCGTCGAAGCTCTAGGAGAACCAGTCATTAAACAGAGTCGTTTCTCCTACCATAAAAAAAATCACATCCATAATCCTCTGACCCAGGCTGTTAAAGAGTAAAAACAATTATTTTTAACAACTAACCAAATTATTTATATGATAAAGGATACACATAGTATAGTTACCATATGTGCGAGGTCGATGCGATTCTCGTAGAACTAAGTCTCCTCGTCCACAAGGACAAGCAAAAGCTTCAAATTCCGCCATCTTTATGATAACGGTGTGTATGTTTGTGGTTGTGAGGATAAGAGGGTATATACTGTGTTTGTGAGTATAAGAGTAGATATGCTAACTGTTATATATGGTAAAAAAATAGAGCTTTTGGTGGTAAGTTTTGGCACCAAAATTTTGGTGGGAAGTTTTGGTGTATAACGATATCATCTCGACTCATTCGTTTAACATCTCATGTACAACCATATAATCTCGGCTTATTCGTTTAAAATCTCATGTATAACCATATCATCTCGATTCACTCGTTTAACATCTCATGTATAAAAATATCATCTCGACTAATTCGTTTAAAATCTCATGTATAACCATATCATCTCGACTCATTCATCTCGACTCATTCGTTTAAAATCTCATGTTTAACCATATTATTTCGACTATTTCGTTTAACATCTTATAAATAACCATATCATGTATAATATTCAAATTGGTGGTAATAAACGAACTAAACATTAATTAAAAATAAATATTTGTGTGGTATATTTTTTGTAGTGCAGGTTATTTTAATATAATAAAGTCGATTATAAATTGCTGTAGTGAAAAAAATGATATGATAGACAAAATGAAAGTCGCCGAAAATCCTTAATGTGCCTGGCCTATGCCGCCGAAAGGCGAAAGTCCTATGGGAGTATTAATCAAGCACAGTAAAGTGGAAAGTTGTCGAACAATCAAGGGGTGCAAAAAAGTTTGTATTTTCAACGTTGTGTATGCGCTTACGTAACAAAGTCAATGAGTCACAAGTCAATGAGCCACATAAAGACATTCTTATATATTATCAAATTCAAACATAAATTAACATATCAGATCTAACAATCTTACAATCTATTCGTTTAAAACTTGGTAAGCTAAAAATGACTTAATATCATCATAAGTGACAAGTCTAACAATTATATTTTCTTTTATTACTCTTATGTTATTTGAAACAGTCACTATGCTAATCTAAATATAATACAACGTAGAGATAATTTTCTTTCCTCACTAGCTTATTAAATAGAATATTAGACTATTTTGTTAAAAAGAGGAACATCAAAAAGTAATATTTCTAGCAAATACATAAGGCTGGACAAAGTAAGGGGATTCAATCCTCTTACTTTTCCCTGCCACGTCAGATTTCTCTCTCCAGCGACCAGCAGGCGATTCAGTGCCCCAGTAAGGGCGACCTACACTACGAAAAATATACCCCACAAATATTCCTTTTTAATTAAATAACACACACACAAAACATATACATACTCGGTCCCTACCTCGACCAAGTTCAAAAAAAAATCATCTCAAGACCGATTAGAAAAAAAGCCCACAAAAAAACGATCGATATGTAATCGATCTTATTAGTCGGTCGTGTATTGCTTCTGTCGCTAGTCTAACGTGGAGCTGGCAAAGTGGTAAGAGAATTGATATTTGCGAGGGTATATCTTTACTATTTCATACGGAAAGAAATTGCGTTTCCAAGCCAAATAACACCTACTCTCTCCATTCCTATTTATTACTCGTAGTTTAATTTTATATTACGCGCAGTCTATTTATTTCTAAATAACTACATTTTTTATTAAATCACATATCATCTCTATGTAATGAAGTAGAGATAGTACGGTACCGGTACTGTACCGATCCCGTACCGAATTAGTGGTACCGAATTTTTCCCGAGCATAAATTAGTGGTACCGGTACCGTACCGAACGGGATTCGGATACCGATACCGGTATCGGTACCGGTACCGGTACCGGGAAATCGGGTTTTTCCAGTTTTTTTTGGGAATTTCCCGATTTGGTACCGGTCCCGTACCGAATTAGTGGTCCCGATTTTTTTTCCTCCTTATTTCGTAGTACCGGTACCGTACCGTATATCGGAAACGGTACCGTTTCGGTACGGTACCGGTTCGATTCTAGGATTCGGTTCGAAATGCTCATCCCTATAATGAAGTCACTTTTAATTAGCTAAAATATTACAAATAAACAAGTATTTTGATACGCGAAAGCATGAGAAACTAGTGTTTCTGCAATTGAGTTGCCTTTGAAAGTTTGAAGTCAAAATAAAAATGTGAACTCGTAAGACGGAGAGTAGGCGGTTAAACATTTCCTTATATAATACATACATACATACATACATACATACATATCAAATAATGCATGGGTACCACAATCTTCAAGAACTTTTTAGTGCCATACACCGACCACGTCGACATTTTATTTTTTTGATGCAAGCCAATTCCAATACAACTTTTCATGCACATGGTACTCTTGAATTAAATGTTCCATATTAAACACCCAACAACTAACTTTCCACTAGTATATATCCAAAGCCATCACATAAACAAACCCAACCATTCCAAAACCAACCTTTGCTAACTAAAATCCCATAAGAGCAAAATGGCTAATGAAGTGAAGTTGTATGCTGTTGGAGGAAGTCCATATGTATGCAGAGTGAAAATAGCGTTGAGAATTAAGGGTATACAGTATGAAAACATTGAAGAAAATTTGCAAAACAAGAGTGCTGATCTTTTGAAGTATAATCCTGTTCAGAAGGTGCCGGTGCTGGTGCATAATGGAAAACCCATCAATGAGTCACTAGTGATTGTGGAATACATTGATGATGTTTGGAAAGGTGTTCCACTCTTGCCACAAGATGCTTATGAAAAAGCTGTTGCCCGTTTTTGGGCCAAATTCATTGATGATAAGGTAATCATATTCTTTAATTTGTTTTTCAAAATTATTGTCCATCAGTAATATATAAGAGATGCAAAAGTAAAACTTACTAGTTGCCCCAAACAATAGAATATTGATATGGAATTATAGATGTTAGGTGAAGGATGGAAGTATGATTGATAGGAAAATAGAAAATAGAAAACAAAATTATATATTGTTAGTAATAAAAGTAGTTGAATCACTCTAGCAAAGAGATGCGTAACACTTCACTGATCCACTAATATCTATTGTTATGTCGCCTACTATCACCTTAAACTATAGCGCAAGTTACACAAATAGTCCCTTTGCCATGTCTTGATATTCAAGTTTCAACATATTCTTTTTGCATATTAACAATGTTTCTCTAAAAGGAGTCAAAGTTAATGAATATGGACTTTTAGAATTTTTTTCCTCCTTGATTAAGATAGTTTTTGGGATAAGGATCTTGTCATGAACATGATAGGTAAAGTTGTGCATGTTTTGATTATACATTTGAATTAATATAAAATAAATGTTTTACAATAATTGCAATGTCCAAGCTCACTAGCTCAGCATGCACAACTGCACCTCTCATGTTCAAATGAACTTTGAGAGAATCTTTATCGGGTTTTTGTTGGTTAAAGTTGATTGTTTATAGTATGGCCCGTTAATTAAAAATCATTGCGTATGGCCAATTAAAATCCCGTTAATAATATAACAAAAACTGATTTTACATTATACACTTTGTTCAGTGCATTCCTGCGATATTCAAAGTTTTTGGTAGCAATGGAGATGAGCAAGCTATCGCAGAAGCTTGTGAGCAACTGCAGATACTTGAAAATGAACTCAAAGTCAAGGGTACAAAGTTCTTTGGAGGTGAAAACATTAACATTGTTGACATTGCTGCTGACTTCATTGCTTATTGGCTTGGAATTATCGAAGAAGCTACAGATATAAAGTTCGTCACGAAAGAAAAGTTTCCAAAAATACACGAATGGACTGATAACTTCATCAGCTCTCAAGCTGTCAAGGAAATCTTGCCTCCAAGAGAACACCTACTTGCATTTTTCAGGAAGCGGTTTGGTAAGGCGTAATTGTATGTGATGCTTAAATTGCTGAGTACTTATGAGGTTGATGTTTTTATGTATAACACCCATCGATGCATAAATAAGTAGCTCGTTATGCTTTAATAAAGTTGATGTAGCAATAAGCAGCCATTGTGTGCCGATCTTATCTTGTAATGATATTATGTAATCGATCTTGTTTGGTTTGAGTAATTTGTATGCTGAGATATGGAGGATTCTCTTTGGTTACTATATAAACCCATGTTCCAGAGATATTGCAAATGCGCTCCCCTGTACGTTCGCCAAGATTATAGGGATTCCTTATGAATCTCCCTTTGCTTGTATATGTATATCGTGTATGGTGCATATCCACCACTAGGTATGTGACCATATAATGATATGATTCGCTGTCGTATATTCTGCACACACGCACACAAAATCATAGAGGTTACATCGACTTATAGCTAGGCGTGCTAGTACTTGCGACAAAACTTTGAAATTATGGCAATTGCATATTTTCTTTTCAAAACATGTTGGGGAAAAAACTAAACCTCCTATGTAAAGACAATCTTCTATGTATGTCCACAATCATAGTCTTTATATATAAACAATACAATTTGCAAATCGCTATCACATCTAATATGATTTGCAAAATCATAATCCGAACCATTCGTGCTGTCAAATGGTCCCTTTGCATATTTCATGCTTTCAAACCTTTTTCTTCCGATATGTTAATCAATTATAGTAAAGTGGAAAGTTGTCGAAGAGTCAAGGGGGTGCAAGAAGTTTCTATGTTTTTGCGCTGCGTATGCGCCTACGTAATCAAAGTCAATGAGACCAATTTCATTTTCCCCTTCTCCTGGTTTCATAAAGTAATCCAAGTCATTAGATTAAAATACAATTAGGGTGCGTTTGTTTGGTGGTGTTAGCTTTAAGTTTGGGATGTGAAAGTGTAAAAAACCGTTTGGTTAGAAATTTAGTATCAGAAATTGGGCATTATAACCTCTGCAAACCGTTTAAAAAATACACCTACTTGGTGGGTTTACTACTATTCATGAGTCTCATTTTCATATTGTGTTTATATTTCTCATATCACTATTAATTAAAAATAATTTTTAATTTATATTTAAATTATAAAATAACTTAAATTGTATTTTCTCTCACGTATATCAAATCTTAATCCAAATCCAAATTCTAAATCATCTATAAACCAAACTGGCCATTAATAAAAATTATATGTGATGATTTCATAAATATAGATGGTAGTACTAAATCTACCGGAATTACATTAATTAAACATGTTTTTTTTAAATATAAGTCAAATAATTCGTAGAAACATGAGAAAGTAAGTCGAGCTTTTTATTATTTTTTGTGCTTTACATCTACTTCCTAGCTCTTACAATTCAACCACCTAACATTATAACCAAATACACATATCCGTTATACTTTTCAATGCAGAAGCATTATTTTTTTGGCACGACAACGGTGAGGCTCCAGTTGGGATGTGTCGGAACACGGCAAGGCAACGACGAGGCTCCACTGTAACATCATGAGGAACACACAAAATCATAGTGAACTACACACACATTCACAGGTCGTGTTTGGTTTTGATTTTTAAGTTGAGGTTATATTGAATTTTGTTGAAGTTATTATATAAAAGATGAATGAATATGATGGAGATGTTGAGTTTAAATGTTTAGTGGTGGTTTGGGAGGAGAGAAATAATTTAAGTGAAAAAGTTTTTATAAAAAACATGAATAATAATTACTCAGTAAGTGAAATATAAGCTTAGAAATATATTTGGTAGGTTTAGTGGAAAGAATGACCCGATTCATAAATTGCATTATTAGATTGGTTTTTAGATGGCACGATACGGTAACGCCGAGGCCAGCGTTATGCCTAGCTGGCACCGCGTTGGTCGGCGTTACCATACCATCATTGTGGCGTTATGCACGACGTTATCATCTAAGTTATCACCATAACTCAAATAGAAACACACAACGTGACAAAAATATTTTCATATCACCACCAATGGCTAGATGATTTATTGTGTTGGTATGTGTTTATGTGTGTGTGTGCAGGTTATATGATGAAGAAGATGAGTATTGTTATTATTATTTTGGTTGGTATGGGTTGGGCTAGAAACGGGTTTTATTGGACTAAACAAATTTTAACAATTTTTTAACTTTTTTTTTTTTTTTTTTTTTTTTTTTTTTTTTTTGTTATTTTAGTTTTGTATTTTTTTTTTATAAAAATGTTATTTATATGCTAATTTAATGAATGAAATATTAGTTAAGGGTTTATTTAATGAATGAAATATTAGTTAAGGAGTTAATTGGTAATTTGTTACTTTTTAAAAAAGGTGGGACCAAAAAGTTGGTGCTATGAGATGTTATGATAAGGGGTGACTTTTGGGTGTTTAATGTTTTGATGTTGAAGCGATGTGACGGTACTTTTTGGTGTTATGGTGTTATGACACCTTGGGCTCTTATGGGGTAGATCCATCACCCTCATTACTTCCATCACAAGCGAACCACTATAAAACACCTTTCCATCACACGTGAACCAAGGAAATAGTTGCACATATTGGTAGTCTGCACAATTTTTTTTTTTCTTTTGGATATGTTTGTATAAAGTGTGTATTTTTTATATTTTTGTTTGGTAGTGATCATAAAAGGTAAAGATGATAAATGATGGTGTATCGAATGGTGATGTGACACTAACGTACAGGCGGTGATAATGGTGACCATAAAAACTAGTCTTGTTTGTCCAAAGTTTGTCTCCTCAAAATGATCAAGTTTTTTCTATCCGAGAAGTTTGTTTACAAATGTTTTCTAAAAATAATAACTTGTATGCTAGTATACTAGATATATGAGTGTGGTGTTCAACCCTAGCTATTTGACAAAATAACGACTTGTTTAGCATCCTCTTAAAACAAAAATGCGTTTTGTCAAACATATTTTATTACAACAAACTTACTCGCAAAACCCCAAAACATGCCAAGAACTACTGGATCGTTCTAGGGAGTTCACAAAGACATGTAAAAGAAATGCGGCAAGAATTGAAGACAAAAGCAGTAACAACAATGGTACACAGCATGTGGCAAGCTATCTTGCTAGGTGAGATGCCATGCAAGTAAATCAACAAAGGGAAGAATGTCGTCTTGACCCGAGGATTAAAGCATGAGAAGTTCTCCTAAAAACTCTAAACCTCCCCCCCCCCCCCCCCCCCCCCCGCTGAAATCTTAGCCTCAAAGAAGGAAATAACAGACAAATGGAAACGCCCTCCAACACTGAGGGATGCAAGCAAAAAGAACACGAAACAGTTCTATAAGTTTCATGTCAATCATGGACATGATACAAATCAATGTAGAGAGCTCAAAAAGGAAATCGAAATGGCAATTGAGGCTGGAGAGCTTGAACATCCATGCCAGGCATCCAAAAGGAAAATAGGTAGCAAGGATGCCAAGCTACCTCACATCCACTTGATAAATGTCTAGACATCACTTCAGGAACAACAAGCAGGGGCATCAGAAGCCATAGCATACTGTCAGGATGATTTTTTTTGAGCTATCAGCATTGATTTGTATCATGTCCATTATCAACATGAAACTTACAGAATTGTTTCCTGTTATTTTTGCATTCATCCCTCAATAGTGGAGGGCTTTTCCATTTGTATGTGATTTCCTTCTTTGAAGCTAAGATTTCAGGGGGGGATTTTGTTAGGGATTTCAAAAGATTTTCTGTGCCTCGATCTTGGGTCAAGACGACATTCTTCCGTTGGTTGATTAGCTTGACATGCTTCCCGCTTGGCCCGATAGCTTGCCACATGTTGTCTATTATTGTTGTTACAGCTTTTTTATTCAACTCATGCCACGTTTCTTTTACTTGTCTTTGTGAACTCCCTAGATCAGTCTAGTAGCTCTTGCCATGTTTTTGGTGTTTTGCGAGCCTTGGTCATGTTACCAATGAACACTGAGATTTTATGACCGTCCCTTACTCCTGGGTTCTTGCTTGCTTCATGTAACAATTCGCATTTTCAGGTTACTATCTAATCCCGAATTTTTACTATTCATTTTTACTATTCACTTTCACGATTCATTTCCGAAATTTTTATTTTTATTTCATATTCTCGTGTGATAAATCATTTCCATGATAAAATAAAAGTTTGACACTCATCAGATCATTTTCGCGAAAGTTATTAAGAAACTACACGTTTGGGTTAAGCGTCGTTTAAAAACCTTACGCACAACGAAAACCAACCGCGTCAATTTTCCCCGCAGCAGATAAATGTTTGGTACACTCATGATTAATTAGAGAATTTTTGATGATTAAGAAAAATGTTACCAAATAGACCCTGGGCCGTAAGAAACAGAAATTTACGTTTTAAGCACTTTTACTTATCCGTAACATTAGCCTATACCTGCACCGCGTTTTCTGAGACGATTAGAAACTTTCTTAATTTGGAAAAGTCAACATATTTTCCCTCCTCCTTTGACCAAAAATCATTCTTTGATTTTATAAAATCATTCTTTGAATTTTAGGCTTACTGTTTTATGTCTAAAAGATATTAAATACCAAACGACACTAGACTGAGCCCAGTCTAGACATTATAAGTCATTTTAATTCATTATTATCCTATTAGAAAAGTTATATTTTACTTTTCTCAATTTTACGCAACTTTCGTACGTTTTATGTATTACGCGTTTTAGACCCGCGTTTCCAGTTTTAGCAGGGTTTGAGCAACCCAATGGAACCTACCACTCATTTTATATTTTAATATGGAGTATATTGACAAGTTTAGTCATTCTTTCAAGTTTCACATTTTTACGATACCCGGTTTTATGTTTTGTGGCTTAACAACTTACTGATACGTGGGGATCGCACCAGGCCTTACCTCTCAAGGGATCTTGAGAAGCTTACAACCCCCACCAGGCAGTGTACCTGATCGTTGTAGTATAGTATAGTGACAAGTACCGGGGGATTGATCGTTCAGCTAGGAATAGTGTCGTTAGGATTGAAATTAATCTAACTAGGTCTAAAGGTGAAGGATGATTATTTTTATGTTTTTATATTTTATGAAAAGCAAGTAAAAATCTCGGGTATTGGAAGGAGGAGCGGAATTAGTTGCTAATCAACTAACCCAAAAGCTACTAATTAAACTAATGTGCAAGAAAAGTAAACTAGGGTTCTACAAGATAAGTGAAGCATGTCTACCCATGATATGTTACTCCTTGCTAGCTATCCAATCCTACCTATTGAATTGTAACCTTGTTTTAATTGACGGGTTGTATTCCTTAATACCATTCATGGGGTGGCGCACTTAATTCCCCAATCCTATAAGCTCCTACTTCACTCCTATGTCGAGCCGGCTAAGAAGCTCCTAACATGGGATCACTAGAATTCGCTCATGCATTAAATACAACATAAAAACCTAGTACACATCGGTTCATGTTTCTTAAGACGTTCAAGCATGTTACCCTATGGAAGTCTGCCAGTTTTCTTAAGCCTAACATCGAATTCATTCAATCAAAACAAGAATCAATAGGAAGCAAGAATTATAAACTAAACCAACTAGATCTATTGAAGTTGTCACGCCTTAATTGATGGAGATAGACACACACATCAACAAGCCCCTCATTGATGGAGATAGACACAACATCAACAAGAAATCAATGAGATCTAATCAATTATATACAAGTTTCACACAATCATAAGTAGACACAAGGTGAATTAGCAAATCATCATCAAAGAAGAGCAAACAACAATGATAATGGAAAACATAATTAAGATAGAATCATCAAACCAATACATGATGTTTATGGAGTGATTGAAACCCTCTAAGTTGCTGGAAAAACACCCACCTAAACCCAGGAATCGACCTTAAGGTTTAGGGCTTACAAAAAGTGAAGTTATGATGTTATATTTATAGGCATGTTTTCTGTCGGCCCTTCTTGATGGCGTCAGCCCGTTACTCTTGATGCCGTTATGACCATTTTTTCACCAAATTGTAGATCTCTTCGTCCTCTTCGCGTGGGCTTTTGAATCACCTAAATCCGAGTTCGTATGCAAAAGTTATGACCAAAACAATATCAGCTACTTCGCGCGCAAGTCTTGACAAGTTAACACGTGACGGCCTTGGGTGACGCCTTCACGTTTCTTCTGGGCCGTCACCACTTTTACTCTTGACGCCGTCATGAAAAGCCTCTTAACGCCGTCATGTACTGTTCCCAGCAAGGAAAATTAAGACTTTGGCGTTTTCTTCACTTTTATGCTCCAAAAACGTCCGAATTGCTTCCTTTTCCAGATTTCTCTCCCAAAGTACCTAAAATCACAAAAGGAACGATTTAGGGCACTATTTGATCAAATAAATTCAATTCCGGGCTTAAATGACCCCCTAAAAGTGGTTCATTTTTCGCCTCATCATATACCCTTACACTTGAGATTTGCTTGTCCTCAAGCAAATGCGCTTTTATTCTACTCAAAATACAAGTTAGGGGTCATTTAACACTAATATAAAAGTAATTACAACAAATAATCGTTCCACTAAAGACCAATAGACAAGCACGGAGGTCATACACTAGCACCTCACAAATAGTGTTTAGATACTCACATCTCTCGGGTGTAATAAAGTATAAATTACAATATGGAAACGGAAGATATCTCTCACTACCTGTCATAGCAAAATAGATTACCATAGGCTTGGGAAAGGATCAAACCTCCACCACATGGCGTAAGCACCTAGGATAAACTATCAGAGAGGTCTTTTAAAGGGTTGTAACGTTAGGTGTAGGGATATGAAATACACGGTTTTGTTGGATAAAGGAAGTTTTACTGGTGGCGAGTTAACAATCTTGGTTAATTACATGTGCAATGTGGCGTTGCTAAACCAAGACTATACTTGACTTAAGCTAATGAATGAAAAATAACAAAAACATAAAAATGAACATAGAATGAAACGGGATGGTAGTCCGTATGTTTTTTCTCTTTTCTTTTTCTATTTTTTTTTCTTTTTTCTTGATTTTTCGATTTTTTTATTATTTTTATTTTTATTATTATTTTTTTTTTTTTTGCATACACTCTTACCCTACCATCCAAAATAATACATCATAGGGGATGAACATTCCCCTTACACTTGAATTTTTACATACTTTACAATCAACTATTCTAATGACTCGAATTAAGAAAATCAAAACACTTGGAGTACTTTTAAGATTAACGTACATATGGGGGTAATAAATGATGTTCTTCCCCATTACTCTATAAAATAAGTACTTTACCCATGAGTCCCAATCGTCCCAAAACAATATGTACAAGGATATGACTCGACTTAGCAACCATGTAATCAATTAGATAATTAACTTAGGGTTTAACAAATAACAATAATGCACTAAAGATGAGTGCATACACGGAAGGCTAAGGCGATTTGGGTGTACATTTAAGTGGGGTGTAACAAATTCTTCCTTTAAGTAAGATGCTTAAAGTTAGAAACGAAAGGATAGGCTCGGAGGGGTGTACTAGGGGTTTCGTGTACTAAAAATGAGTACAACGCTAAAGGTGTGGAAAAAATTAGTTGACTTAATTAGCCAAGTAATATGACTTAAATGGTCAAGTAATTATGATACGGGTTTAACACAAGGGTGATCCTAATGCCTCTTATCATGTAGTAAATCCTACCACACGAATGTAGTCTCATTAGCGGTCTCGGGATGCATCACTAACGCAAGTTCTAGAATCTAAATGCTACCGGTACACTCATAAGCACTAATAGTAAATGCTTTTCCTATCAAATCTAAAGGCGAACCTCACATATTTGGGTGGAAAATTTTTCTGAATATACGGTTTTGTGCTAGTCATACAATCTCCTATCCATGAGACGCTTGCTATGGATAAAGTTTCACTCCTAAATGTTGTAAAAAATTTTAAATTTGGCACTAAAATTGCACTAACAAGTATTTCTCATAGTTTTATTACACATCTACCATCAAACAAAACAAACTCAAGCGAAAGTGTACATGTAAGGTATCATCATTTTACCCTCCCCTTACACTTAAGATGAACATTGTCCCCAATGTTCAAGTAAAGAATGTAAAAGTGAAAAAGTAAAAAGAATGAAATCAAATACTCCCCTGATTCGCTCGGTATGTATAATAGGGTGGCCAGGTTAAATCTTCCTCCAAGAAAATGAACAATCAGAGCTTCCCTTCCAGAATATAAATCATCTTCTTGTCATACATAACCTGTAAATCCTGAGAAAATAGACAAGACAACCTCGCATAAAATCGGCGGCAACCTATATAAGTTGCTAATTCCTAGAAAACAAAATAAGATATAATGCTTGTGGAATGAAGTTTGCAGATTTCCTGGAGATTATAAAACTTAATAATTCACAAAAACCATAAGACTCCGTTAGAAAAACAAAACCGGTAAAATTTCCAGATTTTTACACGTGACGCCGTCAAGAGTTAACTCGTGACGCCATCATAAGTGACCTGCAGAAATTCTTATGTTAAGTTTCCGGAAAATTTCTGGAAAAACTTGGTCTCACTTCCTGGAAAATCCTGCAAAACTTCATTATGACTCAATACAAGCATTTGACTCTAACAAATACGAATATACACGTTCATTTAATATTGTGGAGAATCATGATCGGTTTGTTTCTTAAAAACATATTTGGGGTTTCCCCTTACACTTATCTTTTGCAAAAATACTTTTAGGTGGAGTTAAGACTAGGCCAAAACAACAAAGTAAAGTATTTCCACTATTTAATTGAGAAACATGATCTACCAACAATAAAAAATAAAGCATGCATACGGAAGCAAATAACAAACAAACAAAAATAAAATCACACACAACATGGGTTGCCTCCCAAGAAGCGCTTTTCTTTATTTACGAGTCTTGTAGCTAGACTCAAGGTCATGGGTTACTACGTGACCTCATCGTTAGTGCCATTCTCTAGGTCATCTTCTAAACTAGTATCGCTTTCATAGTGTAAGTACTTCGGGTCTTCGAATTCGAAGATATCTTTTCGATACTTAGAATCCAGCTTACTAACATCCTTAAAGAATCCGCATGATAAATCAGAAGTGTTCTTACACCCTCTCCGAACATCATCATCGCACAAAATAAGTTGGGAACTTCAATCGATTTCCTTAAGGTCTCTTCTCTTGTATGGCGTTTGGTATGAAACCCTCCTAATTCCATCAGCGAAGGTCATGATTCCGTTCCGGTCATCAATTATCAGATTAGTGATCTCGCAAAAGGGCGCCCCAAAAATGACTTGTGATAATCTAGGGTCGACATAGTCTTCGATATTGTCCACAATCATAAATTCCATAGTAAATGCCATATATCCTACAAACACCTGGATTTCATGATCCTTGCCAACTACTTTCTCTCCCTTGTAAACCATTCCCCATCTGCAGATATTGTTATAATGGAATAGGGACATAAAATTCTTCGGCAGGAATACGTTAATGTAGATGTTATCGAAGTACTTATGACCGATCATGCAGGGAATTTTGAGATTATTCGGATCACGCCGTCTTATCTTCCCTGACTCTCCATCCTTTGATCCATATAGATTCCCCTCAAGGGAAGGACGATACTCGTACACCTCCTCATTACTCCTACGAAAAATTACCTTCTTAACACCATTGGTGAATAATGCACTACCATCCTTCTCATCAAGGATCACTCCCGATTCATTGATAAATGGTTTCCCAAGAATAAGGTTGGTTAACGTTTGATTGGTGAGAGGGTCCACGTCATTGACCACAGTGTGGTCAATGTTGTAAACAAGTTCTCCAATCATAATTGATAAATTTTTCATTACCCTTGCATTATTAACTCTCTCGCACACAATACGTTTTGGGAAGGCTTCGTGGTAAAAGGAAAGGGGGATTATGTTGACTGGGAAGCTAGGATCTATATGACTATCGGTTAAGAGCTTTTCCTTAATGGTGCAGGAGATCTTGAAAACTTTAGGGTTGCTTTCCTCAGTCCTATCGCTACTCCCACTTGTAACATCCTCCATTTTTCTCTTGGGTTCCTTTATAATAAATTTACCCAAAATGGCTGAATTTCTCTCATGCTCTTCCGATCTTTCTTTCCCTTCATTCAATTTGCCAGATTCTTGCGCGGTGCACTGCTCGGATGAGTTGGTAGGTTTTTTGGCCAAATCGTGGTCTACCCTTAAGGTCTCATCTTTAGCTGCATGACCAATTTTGTTAGTTTTTTGTTGGGTTGGGTTGGGTGTAGAAGCAGATATCGTGGTGATAGTGTTCACGAAATGGATTGGTCCTAGGGGGTTGACAGGTTCTTTTCCTTTTGGTGATAGATGTTTGAATAACTTACTAGGACTTTTTATTTTCACAAGGGAGGTTGGTGGACTCATGACGGTAACAGACTTAATCTCATCAATGTGAATAGGTTTATTAACAACATGCTCTTTGATAGCAGTTAACAGATTACAAATCTTGTTATTCATATCAGCCTGCTGTTGTCTAAATTTAGCCTCGAGCGTAGAGAGCTGTAATTCTTGAGATAGAATGATTTTTTTTAGAGTATCTTCACAGCTTTGCCTAGGAACGCCTTGTGATGGAAAATGCTCGGACCAAGTGAGTGGTGAGGAGTCATTGAAGGATACGCTCCGCGTTTGGTACCCTCTGAAATTAGGTTTGTTCTTCCATGCCTCATAGGCCTCGCCAGAAGTTCGAGGACCTTGACCCACATGTGATGACGTGAATTCGTTATAAGCACGTTTTGGAAGCTCCATGCAGTTATGAGTCTCGTGAGGGCCATTACATAATTTGCATATAGAAGCGATTCTGCTTACTTGGCTTGAAGGTTTTTGAGCTTCGTAAGATTTCATGAGAGACTTGACTCGACCTTCAAGTTCCATGATCCTACGGTCGGGAGTGCTAGAGTTGTTCGAAGGCAAAGATATTGCCTTGACCGTTTTGTTCAAATCACGGGGATCATTCCAACTTTCGTTGTCATAGAGAGCAAGATCTTCTATGAGTTCCCATGATTGTTCCGCACTTAGATCACGTAGCTTACCACCGGCCGATTGGTCAATGGCTCGCCTCGTGGAGAGATCGATATGGTCATAAAAGATTTGGACTTGGAGCCAAAGATCTATGCCATGATGAGGGACTTTTTGGAATAAGTCATTGAAACGAGTCCATGCTTCATAAAGAGATTCATTTTGACGTTGTTGGAACATCAAGATGTCATTTCTAAGCTTAGTAGTTCTCCCCGGTGGGAAAAATTGAGCAAGGAAACGAGTGGTGAGATCATCCCATGTGGTGATGGATCCCGCGGGTAAACGCTCAAGCCATTGACTAGCTTGATCCCGTAGAGAGAATTGGAATAGGCGTAATCGGGTTGTCTCTCTAGTTTCAACATCTAGGTCTATGGAGTCTACGATTTTAAGGAAGTCCTTAAGATGTTGGTTTGGATCTTCGGAACGAAGTCCATGGAATGCACATCCGCTTTGCACCAACCGGATGGTGTCGGATCGCAAGGGAGTCACATTGGCTCCGGTGAGCTCAATGGTGTTTCGGTAGCCTTGGTGGCTAGGTCGAGAATATTCTCCTAAGGTTCGGGGCCTAAGAGGTTCTAGTGGTGGGTTTTGTTGTGGTGAGATGACGGGTTCAAAGATGTTCCCATCGTCCATGATGTCGGGTGGTGAAGAGTTACGAACAAAAACACAAAGAAATAAGATAGACTAAAGAAAACCTAAAAATAAAAAATAAAATCTTACTAGAAAGGAATCTAGTAAGTAGACCTAATAAAAAGAGATCCTAACCTAGACAATAACAATTCCCCGGCAGCGGCGCCAAAAACTTGGTACGTGGGGATCGCACCAGGCCTTACCTCTCAAGGGATCTTGAGAAGCTTACAACCCCCACCAGGCAGTGTACCTGGTCGTTGTAGTATAGTATAGTGACAAGTACCGGGGGATTGATCGTTCAGCTAGGAATAGTGTCGTTAGGATTGAAATTAATCTAACTAGGTCTAAAGGTGAAGGATGATTCTTTTTATGTTTTTATATTTTATGAAAAGCAAGTAAAAATCTCGGGTATTGGAAGGAGGGGCGGAATTAGTTGCTAATCAACTAACCCAAAAGCTACTAATTAAACTAATGTGCAAGAAAAGTAAACTAGGGTTCTACAAGATAAGTGAAGCATGTCTACCCATGATATGTTACTCCTTGCTAGCTATCCAATCCAACCTATTGAATTGTAACCTTGTTTTAATTGACGGGTTGTATTCCTTAATACCATTCATGGGGTGGCGCACTTAATTCCCCAATCCTATAAGCTCCTACTTCACTCCTATTTCGAGCCGGCTAAGAAGCTCCTAACATGGGATCACTAGAATTCGCTCATGCATTAAATACAACCATAAAAACCTAGTACACATCGGTTCATGTTTCTTAAGACGTTCAAGCATGTTACGCTATGGAAGTCTGCCAGTTTTCTTAAGCCTAACATCGAATTCATTCAATCAAAACAAGAATCAATAGGAAACAAGAATTATAAACTAAACCAACTAGATCTATTGAAGTTGTCACGCCTTAATTGATGGAGATAGACACACACATCAACAAGCCCCTCATTGATGGAGATAGACACAACATCAACAAGAAATCAATGAGATCTAATCAATTATATACAAGTTTCACACAATCATAAGTAGACACAAGGTGAATTAGCAAATCATCATCAAAGAAGAGCAAACAACAATGATAATGGAAAACATAATTAAGATAGAATCATCAAACCAATACATGATATTTATGGAGTGATTGAAACCCTCTAAGTTTCTGGAAAAACACCCACCTAAACCCAGGAATCGACCTTAGGGTTTAGGGCTTACAAAAAGTGAAGTTATGATGTTATATTTATAGGCATGTTTTCTGTCGGCCCTTCTTGATGGCGTCAGCCCGTTACTCTTGATGCTGTCATGACCATTTTTTCACCAAATTGTAGATCTCTTCGTCCTCTTCGCGTGGGCTTTTGAATCACCTAAATCCGAGTTCGTATGCAAAAGTTATGACCAAAACAATATCAGCTACTTCGCGCGCAAGTCTTGACAAGTTAACACGTGACGGCCTTGGATGACGCCTTCACGTTTCTTCTGGGCCGTCACCACTTTTACTCTTGACGCCGTCATGAAAAGCCTCTTGACGCCGTCAGGTACTGTTCCCAGCAAGGAAAATTAAGACTTTGGCGTTTTCTTCACTTTTCTGCTCCAAAAACGTCCGAATTGCTTCCTTTTCTAGATTTCTCTCCCAAAGTACCTAAAATCACAAAAGGAACGATTTAGGGCAGTATTTGATCAAATAAATTCAATTTCGGGCTTAAATGACCCCCTAAAAGTGGTTCATTTTTCGCCTCATCACTTACGATTAGCAATTTACGGAGTCAAAACTAACTCCATAAGTAGGATAATACCACCAATGACCAAGTCATCCATCCTATCCCCTTGTGAACCGCCTATGGGGGGGGGGAGTCACCCTTGTGTGGCTTGATCTCATGCCTTAAGCTCTAGGATGAAAACATGTGTAAAACTTCCTATGTAAGCTTCCTAAATATCCTAATACTTGCACCTCCTCATTGCACCTTCCTAACACCTTCCTAGCACCTTCTCAACTCACTATAAAATCCCTCCCCATCTATCCTAGTCGTTCACAACACAAACAAACACATACACTCTTCATTTGATTTCCAACTTCAAGTATTTCGACTAGTTTCAAGCTCCAAGTGAACTCCATCTCAAACACTTGCAAGTTTATGTGATTTTCTTGAATTGAAATATATTCAAGTCACTAAAACATCTCAACACCAAGTCCTTCAAGAATACAAGAGTGTAGAAGGATTGCCATTGTGAAGAGAAGCTTGTTCAATCAAAGTCTTATCCTTACTTGTTACTTTCCTTTCTTAGAAAGCCTAAAGTTGTTGCTTATAGAGACCTTCGCGATTCAACTACCATTTATACTACTTACTACATAACTCACAGTGAGTCATAGCTCCTACTCTTTTAATTGTTTTGTCTACTCTTTGTGGGAGAATACATGCTCGTTTTTATGTAAATGCAATACTTGTTTTACTTGAACATGCTACTTATTTACTTAAACACCAATTGCCTTACTCAATGTTTGTGGTTTACTCAAATGCTTTATGTGTTTACATGTTACATACTTCATTATCTTCCCATCGCACTAGTATTCAAAAACGTAGTATTATGGCTTCCACTTCATTGTCATCATTATCTATATGGCATCATTGTCAAAATTGTTTATATAGCAGTATTGCTACATTTATCTTTGAATCTAGATACAAGTATTACTTTTGTTCACATAAACCAGATCATATTTGGCAGTGGGTTGTGAACACACAGGTTACAAGTCTTGTATGGGCGGGGCTTGGAACTGAGTGAATTTACGATGCCTTTGCTGGGAAATCATCATTTAAATGTTTTACATTACATTTTTGTCACTAAACTCTATGAACTCACCAACCTCGTGTTGACACTTTAGCATGTATTTTCAGGTTCATAATGAACAAGGCTGGCACGGAGGAGCAAGGATATTCAAGAGGGCTATAAATTTTATTATCATTTGAAAAATCATTTAATGTAATTTGTAAACATGGAACCATCTGGGACCTCATTTTGTAATCTCTGATATTTATATAATTTAAATGATACATCTTTTAAAACGACTCAACTAGAGTTCGTTTTCTATTATTATGAATGTTGTGCCGTCGAGTAACACCCAGTTTGAATTTCGCTGCATCATTGATTGGGGGTGTTACAGATTGGTACCAGAGCCATGGTTATAGAGAAACGGGTCTAATTAAGACCTAAACTATAACAACACTTACAAGCAAAAACATTTTATAGCCTTCCGCTCTCTGTGCCTTCCATCCTCTAGACGATTATGGACATTTTAGACATTTTATACAACGCAAATATTTTAGCATATTGATATATGTACCCTTAGTATAATTGAGCATTTTCCTGTAAGTTTTAGAATTGTTTTAACATTGTAATTCTTCTCATAGAAATCATGTGCGCACCCACTTCTCCTGATTATATTCCCACTCTACCTAATACCTTCCAAGTCTTACCACCCTCACCCGAGTTCGGATTTGACTTCGTGAATGCCTTCGCTTCTGATGACGAAGAATAACCTTTCGAAGATTTAACCAACGAAGAAGAGGAGGAACCAATGTCAACTATTTTTGCGCCGAATACTTCTAATTATTTTGAACAAAATTGGGTTGAGGCAGACTCCGAGGAGGATGATGAGTATGAATATTTACTAGCGCCATTATCACCATCACTATCACTTCCCTTTTATATCCCTACATATGATGAGTTGGATCACTCATTATGGATCGTATCACGACCACCATTGATCCAACAAGAAAGCCAGCATGGACACTATAGCCTCTCAAACTTCATCGACTCGTACCTTCATGACACACTAAACCAAGAAGTTGTCAATCAATCAGAGCTGCTAGGACCTTCTAATCCGCAATAGACTAGTGTGATGATACTAGTTATCTTTTGTATTACTAAACTGATTAGACTCTGTTAGTAAATGTTATGAAATCCATGTAAAAACTGGCGATAGTAAAAACGTTGTAATTACTAAACTAAAAGTGTCAGTTAGTAAATTTTGAAGAAGCTTGTAATAGGTTTCAATTTTGTAAATCAACCAACGTTGTATGAATAAAACTCTTGTTTTATACTATCATGTGTTATGCCTTTAAACCTCCAACGTAATTATTCTATCATTTCCCATAAAAAATCATGCTTATTTCACAACTCTCTGCTCACCAACTATTTTGAACACTACGTCAATTTCCCCCGATTATCTTACTCTCCATCTCCGAAGATGAGTATGAATATTCATTTCGTACTTTTGGAACACCAGTATCATCTCGTAATACACTACCTTGTAACTCACCGGCTAAGTATGAATGTTGTGTCGGGAATTCTTAGGTAGGATGATTTATAATGTCCTTATTTGAATGGATTGGGATGCCTTTTCATTTAGATAAAGAAATTGTAAATCACCGAACCATAAGTTTATATTCCTTTATTTACATTGTTTGGGATGCCTCTCTATGTAAATAAAGAATTATAAACAAGTGGGCTTATTTGTATCCGAAATAACATAAGTATGGAGTCAACAAACACTAGGTACAACAATAGATTACCTACTAGGCTATGATTGCAACAACTATCCCAATTTCCATTAGTACGAGATTTACATTTTGGTTTTCATAATGATAGTGCAATAACAAACAGAACTCATTACGAGGCCATGTAGCCATATCCATGGGCAGCCGTACAAAACTCATTCCGGGGTCATGTAGCCATATGCATGGGCAGTCGTACAGAACTCATTACGAGGCCATGTAGCCATATGCATGGGCAGCCGTACAAAACTCATTACGGGGCCATGTAGCCATATGCATGGGCAGCTGTACAATTCAAATAAAACTTGGTCCAACAACGTATTCAAACCGGACTTGATGCAATTACGATTCCTATTGAAATTCAACTACTATACCAATTTCTATTCGACTACCATATCAATTGTCATTGATACTCAACTACAATCTCAATTTCTATTTTGAATTTCGACTACTATATCAATTTCTGTTCAACTACTATATCAATTTCTATTAATATTCGACTGCTATATTAATTTCCTTTGATATTCGATTATTATATGAATCTCTATTGATATTCAACTATGTTATCAATTTCTATTGACACACCGTATTCTGAGACAAATCAAACTACATCACTAGTATTTCCAGACTCTAGTCCTCATAAGTAACCACACCACTTCATCAACACCACTCCAACATATAACACACCCAGAACTTCGGGACGAAGTTCCCTTAAGGGGTAGAGACTGTAACAATTCGCATTTTCAGGTTACTATCCAATCCTGAATTTTTACTATTCATTTTTACTATTCACCTTCACTATTCATTTCCGAAATTTTTATTTTTATTTCATATTCTCGTGTGATAAATCATTTCCATGATAAAATAAAAGTTTGACACTAATCAGATCATTTTCGCGAAAGTTATTAAGAAACTACACGTTTGGGTTAAGCGTCTTTTAAAAACCCTACGCACAACGAAAACCAACTGCGTCAATTTTCCCCGCATCAGATAAATTTTTGGTACACTCATGATTAATTAGAGAATTTTTGATGATTAAGAAAAATGTTACCAAATAGACTCTGGGCCGTAAGAAACAGAAATTTACGTTTTAAGCACATTTACTTATCCGTAACCTTAGCCTATACCTGCACCGCGTTTTCTGAGACGAATAAAAACTTTCTTAATTTGGAAAATTCAACATATTTTCCCTCCTCCTTTAACCAAAAATCATTCTTTGATTTTATAAAATCATTCTTTGATTTTTAGGCTTACGGTTTTATGTCTAGAAGACATTAAATACCAACCGACACTAGAATGAGCCCAGTCTAGACATTATAAGTCATTTTAATTCATTATTATCCTATTAGAAAAGTTACATTTTACTTTTCTCAATTTTACGCAACTTTCGTACGTTTTATGTATTACGCGTTTTAGACCCGCGTTTCCAGTTTTAGCAAGGTTTGAGCAACCCAATGGAACCTACCACTCATTTTATATTTTATTATGGAGTATATTGACAAGTTTAGTCATTCTTTCAAGTTTCACATTTTTACGATACCCGGTTTTATGTTTTATGGCTTAACAACATACGATTAGCAATTTACGGAGTCAAAACAAACTCCATAAGTAGGATAATACCACCAATGACCAAGTCATCAATCCTATCCCCTTTTTGAACCGCCTATAGGGGAGGGTCACCCTTGTGTGGCTTGATCTCATGCCTTAAGCTCTAGGATGAAAACATGTGTAAAACTTCCTAAGTAAGCTTCCTAAATATCCTAATACTTGCACATCCTCATTGCACCTTCCTAATACCTTCCTAGCACCTCCTCAGCTCACTATAAAAGCCCTCCCCATCTATCCTAGTCTTTCACAACACAAACAAACACATACACTCTTCATTTGATTTCCAACTTCAAGTATTTCGACTAGTTTCAAGCTCCAAGTGAACTCCGTCTCAAACACTTGCAAGTTTATGTGATTTTCTTGAATTGAAATATATTCAAGTCACTAAAACATCTCAACACCAAGTCCTTCAAGAATACAAGAGTGTAGAAGGATTGCCGTAGTGAAGAGAAGCTTGTTCAATCAAAGTCCTATCCTTACTTGTTACCTTCCTTTCTTAGAAAACCTAAAGTTGTTGCTCATAGAGACCTTCCCGATTCAACTACCATTTACACTACTTACTACATAACTCACACTGAGTCATAGCCCCTACTCTTTTAATTGTTTTGTCAACTCTTTGGGGAAGAATACATGCTCGTTTTTACATAAATGCAATACTTGTTTTACTTGAACATGCTACTTGTTTACTTAAACACCAATTGCCTTACTCAATGTTTGTGGTTTACTCAAATGCTTTATGTGTTTACATGTTACATACTTCATTATCTTCCCATCGCACTAGTATTCAAAAACGTAGTATTATGGCTTCCACTTCATTGTCATCATTATTTATATGGCATCATTGTCAAAATTGTTTATATAGCGGTATTGCAACATTGAATTGATGTCTTTCGGTCTTCAGGGCTCGGAGATGTTCAGGCACGCTGTCACCAACTGTCCTGTAGTTGCGATGTTCGTTTTTGCCAAGCACCCTTGTTATTAGTGTGTTGAACATGTCCATAGAGGAGGCCTGTTATTGTGAGCTTTGAGTTTGGGTGACATGAGTAAGATGGTTGCCTAAGTGTGTTGATATCTAGGAATAGGATTCACGGACGCGCCTAGGTACACAGGTTGTTGATAGTATTGAGTTTGCATGTTTTGAGGTGTTTGAAAATTTGGTTGTGGGATGTTTTGTGATTGTACAATATTGTAATTGACTGGTTGTGACATTTTAGGTACTGCCTGATTGCCAGGTTGTTGTGAATTTGTGTTAAGGATGCATGTTCATGGCCCTTGTTGGCCAATTTCCTAGTATTCGCACATTAATCTATTCGGGTGTTATCATTACTGAATTCAAGCATAAACCTTAAAGTCGATCTTACAGTGAATGGTGTTATGAAGTTGTAGTCTTGCCCTGAGGCATTAATGGTATTTGGTGATGGACTTCCTGGAAATGAGGTTCTGCTTATTGGGGTTACATGTAATATGATGTTATGATTGTTTTGTGGTAGAGTTTCCCGACTTAGTCCGTATGAGTGGTGTCCTCAGGACCGGTTAGGTCGGACGAGGATTTAGGTGGTGGAATTTGTTGATTTTGTTGTTCCGACGTTTTTGTGAAATGAAAATTTTTGGTATGAAAATGAAGTTTTTGTCTAGGTGAAATGATAGTTTTCGTGTTTTCAAACAAAAATAAGTTTTAGATATGATGTTTTCCGGTGACGAAAAATAGGAGTTTTTTTTGTTGAATGTTTTGATTGAGAAATGATTTGAGTTTTGATAATAAGGTTTTCTGATGAATAGAAAAGGTTTGCCGATGAATCGGAAAAGTTTTCCAGTGAATGAAAATTTGAGGTTTTGTGGCTATTAGGTTACGTATAATACAGATGGCGCCATATTACGTAAGGTACGTATTGGAGATAAGGGTAGCCAACCGTTTGTTTCCCACGTTTGGTAAGGACCCTAAGGTGTGACCGGATCAGAGCCATGAATTGGGGTAACACTCATGGTGTGGCTAGTGTGTATGAATGTAAGAAGTCACGATGTGATACTTAGCACATTTCGTGGAATGAGCTTGGCATTCATAGAGATGGATCTAGGGTTCCGTGCCCCTCTAGAAAGCCATCAATGGTTAAGGATGGTCAACGTGGTGGACATCTAATGGTGGAAAAAAGAATGACACATGGCGTTTTATTCTGGCATAGCCGAGTGCATTGAAGGATCCATGCATGATTGGAGCACTACCTTTGAGCTAATGAGGTAGTAACATGTATCTGCTGTTGCAACAGTCCTGAGGGATGTGCCCAGTTGGCATGTGTCATTTTACACATACCTTTGACCTTATTTATCGGACCAAAAAGACCAAAAACCCGACCATAAATGCCAAAAATACGATGTTTTTGTGTTTTTGAATGTGCATGTAATGTTATTGAGAATTTGGACAAAATAATGAGAAAACAACGAACACGAGCACGGGATTTGGAAAGAGTCGAAGGCGGGGAAGAAACTATGGTCAATAAGTCAAAGTCAACCTTGGAAAATACTTACTTGTCAAGTCAAGCCCTTGGAGCATTTTTGGAATTATGACAGAAACAGCCCTTGGTTTTCTGAAATCTACACAATTGGTCCTTGTTAAAGTTTGAAAATACAAATTGATAAATACAAAAACCAAAGTCCAATCCACAAAAATACCAAACCCCTGCCCAAGCCCAACATACATAAACCCAAGTCCATTTACCCATTCTCAAGACCCGATCCAACACATTACCACCCATATTACTCGGTCAACCCAAAGCTGGTCAAACAAATAATAAGATATATTAACCCCTTCCCGCCCCCTTTTTACCCAGAAAAACTATTCACTACGAACCCTAATTAGTTACCTTGTCCCAATTACAGCAATTAAGGGCTGTTTTGTCAAAGCAAGAGGAGTTTCTAGAAGGATAGATGTGTCAGAAGATGTCAGGACGGGTCAGAAGCAAACAAGCACACGCTTGGCCACATGGCAAGCTCCAATTGGCTACTACACGTCACTAGATTTGATCCAAAGGCTATTATCATGAGGGATTGATAGGATTATGATCAAGCGGCTATTAGGAGTTTTAATGAAACACAAACTCACACGGATTGCCAGCTTGGCAATCAGTGAACTCCTACTCCTCCTTTCCTATATAAAGAGACCTTGTGTAGCTGACTTAGGTGTGGAGTTTGGAGTAGACAAACTCTGCCAAAATTTCTTCTCATTTTTAGCTTTGTAATTTCCTGTTTCCATTGTACTATTTTAGCTTAAATGAAATCTTTTTTACTTTTCCATCATTTCTGCTTAATACTTTAAGCTTATTGATTTAGTTGTTATCTCTTTTATCTCAGCAACATATTAGTTTTATAAATAAATTGTTTACTCTTTCTTTTAAATTCAGTTTTACCTTTTCAAAAGTTGTTTTTAGAAAATCAGAAATTAGAAAATATAAAAAAGTTGTTCAATCATTTCATTCAGCTTTATAGATTTTGAGAGATTTTTGTTTCATTTCATAGTTTCACTGTTCAAGCTGAGGAAGTTTAGTTTTGGTAAATTTCTTGTTAGAGTACTGTTCCATTGCATCTGTTGATTCTAGAGTTATAATTGTGGTTACTGTTTCATTGATTTACCTTAATAATTTTGTAGTTGTCATTGTAATTTGAGCTTAATTGATCATTTGCTTATTAGTTTTAGCTATAGCTGAGTTTTAGTTGTTAATATCGAAATATTTGTAGATTTGGTTAATCTGAGTGTTACCTGGTATCTGTTGTTGATTTCTGATCAGCTGTGCTATATTATATATTTGAGATTTAGATTGATCATAGTTGATGAAAATTGAGGTTTAGAAATCAAAGTAGTAGTGTAAGATTGATTCTGTAGGGGCGTTTGGATCTGCTTGTGATTGTGCTGTATTGTTGTTGCTTCACTAATATAGCTTCACATTTAGGATACATTAGGGTAGTAATAGACTATTAGATCATTATAATGGTAGAATAATACATAAATAGTCAAAGTAGACTCTAAATCTAATCAACAGTTAGGTTAATTGGATTCAGATAGTGTAATTGTAAAGTTAGATGCAAGTTAGTATAGGTTAGCTTATTTCAGTTTAGAATTAGCTTAACATTACAAGTAGGAGTAGAGTTGAATAGTATAATTTGGATTTAGTCATAGTTATTTTGCATTTAATTTAGTCAACTGTTAAATTGGAAGCAGTCCTATAGGCTGCTGAACTAGGCATCATTTAGAGCACCAATTAGTAGTTAGTGATAGGGTTTTTGCTGTTTTTGGAAGCCCAGTAGTATAGAGATCAATTTGCCCCCATTACTTTGAACTTTAGAGCTTATTTGTATAGCTTTTTGTTACCTGCATATTTAGCCTTTAGAACCTGTTTTCTGTTTGATTGATTAGACCTTCAGTTAGTCTTATTAGCTTATGTCCAGAGTTTATTAGTTATATCTGAGTTCCTTATTAGTTTGTAATTGTTCTTTGCTTCAGGCTTGTACTGTGGCTTATTATGCTTATGCTTTAGCTTATTGCCTAACTGCTTATTGTTTGTCTCTACTGCTTCTATGCTTATTTCTGCTCATTTCTGAGTTCCATTGTACTTTTTAAAGTTCATTGCATTTGAGTTTCAAGTTTCAACTAGTTTTGTGGATAAGCACTTGCCATAAGCTGTTTCTGTTTAAATAATCACTTCAGCTTATTATTTTCTTTTCAAAAATTTTCTGCAAGCTTTCCATATTATTTTAGATCTTCTGTGAATTTTTCAGATTTTTCCAAATTGATTTACTATTTTTCTTAATTTTTCTTCATTAATAATCATTTTTAAATCCTTTTTATTATACAAAAATCAATAAAAAAATTAGAAAAAACCTTTAAAAATTCAAAAATATTTTAGATAATTCTTTTATAATATTTTAGATTTTTCAGATTAGATTTTATAATTTTCCCATTATTTTTCATATTTTCCTTTATTTTTTAATTATTTTTTAATTCAATAAATAGAAAATAAATCATAGAAAATAAATAAAAAGCCATAAAAATATTTTCCATTTTCACAAAATTATTTTTAATAGTTTAAGATTTTTAGAAATTAGTTTCACATTTGTAGGATCGTTTTTAGTATAAAAGTCACGTTTTTTTTCGTACTTTACGTTTAAATTTTTGCGTTTGCATTTCCGTTTTTACATTTTAGATAGTTGTGCATATATAGCTTGTACTTTCTGCATAATTCACTATTTTTTTTTATATTTTGAATTTCACCATCACTTCTTACTATTCACTTTTCACTACACAATTCACAATTCGATTATTCGAAATTCCATTCGATTTTCGTTGGGAGAACGACCAGGGAAATACTTTCCTAAGTATTTCTTTGGAAAATAAACCTATACTAAAACGACTAAATCAAAATGGCGCCGCTACCGGGGAAGGTTGAAGTGAGTTTTTGAATTTTCGTTTTGAAAAATCATATTTCGTTAAGCCTTCCTCTATTTTGTATATATTTTCTATAAAAATATAAAAATTGAAAAATCAAAAACACTTTTCCTAAAGTGTTTTCAAAAATATCAAAAAAATAATAAAGTTACAGCCTCGACTCTCCCGTGGAAGGGAGGGCGTTGTAAACCAAATAAGTTTCACAACATAACAAAAACGTGAAATTAGTTGTTTATCGGATTACTTCAATTCAACAACCGATTAAGTGGGAAAATTCTTTTCTCTCGTTTCATCGCAAGTAGTTTTGAAGGAAACGAATACAATTAACGTAACGTTTTATAAAGAGAAAATAAAAGAAAATAAAAGTTTGAGATTTGTTTTTCAATAAAAAATAAAAATTCAAAAATATTTTTCTTTTTCAAATTTGATTTTCATTTTTATTTTTATTTTTTTTATAATACGAAAAAAACAAAAAATAATCTTCTTAACTTCTTATCCATATAATTCTTCTTCTCACACCCTCTATCTATTTAATTCTCATCTATGTCTTCGGTTTATCATCGTGAGAAGTTTTATAATATTCCAACCGTCAAAGATGATGGAAGCAAAAGCATGGAAGAATTGTTCTTGGAGGGGCATAGGCAGATTACAAGAGCGTTATCTTGTAAACATGGCATTGATTCTTCGAGTGGAAATCCCACTCCGTCTTTTGAATCTATCATCCATGACTCTTCCCGTCCTTCTCTCACACCGGTTGAGGGAAGTGACCCCGTTTTGGAAGATGTCGGTATTTCTCTTAATGATCCTATTTCAACTGAGATTGTTGAAGATAAGCTGTCAGATCCTTTGGAGCCCGAGCTCAAGGAGTTTTTACACTATTTTAAGAAACATGATTTTGATACGGTTGAAGAATGTGAGTTATCTCGATTGATAATTCGAATGATCCTGTTGAGATGTTCTCCGATTCTGACGATGACGATTCTTTATCTTGTGGAGACATCGAATATGTTGATGAAATACTTTTTGAGCTTGTCAGCTTAGAAGAAGAGAATGATGAAGATATTGAAATGAAAATCCAAGATGAAGTACTTCGAGAAAAATTATTAAATATCAATCTTCTCATTTCTAAGATCGAGGCATTGAATGATCCTCCGACTTCTTCTCCTATCCCCTATATGGATAGTGATTTCTTACCCGAGCTTGAAATTTTTCGATTTGAAGAGACGAGTAGTGGCAGTCCTACTATTCATGCTGATATCTCTCTTCCGGATTATGAGCGTTTTGATTTTGAGATCGATTCTGAGCTTATTTTGAGTGTTATTTCCGATAATCCGTCACGTGACCCTCTTTTAGAGGATGTCTATCTATTTCTTGTTGCGGATGACTTGATACCACCGGGTATTGAGAATAATGAGAATGTCCATTGAAGAAATGTTCTTGAAGAAATACATGATGATGATTTACTATCCGAAGCTGACTCATTTCTCTTCGATTCACCTTCTTCTCGTCCGCCCGCGAAACCACCGGATGTAGATTTTGAATCCAATACGAACGATGATATTTTTGGAGTGGTGGACGAGACTTATGATCATGATGATCCCGTGCTTGATATTTTACCCACCCAACCCAACCATGATTCTGATGATGCTTACCCTTTTACCATCCGTGTGTTTCACCCTTTCTTTACGTATCCCAACATTTCTTCACCTTTCCACTCCACCGGGAGAAGGATACCGTATTTGACCCTGGCATCTCCGTTTATCATGCTGAGTGTCCGTTCCATCTGCTCTCCCCAAGGACGAATTAATTCGGGGATCGAGTCAAGCTCATGTCACTCGGTGAACAAAAACAAGCGCTTCGTGGGAGGCACCTGTTGGGAATTCTGTTAAGTAAGAATTCTGCTGACTGTTTCTGCTGAAGGTTACTGCTGAAGAGCTGGTTCCTGCTGAAGCAGTGTATCTGCTGAAGATTAGTTTCAGCATTATTAGTTTCTGTGGATATAGTATTTCCGTATTTTATGTATTATAGTTTGGATATGCATGAGTTTATTTAGGAAGTGATAATGCATATCTTTTAGAAGTTTTAGAATATACGTTTCTTGGAAAACGGTTTAGGGTTCCTTGTGTATAAAAGGAACACACGATTATGTATTGAATAACGTTTTAGAAAACACTTTCATTATTATTAAAAGATCCATAGAGGATCAAGAGTTCTTAGTATTAAACTTGTGTTTGTTTCCGCTTTAAAATACAAGTTACAGAGATTGTCTATTAGTTTGTTTTTGATTACATTAACATAGCTAACGATTCTAGAGTGCTCAAGAAGATCTATCAAGGTCTTATAGTTCAACAAGTGGTATCAGAGCCTCGAGAGAGTCTCTTGTATACTAAGAAACACAAATCTTACACCTTAAGAATCCAAACCAATCAAGAAACATGCCTGGATCTGATGATGAAGTTGACACAACCCAAAACCTTAACACCACTTCTCTTCAACAACTCAACCTCTCCAACAGTAATGCTAAGTTTCCATACTTGAAGAATGCTGAAGATTATCATCTGTGGTCCATGAAGATGCAGAACTGGATCACAAACATAGATTGAAATCTTTGGGAGGTTGTCAAAAAGGGGAATAGCCTGAAGAAGCATGTTAAAGATGCTGATGGGGTTGTTACAATTCTAGGTCCCAAAACTGCTGAAGAGATTCTGGCTGTGCAGAGGGAAAGTAAAGTAAGAACAATTCTGCTCCAAGCGATACCAGATGACCACATGGGTGACTTCCACTTCATGGAGGATGCCAAGGACGTTTGGATGGCAATAAAAGCTAGATTTGGTGGGAATGAGGAATCAAGAAGGTTGAAGAAGTCAATGCAGAAGCAGCAGTTCCAAGAGTTTCAGATATCTGAGGAAGAGGGAATCCATAAAGGCTATGACAGGTTTCACCGAATCTTAAGTCAACTTAATCAGCTGAAGGCTAGACCTGACAATGAGGACTGCAATGCTAAGTTCCTGAGATCTTTGCCACCATCTTGGTTGCAAGTCAGTATTGCTCTCAAAACAAAGGGTGGATTGGACTTAATCACTTTTGATGACCTCTACAACAAGCTCAAATCACTTGAGCCTGATGTTAGAAGTCCAATTCGTCCATCCACTCACTCAGCCTTTGTCAGCACCACCACAAAACCTGTGCATAATGCCTCAAGCTCTTATTCAACAGGAGCATCTTCTCAAACCCAAACTCAATCTGCTCCTAAATCAAAATCCAGTAGTGTGTTGGATGATATTGTTCATTCATTTGTGGCTGAATATGAACATCAACAGTTTCTTGCTTATGAGGATTTTGAACAGGTGGATCCATTGGAGATTTAGGAGATGCACTTGAAATGGCAGCTTGCAATGATCTCCATGAACATTAAGAGGTTTGAAACAAAGTCTGGAAGGAAGTTTGGTTTTAATGGAAGAGAGGCAGCAAGGTTTGATAGAAGGAAGGTTAAATGCTACACTTGTGGTCAAGTGGGACATTTTTCAAGAGAATGCAAGGAGAGGAAGTCTGGTGATGAAGTTAGATATGGCTCTTATCCATTGGAAGCAGGGAATTCTAAGGCTGCACCTTCAAAGGCAATGGTGACTCTGGATCATCAAATTGATTGGGCTGAACATGAACCTGCTGGAGAGGAAGCTTCTACTTCTACACAAGTGAATCTGCTGGCATACTCACCTTCAGAGGACAAGAAGGAGCAAGTCTCCTTGATGGGAATCTCTCAGGTGCACAACTGTGTGTTTGGATGTAGTGTAAGATACAATGAGCTTAAACAAGAATTTGATGAATTGAAACCAAAGTACAATGAGTGTTATATAGAAGTAGAGTCTTATAAAATGGCTTTAAAAACTTTAGAGAAACAAAAAGTCTGGTTTCAAAAGAATCAAGTTAAATATGATGAAAAAATAAGAGTTCTAGAAAGTGATTTAGAAATTGCTAAGATAGACTTAAGACGTACTGAAAAAGAGAAGTCTGATCTAGAAAAAGAAAAACAAGAATTACAAGCTAAGTTAGATAAAGAGATAGCTGGTCGTATGAAATGGCAGGAAGGAGCATCTAATTTGAGTAAATTGATTGATGGTCGCCAATCTGTTAGGTCTAGAAAAGCATTAGGATATGAGAAATATATAGACCCTGAAGAGTTAACATATCCTGATATGTCTAGTGTTTTTGACCCTGAACCAGCCTTAGCTTATCAAACACCTGTTAAATTTGTTAAGGAAGGGGGAATAAATGCAGTCCCTGGACCTATAAGAGGGGAACACATGCCTATAGACCTGTTCATCCCTAGTGACTTTGATGGATCACACCATCTCTATGACAAAAAGTCAACTGACTTGCCAGACCCTATTATTAAATCTACTGACTTTGTCTCTTGTTGTGACAGTGACAAGTCTTCTGATGAAGGGTCTACTTCATTTGCCAGCTGTGATTCAAGTGAGAAGTCTGACCTGCCCAAGACCACTCCCAAGACCACTCCCAAGACTACACCAAAGACATCACCCAAGACTCCCCACAAGCCTTCTAGAGTTGCTGTTGATAACAAGACAGTTTCTACTGAAGACTTGTTTTTAAATTCTTTGCAAAATAATACTTTTGGTTCTGTTAAAAACAATTCTGTTTATCATGGTGGTTTGAATACTTTTTCATGTTATGGAACTTCTTTTAGTTTGAATAAATCTTCTAAGAAGAAGAAATGTTTTGTGTGTGGAAGTAAATCTCATCTGATTAAGGATTGTACATTTCATGAGCAAAGAATGGGTGAATGTTTTAGTCAAAGGAAACCTAGGCAAATGTGGAAGAATTTTAGTGAAATACCCTCTTTTGATCCACATCAGCAGAAATCCAATTCTGTTGAACCACATTCTTCATGGAGAAGAACCAGTACTAGACCTTATGTTCGACCCACTAGTTCTTTCTTTTCTAATGGTTATTGGCCTAATAACTTTGACTCAATGTATTATGGTGGTGGGTATTGGAATACTGCTGTAAAGCCCTCAGCAGGTTGTTCTTGGACAAAGAAGGGACCTAATTTGCAGTACAGGCCCAAGAACAATGGTGGATCTAAAACATCTACATGGCCTATCATTAATGATCCACAAGGCAGGCTCAAGTCAGCAATGACTTGAGTCTCCAATGTGTACTAACTTTTGTATATTTTTGTTGTTGTTGTAGGATCATCCTTTGAAAAGTACTGAAGTAGGTATAGTTGATAGTGGTTGTTCTAGAAGTATGTTAGGGAACAAGGACAAGATGCATGACTTTGTGCCCATAGAAGGAGGTGGCACTGTAACTTTTGGTGGTGGAGATGGCAAAATTACTAGGAAAGGAACTATTAAGACACCTTTGTTAGACTTTGAAAATGTTTATTATGTGAAGGAACTAGAGCGTTTTAATTTATTCTATGTATCACAAATTTGTGACACTAAGAATAAGGTTTTCTTCTCTGAAGATGAATGTCTTGTACTCTCCAAGGACTTCAAAATTTCAGAAGACACAACTGTTTTGCTGAGAGTTCCTAGAACCTTCAACTTGTACACATTCAATCTGAATGATGTCAAGCCAGAAGGTGATCTAACATGTTTGGTGGCAAAAGCTTCCCAGGATGAATCTACCAAGTGGCATAGGAGAATGGCTCATGTGAATTATAAGACTATCAACAAGTTATCTAAACTTGGTCTTGTTCAGGGTCTTCCTTCTAAACTCTTCACCAATGAACACAATTGTATTGCTTGCAACAAGGGAAAGCAACACAGAGCCTCTTACAAAGCCATCAAAGCTGTGAGCACCATTTCAGAACCTCTTCAGTTGCTGCACATGGATCTCTTTGGTCCAACTCCTATCAGAAGTATTGATCACAAGTACTTCTGCCTGGTTATCACAGATGATTTTAGCAGGTTTTGCTGGGTATTCTTTCTTAAAACTAAAGATGAAACAACTCCTATTTTGAAAGAATTCATCATTTTAATTGAAAACCAGCTTAATAAAAAGGTTAAAGGAATTAGGTGTGACAATGGGACAGAATTCAAAAATGTTGTTTTTATAGAATTCTGTAAGTCTAAGGGGATTAGAAGGGACTATAGTACTCCAAGGACCCCACAACAAAATGGGGTTGCTGAAAGGAAAAATAGAACCCTCATTGAGGCAGCAAGATCAATGCTTGCAGACTCCAAATTACCCACTATGTTTTGGACTGAAGCAGTAAGTACTGCTTGTTATGTCTTAAACAGGGTATCCATCACTAGACATCATGTCAAGACACCTTATGAACTTCTCACTGGGAAAGTTCCAGACATACATTACCTTAAACCTTTTGGATGCAAAGTGACCATTTTGAATACTGCTGATATACTGGGTAAGTTTGATGGGAAAGCTGATGAGGGATATATATAGTGGGTTATTCAGCTCATAGCAAGGCCTATAGGGTTTATAATCTAAATGCCAAAAGGATAGAAGAAACCCTTAATCTAAGATTTCTTGAAGATCAGCCTAATATTCAGGGACAAGGCCATTCTTGGTATTTTGACCTAGATTATTTGACTGACTATTTAGGTTATTCTAGACATGCTTCTAATCCTAATGCAGGTACCAAAGATCCACATTCTAACCCAGCAGGTTCCATGGATAAAATAGTTAGCTTTCTTAGTAAGCTAAACATATTAGGGTTTGTAACCTCCCTCTATTATATAAAGAGGGTAGGTGTCTAGGGTTACAAGTATCTTTTTCATCCTTTTCATTCATAGTCTCTTCAATGAGTGTCTAGACACACGATTATAGCGTGTGTATATTAGTAGTGTAGTAGTTTATTTTATATTTAATAAAGAAAACCTTGGAGTAACTTTGATTCTTATGTTCGTATTCCGCTGTGCTTAATCATTGTTACTATATCCTAGATAAGGCTTAAACGATCTTTCACAATTGGCATCAGAGCCAGGGGCCTCGTGAGATCTAGGGTTTATACAAGGTTTTCATCGTCAAATAAAGAGCAGTTATGAAGGAGCAGAGCTGGTAAAGAGCAAATGTGAAAAAGCAGCGTTTCAAGATCTTTCTGTGGCGACAAGTTATAATACAGTACATTCATTTTCTTTGTTTTGACGTTGGTAAATGTTAATTAAATACAACCTCGTACCAAAATTAAATATGGGTCAATAAAGTTGCTTGTCGTATGATGTATATCGGATCTCGTGGGAATTAAATTGGTATGATTGGCTGATGGGATGTTTATGCATTCGAGATTGTGGGGTTAGAATAATCACATGGAGGGTTTCTTTAATAAAAAGAGGGGCTCGATTGTTATTCTTTTTAAGCATGAATCAGTCATATTTATTAAAGGAATATTAATCTTGTACAAAACTCATGTAGTTTTGTCGTGGTCTAAGTGTGAGGCTTTAATGGCCATTAATGGTATTTATTGGCTATTAATATTGTTTGTGCAAAATTGAATGGAAACCTCATACTACAAAGCATTTAAATGGATCGATTATTAATGATAAAGATGATCGTGGTCAAAGTAAGTTTGTGAAAGGTATTGCTGCTGCTAGTGAATCATGGCTTTCGAATTTCAATTATGCTGCTGTTGGTATGCTTCGACTGATTCTACTGCTCGCCTAAAGATACTACTGCTTATTAAAAAAAAGTTATTATTTTCTTAATTGGTTTCTACATGCATCACTTGAGGGGAAGCGTCTACGAGTTGCACAAGATCCCTATTAGAAGATTACAAAAAGGGGAAGAATAGTTATGATGTGCAGCTTATTATTGGTGATGACATTGTTTCTTTATGCAGATTGTTTTGCAATATCAAATAGGGGAAGATTGTTGGGAATTACAAGACTTGAAGATTACAAAACCACAAGAAGAAATGAAGAATGAAGAAACAATAGGGACTTAATATAAAATAGTTAGCTTTCTTAGTAAGCTAAACATATTAGGGTTTGTAACCTCCCTCTATTATATAAAGAGGGTAGGCGTCTAAGGTTACAAGTATCTTTTTCATCCTTTTCATTCATAGTCTCTTCAATGAGAGTCTAGACACACGATTATAGCGTGTGTATATTAGTAGTGTAGTAGTTTATTTTATATTTAATAAAGAAAACCTTGGAGTAACTTTGATTCTTATGTTCGTATTCCGTTGTGCTTAATCATTGTTACTATATCCTAGATAAGGCTTAAACGATCAGGTCCTGGAGCAGGAAGATCCAACACCTCATTTTGTGATGTTGGAAGAGATGGATCTCTCTTACTTGATCTTGGTTGGGATCTCTCTGGTGTGGAAGGAGGAAGAAAGGTTGGATCTTCATTTTCTTCCTCTGAAGAGTCTTCATCAGAGGTACAGATGAAGGGAGAGACAAGTTCTCTCTCAGCAGGAATGGGTACATGGCTTGGTTCACCCTTCCTATGAGCATTCCATTGTCTTTCTTGTGCATCCCATCGTCTCTCCAGTTCTCTTTCATAGTCGGAATCATCAAGCTCCCATGGATATGGTGGTAAATCTTCTTCAGATGATGAAGAAGAGGAATTTTGATCTGAGGTTTTTGGGTTTGATGACATAGTTTTGGTGGAAAATTGGGTTTAATTGGGAAATTAGGGTTTGAAAGATGATTTAGGGTAAATTGGTAACTGAGATGTGATTTGGGGGTGATTAAATAAGCAAAGTTTAGGCGTTACGATAATTAATGCGAGTTGGGTGGCACATTAAAATCAAGATATTCACCGAAGATATTTTTACATTTGCTTGGTTTCTGCTGATGTTGAGCATTCTTCAGCAGATTTGACTTTCATTTCTGCTGAAGGGTAAATTTTCAAATTGGAAGTTTTTGAATTACACGTCAGACTCGGTCAATAATTAGTTCCGATAATTTTGACCACGATTGGGGAACTTCCAAATATAACCCACTTTGCATATCTCTTCCTAAACAACATTATTTGCTTATCACTCCACTTAAACCCATTATTCTGTGTGTAATTCATAATCGTCTCACGCAAGTTCATTCAAATGGCACAACTTGAATTGAAAGGAGATCATAACAAGTATGTTATTCTGAAAAAGGCAAAGGGACATGAAGAATTCGATTTAATGGTGGAATTTCTACAAAGGTCAAAGATTCATTATGCTTTGACACATAGTCCCAATCTGGTTTGTGAATCCTTGGTGAAGCAATTTTGGGCATCTGCTACTAAGAGATCTGACACAGAGATTGTAGCTGAGATTGATGGTGTAGAGTATGTGGTGACAAAAGAGTTGATTAGGACAAAGCTTCAGTTGGATGATGAGAATGGTGTGTATCATTCCAACACTGCAGAGATTCTTGCTGGGCTAAGGGAAGCTGGATATCAAAGTACTGATACATCTAAGTGGCACAAGAATCAATTTTGTCCTAAGTGGAGGTATTTGGTGCATCTGCTGCTCAAATGTATAAGCAACAAATTTGGTGGATGGAACCAATTCTCTCTACAATTGGGTTGTGGTATTGTTTGTCTTTCTAAGGGTCTAACTTATAATTTTTCTAAGTTTATTTTTGATAATATGCTAGAAAACATTGATAAACAACAGCATAAGTTTTTAATTTACCCTAGATTCTTACAAATAATTTTAGACATAACCACTGAAGATAGAACCCATGTGCCTATTAAAAGTTTTGGTTCTAAGTTGTTTGCCTCAATGAAAACAAATTATAATGTGGAACATCGCCCTTTGTTAGATGCTATGTTGCCACATGGCAATGATAATGTAGTTGAGGGTGATGATGCTGGTAATGTGCCTGCTCCTAATGCTGCTGATGATGGTAATCCATCATCTTCTGGTGTTGCTGCTGATGGTAATCCTTCTGTGGTAATGGAGGAAGAGCCAGCTACAACTGCTGAACCTTTATCTATTTCTACTGACTTACCACCACCTACCTCTGTACATGAGTCACCTAGTCCTACCATTTCACCATCTCAGGATGCTCCAGCTGAGCAAATTCATGAGTTTGAAGATAACTTTCAGCCTCTTGAACCTGAGTTCACTAGACTACCTACACCCAGTCCTATGAGAGAGCCAATTAATGAACGTTTTAATAATGTTGTAAATGAGTCTGTTTCTCCTACTGGGTTCAATGAAGCTCCTCTTACCACTGAGCAATCAGTTGGTAGAGCAGAGGACCCTATTACTTTCACTTTTGTATATGATTCACTTTGCAGGTACATGAAAATGACTGATGATCTCCAAAAGGAACTTGCTGTTACCAAGACTACTCTTGGTAATGAAATTGAAAGTTTGAAAAGTAAGGTTCAAGATTTGGAGGCACAGCTGAATCATCAGAAGCAAAATAAGGATGGATTGGATGCTACTGAAGTTGCTTAGGAGGCAAATTTGGATTCTCTTGAAATTCTAGCTGAAGTTGCTAGACAGTCTAAGGTTGTTCCTCCTAAAGCTGCTGAAGTACCTAAATCTAAACCACAAAGTCAATTCAGCAGAAGAAGAAGTACAAGACAGTATTTGGCTAGGAAAGCTGCTGAATCTTTCAAAAGTGGTGATGATGATATGCTCATGACTAAAGCTACTTATATACTTCAGAAGAAACAATCACCAAGTTGTGTTGCTGCTGAGCAATCTGCTGGTAAAGGTAATACATCAGGAGAAGCATTCTTTGTAGCAGGGAAAGAGTATTTGCATTCCCCTGTTCATAATTCCACTGAGAATCAACAAGTTTCTCCTGATAGAGAGGTTCACGAATTACATGATGAACATATGGAAGATTTGAATGTTCCTCATGATAAGCTTGCTGAAGGAACATATGTGGGTTTGGATGAGCTTATTACAGCTGAAGACAGAGCTGTACAAGAAAAACTCTTCCAAGAATGGGAAGACTATAAGAAGAGTGCTAATATGGCTGAGGCAGAGCAAGCCAAGTTTGATGCAGCATATCAGTCTGCCACCCAAAGCTATGTTTCCACTTTGCCTATTGAAAGACAAAGAGAATTGGATGTAGCTGTTCAAGAGTTTGATGAGTCAGATTGGCAGCATATTGGAAAACAAGTGCTTGATAATCCTTATTTAGTTACAGACATTATTGGAAAAAGGGTGGAAAAACAAGACTGGGTTTCTGAAATTGTGAAAGTGATGAAGTTGAGGAAGAAAGTAGCAGATGAGTTAAAAGCTAAAGCTAAAAGAGATAAACCTATGACTCAAGCACAGCAGAGGGATTACATGAGAACTTATGTGAGAAGTCAAAGCAGTTCATTATATAATACTGCTTGGTCTAAGAAACAAGTGTGGGCACTTCCATTTGACAAACTGGTTGAGGTTTATAACAAGATGAAGGCTAGAAATGACAAAGCTGGAATGGGTGCTTCTAAGAATATTCCTCTTCTCAATGCTGATGCTGTTTCATCTGTTAATATTCCTATTGCTGCTGAAAAGGTATCTTTACCTGATACTTCTGCTGATGTACCACATGTTGCTACTTCATCTTATGTGGATAAAGGTAAAGCTCAAGTGATAGCAGAAGATCCTCCATCTAGAAAGAGAACCAGAAGACAACTGGAGGAGGAAAGATTGGGTGAAGAGACTGCTAGGAAGTTAGATGAGGAACAAAAAGCTGAACAAAAAGCTGAACTTGCAAGATTTCATGAGCTGAAGGTAAGAGAAGTTGAACTTCAAGCTGCTAGAAACAAACAGATAAGGAAGGCTATGGATGAACAATATGCATCTGCTACACTTGAATCTTCTCAGGATTCTACTGATGAACAATTGGATACTCCATCAGTGGAAACTGATGCTGTAGAAGGTGAATCTACTGAAGCTGAAGTTCCTGCTGCTATTTATGTCCCTGGAAGAAGAGCAAAGAGGATGGCTAAAGTCAGAACTTCACATTCCAAACAAAGCCTAATCAATGTGAATGCTTCTGATGCTTCATTTATAAGAGAAGGATCCCCTGATGATTGGCCTGTGGCAACTAGAGATGTTTTGGTTCATTGGGAGTTAACTAAAAATGGTCAAGTCAATACCATTTACAGATTGGATAAAACTTTCATATCCTTTACATTTCTTCAAGAGATTCTACATCTTGTTGATCATCAGGATTTGGTCACTCTATATGAGTTGGTTCTCAAGTATTATGCAAATCATACTCCTACAGGGTCTGGATTGTATTTGTTGGGTGATCTTAAAGTGCTGTTTGATTCTTCTACTCCCACTGGTGCTAGCTATGATATATGGAAGAACAATCAGAGATGGAAAGTTCAGAGTTGGAAGTTCTATCCTATGCCTTATGTTCATGTTTTGGAAACTACAACTGGTCTAAGGCTTATTATGGATATTGGCAAAAGATATCCTCTGAAAGTGTCTCTGACAGAGAAAATGTTACAACAGAAGTTGGAGATTCCTCCTGATCCAGTTGGGAATACAAGGTTGTTTGCTGAATCTTTGGTGAAAGTCTTCAAGCAAAGGATTATGACTTCCAGAGCAGCTTCTGTTTAAGGGTATCATGTTGTATATTTGTTTTTATTTCTTAGTAAAAAAAAAAAAAAAAAAAAAACCTAACATTTTGTTGTATAGTATTGTATCTATTGTATGCAGGTTTGGTTATCAACTTACCTGATGTTGACTATTCCATCACAAAGTTAGCTAGTCCAAAGGGTACAGCTTTGGTAAAGACATATCAAATCTGTTTATAGCTGTAATGGTTTGCTCAAAACCATAGGGTTTTCAACTCACCCATGCTTTGTTGCTGAGTAGTTGAAATGGTTGTCAATTGACCATGGATTTTTCCTTTATGGATTCTGAATAATTGGCTAGCCCACATGTATATGGCTTGTGGTAAAGGCAGTGGAAAACCATATTTGGTAATCAGTTAACCAAGATGATTTTCATCAAAATAATTGGCTAATCCTGAGCAAACGGCTACAGGTAAAGACATTTCAAATCCGTTTATAGCTGATGATTTGCTAAAAATCATGTGGTTATCAGTGTACCTTAGAACACTTGGCATTATTTTCAATGATTCACCTCTCACAGGAGTTAACACACCTGGAAGTGATGAGAATAGTATGAAACTAATTTGTTTTGATGTACATTTGTCATTTGTTGCTGCAAAGAATGGAGATTTCAAGTATTTGCTGATCATAGAGATTCTGCTGAAGATGATTCTTTGCTGGTGCTATATTATTACAATCCTCTTGGTATGTTATTTCGAAGATCTATCAAGAATCTTGAACTTAACCAGGTCAAATTCAAGATTAGGGGAGGATTGTTGGGAATTCTGTTAAGTAAGAATTCTGCTGAAGGTTACTGCTGAAGAGCTGGTTCCTGCTGAAGCAGTGTATCTGCTGAAGATTAGTTTCAGCATTATTAGTTTCTGTGGATATAGTATTTCCGTATTTTATGTATTATAGTTTGGATATGCATGAGTTTATTTAGGAAGTGATAATGCATATCTTTTAGAAGTTTTAGAATATACGTTTCTTGGAAAACGGTTTAGGGTTCCTTGTGTATAAAAGGAACACACGATTATGTATTGAATAACGTTTTAGAAAACACTTTCATTATTATTAAAAGATCCATAGAGGATCAAGAGTTCTTAGTATTAAACTTGTGTTAGTTTCCGCTTTAAAATACAAGTTACAGAGATTGTCTATTAGTTTGTTTTTTATTACATTAACATAGCTAACGATTCTAGAGTGCTCAAGAAGATCTATCAAGGTCTTATAGTTCAACAACACCCCATGCTTATCCAATTTCATCTTCTTATTTTTCTTATTTCTAACAAATAACGTGAGGAGGGGGTGCCTCTTCTACTCTTGTGTTCCGTGGTTGTTTGTGATGTTTGTTTAGGATTGTTCGCGATTTATGATGACTCTCGTGCTCGTTATCTTCTCTCCACTCGAGTTTTATTCATCGGTGCTATTGAAAATCCTATATCCGTGAATCTTATCGACTAACATTTTCTTTGGCAAAATTAATAAATGGCCCTAAAATTTTGTTAGGATTGCCTTACCCACAAAACATTGAGGACAATGTTTAATTCTAGTCTGGGGAGGGTGAATCTTCGATTCGATTTGACCGTGCATTTTTCACATGTTGTGCACTCTTGCAACTCCGTTTTTCCACCAAAAATAAAAAAAAAAATTGAAAATTTCAAAAATTTTGAGAAAAAGCACAAAAAAATGTGAAAAAGTTGTGCAAAAATATAATAAAGTTTGAATAAGTGTTTTGACACCTTGTTGACTTTCTTGCTGGCGAGAGTAGGAATAAATATTTTGACTTGACCGGGCATGTTGAGCCCTAGCTTGTTCCCTTAACCAATGATAATCACATAAGCTTGTGCTAGTTTTGTACACAAGGAGCTATAAAATGCGAATTCTTTCTTAAGAATCTGCAAGTTCCCGTATTTGACTTTATACATGCACAACTTAAAAGCTTTCGCTAGTCTTTTACATCAGGAGCTAGAAAACGCGAATTCTTCTTCTAGAATTTGCAAGTTTCCGTAACTGACTTTATATATGCGTGGCTGATTATCGGCTAAGTATTCGCGGGTTTCATTATTTGGAATCTTAAATTCGAAGAGTGAGAAATGACAGAGTTTATTTAGAAGTTAGATGCTAAACGTGGAGTAGTGGTTCTCTTTAGAACTCATGAGAGGTACTTGTGGCTTTTTACTCCCATAATATACGTCACCGATATATAATAGATGTTCTAGGTTAATTAGTGGTATTTAGGTTTGGATAATATTTAGTTTCTTATTTTCTAAAGAGAATCTTTGCTTTAGAAGTTGGGTACATATCAAGGAACATAAAAAATAAGAGCAAAAAAAGTGAAAAATCAAAAGTTAAAAGTTGATTATGTATGTGGTTTTGGAGCTACCCAATAAGCTTCCGTTGATGTTATGAGAAAAAAGTCAAGAAAGAAAAAAGTATGAAAAATATGAGAAAAGTGAAAAAAGTGAAAAATGAAAAAAATGAAAGTTTAAAGTTATGATGAATAAGAGTTTGAATGTAAATAAGTTGTTGGCGCGTGAGGTGCATGTGAATGATTCTGAATTGGACACATGAGGTGCACGTGTAGTACTCCGCAACTTATATTTATGATATTGTATGTACCAAAATTCCTTGATGTGGACCGAATTTCTATTGCAGTGGTTTTTAAGAGAAAATGGATAACTACTTATCGTTCAAACTTAGGTGTCACTATCGGACTAAAAAAATAGTGAAACGAGAAAATATGAAGCAATTCATTTCTCAACAAAAATAAAATATTGAGATACAAAAACTTAGGACATGGGAGTAAGGAGTTTCCACAAGTAACTATTATGAGTAGTGTTAACATCTAACTTGTAGATAAGCTGTGATCTCGTTTGTACGCTTAGTTTGGGAGCTCGTGAAAAATCAAGGATGACGATTTTTATCCGTATGGTCACTTTTCTATGAGAAGTGTTTCTACTCGTTGACCCTAAAAATTATTACATAATAATGAAAGTTCAACAAACCGTCACAAGTATGAAGAGTGAAAAATACAAAAATAATAATGAAAGTAGAATAAAGGAAAATTTTGGAAAACGGAGCGTTTGCGGGAATAAATAAGTTTGTAATTTCTTTTGAACCTCCTTGCTACTTTACAAAGTCAGTAGGAAGAGTTATGAAATTATTTATCCCAAAAGCGTGAATTGATCACATTGCGTGAGGACACGACAATACCTTAGTCTGGGGGATTTTGGTATGTGTCATTTTACACATACCTTTGACCTTATTTATCGGACCAAAAAGACCAAAAACCCAACCATAATGCCAAAAATACGATGTTTTTGTGTTTTTGAATGTGCAGGTAATGTTATTGAGAATTTGGACAAAATAATGAGAAAACAACGAACACGAGCATGGGATTTGGAAAGAGTCGAAGCCGGGAAAGAAACTATGGTCAATAAGTCAAAGTCAACCTTGGAAAATACTTACTTGTCAAGTCAAGCCCTTGGAGCATTTTTGGAATTATGACAGAAACAGCCCTTGGTTTTCTGAAATCTACACAATTGGTCCTTGTTAAAGTTGAAAATACAAATTGATAAATCCAAAAACCAAAGTCCAATCCACAAAAATACCAAACCCCTGCCCAAGCCCAACATACATAAACCCAAGTCCATTTACCCATTCTCAAGACCCGATCCAACACATTACCACCTATATTACTCAGTCAACCCAAAGCTGGTCAAACCAATAATAAAATATATTAACCCATTCCCGCCCCCTTTTTACCCAGAAAAACTATTCACTACGAACCCTAATTAGTTACCTTGTCCCAATTACAGCAATTAAGGGCTGTTTTGTCAAATCAAGAGGAGTTTCTAGAAGGATAGATGTGTCAGAAGATGTCAGGACGGGTCAGAAGCAAACAAGCACACGCTTGGCCACATGGCAAGCTCCAATTGGCTACTACACATCACTAGATTTGATCCAAAGGCTATTATCATGAGGGATTGATGGGATTATGATCAAGCGGCTATTAGGAGTTTCAAAGAAACACAAACTCACACGGATTGCCAGCTTGGCAATCCGTGAACTCCCACTCCTCCTTTCCTATATAAAGAGACCTTGTGTAGCTGACTTAGGTGTGGAGTTTGGAGTAGCCAAACTCTGCCAAAATTTCTTCTCATTTTTAGCTTTGTAATTTCCTGTTTCCATTGTACTATTTTAGCTTAAATGAAATCTGTTTTACTTTTCCATCATTTCTGCTTAATACTTTTAGCTTATTGATTTAGTTGTTATCTCTTTTATCTCAGAAACATATTAGTTTTATAAACAAATTGTTTACTCTTTCCTTTAAATTCAGTTTTACCTTTTCAATTTTTTTTTTAGAAAATCAGAAATTAGAAAATATAAAAAAGTTGTTCAATCATTTCATTCAGCTTTATAGATTTTGAGAGATTTTTGTTTCATTTCATAGTTTCACTGTTCAAGCTGAGGAAGTTTAGTTTTGGTAAATTTCTTATTAGAGTACTGTTCCATTGCATCTGTTGATTCCAGAGTTATAATTGTGGTTACTGTTTCATTAATTTACCTTAATAATTTTGTAGTTGTCATTGTAATTTGAGCTTAATTGATCATTTGCTTATTAGTTTTAGCTATAGCTGAGTTTTAGTTGTTAATATCGATATATTTGTAGATTTGGTTAATCTGAGTGTTACCTGGTATCTGTTGTTGATTTCTAATCAGCTGTGCTATATTATATATTTGAGATTTAGATTGATCATAGTTGATGAAAATTGAGGTTTAGAAATCAAAGTAGTAGTGTAAGATTGATTCTGCAGGGGTGTTTGGATCTGCTTGTGATTGTGTTGTATTGTTGTTGCTTCACTAATATAGCTTCACATTTAGGATACATTAGGGTAGTAATAGACTATTAGATCATTATAATGGTAGAATAATACATAAATAGTCAAAGTAGACTCTAAATCTAATCAACAGTTAGGTTAATTGGATTCAGATAGTGTAATTGTAAAGTTAGATGCAAGTTAGTATAGGTTAGCTTATTTCAGTTTAGAATTAGCTTAACATTACAAGTAGGAGTAGATTTGAATAGTATAATTTGGATTTAGTCATAGTTATTTTGCATTTAATTTAGTCAACTGTTAAATTGGAAGCAGTCCTATAGGCTGCTGAACTAGGCATCATTTAGAGCACCAATTAGTAGTTAGTGATAGGGTTTTTGCTGTTTTTGGAAGCCCAGTAGTATAGAGATCAATTTGCCCCCATTACTTTGAACTTTAGAGCTTATTTGTATAGCTTTTTGTTACCTGCATATTTAGCCTTTAGAACCTGTTTTCTGTTTGATTGATTAGACCTTCAGTTAGTCTTATTAGCTTATGTCCAGAGTTTATTAGTTATATCTGAGTTCCTTATTAGTTTGTAATTGTTCTTTGCTTTTTTCTTTGCTTCAGGCTTGTACTGTGGCTTATTATGCTTATGCTTTAGCTTATTGCCCAACTGCTTATTGTTTGTCTCTACTGCTTCTATGCTTATTTCTGCTCATTTCTGAGTTCCATTGTGCTTTTTAGAGTTCATTGCATTTGAGTTTCAAGTTTCAACTAGTTTTTGTGGCAAGTGCTTATAAATAAGCACTTGCCATAAGCTGTTTCTGTCTAAATAAGTACTTCAGCTTATTATTTTCTTTTCAAAATTTTTTTTGCAAGCTTTCCATATTATTTTAGATCTTCTGTGGATTTTTCAGATTTTTCCAAATTGATTTACTATTTTTCTTAATTTTTCTTCATTAATAATCATTTTTAAATCTTTTTTATTATACAAAAATCAATAAAAAATTAGAAAAAACCTTTAAAAATACAAAAATATTTTAGATAATTCTTTTATAATATTTTAGATTTTTCAGATTAGATTTTATAATTTTCCCATTATTTTTCACATTTTCCTTTATTTTTTAATTATTTTTTAATTCAATAAATAGAAAATAAATCATAGAAAATAAATAAAAAGCCATAAAAATATTTTTCTTTTTCTCAAAATTCTTTTTAATAGTTTAATATTTTTAGAAATTAGTTTGACATTTGTAGGATCGTTTTTAGTATAAAGGTCACGTTTTACTTCGTACTTTACGTTTAAATTTTTGCTTTTGCATTTCCGTTTTTACATTTTAGATACTTGTGCATATATAGCTTGTACTTTCTACATAATTCACTATTTCTTTTCATATTTTGAATTTCACCATCACTTCTTACTATTCACTTTTCACTACACGATTCACAATTCGATTATTTGAAATTCCATTCGATTTTCGTTGGGAGAACGACCCGGGAAATACTTTCCTAAGTATTTCTTTGGAAAATAAACCTATACTAAAACAACTAAATGACTAGTCCTGTCATTGTCTGCTTGTGTTTGCTAGACCTTTAAGCCTGACATGGGCGTTCGCTTCCCAGGTGTGTTATGACGAGTTATGGCTGTGATGGGCTTGTTTTAGAGCGTTTGGGCCTTTAGTCAGTTGGGCTGAAGGTCCTATACATTATCAGAAGCGTCTACACACACACACACACACACACACACACACATATATATATATATATATATATATATATATATATATATATATATATATATATATATATATATATATATATATATATATATTCTAATTATGATGTCATGATAGACTACATAAAACCCCGTAAGTGATACATTTTGTTGATACGATATATATATAAAAAATACATAATGAAACCCTAATGGACCCAACCCCACATATTGGGCTTGGGTCTTCTTTATCATCTAATACTCTTTCGCAGTTCGAGCGGCGAAATCGCAAAAGCTCGAACTGGAGTAGTAAACTAGAAATGAAAAGAAAACAACAACATAATAAAAACACAACTTTAGTCGACTCGTAACAAAACCGTACCAACGTTCGGCTAAGTCGACCGGTAACAAGACCGTACCAACGGTCAACTTTAAGGACTGATACCAACGGTTAACTTTAATCGACTAACAAACAAACTTCAAACAACTAAAGTTTTTTATTTATTATTATTATTATTATTATTATTATTATTATTATTATTATTTAACGAGTAGCAAAAAAACAATATTATTACTAATAGAAACATATAATCCTTTTGGTAGCCATCAAAATCATATCCAATAACAAACACACACATTAAGTCGCGATTTGTTCAACCAAAACTCACCCACACCGGCCTGCCGTCGGTAACCTTCTTTTTCCCTGTCAATCCCAATTCCAATTCCTACTGAATTGTAAAATAATAAAAGTGATTGAATTATAGGGTTTAGTGAAAAAAAAATGGCACGGGTATTTAGTAAAGTACTTGGATGCGTATCCGAAAATAAATGAATTACTCTCGTTTCTTTGCTATGTTACTTCTTTTCTTCTCTGAAATTGGTGAACAATATTTGCTTTTGACTTTTGAGGATAACAAGCAATATATGCAACGTTAGTTTCAATTCAATAAACACAATGGTGATTGGGATTAATGAAAGGCTACGCCAAGAAATTAGATGGTGAAAGTGATGGCAAAATTTTTGAAGACTATGGGATAGGGTTTGACGGGGTGATTTAGAGGGAGGCGGCTCAACTTAGCCAGGTCTGAGGATCAGAATATCATGTTAGAACATTAAAACCCTGTAGGTCATACGTTTCATTGATATGATATATATAGAGAAAATATATAATGAAACTCTTATGGATCCAACCTCACATCTCAGACTTTAGCCTTATTTATCATCTAATAGTCACTATTTTAAATTATTTAATTGAATTCACCAATTGAAAGCCTCCATCAAATTTAATTACGATGTCACCACTTATAATTATTTAAATTGAATTCACCGATTGAAAGTCTTCATCTAGTCTAAGATGACATAATAAAAACTCTTATTTAATAGTTTAAATAGAAATAGATGTTAGCCGATTCAAACACAACTTTTCTTGCATATAGTACTCTTTTAATAATTAAATGTTCCATGTTAAACACCCAAAAACTTTCCATTAGTACATATCCAAAACCATCGACCAAACAAAAAACCCAACCATTCCAAAACACAAAACCTAAATAATATTTTAGTAACTAAAATCCCATAAGAGCAAAATGGCTAATGAAGTGAAGTTGTATGGCTCCACAGGAGGAAGTGCTTTTGTATGTAGAGTGGATATTGCTTTGAATCTAAAGGGTGTCAAGTATGAAGTTATTAAAGAAGACTTGAAAAACAAGAGTGATGATCTTTTGAAGTATAATCCTGTTCATAAGAAGGTGCCAGTGTTGGTGCATAACGGAAAACCGTTATGTGAATCACTTGTGATCGTTGAGTACATTGATGAAGTTTGGAAAGGTGTTCCACTTTTGCCACAAGATGCTTATGAAAAAGCTGATGCTCGTTTTTGGGCCAAATTCATTGATGATAAGGTAATCATATGCTTTTGTGTTTCAAAATTTTTGTCCATCATTAATATAAGAGATGCAAAAGTAAAAACTTATTAGTTGAACCAAACAATAGAATATTGATATGGAATTATAGATGTTTGGTGAAGGATGGACTCATGTAAGTATGATTGATATATAGGAAAATAAAAGATGGAAAACAAAAAGTATATACTCGATCGTTCTGTTTTAGAATAATTGTCCACGAACAAAAAAATAAAATAAAAATACACGGTTTAAGAAAAGCATCATCTTTACTTTTTTACTTTTGTAGAATGACAGTTTTACCATTAGTCCATTAACTAATAAGTTTAAGTCTTTTTTAATGTTTGTAATAATAACTTTAAATGAGGGTAATATTGTAAGCTGGAATTAAATTTCCTATTTATTTGTGAAAGTGAACAATTAATTTCAAACAATATGAAATGGAAATGTTGACAATAAATATGAGACCATGTGACTATACATTTACCAATAAAAGTAACTGAATCACTCTAGCAAAGAAATGCTTAACACTTCACTGATCGTCTGATCCACTAATATCTATTGTTGTCGCCAACTATCACCTTAAATTAAAGCGCAAGTGACACAAATAGTCCCTTGGCCATGTCTTGATATTCAGGTTTCAACATTTTCTTTTTGCATATTAACAATGTTTCTCTTAAAGGAGTCAAAATTAATGGATATGGAGTTTTAGAATTTTGTCCACCTTAATTAAGATAGTTTTTGTTGGTTAACCAGGTAAATTAACTAAGTTGATTGCGCATAATATGGCCGGTTAATTAAATATCAGTACGTAAGCCCAATAATTATTTTATTTATTTATTTTTTTGGGTAACTATGGTTTCTGACCTTTTGGCCAACTAATCCACGGGGCTTGAAATCACCGCCACACAGACTCAAACCAGGTAAAGCCCTCCCTTTTCAGGAAGTTGGCGTGACAACTTCAAGGTTGTTTACACCTTGTAAGAATTGAACTTGAGACCTCACACATTCAAATTTTGCTAATAATCTAACAAGAACTGAATTTGCATTATACGCTTTGTTCAGTGTAATCCTGCGATATATAAGGTTTTTGCTAGCAATGGAGATGAGCAAGCTATCGCCGAAGCTTGTGAGCAACTGCAGATACTAGAAAATGAACTCAAAGTTAAGGGTACAAAGTTCTTTGGAGGTGAAAACATTAACATTGTTGACATTGCTGCTGACTTCATTGCTTATTGGCTTGAAATTATCGAAGAAGCTACAGAAATAAAGTTTTTCACGAAAGAAAAGTTTCCAAAAATACACGAATGGGCTGATAATTTCATCAACTCTCATGCTGTCAAGGAAATCTTGCCTCCAAAAGAACACCTACTTGCACTTTTCAGGAAGAGGTTTGGTAAGGCGTAATTGTATGTGATGGTTAAATAGCTGAGTACTTATGAGGTTGATGTTTTTATGTATAACATCCATCGATGCATAAATAAGTAGCTCGTTATGCTTTAATAAAGTTGATGTAGCAATTAGCAGCCGTTGTGGGCCGATCTTATCTTGTAATGATATTATGTAATCTATCTTGTTTGGTTTTGAGTAATTTGTATGCTGAGATATGGAGGATTCTCTTTGGTTACTATATAAACCCATTTTCCAGAGATATTGCAAATGCGCTCCCGTGTACGTTCGCCAAGATTATAGGGATTCCTTATGAATCTCTCCCTTTGCTTGTATATGTATATCGTGTATGTGTGCATATCCACCACTAGGTATGTGACCATATAATGATATGATTCGCTTTCGTATATTCTGCACATGCACACAAAATCATAGAGGTTACATCGACTTAATAGCTAGGCGTACTAATACTTGCGACAAAACTTTGAAATACTAAGGCAATTGCATATTTTATTTTCAAAACATGTTGGGAAAAAAACTAAACCTCCTATGTAAAGACAATCTTCTATGTATGTCCAGAATCATAGTCTTTATACATAAACAATACAATTTGCAAATCGCTATCACATCTAATATGATTTGCAAAATCATAATCCGAACCATTTCATGCTTTCAAACCTTTACATATTTCATGCTTTCAAACCTTTTTCTTCCTAAGTGGAAAGTTGTGGAAGAGTCAAGGGGGTGCAAGAAGTTTCTATGTTTTTGCGTTGCGTATGCGCCTACGTAATCAAAGTCAATGAGCCTCAAATTCATTTTCCCCTTCTCCTGGTTTCATAAATTAATCCAAGTCAATAGATACAAAGTATAATCCATGTTCTCTTTTTAAGAAGTCTCAATTTAATTGTTTAATATTAAAAATTAGTTTGTAAGTTTGGTTAAATTTATTATATTACTTTTAGTTGATATTAATATTACAAATTTTAAAAAAGAAATTAATTAATTAATTACCTAGAAGTAAAATTGTATTTGATAAAAAAATAAGAAAAATCAATAATAATTATGCTTTTCGCGTATTTATTTATTTATTTTTAAGGACAATTATTTTAAAACATAAGGAGTAATAAAATACAACTAATAAAAATTATACGAGGTAAATGATGGTTTCATAATAAAGATAAGGATCCTCTCAAATGTTATCAACATTATATGTCATGTTATGTGTATTGTGAAAGGTAAATATAAGCGAGTCTCTAAATTTAATTAGAAGAAAAATATTTATTTATTTAACTTGCCGTTAACATGACATAATATGTCAGTTTTAAGCTTTTGACTTATTAAATTTTATATTCTTATAATCTTTCTATATAAACAAAATTATAGTTTTTATGAATATCGATCAATCCATCTGTCAAAAGTGCATACGTTCCGTGTGCATTTTAGCCAGGCTTTTGATGTTAGCCAATTCCAACACAAACTTTTCATGCACATTAGTATATTAGTACTCTTGAATTAAAATGGTCCATGTTAAACACCCAATAACTTTCCACTAGTATATATATAAACCATTAAACAAACAAACCCAACCATTCCGAAACACAAAACCTAAATAATCTTTTACTAACTATAATCCCATAAGATCGAGCAAAATGGCTAATGAAGTGAAGTTGTATGCTGTTGCAGGAAGTCCATTTGTATGGAGAGTTAAAATAGCGTTGAGTATTAAGGGTATACAGTATGAAAACATTGAAGAAAATTTGCAAAACAAGAGTGCTGATTTTTTGAAGTATAATCCTATTCATAAGAAGGTGCCAGTGTTGGTGCATAATGGAAAACCGATCAATGAGTCACTAGTGATCGTTGAGTACATTGATGAAGTTTGGAAAGGTGTTCCACTTTTGCCACAAGATGCTTATGATAAAGCTGTTGCTCGCTTTTGGGCCAAATTCTATGATGACAAGGTAATCATATTCTTTTGTAATATATAGAATATTGATATGGAATTATAGATGCTAGGTGAAGAATGGAAGTACGGAGTACAATTGATAGGAAAATAAAAGATGGAAAACAAAAGGTATATACATCATTTGTTATGTTGCCAACTATCACCTGGCCTTAAACTAAAGCGCAAGTTACTGATCAAATAGTCCCTTGGCCATGTCTTAATATTCAGGTTTCAACATTTTCTTTTTGCATATTAACAATGTTTCTCTAAAAGGAGTCAAAGTTAATGGATATGGACTTTTAAAATTTTGTCCACCTTGATTAAGATAGTTTTTGTTAGTTAACCAGGTAAATTAACTAAGTTGATTGCACATAATATGGCCGGTTAATTAAATATCAGTATGCACGCCCAATTAAAATTTCGCTAATAATATAACAAGAACTGATTTTTGCATTATATGCATTGTTATAGTGCCATCCTGCGATAATCGATGTTTTTGCTAGCAATGGAGATGAGCAAGCTATTGCAGAAGCTTGTGAGCAACTGCAGATACTTGAAAATGAACTCAAAGTCAAGGGTACAAAGTTCTTTGGAGGTGAAAACATTAACATTGTTGACATTGCTGCTGCCTACATTGCTTATTGGCTTGGAATTATTGAAGAAGCTACAGAAATAAAGTTTGTCACGAAAGAAAAGTTTCCAAAAATACACGAATGGGCTGATAACTTCATCAACTCTCACGCTGTCAAGGAAACTTTGCCTCCAAGAGAACACCTACTTGCATATTACAAGAAGCGGTTTGGTAAGGCATAATAGTATGTGATGGTAAAATAGCTAAGTACTTATGAGGTTGATGTTTTTATGTATAACATCCATCGATGCATAAATAAGTAGCTCATTATGCTTTAATAAAGTTGATGTAGCAATAAGCAGCCGTTGTGTGCTGATCTTATCTTGTAATATCATGTTTTCAAAGCTTTTTCGTCAGATACATGCAACAATATTTCCAAAAGGGTCAAATGTGTGTCGTGGTGTTATCCACCTCGCGTTATAGCAAAAAGTGTTATACCTTAGCATTTTTTTTACCTATAACTAAGAATCTATAACTTAAACAAAAAACACCCTCCTTTAGAAAGTTGGCATTATAGAACACCTCTCGCCTACACATAACTCAATAAAACATAAATACAATACAAAAAAGGAAATTATGTATCGTTTGTTTGTTATTTCGGCGCCAGACCCCATGACGTGAGGTCTGGTGTCCGTTCGTGTTATCAGCTTGGCTGGTGGGTTGGTGTGAGGGTTGACAGCGTACTACACCAAGTGCTCTAAAGCCACTAGATAGTTATTAGGCTTTACAAAATGGTCACCCTCACCCTTACGGCCAACGTCACATCACCGCTCCTCTCAACATTTTGACATAATGGTCACCACTTCACGAGAAAGGTGTTCGACCAAATCAACACGAGGGTTTTGATGCGCTTCTGACAATTTGATTTGTCTCATAACTTGTAGCTTTGGTTCATGGGATCGTAGGAGGTCGTCCGGTTGATGTGTTTCCTCCGGATACCAATCGGGGGATAAAGCCTTCCATTTGTGTATTCGAACCATATTACGTAATATGATACATGTATACATCATATTCCTTATTTTTTCCAAATGCGTTGGTCGTACAGGATTGGCTAATATATCCAATTTTTTCTTGAAAACACCAAACGCTCATTTCACATCTTTCCTTGCCGCTTCATGCATTCGCTTATACCATATTCGCTTGTGGTCATCGTCGGCTGGTTCTGAAATCGACTTAACAAGTGTCACCCATTCCAGATATATCCCATCAACATGATAATATCCCCATGCGTAAGTTACGCCGTTAGCCACAAACGGAACCTATGTTTCTTTTCTGTCTCTCAGATCATTGAATAGAGGCGATTAATGTATTATCTTGATGTAGTTGTTTGCCCCAGAAACACCAAAGAAAGTATTCCATGTCCATAAGTCTTGTGACAGAACCACTTCTAACAAAATGAATGGATTCAGATCATGATCACGTATGCAATATTGCCCTTTATATGCGTTCGAACAACCAAACCACTCCTAATCTGCACAATCAAGGCTTCCCAACATTCCCGAGAACCCGTGCTTTTCTTTGTGAGACACGTATAGCTTTTCAACATCAGTGTAAGTAGGTTTTCGCAAATATACTGTAACTAAAAATTCCATAACAGACTTAGAAAAATAATCAAGAGATTCAAGAGAAATTGTTGCACCCATTTGCAAATATGCATTAAGGGCATCACGAATGGTGCCATATGCCAATTATCACAAAAGTATGCATAATGATTAGTTACTTCTTCATGCTTGTGAATAGCTCTTGGCTCATTCGGAACCTCTTTCATAAATGATATGCATCATACATCTGATGCACACTAAACTGGGAGATGACTAAACTGTCATGAGCACCATAACGATCTCTATTTAGGACGTTTCTCATCGGTCGCTATCGTTCACATTGTCATCTATTCTTAATAAACGACAACACCTTATTAAAAAAAGTAATGCCCCTACTCGTAACTTCTTCTCCTTCCGATGCATCTGTGAAGAAGAAAATTTCGGAATTCATTTGGGTAATGAGGAATGATACATATTTTGTTTGAGTTGTGTATATAGTGAAGAAGATTGTGTTTGAAGTTGTGTATAAAAATGATGGGGTATGTGGGTATTTATAGGTAAATAAAATAGTAAAGTTTAATTTTTTTTAAAGTGCCCGTTTATAGTGTGTGTGTGGGTGGGGTGGGGGGGGGGGGGGGGGGGGGGGCAAAATACATGGTAGCCAAGAAGTGAGGAGCCTCACCATTTCTTTCCTTTTTTCGGTCCATCGCGCGTGACCTGAGCTCTCCACAACGGTGGTTACGTGTCATCAGTGGAGGTGAGGGTTATCCCCACCCTATTGTGAGTAGTTAAACATGATTGGTAAACGGATAAACATATGTGGTTTTCTATGTACAGGTTATTGGGGGTGGGCGCGAATATTTGACTCAGATGTACGCATCCTCGTGGGATTAATCTCGGGACCATTTTCAACCCTTCCATGACCATCCCAAAATATACACACATAGCAATATTTGAACCCTTTACCTCTTACTAGTGTGGTTTAAACATGACTTGTCATGTTGGTTAATGTTACTATGAGTTAAAATGGCACATATGTCTAGTGAAGTAAAACTCTTACTCATTTAACTTTTCTAACAATTCAACATGACCTATCATCTTTAATTAAACAATGAAAAGTATATGTCCCACCTTTTTAAGCTATTTTATTCGACCCCTCTTAAACCAATAAATCCGAGTTGAAATAGCTAGTACGTGAGAAGCACACGAGTCACTCTTTTTAGTAATCATGTGCTAAACACATGGGACATTTTAGCCTATTGCAATTTTTGTGAGAAAGTCAAATAAAACAAAATTAATTCTTCAAAAAAAAAAAAATGTATGCAAGTACGCTGGGGCGGATTTAGGGGTTCACGGGAATTCGATGAATGTTTTTCGTCTATTGTAATTTTTTGTTAAAAATCATAATTTCTTAAAAATGAAATTGATCCCTTGAAATTTTGTGTTACACAAATACATGCATTTTCCTGTTAGAAATACATGTGTTCTAACCAGTTTTAATAAAATCGCACATTTTAATTTATTTTTATTGTTCTTATACTCTTAAAAAAAATTGTGCATACGATGATTTGCAGTCCTAAGCCTGCCCCTCAAGTATGCCAAACTTCTGGCCAAACCGGTACATTTTCCTGCTTTGCTTATTTAACACTTAGCCTCTTTTGCACTTAAGACCAAAACATGCACTATTTGAGAAAAGTACTTCATTACAATACTTCCTTCAACAATCGATCTTCAAGTGAACCTGAAACGTATATTCATACATTTAATCATAGAAAGTTCACAAGAAATGCTAATAAAACAATCAATAACACAACTAGATATATGTATAAACTGTGCGTTATCAACAAATGTACAACGATCATACCAAACCTGAGAAAATTGCGTATGCGCATACGTAGCCATTTTCCCTTCCCCAAGCTAAATGGTACAATTTGTTTAATTATTAAAATATAAATAGATGTCGGGGTTTTTCTTTATGATTTTATATATAGTTTTAAAACATGAACAATCAAAAGGGTGTACAAGCTGTTTCTCTATTTTGACATTGCGTATGTGCATGCGTAGTCAATTAGCCATTGAAACATTTTCTTCTTCCCCAAGATTAATTAAAAAATTATACTTAAAACACTAAACAAACCATCACTACTATATATACGGATCACCCAGTGATCAACCTAACCATCCCAAAACACAAAACCTGAAAAATCACATTAACTGACCATAAAGGAAAAATGGCTAATGAAGTCAAGTTATATGCCATTGGAGGAAGTCCATTCACTGTCAGGGTTAAAATTGCATTGAGTATGAAGGAAATAAAGTACGAAAACATTGAAGAACAGTTAGGTAACATCAGTGCCGATGTTATCAAGTATAATCCTGTTCATAAGAAGGTACCGGTGTTCGTGCACAATGGAAATCCAATATCGGAGTCTCTTGTGATTGTTGAGTACATTGATGATGTTTGGAAAGGTGTTCCACTCTTACCTCAGGATCCTTATGATAAAGCTGTTGCAAGATTTTGGGCCAAATTTATCGATGATAAGGTATATTTAATTATTACACTTTAACGTATGCTGAAATTTGTGTTGGGTGAAGATTTTTTGGTTAAATACATGTTTGAATAGCACCATCACTAATTGACTTAATCTCGTTTTTAAACTTTTTTAATGACTTCCTACCATATCCCCTTGAATAGACACTTAGAATCTGCTTAGCATACATAAATATTCATTTAGACGTTGACTCGTTTAAACAATTAACATTTATTTGTTACACTATCAAGTAACCACTCTATTAGTAACATTAGGAGTAAACTACATTTTTGGTCCTTGTGGTTGTATCAAAATCTCACTTTTGGTCCAAAATTCAAAAAACGTTCAATATTAGTCCAAAAGTCCACGTGGACTTCACTTTTGGTCCAATTTTTGTCCCTAGTTAGTTTAGTCGTTAAGTACGTTGCACCGTTAGTCCTTTAACTTAACGGTCGTTAGCAATGTCTACACCGTTAGTCCTTTCAGTTAAAAAATTGAAAAAATTCGAAAAAAATTTTTTTTCCAAAAAAAAATAATTTGAAAAATTAGAAAAAAATTCTAAAAAAAAATTTTTTTTGACGAATTTTTTTTTTCCAAAAAAAAAATTTGAAAAAAAATTTCTAATAAAAAATTTTCTTAAAAAATTCGAAAAAAAAAAAAATTCGAAAAAAAAATTTCTAATAAAAAATTTTCTTAAAAAATTCGAAAAAAATTTCTAAATTTTTTTTGACGATTGTCCCGGTTTGACACTTAAATTAAAATGTGTATGTATATATATAAAAAATTTTCCTAAAAATTTCTAATATGTATATATATATATATATATATATATATATATATATATATATATATATATATATATATATATATATATACGTATATATATTTTATTAGAATTTTTAGTGTCAAACCGGGACAATCGTCAAAAAAAAATTTAGAAATTTTTTTTGAATTTTTTAAGAAAATTTTTTATTAGAATTTTTTTTTTCGAATTTTTTTTTGGAAAAAAAAAGTTCGTCAAAAAAATTTTTTTTTTTATAAAATTTTTTGAATTTTAAAAAAAAAAATTTATTAGAAATTTTTTTTCAAATTTTTTTTTTGGAAAAAAAAAATTCGTCAAAAAAAAATTTTTTAGAATTTTTTTCGAATTTTTCAAATTATTTTTTTTGGAAATTTTTTTTTTTTTCGAATTTTTCCAAATTTTTAACTGAAAGGACTAACGGTGCAAACATTGCTAACGACCGTTAGGTTAAAGGACTAACGGTGCAACGTACTTAACGACTAAACTAACTAGGGACGAAAATTGGACCAAAAGTGAAGTCCACGTGGACTTTTGGACTGATATTGAACGTTTTTTGAATTTTGGACCAAAAGTGAGATTTTGATACAACCACAAGGACCAAAAATGTAGTTTACTCTAACATTAGTTAACCATTATCTCATATATTATTTTTAGCTATTTTACCAAGAAACATATTTTTGTGTCATATCGTCCTTGGTGGAATTGAAAGTTTTGTGGGCACACACTGATATGCCCAAATATCTTTCTCCTATAACATAACGGAGCTGATTTTCATTATGCGGTTTGTTCAGTGTATCTCTCTAGCATTCAAGGTTTTTGGTAGCAATGGAGATGAGCAAGCTATCGCAGAAGCTTGTGAGGCACTGCAGATACTAGAAAATGAACTCAAAGCCAAGGGTACAAAGTTTTTTTGGAGGTGACAACATTAACCTGGTTGATCTTGCTGGCGATTTTGTAGCGTATTGGCTTGGAACAATTGAAGAAGCTACTGAAATAAAGTTTTTCACAGAAGACAAGTTCCCAAAACTAACTGAGTGGGCTGATAACTTTGTCAACTGTCAAGCTGTAAAGGAAATCTTACCTCCAAGGGATCACCTAGTTGCATTTTTCAGGAAGCGGTTTGGTAAGGCCTAAATAATGTACGTGATACCTATTTATGTGTCTGCTTATGAAGATGGAAATTATTACGTATAACGTCCATCTATGTTTCAATAAGTAGTCGTTTATGATATATTAATGTTGATGTTGCAATAAGCAGCTCTAGTGTATGCTGAATTTCTGTTGTTGTCTTGTAACATGTAGTATGTAACTTTATTTTAAAAATTGAGTATTTCTTGTGTTGTGATCTGAAGCTTCTTTGTTTATATACAAATTTAAACCCATGATCTCCAAAGTTGGGCTGTATGATCTCTTCTCTATACTTGACTGCTTGCATGTGCATGCGCCATGCATCCAGATCTAGGTATATATGTGACCAAATAATAATCCATTTGGTTTATTCTAAACTGTATTTTGCTCTGTCATTTATGGTTAATAATTTTGGGATGGTTTGAGATTGCTTATTTAGAAGCCTACGTACTTAAAAATCAGTAAAATATGTAGCAGCATGCGTTTTCCTACTAACCCCTTGAAACTGTTTATTTAACTCCAAGCAACTTGTGTTTTCCTACTAACCCATCAAAAGTGTTTATTTTTGTTCAAAAAATGCAAGACATTGTACACTAAAGCTCATTTAACAGTCTCTGACACCCTCATAATTAAGATGACTTGATTAGATTTTTTTTTTTTTTTTTTTTTTTTCTCTTTCTCTAAAATGTTCAAATTCCTTGACGGCTTCAATAAACGTTGATATAAGTTTGTTTATTATGCGAGTTCAAGATTCGTGGACCATGCAGCCTTAACAACTTCTCAGGATTGTTGACTTCCTCTGTTCTTGCTAAACATTTTTAATGGTTCACCTATTTCATACAATCTCACGCCTTGAATAGATTTTTAATCAATTCTTACTTTTTAACACCTAGACTTTTCGATCCATCAACCATTCGTCTATTAAAAGTTTTAAACTAATAACTACCAAGTAAAAACTCTATTACTATTTATTAACATCATATAGTGTTTTAGGTGTGTCGATTTCTTTCAGGATACTTCACCCTAGCCTTTATTACAGGAACTTGTGGATCATTTGATACTTTGGCTTTTGACATGCGAACCTTCCCGCACAAGTCAGGCCTCCTTTTCCAGGCCTCTGATGCAGGCCCAAGAGTTAAGGAACGGACCATTATGTATCTGGAGGCCCAAGATCGTGTGAGAAAAGGGGCCTCACTAAAGTCCGCATAACTTGGGCTACGGGGCTTTCAGGCCCATGAAAAGTCAAATCGAAGCTTGGAACGAGGAGAACATCATGATAAAAAGACTACATTGGTTTACGTAACTTTCGAGCCCCAAAACGCTCTATTTTTTGAGTTATTCGTATTTTTATGTTTTCTTTCGGTTTATTGGACTTTTGTTTATGGGCTAGTTTTTGGCCCGTTATCTTTTGAGGCTCATTTTGATTTTGTATGAATTTTCTTTTATTTTTCTATGAATTTATTTTGATTTTTGTAATTTTAAATGAATTAAAAATAAAGGAAAATAGAAAAATAAAGAGGAAAAATGAAAATTAAAATCTGAAAAATCTAAAATATTATAAAAGAATTTCCTAAAATATTTTTGCATTTTTCACAGCTTATTCTGAATTTTTATGGATTTTCATTTATTGAAAACTATTTAAAAATGAATAAAATCAAAGGAAATTTAAGAAAAATATCAAAACTATTTGGAAAAATCTGGAAAAATTCCAGAAAATCAAAAATAATAAAAACAACTTGGAAAAAATTTTTGAAGTGAAAAGAAGCTGAAAAAGTGCTTATTTCAATAAACTGCTTATTCACAAGTGCTTATTTTTAAGCACTTGTGAACAATTCTATGTGAAACTTTGGAAACTGATGAATTATGCTTATGAATGTTCAAATATACCAAACATAGATCAAAATAAGCTCAGATTTCCAGAAATGATACAAACAGATGATAAAGCTTAAGCAATAAGCTCATACAATAAGCAGTGTAAGAGCAAACAGATCCAGAAGCCAAATTAAGATGCACAATACTAATTCTACTATCAATTGATGCTCAAAAACAATCACCAAACACTGATACAAGCTCAAATGCACACTAGCAAGCCACTATTTTAAACAGTTACTCTATCTCAACCTTGCTGAAACAATGATGCAATAAGCTAACAAGATAAGCTCTAATCTTCTAGCTTATGGGGGCAAAAGATTAAGAGCACAACTGAGATTCCAATTCAACTCAATGTGAAACCAGAAACAACTATATAATGCTCTGAAATCAACCAAATGCAGCAGCCTGTATAACTACATTCAATGTAACAGTTGACTAAACTTTTGCTATAATACTTTGACTAAAGTGAATTTAAGCAGCTAAGTTCTACACCTAAAGTGATGTATTAAGCTATTACTAGTCTAGTTTAGGCTGTCTCTAAGTGTATTACAACTATGAGCAAAATTTCACTATCAAATAATTCCTAAATCTAACTGTGTATGCAACTAATTCTACTTTGACTTTTTAAGAATTATATTACTGATTTTAATAGTTCAAAACTCTATCTCTACACTAGATTAAGCTTTGTGAAACTGAAATCAAGTTATTCAAGTTGAACCTCACTCAATATCAGTATCATCCAAACACCCTCTATTAGTGACACTTTAGAATAAATTCTACTCAACTATTAATCCAATTCAATCCACACTTCAAATATCAAAATCTCTAATGATCAGTGATGCTGTAGTGAGACTAGAACCATAGATCTCAGTTGTATAATAGTCACAAGCAACTCAGAATTTCAGATCCACATTATGACAGTTGAAATTCAATTCCTCAAAAATGTTAACAGAACTCCACAACTCATTCAATTCCACTACAATAACACTCAATACAGCAATGTAACAGTGAATAGCAAACTGACCAATTCAACAATGAAACAACTAAGATCCTCAACAAACAGAATATCAAATCAACTAAACTCACACAGATTCAATCAACAATAATCAAACAGCTATACTAATTACAAATTCAGATCTACAATTATGAATAAACTAATACTAAATCAATCACTATCTAAGCTACGACAACAATCTCAACAACAATGATCAATGGAACAGTAAACTCAATTCAAATTAGAAAATGAGACTTACAATTCTCTTCCTCTTCAGCACAAATTGAGGAGGTTCACTTAGCTTGCCTATCTCTAGGATAGGCAGGACCTTCCCTTTCTGTCCAACCTTATCCAACTTCACCACAGGTTCAATAATCTAAAACCTTTGACTATAGTTGACTGATTGAGATCACTTGTGATATTGAAATGAAAATGATATACAACATGCTACAAAGCTTGTGTATATAGCTTATAAGCTGATGCAGCTTATTTGAGACTTAACAAAACTAATTTGAAACATTTTTTTAATTTTTTTATAATTTTCTGATTTTTATTTTTTTTTAGTAAACTACACCGTTCGTCCTTGTGGTTTGCGTTGACCGCAGCCTATGGTCCTTTGACCAAAAAAATTGCACCGTTCGGCCTTAACTCAGAAACGTTATGCACCGTTTGTCCCTCCATCCAACTGGGCCCACAAAATCCCACTAACGCTCGTTACTTATGATTTTTAAGGGGGTATTTGCGTCATTTCCCAACCATATTGATAGGGTTAAACATCTTGTGGTTATGGATAGCAGCACCAGCAGATTCCGGCGTATATTTATTTCAGAATTTATATTCGGGTTTCAAGTTCTTAATATCCATAACTATAAAAATTGAAAATCCTTACAAACTTATAGCAAATTCCTTACAAACTTACACCCATAATCACAAAAAAAAAAAAAAAAAAAAAAAAAAAAAAAAAATGAAAATCCTTTCCAACAAAATCATAAAACACTACTGATCTTTTATATCAGATCCAAATAATTCAAACCCACCTAATGTAAACCCACTGTGTGAAAAATAAAAGCATAACAATATTCGAATTCAAGATCTCGGTTTTTTATGTTTCAAGAAAAGATCTTTGAAGATCTAGACAAACCCATCATCGATTTGAATAAAGGAAAACCTTACCCGTGACATTTGTTAAATCTCTGAGTCAAACCTATGAAACAAATCACAATAATAAATCAAACCATTTCGAGACCAAACCAAATATGATGGTGAGTAAAACAAAGGACCAAAGGGGTGACTTGGATAAAAGAATAAAGGGTTGATTTTGAAATTGTAAGTCGCCTACTGATTGAGATTGAGTTTCAAGATTTATGGAATGATATAAGTTAGGATTTTTGGAGGACATAAGTTAGTGTGGGTTTGGTGTGTTTTTGTGATTTTGATGATTCTAAGTTGTGAAAATGAGTGTCCAGATTCACAAATCATCGCTGCCGCTGCCATCTCCATAACCACCATTGTGATGCCCTTTCTACCGCCCTCGCGTGGGTTATTATTCGGTAAAGTAAAGCTAACAATAAGTTCTATTTATAAGCAAAGAACTTATTGACGATCAATGAATGTTTGTGTTATTGTTTGGAATATGAAAATAGAAGAAAAGCTAATGATAGATGATAGGGTAAATTATCATAGAAGACTGGAAGTGAAGAAAGAAGTTAAAGAATGTTTTGCAGATTTTGATTTGATGATGATATGAATAGAATATTTTAAAGTTGGGTTGAATTTTGTTTTAATATTTATTTTTTGAGTTAGGTTGAATTTTATTGTTGTTGTTGGAGTTTGATGATAGATGAATATGATATCATGGTGGTAATGGTTTACTGGAAATATAAGAGTGGGACCAAGTGTGTATTGCACATGTGGGAAAACAGTAAAGACTAATGACTAAATGACTAAAATGCCCTCATGTGGGTATCACATTGGAGCAGTTAACGAGCGTTAGTAAACGCCGTTAGAGGGAGGGACAAACGGTGCATAACGTTTCACACTTAAGGCCGAGTGGTGCAATTTTTTTGGTCAAAGGACCACCGGCTGCGGTCAACGGAAACCACAAGGACGAATGGTGTAGTTTACTCTTTTTTTTTCTTTTCTGTAAACAACTGACTCCTCCTAAACCAACCAGTCAACCGTGTGCAGTTGATAGGCCCACCTAGGATAAAGTGCAATGTTATATTAACCGTGGAAGTACAGGGAAATCCCCGGGTCGTTAAATCCCAATGAGATTGAAATTGTATTTTGAACGTTTGTGGAATAAGTGGCACTGAGGACAGTAACCAAAATGATTGGGGGAATGATTATACTACTGATTGCTTGTTATTTGAACAATTTATGGAATGATATAAATAACAGATATAAAAACAAAAGCACAAATTGGAAAATCAGATAACAGACATAGAAAAGTGGGTTTTAACAAATTACAAACTACAGGGGATGTAAGTGAAACTTTTTAAAACTTAAAATTAAAAGAAAATTTAAAGTGAAAATGAAATTATAAAAATGATTATTTTAATATTTAAATATTACTTATTTAATTAAAGCTATTTAAAATCTAATTTAAACCTAAGTTAAATTAACTAAAAATTATAAAGATTACAATTTAAACTGAAAACTTGCAAAAGTAATTTCTAAACCTTAAAAAGAACTTGAAGAAAGTATAAAAAATGAAAATAAATATTTTTGTCTTTTTATGAATTTTCTATTAATTAAAAACTATTTATTTTAATTAAACTAACTAAAATATTTTAAATTACTAATAGTACCTAAATGACTTAGAAAATTATGGAAAAATTTATAAAACTAATTAACCATCACAGGAATCCTAAAAAATTATAAAAAGTTACTAAAAATTATATTTAGGCTATTTTACTAATTAATTACTTATTAATTAATTTAAATCTAATTTAATTAAATTAAATAAGAAAATTGGAAAATGAACAGTAGAAATTATGAAACTATTTTCTAAAAGTCTTAACTAATTTATAAAACCTAGGAAAAATATAAAATTCTACTGTTGTTAATTAAAATTAAAGAAAACTATTTAATTACTAATATTACCTATTTAATTATTTAAATTATTTTTAAATCTAATAAATAGTAAACTGTTTAAGAAAAATCGAAGAAAATTATTATAAGTACTTAAAGGTAAAATGAATTTAAGAAAATTATAAAAATTATAAAGTGCTTATTAATAAGCTGAAAAAAAAATTGAAAGAGATAGATTCTATTAAATAGAAGCTATCACTAATTTTATGTTTGGTTTTTCTTGGTTTTTTTCTTTTATAGAACTATTACAATACTTAAAATATGAAACTTTTATAAAGACAACTAATTTGGAAAATCAGAAATAAGCACTGAGAGTGCTTATTAGCTTATACAGTTGACTAAGTTTGACCAAGCAAAGAAATAAGCTCAAATGAGCTTAAGTGAGGTCCACAAGGGTGGATTCTGGTACAAATGAGTTATGTGGACATGTTTAAGCAAGAATCATTCAAATAGGTTAGCTGAATAAGCCAAGAGACCAAAATAAGCACTTGCTTATTAAGAGTCTGAGTCAGAAATGGGACAGAGTTTTGAGGATGATTCAGGTGGGGTCGACAAGGGTTAAGGTCAAACTAATGATCAATTCTTGAAGCCTGCTAGGAGGGGGTTGGGAAAACCCAAAGTTGGACTATGGGACCCACTGAGCAGCTCAGAATCAGCCACCAAAGTGGTGGTGATGGTCTGTATAGCAGGGTAACTTATTAGGACTTGTCAAGTTTTGAATAAGCTACTATTAAGCCACACAGATCACAACAAGCACAATACTAATAATAAAAAGCATATATAAGCACAAGGGAACCAAATAAGCACACTTAATAAGCTAAAACAAGCACATAAGCTATTTGTCAAAACCTGAAATCCAAACAGGCCAAATGTGTAACTTTTGGACCCTCTGTGGGGTCCACAGAAATGACAGGGAGTTCAAAATGAAACTTGAACCTTAAATTTGATCAGGTCAGCTATAAAATAAGCCAATAAGCTAGGCTTATTGCTTATTAATGAAGTCTAGGTGAGACTTGGAAGTTGGGTGTCAAACCTGAGTACTTAGAAACAAAAAGCTAGTTGCAGCCCTACCTAATAAGCTAGTAAGCTTGAAATAAGACCTGATCTATCTAGATGGGTTGATTGGCTTTCCAAAAAGCCAATAAGCTAAGGGTGGGGTCCACTAATGAATCAGCTATGGTCTTTGGATTATTGGTGATTAAAACTGAGTACTCAGTGTACAAATCCAAATAAGACAAATTACAAAGGCTAAACAAGCTATCCTAATGAGCACTGAGATCCAATTTTCTTTCTAATCCTAAAAGATAAGCTAATAAGCTTTCTAAAAAGCTAAAGTACAGATCCTAGGGTTTTGTTTTGAGTCCTGGAGGGGGGTTGGAAATTTGACCAAAAACCAAAAGGTGCCCTGGTGCAAACCTTCTTTTGACCCTGCAGACTTTTGAACAAGCTTGTATAAGCTTCAATAAAAATCACAAAAATAAGCACTCCATGGATTTTAAAGATGAAGTGTGAGAGTATAAGATGTGAAAAGCTCAAGGTTTGAAAAGCACTACAAAATTCTTGAAAATTCCTTGAAAATTTGGTTTTCTACAACACTATGAATCTTTGACTTTTTGATTTTACTTCTAAGTTGACTTAAGTGAACTTTGATCTTGATTTCTTGACCGATATTGATTATTTAAGCTATATGGAGACTAAATTAAGCTAGGACATGCACTTGTGAGATAGAATGAAGCTTATGCCTTTCTAAATCCTTCACAGTTGGATTTTAAGCCAAATAATTGGTGATTTTGACTTTTAGGCTTATAACTAACTGAGACTTTGTTGTTTTGGTGATCTATAAGTTTGAGTATGATGTGAGAATACTAAGTGAGCAGTAATACTCACTGAGTCACTCAATACAGCTTAAATCCAAACACTACCTTAACAAACATACTTTGTGATTATCAAAGAAAATGATTGATTTGATCCTCAATTCTGTTGTCAATCCTTATATTATCATTATTAAAGATCAAATACACATGAAATAGTAAGAACACAACCTTTAAACTCAGAAATGACAAAGATGGTTTTTTAACTGTGAAAATGAAATTTCTAGCAATTATGGATTTCAACAAACAAGCAATTGATTTTAGGATAGATTATTATTAACTAACATTAAATAAACACAAATAAGCAAGATTGAGCACCTAAACAACAATAAAATAAGAAATGCTAAAAATGAAGATTTGAGCTTACAAAGTGCAATCCTGCTGAGACCAAAGAACAAGAACCAAGAACAATCCTATAGAATCTCCACAGATTCACTAACCCAAGGCAATCCAGAATTCACCCTGCTCCAACTATAAGATCATGAAACTTGCAACTTTGACTGTTTTTGTATTTTTGAGTTTTTTATAACTATATTATGTTTTAAGGTGTCTAAAAGCTTCAATGAGCTTCCTGGGAACTTATGTGATCCTAGGAGTCCAAATCATTAAATAGAAACAACAATTAAGCTAATGAGAATTTTTGAAATGAAAGTAAACTTGCATAAAATGAGAATTGAACTAAGGAACTGAAATTGAAACTGAAAATAGCTTTGATTATCACTGAGAATCTTAGAAATACAACTTGAAAGCTTAGAAATACAATGGAACTTTTAATTAACTAAGTACGAAATTGAGAAAATACAAATTATTCTAGATACTATGTCTTCTGCCTTCTCTTCCTTTTATAGGCTCACATTAGGGTTCCTTGGAGTATTCTGAGCATATCCCACTTGTAATCTTGGCCCTCCATGGCTCTGAAATGATCCTAGCCGTTTAAACGCTTTTGGCGCCAACAAGTCCTACACGTTTACTTGGGGCCAACGTTCTGTAATTAAAAAGTTTTGGTATGTTGTGGAGGTGTCAGGGGACAAAGGAGATAGTAGGAATGGGCTATGGTTCAAGTTGGAAGAAAAACAGGGAAAGTGGGATGGATTTGAGAAAAATATGGTGGAGAAGCATTTATTGATCACTGTTGGTGTTTGTGGAGGTGGCAAGGGTGAGGTGGAAGTAAATGATGAGTTGGAGAGGTGGTGATGTGGTGGAAAACCACCATGGTTTTGCTGAAGCAGATGTGGAGGAGGAGGAGGAGGAACAATGGAGGTGGTTTTGGTGGTTTTGGGGAAGTCAAACTGGGTCAAACCCCCGTTTTGATTATATTAAGGGTGTGGGCCGGTTTAGTTTTAGGCCTAGGGTAAAAGGGTGGGCTTGGGTATTGTTTTTGGATTGGATTAGGTTTGGTTTTGGGTTTAATAATAAAAAGGGTCCGGTTGGTTTATTTATTAACATAGGGACCAAATTTGTCATTTATGATTTTTGAGGGTGGGGATTTGACAACTTTTCAAAAGTACTAGCAATGGTAAAACTTGCCAAGTTTCAATAATATAAGGGTTACAGTTGACTTTTCCATTTTTTTTAACTTCCAAGGACCTTTTCTGCCAATCCCTCAAACTCCAGGGACCAAACATGTAATTTCTAAATTTGTTAAGGGTTGAACCTGTAATTTCTCCATAGTTATCATAAGGACCAATTATGCCATTTAAGAATAGTGCAAGGTTTACTTTTAATATTTTTCCATTTTCAAAACCTTAAGGACTATATTTGACATTTTTGAAATTTGAGGGACCAAAGTTTTAATTTTGCAATTTTTACTTTAAAGTAATTATTTTGACAACTTGTGAATCCCCAAGGACCTTTGATGATATTTTACATGTTTTGAAATAACCAGGGACTAATTTTGACAACTTTTGAAACTTGAGGGACTGAAACTGCCAATTATGCAAACTTTGTACGTTTTTCATTTGTTTTTACTTATTTTGCATTTGAAACATATATAACACACTTCTAAGATATTTTAAGTATTATGATGCATATTTGAGTGTTTTTGGATGTTTTGGCAGTTCAGATTGGTATAAAATGATGAGTATTTAGACACTCATCAACAACTAAAGTTGAAATGAAAGTAATAGTAATAAAGCTATTAACAGCTAAGATTAAACAAATTAAGAAAGTTATAAGACAAATTAAGCAATTTGAAATGATTGATAAGCTAAAAGATATAGAAGGAAACTGAAAACTTTTATTAAAACTTTAAGTAAACATTACAACAACTACACTAAATACATTCTAACGAAATTTTGACAGAGTTTCCCTAAGCTAAAAATTACACACCATAATGGCTACTAAGAACCTCTATATATAGGAGAGGAGTGAGGTGAGGCTCACGGATTGCCAAGCTGGCAATCTGTGTGAGTTTTGCTTGTTGATATCCTCTCAGAGCCGTGGGATTAACTCCAATCATTGCCTGATTGATTTCCTCCCTTGGATTGCATTTGATTATGCGTTCTAGCCAATTGATTGCTGCCACTTGTCCCTTTTTGTGTATCTTGGCTACTGACAAACTCCTGACATCACACTGACATTCTAGAAGCCTTCTGATTTGACGGTTGTACCCTTAATGACGGTAATTCAGATGGAATAGTAACTAGGATTCTTATTCCCTGGGTAATTTGGGAATTGGGGAAAAAGGGAAGCGGGGTTTATTTTTATTACTTGTTTGACAGAACTTTTGACCTTTGACCCTGTAAATACTATTATTGACTCGTGGGGTGTTGGGCATGGGCTTTTAAGAGTATTATTGGGCTTTTGGTTTTCATATTGGGTTAGATTTAATATTGGACCAAAACATTAAATGGGATTATTTTCAGATTTGTGGTAATAAAATCCACGGACCAATTTTGAATTTTATGAAACTTTGAGGACCTTTTCTGCCAATACTACAAAATTGAACTCCAAGGGTATAAATTGCCATCTTTAGATATTTAAGGATTGAATCTGACTTTTCTTCATAAATTTCCATGAAGGACTGAATGTGTCAATTCTTGAAAGTATAAGGACCAAATCTCCTCTTTCTTCAAACTTCTCACAAGGATCACTTTTGCACATATATGAAACTCTGAGGTCTTTATAAGCTCAAATTGATTTCCAGCTTGTCTTCCTGACTCTAACTACTCTCGTGCTCGTTTTTGCCGGATTTTTGTTGTTTTTCGTCTTTTTACGTTATATCCGTACCTGCACGATCACAAACATAAAAACACAAATTCTTTAGCATTTGTTAGCATAATTAGTCTATTTGGGTCAGTATTTGGCCATGAAAAGGTATGTGAATTAACACATACCGAAATCCCCCAGACTAAGGTATTGTCATGTCCTCACACAATGTGATCAATTCACGCTTTTGGGATAAATAATTTCATAACTCTTCCTACTAACTTTGTAAAGTAGCAAGGAGGTTCGAAAGAAGTAATAAAATCATTTATTCCCGCAAACGCTCCGTTTTCCAAAAATTTTCCTTTATTCCACTTTCACTTCTATTTTTGTATTTTTCATACTTCATACTTGTGACGGCTTGTTGAACTTTCATTATTTTGCAATAATTTTTAGGGTCAACGAGTAGAAACACTTCTTATTAAGAAGTGACCATACGGATAAAAATTGTCATCCTTGATTTTTCACGAGTCCCCAAACTAAGCGTACAAACAAGATCACAGCTTATCTACAAATTAGATGCTAACACTACTCATAATAGTTAGTTGTGGAAACTTCTTACTCCCATGCCCTAAGTTTTTGTATCTCAATATTTTATTTTTGTTGAGAAATGAATTGCTTCATATTTTCTCATTTCAATACTTTTTAGTCCGATAGTGACACCTAAGTTTAAATGATAAGTAGTTATCCATTTTCTCTTAAGAACCACTGCAATAGAAATTCGGTCCACATCAAGGAATTTGGGTATATACAATATCATAAATATAAGTTGCGGAGTACTACACGTGCACCTCATGTGTCCAATTCAGAATCATCCACATGCACCTCACGCGCCAACAACTTATTTACATTCAAACTCTTATTCGATACAACTTTTAACTTTCACTTTTTTCATTTTTCATTTTTTTCACTTTTCTCATATTTTTCATATTTTTCACTTTTTTCTTTCTTTATTTTTTTCTCATAACATCAATGGAAGCTTATCGGGTAGCTCCAAAACCACATACATAATCAACTTTTGACTTTTGATTTTTCACTTTTGCTCTTATTTTTGATGTTCATTGATATGTACTCAACTTCTAAAGCAAAGATTCTCTTAATAAAATAAAGAACTAAATATTATCCAAACCTAAATATCACTAATTAACCTAGAACATCTATTATATATCGGTGACGTATATTATGGGAGTAAAAAGCCACAAGTACCTCTCATGAGCTCTAAAGAGAACCACTACTCCACGTTTAGCATCTAACTTCTAAATAAACTCTATCATTTCTCGCTTTTCGCAATTTAAGATTCCAAATAATGAAACCAGTGAATACTTAGCCGATAATCTGTCACGCATATATAAAGTCAGTTACGGAAACTTGCAAATTCTATAAGAAGAATTCGCGTTTTCTAGCTCCTAATGTAAATGACTAACGAAAGCTGTTAAGCTGCGCATGTATAAAGTCAAGTACGGGAACTTGCAGATTCTTAAGAAAGAATTCGTATTTTATAGCTCCTTGTGTACAAAACTAGCACAAGCTTATATGATTATCATTGGTTAAGGGAACAGGCTAGGGCTCAACACGCCCAGTCAAGTCAAAATATTTATTCCTACTCTCCCCAGCAAGAAAGTCAACAAGGTGTCAAAACACTTATTCAAACTTATTATATGTTTGCACAACTTTTTCAACTTTTTCTCATTTTTTGTGTTTTTTCATGACTTTTTCATTAATTTTTCCTCAAAAATTTTGAAAATTTTCAATTTTTTCAATTTTTTTTTTTTTTTTTTTTTTATTTTTGGTGGAAAAATAGAGTTGCAAGAGTACACGACATTTGTAAAAAATGCAAGGTCAAATCGAATCGAAGATTCACCCTCCCCCAGACTAGAATTAAACATTGTCCTCAGTGTTTTGTGGGCTAAGGTAATCCTAATAAAATTCTAGGGCCGTTTATTAATTATGCCAAAGAAAACGTTAGTCGATAAGATTCACGGATATAGGATTTCCAATAGCACCGATGAATGAAACTCGAGTGGAGAGAAGATAACGAGCACGAGAGTCATCATAAATCGCGGACAATCCTAAACAAACATCACAAACAACCACGGAACACAAGAGTAGAAGAGGCACCCTCTCCTTACGTTAATCCTTAGAAATAAGAAAAATAAGAAGATGAAATTGGATAAGCATGGGTTGCCACCCACGAAGCGCTTGTTTTTGTTTACCGAGTCACATGAGCTTGACTAGATCCCCGAATTAATTCGTCCTTGGGGAAAAATCCGTGGAAAAACAATCTCACTCGTTTCATTCAAAATATTTGGATAAACATATGAATTGTTTGAAAGTTCCACCCCGAAGAGATAACCGATGGTATTCTAATAGTGAAAACTATTAGAAATGATACCAGGGACAAAAATAACATCCTCACTACCGATGGAATGACGGATAAGAGAAATCACACCAAATGTTACAAATGGAAAGAAAGTCATGATAACCATCATAAAAAACTCATCATCATCAAAAGAAAACTTCATAATTGTGAAATTATAAATCTTATCTTTCAAGCTCATTTTAAAAACTTTCCCGGGTGGGAGGGATGAGATAAAATTTTCATTAAAACTCTTATTTTTAAGAACACCACCCGGATCATGATCAATTTCATAATCAAAACTGAAACTTTCATATTTTGGATTAGAAAACTTTTCAAAATCATATTCAATCTTATCAAAACAAAATGACTCATACTCCGGAAGAGAGATAAAAGCATGAGAAGTGGTATTGCCACGACTCGTCTCTTCCGAGTGATCGATATCAAAATGAAAAGCTTCATAAGTCGGATAAGAAAAATTAGGACGATAAGTGGGATTGCCACAAATCTCCTCAGTCGTATCAAAGGAAAAACTCTCATAGTCGGGTAAAAATTCCTCGAGCTCGGGCTCCAGAGGATCGTCAATTATAAGCTCAATCTTTTTCTTAACTTTATCCGGAGGGATTGACGGTTCATCGTTCAACAAATTGTCAAGAAAAATAATATCTCCCTCCGAATCAAAGTAAAGTTCATCAATCTCAGAAATCGGAATCGTTTCAATAGCAAGGAATTCATCGACCTCTTCCCAAAAAGAATCATAAGCCTTAGTCGGAGGAAATGATGGGGAAGAGTCGGAGATGAAAGTTTTCACAAAATCATCAAAGGAATAATCACAAACATCAACGCTTTTAACGGAGTACTTCTTTGATTTCGAAGCATCGGCTTTAAAAATCATTATGTCATCATCATGTCGTAAAGTTAGAGTATCCTCAAAATGATCTACTAGGGCTTTTGCAGTTCGCTAAAACGGTCTCCCTAGTATTAGAGGAACTCTTGGATCGGCCTCAAAATTTACAACAACAAAATCTGCTGGAAAAGTACATGAATTCACACGAACAAAAACGTCTTCAGCAATTCCAACCGGATGAGTTATCGATCGATCAACAAGCTCTAAAGTCATTCTCGTCGGTTTAAGATCCACCATTCCAAGCTGTTCATAGATCGATAATGGCATAAGGTTAATACTTGCACCTGAATCAGCCAGGGCGTTGCAAACCTCTTGATCTTTCAACGAACAAGGAATGAGAAACTTTCCCGAATCTCCAAGCTTCTCGGGAAGCTTCTTGAGAAGAATCGCAGAGCATTGAGCATTTATCGGTGTTTCGGCTAATTCAAGCAATTTCTCTTTATTACTTATGAGATTTTTGAACGTTGAGGCAAATTTTGGCATGTACACAAGAGCATCCATAAAACTTATATCAAAGTGCAATTTTTGAAAAATATCCAGAATTTTTTCCATTTTTTTTTTAGATTTTGCACGGAGCTCTTCATCATTAAATCGTGATGGATATGGCAACTTTGACTTGTATTTCACATTGTTTTCAGAAACGACTTTTTCTTTATCTTTTGATGCTTGGACAACCGGAGGTTGGACGTTTTCAGCTCCTTCATTATTAATAGGAGGAATCGGGTCCTTTGTCGCCTCGATCTCACAATCCACTACCTAAGGCGGAGACGAAGAAGAAGAGGTAGTAGGAGCTGTGGGTCCATCATATTTAGCACCACTGCGAGTCGTGATCGCCTTAATCTCGCCCCTCGGGTTTGCGATCGTGTTGCTTGGAAGAGATGTAGTACCCGAACCCGAGGGTCGATCATTTAAACGCTTGTTAATATCACTAATTTGATTAGCAAATAACAGAGTTGATTCATCATATTTTGCCATAAAAGATTGTTGGTTTTGAAGTAATTGCTTAATCAAATCATCCGTGGGCGACGGATTTTGAATAACACCTTGATTTTGATTATTGTTGAAATTCTGCCCACGGTTTTGGAAATTACCATGATTTTGATTCCCATGATTAGCGTTCTGAAAATTCCAAGGGTTTCCTCAGTTTCCTTGGTTTTGAAAATTCCCTTGAGGCGGGCCTTGATTGTAATTACCTTGAAAACCCCGGTTTTGATTAAACCCTTGATTATGATTTTGAAAACCGTTATTAGCTCGACTCTGATTTTGATTTCCTTGATTATTACGATTCTGCACATTATGATTCTGGTTGACTTGATTAACTTGGTTTTGTTGTTCGAGAACGGGTGGTCCAAGATAATGAGTGGAACGGTAGCTGAGAAGATTTCGATCTCCTTGCGGTTGGTAACCGTTGTTACCCGTGTTTGCAGCATACACGTTTTCTTGAGCAAAGCCACCGGAGGCTGGGCACTCAAGGTATGAATGGGGACCACCACAAATCTCACAACCGGTATTAACCATACTAACTTGTGGGTTCTTAACTTGATTCGGCATCATTTGATACATTCTTAACATTGTTGTCGACAAATCATCAAGTTTCTTATTCATGGCGGCTAACTCGGGATTATGAGAGGAAGAAGAGTTTAGAGTCGCCGTCGATCTTATTGGCTCATTCCTCTCGGCCGAGGAATCCCAATAGTTGTAATGGGCCGTCATATTCTCGATTAGCTCGTAACAATCCTCAGGACGACGTTTCATGAACGTACCACCAGCTGTAGCATTGATCGTGTCCCGATGTCGTAAAGTCAAACCATTATAAAATGTATCAATGATAGTAACGAGAAGCATGTTATGGTTTAGACAACGATCAATGACAAGCTTGTAACATTCCCAAGCCTCGAATAAAGACTCTTCGGGAAGTCGTCGAAAATTGCTAATATCGTTTCTCAACTTCGTCACCATCGATGGTGGAAAATTCTTCGCCAGGAACTTTGATACCATTTCATTGAAAGTATGAATCGAGTTCCTGGGAAGACGATCAAACCAAGCGGTGGCATGATGCGTTAGAGAATAGGGGAAGAGAGAGACGGAGGGCGTCATCGGAGACCCCGTTTTGTTTCATATTTTGGGTGATGGTTTAAAATTTGTCGAGATGCTTGTTTGCATTGTCACCCGGTAATCCGTGAAATTGGCACGAATTTTGGACTTGTTGTATCATGTGGTGCTTAAGTCCAAAATCCGTAGCCTCAATATTTAGAGGGGCAATCGGGCCACCTCTACCATGCATTGTGGGTTGGCACAGCTCCTCCATCGTTCGGAGATCGGGAGCTGGCATGTGTTGGTTTTCGTATCCACCCACCGGAGGGTGTTGATTATTCAGATCCATTTCCACAACGTTAGGGAAATGGACACGGTGTGTGTGTCGAATTACCCTCTCGGGGTTTGACAAAGGTGATATAAGACTCTCAAAAGAAGAGCGGGTGTGCATACACCAAAAACAAAATCAAAAAGAAAAAGAAAAGAGAAAAGAAAATCTTTTTATTATTTTTTTTATCTCAAAAACTTTTTATTTCTTTTGTTTTTCTTTTTTATAAAACGTTACATTAATTGAAAACCGTTTCCTTCAAACCACTCGCAACGGGACGGGAAATAAGAGTGTTTCTCTCTTCAGCTAGCAATTTAATGTCTTAGCTTCCGTATTTCCCGCTTAATCGGTTGTAGTAATTTAAATAATCCGATAAACAATTAATTTCACGTTTTTGTTATATTGTGAGACTTTTTTGGTTTACAACGCCTCCCTTCCACGGGAGAGTCGAGGCTGTAACTTTATTATTATTTTTTTTGGTATTTTTGTAAACACTTTAGGAAAAGTGTTTTGAATTTTTGAATTTTTATATTTTTATAGAAATATATACAAAATAGAGGAAGGCCCATGAAAAGTCAAATCGAAGCTTGGAACGAGGAGAACGTCATGATAAAAAGACTACATTGGTTTACGTAACTTTCGAGCCCAAACGCTCTATCTTTTGAGTTATTCGTATTTTTATGTTTTCTTTCGGTTTATTGGACTTTTGTTTATGGGCTAGTTTTTGGCCCGTTTGTCTTTTGAGACTCATTTTGATTTTGTATGCATATTTAATAAGTCTATTGTAATAGTGGTTGATTAGTTTTTAATATATATGAAAAGTATATATTTGGCAGTTTTGCTAAAGATTGTCCAAATTATCGGAATTCTGTGAATCAAAGGGAATTGGAAGAGTTGTTCATGGCATTCCGTATGAATCAGCAGGTTCAATTTGTGTTATCTCTTTTTTTAGTCTTGGTCAGCCTCCCTTTGACTTGACATAGATCATCATTTTCCCGATCATAAGAGTCGACCTCTGATTGTGTGAAAATCAACTTATTATAGTATAGTAGTATAATATCGAAATGATCCGCGTGAAATACGGATCACCCGAGTCGTATCCAAGTGAAGGTGAACGGAATCAAGAATATTGATTCGTGAAAATCGTGAATTGAGAAGTGGTTAAAAAGAAAATAGTGATCAAGTAATTCAAGTATTAACAAACAAAGATGAATTATGCAAGAAGTACAAGCTATATATGCACCAAAGTTGAAAACGTAAAAACGGAAATTCAAACGCGTTCATTAAAACGTGACTTTTAACGAATAATGATCATACAAACGTGAAATAATTTTCTAAAAATCTTAAACTATTAAAATGAATTTCCAGAAAAAGAAAATTATTTTTTTGACTTTTCTTTTATTTTCTATGAATTTATTTTGATTTTTGTAATTTTAAATGAATTATAAATAAAGGAAAATAGAAAAATAAAGAGGAAAAATAAAAATTAAAATCTGAAAAATCTATATTATAGAAGAATTTTCTAAAATATTTTTGTATTTTTCACAGCTTATTCTGAATTTTTATGGATTTTTATTTATTAAAAACTATTTAAAAATGAATAAAATCAAAGGAAATTTAAGAAAAATTACAAAACTATTTGGAAAAATCTGGAAAAATTCCAGAAAATCTAAAATAATAAAAACAACTTGGAGAAAAATTTTGAAGTGAAAAGAAGCTGAAAAAGTGCTTATTTCAGTAAACTGCTTATTCATAAGTGCTTATTTTTAAGCACTTGTGAACAATTCTATGTGAAACTTTGGAAACTGATGAATTATGCTTATGAATGTTCAAATATACCAAACACAGATCAAAATAAGCTCAGATTTCCAGAAATGAAAGAAACAGATGATAAAGCTTAAGCAATAAGCTCATACAATAAGCAATGTAAGAGCAAACAGATCCAGAAGCCAAATTAAGATGCACAATACTAATTCTACTATCAATTGATGCTCAGGAACAATCACCAAACACTGATACAAGCTCAAATGCACACTAGCAGGCCACTATTTTAAACAGTTACTCTATCTCAACCTTGCTGAAACAATGATGCAATAAGCTAACAAGATAAGCTCTAATCTTCTTGCTTATGGGGGTGATGAGTGCTTATTCACTCATCCTTTTCAGGCCTTATTTCAGACCAAAAACACCAAATACTAACCAAAAATGCCAAGAGAATGCATGTTTTTGTATTTGTGTATGTGCAGGTACGGATATGAGAAAAAATGAACGAAAACAAAGCAAAACCGACAAAAACGAGCACGAGATTGGAAAAAGGTCAAAAGCCGGAGTCAGGGAAGCAAAATGACAAAAGAAAGCTCAAATTATCAATAGTAGTCCTCAGGAATTCAGAATATTGCATGATTAGTCCCTGGTCAAAGTTTGGTGAAATTGGCAATTTCGGTCCTTGTACTTTCAGAAAATGACAAAAATGATCCCTTGAAGAATATTTGAAGAAAAGTCAATATTGGTCCTTCATGAATTGAATCAAGTCAACAACGGCCCTTGGAAGTTAAATTTGAGTAATTACGGATTTAGTCCCTGAGTTTTGAGTTTGTACAAAATTGGTCCTTGTCATTTTATTTTAAAACCTTTAACACTAAAACCTAATCCACTAGTCCACATGTATTAGTCCATAAATAATAACCCAACATTAAAAACCCATCACCCTTTTTACATTAGCCCAGCCCACCACCCTCCATTTTAACCCGATCCCACAAAAGCCCTATAATCCTCGGTCAAACTTAATCCCATATAACCGGTCAAACAATAAATAAAAACTACCCCATACCATTTTTTTTACCCGCCCCCCAAATCTCTCCCTCACAACCCAGAAAACAACTGTACTAGGAACCCTAGTTTACCCTCCCCTCATAATTACCACAATTGGTAATAATTACCAATCATGAGAGCTTCTAGAAGGACAGGCATACGTCAGGGAATGTCAGAGATTATGACACATGGGCTAATCACAAGGAACACGGAGGATTAGTCTCAATCACTAAATCAATCCAAGGGTCATAAATCAAGGGGAGTGTCTGGATTTAATCCAAGGGTATAGAATGGCTCAGAAGAAGCACAAGGTTGTGGATTGCCAGCCTGGACATCCAAGACTTCATCTCTCAGCTCAGCTATAAAAAGCCCTCTCCTCACCTCATGATAGTCGTCCGATTTTTCATGTATTTAGAAAAGTTTTTGACCACTTTTTATTCCTGTCATTTTAATTTTCATTGTAATTTCAAATTCAAGCTTTGTACTCAATTTATGTTTTAATGAAATTCAAGTTTTCCATTTAAATGCTTGTCAGTTTAATCTTCTGCAATTTAAATTTTGTTTTGTTATTTTCATAAACTCTTCTATTACTGTTTCATTTGAGTAGTGGAAATTGTTTGTTTGTTATTCATTGTTCAAAAGAAAAAAAAAACATCAAGTACTGTTTCAGCTTATTGTGGAGTTTAAGGGCAGCCATTTGGAGCTTTTGGCCTGTCTCAAAGACAGGCTGTGAGGGAGCATCCTTCTGTTTGGCTGAGGGATGAGTTGTGAGTTTTCCATATTTCAATTTCTGTTATTCTCTTTTATTTGTTTCAAGTTACTGTTTCATTAGTATAACTCTGCTACTATAGTTTAGATCTGTTGAGTTGTGATTATTTCTGTTCATTATTGATAGTTTAATTGTATACTCTGCTTATTTGTCATCTCATCAGTTGAGTGGTTTGTTTGCTTTTGCTTCATTTATTGAATCTGTCATAACAGTTGATTTGTGCTTCTGTGATTTTGTTTGAGTTTGAGTTTTACCATTTTGTTTCTAGTTTATTAAATCTATATCTTAGTTGTTAGGGTGATTGACAGTTCATTTCTCCATAATTACTTTGTAGGATCTGTTACTATAAGAGGACATTTGGAGTTAGATTTAGGATAATTAGTTGCATTTAGGATTCATACTGTTGGTTCAGGGGTGTTTGGTTTAGGTTAGAATCATATGTTCTTATTGGTTGATTATTGATTCACTGTTGCATCAGATAGGGGGTGTTTGGGTTAAGTTAGAATTACATGCTCTTGTTGGTATTTGACTAATGATGCTGCTCAGTCAAGTCATTTAGGCATTAGGCAAGGTAAATTGAGAATAAAAATAATAGGTTACTTAGCAAAAGTCAAAGTTAGCTAAATACTTAATTATTACCTGCTTAACTTCATATCTGTTCTTGCTACTTAGTTTTTAGTTGCATCTTATGTTTGCATAAGCATGGTTAGGGGTTAAACATGATTAGTGTATACTTAGGGTAAGATCTCAGCTACTCAAATTGGGTTTAGTCAAAGTTTAGGTGGATTTAAAAAGTCAAATTTGAAGGATATCCTGTCCCAACACCAGCTGATCTGAGGCTTATTTAGGAACCAATTAGGTAGTATAAATTAGAGCTTATCCCATTTTTAGATAATTTGTAGTATAGAGTTTCAGTTTCTGCCTTTAAATCTCACTTTTTAGCTTATTAGGTAACTCAAATTGAGCTGCAAACTGGTTGCTTGAGCTTGTGTATCTGTTTATAAGTGTCACCTGTTAGGCTGCTATTCATCTTAATTCTTGGTGTTTATTTGGCCTTCTAAAGTTGTACTGAGCTTATTTCAATGTGCTTAAGCTGTATGTTGAGATTTATGCTTATTGGTTTAGAATCTGCTTATTGTACAATCTGCTTATTGGACCTATTCTGTTCCATTGCTGTATTTCTGGGTTCATATTGGCCTGAGTATGTTTCATTAAGCTTCTCTAAGTCCAAAAATACATTGGGTAAAGGTTTGGTCAACTTTTGGTCAAAGGGCTTATTAATAAGCACTTCAAAATAAGCAGTTTTCAAGCTAATCAGCAGTTACCTAGCTTATTTTTCTTTCAAAATTTTTTCTCAAGTTTATTTTAATATTTTAGATTTTCTGTAATTTTTTCACATTTTTCTGAGTTCATTTACTATTTTTTCTATTTTATTTTCATTTTTAATCATTTTTAATTACTTTTTAATTACTGAAAAATCCAAAAAAATCAGAAAAAGCCAAGAAAAATCCAAAAATATTTTTAAAATTTATTTTCATTTATTTTAGAATTTTAGAAATTTATTTTGTATTTTTCTCATTTATTTTGAGTTTATTTTGAATTTTTAATTAGATTTTATAGTTTTTAATTCCCAAAAATTACATAAAAAGCCAAAAAAATTAGTTTTTAGTTTTAAAATTTCTTTTTAGTTATTTTATAATTTTCAAAATTTAATTTTCATTTTTCTCACTTTATTTTCATTTTCTTTTAATTTTTAATTAATTTAATTAGTTTTTAATTCATAAAAAATAAACAAAAAGTCAAAAAAATATTTTTCTTTTTCTCAAAATTTTATTTTATCATTTTTAATTTTTGAAATTTATTTCCAAGTCCGTAGGAGTAGTGTAGCTTAAAAGTCGCGTTTTATTTCGTTCGTTAACGTTTATTTTCCGTTTTAGCTTTTCGATTCTACGTTACGTTTTAAGTTTCCTTATTTGATTTACGTTCTTAGTTAGTTATTTGTGCTTCATTTACTTATTCATTAGTATAATCTCACAAAATCACTTTTTACCATTTTCACGACACGTTTCACGATTCGGGAATTAAGAATTCCATTCACACCTTCGTTGGGACACGACCCGGGGAAATACTTTCCTAAGCATTTCTTCGGTAAAACAATCACTATACTAATAAGACTATATCAGGGGGCAAAAGATTAAGAGCACAACTGAGATTCCAATTCAACTCACAACTATATAATGCTCTGAAATCAACCAAATGCAGCAGCCTGTACAACTACATTCAATGTAACAGTTGACTAAACTTTTGCTATAATACTTTTACTAAAGTGAATTTAAGCAGCTAAGTTCTACAACTGAAGTGATGTATTATGCTATTACTAGTCTAGTTTAGGCTATCTCTAAGTGTATTACAACTATGAGCAAAATTTCACTATCAAAAAATTCCTAAATCTAACTGTGTATGCAACTAATTCTACTTTGACTTTTTAAGCATTATATTACTGATTTTAATAGTTCAAAACTCTATCTCTACACTAGATTAAGCTTTGTGAAACTGAAATCAAGTTATTCAAGTTGAACCTCACTCAATATCAGTATCATCCAAACACCCTCTATTAGTAACACTTTACAATAAATTCTACTCAACTATTAATCCAATTCAATCCACACTTCAAATATCAAAATCTCTAATGATCAGTGATGCTGTAGTGAGACTAGAACCATAGATCTCAGTTGTATAATAGCCACAAGCAACTCAGAATTTCAGATCCACATTATGACAGTTGAAATTCAGTTCCTCAAAAATGTTAACACAACTCCACAACTCATTCAATTCCACTACAATAACACTCAATATAGAAATGTAACAGTGAATAGCAAACGGACCAATTCAACAATGAAACAACTAAGATCCTCAACAAACAGAATATCAAATAAACTAAACTCACATAGATTCAATCAACAATAATCAAACAACTATACTAATTACAAATTCAGATCTACAATTATGAATAAACTAATACTAAATCAATCACTATCTAAGCTAATGACAACAATCTCAACAACAATGATCAATGGAACAGTAAACTCAATTCAAATTAGAAAATGAGACTTACAATTCTCTTCCTCCTCAGCACAAATTGAGGAGGTTCACTTAGCTTTCCTATCTCTAGGATAGGCAGGACCTTCCCTTTCTGTCCAACCTTATCCAACTTCACTACAAGTTCAATAATCTAAAACCTTTGACTATAGTTGACTGATTGAGATCACTTGTGATATTGAAATGAAACTGATATACAACAAGCTACAAAGCTTGTGTATATAGCTTATAAGCTGATGCAGCTTATTTGAGACTTAACAAAACTAATTTGAAACATTTTTTAATTTTTTTTATAATTTTCTGATTTTTATTTATTTATTTTTTCTTTTCTGTAAACAACTAAAGTTGAAATGAAAGTAATAGTAATAAAGGTATTAACAGCTAAGATTAAACAGATTAAGAAAGTTATATCACAAATTAAGCAATTTGAAATGATTGATAAGCTAAAAGATATAGAAGGAAACTAAAAACTTTTATTAAAACTTTAAGTAAACATTACAACAACTACACAAAATACATTCTAATGAAATTTTGACAGAGTTTCCCTAAGCTAAAAATTACACACCATAATGGCTACTAAGAACCTCTATATATAGGAGAGGAGTGAGGTGAGGCTCACGGATTGCCAAGCTGGCAATCCGTGTGAGTTGTGCTTGTTGATATCCTCTCAGAGCCATGAGATTAACTAAAATCTTTGCCTGATTGATTTCCACCCTTGGATTGCATTTGATGATGCGTTCTAGCCAATTGATTGTGGGCACTTGTCCCTTTTTGTGTTTCTTGGCTACTAACAAACTCCTGACATCACACTGACATTCTAGAAGCCTTCTGATTTTACGGTTGTACCCTTAATGACGGTAATTTAGATGGAATAGTAACTAGGGTTCTTATTCCCTGGGTAATTTGGGAATTGGGGAAAAAGGGAAGGGGGTTTATTTTTATTACTTGTTTGGCCGAACTTTTGACCTTTGACCCTGTAAATACTATTATTGACTCGTGGGGTGTTGGGCATGGGCTTTTAAGAGTATGATTGGGCTTTTGGTTTTCATATTGGATTGGATTTAATATTGGACCAAAACATTAAGTGGGATTATTTTCAGATTTGTGGTAATAAAATCCAAGGACCAATTTTGAATTTTATGAAACTTTGAGGACCTTTTCTGCCAACACTACAAAACTGAACTCCAAGGGTATAAATTGCCATCTTTAGATATTTAAGGATTGAATCTGACTTTTCTTCATAAATTTCCATGAAGGACTGAATGTGTCAATTCTTGAAAGTATAAGGACCAAATCTGCACTTTCTTCAAACTTCTCACAAGGATCACTTTTGCACATATATCAAACTCTGAGGTCTTTATAAGCTCAAATTGATTTCTAGCTTGACTTCCTGACTCATTCTACTCTCGTGCTCGTTTTTGTCGGATTTTTGTTGTTTTTCGTCTTTTTGCGATATATCCGTGCCTGCACGATCACAAACATAAAAACAAACATTCTTTGGCATTTGTTAGCATAATTAGTCTATTTGGGTCGGTATTTGGCCATGAAAAGGTATGTGAATTAACACATACCAACCTCCTTTATTGAAGTTTGAGATTATGTGTGAAACAATTCTTGATGTTGCAAAAACAACTCTTTTGAAGGTTGATGTTGTCATGTAATATGTACAGTAGTATGTAACTATTTTAGTATTGTGCATTTCGTATGTGTGACCTGTTTTAGGTTCATAAAGTTATGAAGTTTTTTTCGCTATAGATGGGTGTACAAACTAAATACCCAATTAAAATATGTATGCATTTATTAAACTTCTCTAAATACTGTCGTGAACAATGTTCACCAATTTGCAAGTAGTCATCAAACGCATCAGGTGTAGAACCGTACGCCAATTGGAAGATGGTAGATGTGCACTTCAAAAGAGGACCAATACTTAAACGACCGTAGCATCGTAACATTGTCTAAAAAAATTAAAGTACTCGGGAATAGGTCGAACATCATAGCTTAAGATATTGTTGAATATTTTATTAAAAAGTGTAGGACTCATACGATACATTCGCTTAAACTGCTCTTCCGTATACTTAGGTGGAGTGTCACCGCTGCCAAAATAGTCGTTGATTAAACATCGTTCCTCCTCTTCTCGTTCACGTGGTATGTATGCCCTCGTCCTCTTAATAGCCGATCCCGATCCCCCGGCTTCTTGATCACACAAATCTAGAAATTGTTCATATGCCGTATAACCCTGGATATATCGATCCGGGTCATTTTGAAAATAAACATCATAATGATCGTAGGTGGAGAAGTTGTTTAGATTGTTTGGATCCATAGTTGAAAGAAAATTAAGTATTATTGAAGTAGAAATTAAATTGGAAGAGTTTGTGAAAAATGATATAATAAAAGAGGTATTTGTAGAAATTTTAGGGGTAAAATTTTTGAAAATGTGTGCATTTCGGCTATATAGCCATTACAAACATTCAAAAAACTACACAACTAGCCGTTGTTTTTTATTTTATTTTTTTTGATTTTTTTATTTTTTTTTTCTTTTTCTTTTTTTTAAGAAAAAAAGGAAAAGAGAATTGCGTCGACTTGCAAATATCGCGCAACAACCTTTGACGCGAGTCTTGCAATCGTGCGCCGTTCTCCAATTTGGGCCGGTGGGTTTGGCGCCATCAATGACTCGACAGTACCTTTCCCTCTTAGAAAAATACATGTGTTTGATTCGCCTCAAACGGTCAGATAATTATTGGTCAGCCACTTGTGAATGGTCAACCGTAAAAGTCAAACAGCTGAGGCAAATGCTTCTGTGGAATACAGTGTTTCCCCGGGTCGTAATGTCCCAACGAGGTGTGCAATGTTTTATTAGAAACGAATCTGTGATTAGTGAATGTGAACAGGAAAGGTATGAAAGTGTGTGTGTGATTACACTAGGGTTTTATAACTTAAAATAACTTAGGTAAACTATTAGAACGATTACGTAAAACCTAGATATCTAAAACGTTAAAACGTACACCAAATTAAAATCAGATGCAATTGCGTACTGAGAAAAAGGTGAGTTTTAAGAAAAATAAACTACAAGGGTTAAAAATGAAAATTCTGTAAACTTTAAACTTAAAAGAAAATTAAATTAAAAAGAAAATTATTTTTTAGATTATTTTATTATTTAATATTAATTATTTAATTAAAAACTTATTTAACTATTTAATTAAAACTAAGTTAAATAAAAACTAAAAATAGTTAACACTACAAATTAAACTAAAAACTTGTAAAAATAATTTCTAAACTTAAAAATGAACTTGAAGAAAGTATAAAAAATAAAAATAAATATTTTTGTCTTTTTATGGATTTTCTATTAATTAAAAACTATTTATCTTAATTAAACTATTTAAACTATTTTAAATTACAAATAATACTAAAATGACTTAGAAAATTATGAAAAAATTTATAAAACTATTTTATAACATATAAAAGCTAGGAAAAATATAAAAACTAGGTGTTACCTTATAAAAATTAATTATGCTATTTAAAACTTATTTATTAATTAATTACTAATAAAAATATTATTAATTATAATAAATACTAAATTACAAAATAAAAATCTGAGAAAATTATTAAAAATACTTTAACCTAAAAGGAAATTATTAAAAATATAAAAACACAACTTACTTAATAAAAATCTAAAAATGAAAATTAAAATTAAATTATATTAAATAGAAACTATCACTTATTTTTATATTGTTTTTTTCTTGAATTTTCTTTTACAAATCTATTTTATATCTAAATATAACTAACTTTTGTGAAAACAATTATTTTATAACTTATTAATAAGCACTGTGGGGGCTTATTACCTCCACATTTGACTTTAGTTGACTGAATAAGCAAATAAGCTCAACTGAGCTTATGTGGGGCCCACTATGGATAATTCAGGTTCCAATGAGTTAAGTAAACTTGTTAAAGTAAGAATAAGCAATTGGGGTTAACTGAATAAGCCAATAAGCCACAATAAGCACTTGGGGTACTCAGAATAAGCTAATTTATCAAAATAAGCACTTTGCCAAAACAAAACCAACTCAGAAAAGGGACAAACTTATGTAGCTAAATTAGGTGGGACCCACAGAGTTTCAGGTCAAACCTAAGGTCAAATAATGATCCCTGGTAGGAGGGGGTTCTAAGGAACTAAATTGGAGGTGTGGGGCCCACTATGGTGGTCACAAATCACCACCAAAGTGGTGGTGGTGAACTGAACTGCTGATGCAGGGGAAGTGTCTTCCCTGCAAGTGAGTTTGAGGGTGAGTGGGGCCCAGGGGAAAAATGCTAAAAATATAAGCTATGTGGGATTCCAAAGTTGAGGTGGTAGTCTATTACCACAACAAATTTCAGATTCTAAATCTTATTACACAAATCTAGAAAAATCTCACAAGATTTGAGATTTTCTGAGAATGGAAATTTGACTTTTGATAGAACTTTGCTAGTTTGACTTTCTTGAACTTTAAATCTAATTTAACTACTGATTATGATGTTCTAAGCTAAAATAAGGTTATCTAAAGTTAAAACAACAACTTTTGAACACACAATGATGATTATGGACTCTAACTCAAAACAGTTAACTGTGTGAGATGCTTGGAAAGAGTTTTTGACTTTTTCAAGAATACACACTGGGTTTTATGCTTGATTAGGCCTATTTAGACTTGAACTAACAACATGCAATAGCAAACAACAACAATAACAGCCATGAGCATGGCTTACACAGATAATCCAAACACTCCTTTAACTTCATCAATTATTGATTTTCAAAGCTAATGATGAATTTAAGCCACAACACAGATTCCTAATACTATTTTATGATTATGTAAGAATAATTGAGCAGAAATCAACCACACCACAAGCATAAAATACAAGTTTGTCAAATTTGTGTTTTTAACTGTGAGATTTTTGATTTTTAAGTAGTTATGAAATCTGATGAACAAGAAAACTATATTATGCTAGATTACAACTAATAAACAATATAGGAACCTAAAAACATAAAGATTGAAACAAATTAAGCAATAGAACAGTTATATGCTAAGTTGAGCAAAAATGCTTACAAGGTGAAACAAGCTGAGAGTTTAGAACCATGGACCAAATACCAACCTAACAGCTTCCCAAAAAGCTACTAAACCAAGATCAATCCATAATTCAATCTGCTCCAAGCTTCTTCTTTGATTTCCACAAATTTTTGATTTATTTTCTATTTTATTGATTTTTCTTGAATTTTTGAATTTAACTACTAAACTGAATTATAAGATATCTAGAAGCTTTTAAAAACTTTGTCAGAGCTTATATGAGCCTAAGAATATCTTAATAATCAACTGCAAACAACATTCATCAAACTTGAGATTTCTTGAAATAAGAGAAAATTACATAAACTTGGATAAGAACTGAGACTTGAAATTAATTATTGCAAAAGTTTAAAGATACATTAAAACAACTTAATTGATTACTCAGAAGCTTTAAATTACACTAAGAAGATGAAATTACACTATTCGACACTACTTTAACTAAAACTAATCTAATACACTTCATCTCTGCTTATTTTCTTCTTTATAGCAACTTCCAGGCTTTGTGGGACCCACAAAACCATTTCCCACCAAATCAGAGCCCTTGAAATGGCCAAAGTCATCTCCACCGTTTAAAAATTGTAACTTGGCGCCAAAGTTTCCATAGGGTAACGTGGAGGGTTTTACGGGCATTAAATGGGTTTGGGAGGTTGTGTGAGGTGGAGAGACAGGTGGGAGATTGTTTGGAGGCCAAGTTGTGGTGAAACCAGAGAGGTGGAAGTGGTTTTGGTGGTCTGTGGTGAGGGGTGGTATTGGAGGGAAAGGGTAGTTTGGGAGTGGTGGTGTTTGACCAAACGGGTTGACCCCGTTTTTATTAAAGGGTGGGTTTGGTTTGTACTTGGGCTTGATTCAGATGGGCTTGGACAAAAGGGTAGGGAGTGGGCTGTTGTGTTTGGATTGGACTAGGTATTTTGGTTTAATAATATAAGGAGTCCGTTTGGTTTTAGGAATTACACAAGGACCAATTTTGTAATTTAGGTAAAGTTGAGGGGCTGTTGTGGCATTTTTACAATTTTATCACAAGGGTCATAATTGCCATATGTGAATAGTACAAGGGTATATTTGATAATTTTCACTTTTAAATACCCGGGGACTATTTTTGCCAAACTGTGAAACTTGAGGGACCAATTATGTAAATTCACCAAACTTCACACCAAGGATCATTCCTGCAAAATATTATTAGTACAAGGACCAAAATTGATTTTTCTCAAAGTTTTTACATCCCAGGGACCATTTATGTCAATTTCCAAAGTATAGGGACTAAACTTGTAATTTTGTGAAACTTTGCACCAAAGGACTAAATATGTAACTTTATGATTTAAAAAGGACCTTTGATGACTTTTTCATGTTTTTAGAATAACCAGGGACTAGTTTTGACAACTTTTGAAACTTGAGGGACTGAAACTGCCAATTATGCAAACTTTGTACGTTTTTCATCTGTTTTTGCATATTTTGCATTTGAAACATATAAAACACACTTCTAAGATATTTTAAGTATTTTGATGCATATTTGAGTGTTTTTGTATGTTTTGGCAGCTCAGATTGGTATAAAATGATGAGTATTTAGACACTCATCAATCCCCCACACTAAACTATTGCTAGTCCCTAGCAATCTTTTGAGAAAAACTTAATGGATTTGAAAAACTCTTTACCAAAAGCCATCACTTCTGGAGTAGCCAGGTGTAAGAACTGTGGTACACCTGATAACCGTGTGATTTTGAGCAAACCAACAGCTGTCAACGGATTTGATTAGTCTTTACCAAAAGCCGTTTGCTTCTGGACTAGTCAACTCTTGATGGAATAGTCAACATCTTGGTGAGCTGATTACCAATTATGGTTTTTCCACGGCCTTTACCACAAGCCATAATCTTGCGGTCTAGCCAACTCATTCGCTTTATGGGATATGGCGAGTTGAGGAACCATACAATTTTTTGGCAAATTGCAAGCCATAAACGGGTTTGAGATATCTTTACCAAGAGCCGTTTGCTCCTGGATTAGCCAATCCTTATGTGGGTTAGACATGGCGGACTGATAACCATTTATTGCGTTCTAAGTGAGAAAAAATTTTAAAATTTGGGCTAAAATGGGGGTTCTTGATGGAACATGTGTTTAAATTCGTTAGAATAACGAATCTCCCCCCACACTTAGAACTGAATATTGTCCTCAATATTCAAAGTACCGGGTGTTAAACCAACACTTAGAACGTAAGAAGAAAATACTCTATAGCCTTTATTTAAGTTTATGTACACACATTTTTTTTTTTTGGTGAGGATATATACATATATACAACATGTGGGTTAGTATTTCCCCCACACTTAGGGTGAAAACCCTAAGTACATGCTACTGTTTTTATTTACCGAGTCGCTAGCTTGACTCGACCCTGAATTTATTTGTCCATGGGGAAGTATGATGTGGAAGAGACAATCTGCATCGGACTTTCATTCAAGATATTTGGATAAACATTTGAAGCACGTGAAAGTTCCACTCCGATGAAATAAGTACCCGGCTCATAATTTATAAATGAGAATGCCGGGGTCAAAGATAATGTCCTCACTCCCGAAAGAGTGAAGAACAGGATAGGGAACAGAATATATGAAGAAAAGAAAGAAAGTCATAATGAAAATCATAACTAACTCCTCATCATCAATAGGAGAATTCATTGTTTCATGAATCTCCTCTTTTAAGCTCGTTTGATCAAGACATATTATGGGTATGTCTAGATCAAAATAGAAAGTATCATACTCCGGAGGAGATATGATATGAGTGAGTTCAAAGGAGAACTCCTCGTAAAGAGAATCATTCACAAGATGTAAATCTATGAACTCATGTTCCGTTGTGGACTCATCACAATCCTCATTCTGAATATCAAAGAGTGGATTCTCAGAAATCAAAGTGAATTCGGATTCGAATTCATATAGAGGATTGGTGAGAGTAGTCTCGACTGCTTCGGGAACAAAGTGATTATCATTCTCTTCTTCTAAGCTAACTAGCTCAGAAGGTAATCCTTTCACATGACTGATGTCTCCAGAAGATAAAGAATTTTCATCAGCATGTGAAGTACTAAGCTCGATGTTGGGATTAGAGTTTAAAATTTTCAGTTTCTCCCATATTGGCTTCGAAGTCAAAGAGATCATCATTACTTCCAGATAGAAGTGGAATGATGTGAGTGAGTTCCTCTGTGAAATCCTCAAGAAGAGGATCAACATCAGAATGAGGCAGTGATGCCTCAACATACTCAATGTCTCCATAAGATATACAATCATTACTGGAATCAGAGACATTCTCAATTTGATCATTTGGATTATCAGGGGGGGTAGGAATATCACACATATGATCAATAATTCCCTGTGACTCTCTTGGGATTGGGACAAGGTTCTCAACACTAGACTTTATGAATTCGTCAGATTCCTTTGCAGGAATTGTGTCAAGATGCTCGTCCCCCATGCTCAGAGAGTGAGTGGGAACCTCGGGCGTGATAACAGTAGACTCAGGGAGTTGAGAAGGACTAGCAGTAATGGATTCTACAAGTTCCATTATTTCTACTGCTGGTGATTCAGTTATATTCTTTTCTCCCTGTATTTCCATGGAAGGAGTCTCAACTGATGAACTTGATGAGGTATCATCACTTTCATCATCTTCATCGAGAAGAGCAGCATTTTGAAATTTGGTACGTGTTATAGCTGCTTGTTCTAAGACTAGTAATTCTTCCATGCTTCTTTCATCTCTAGCAGCATGTTCTTCAGCAAGTAATTCCGTGATAGATTTATCACGAGAATATGGAATGAGTGGAGACTGTGGGGGTGGTAATGTGTCAAAACCGGATGTGTTAGAACTAGAACAATGTTCAGGTTTATAATACGGTTGACATTGGAAATCATCATGAGGACCCCCACAATGTACACAAGAAAAACTTGGTGCATTGTGAAACGAAATATTAGCCAACTCCTCCTTAAGGTCTTTAAGTTTTTCAAGAACCTCTAGACAAGGGTCTTGCTGGTTTTGAGGAGTTGCTTGGTTCATTTGGTACTGTGGAGGTGGATCTTGAAACGAATAGTTGTAATCGTTACAAGGAAATGGATTCCTTGTTTGACAATCAGAGCTAAAGTGTGGATCTCCACAGTACTCACAACAGTAAAACTATTGAGTCTGGCTTGGTGTATTTTGATACGAAGCATCATTGAGATTTGGATAATATAATTCTTGCTCGTATGAATGTGATGGGTAGTTGGAAAAATTTGAGGAGTCGTTGAATGAGCTTTGATTAGGATCATAAGCAAATGAATTACTTGATCCACAAAACAAACAACTCCCGTCTCGAATATCATTACCACATTGTTCACATGTACACCAACGACATGGAAAACCGAAAAGCGGCTCACCACAACCGACACAAGGAACAAAATCTGGAGGTGGGACAAGTGGTGTGCTATGAGAGCTAGAAATTTCCACCACTTCCGTTATGGTCTCAGGTTTTTGTTTTTGATAAATGTGAAGATTAGGCAAATCGTTCTTTTTAGTTACTGCCCTAAGCTCTGTACGTTTGCTTGACAAACTTTTAACCGTAAACCGTGAAAGGTTAGGATCAATTGTGAGCTTAGATTTTTGGACAACCGTAGGTTGGACGTAATTAGCACTTCCATAGTCAGAGGAAAGTACAGGGTCCTTTGTCACCCCGGTTTCTCGTTCCATTTCCCTCACTGGAGAGGGAATATGAATCGATGGTCCATCATAATCAACACGACATCTCGATATCTTTGACAAGGCAATAAGTTTTTCGATGTTGCTCTCATAGGCCTTTTGTTCAAAGAAATCGTCATCGAGAGATGCCATTAGAATCAATTATGGGACAAGTGGAAGAAGGTAGAATCAAAATGATAGAGGGTAAAGGGATGAATATTTTTGGTATTTTTGAAAATTTTTGTAGTACTAATAAGAAGGAAAATGTTTTTGGTTTTTTGTGTTCGTTGAAAACTGATTTTAAAAAGTTTTCGGGAACTGTTTTTGGTTTTATATGATAATAGTCTGAACAAGGAAGGATAAATATACAATGAGCGTGTATTCAGGTTCACTAATACGCAAAATCGTTTAGAATAAGCGCACAACCTCCCCGGCAGCGGCGCCAAATTTTGATTCGCCTCAAACGGTCAGATAATTATTGGTCAGCCACTTGTGAATGGTCAACCGTAAAAGTCAAACAGCTGAGGCAAATGCTTCCGTGGAATACAGTGTTTCCCCGGGTCGTAATGTCCCAACGAGGTGTGCGATGTTTTATTAGAAACGAATCTGTGATTAGTGAATGTGAACAGGAAAGGTATGAAAGTGTGTGTGTGATTACACTAGGGTTTTATAACTTAAAATAACTTAGGTAAACTATTAGAACGATTACGTAAAACCTAGATATCTAAAACGTTAAAACGTACACCAAATTAAAATCAGACGCGATTGCGTACTGAGAAAAAGGTGAGTTTTAAGAAAAATAAACTACAAGGGTTAAAAATGAAAATTCTGTAAACTTTAAACTTAAAAGAAAATTAAATTAAAAAGAAAATTATTTTTTAGATTATTTTATTATTTAATATTAATTATTTAATTAAAAACTTATTTAACTATTTAATTAAAACTAAGTTAAATAAAAACTAAAAATAGTTAACACTACAAATTAAACTAAAAACTTGTAAAAATAATTTCTAAACTTAAAAATGAACTTGAAGAAAGTATAAAAAATAAAAATAAATATTTTTGTCTTTTTATGGATTTTCTATTAATTAAAAACTATTTATCTTAATTAAACTATTTAAACTATTTTAAATTACAAATAATACTAAAATGACTTAGAAAATTATGAAAAAATTTATAAAACTATTTTATAACATATAAAAGCTAGGAAAAATATAAAAACTAGGTGTTACCTTATAAAAATTAATTATGCTATTTAAAACTTATTTATTAATTAATCACTAATAAAAATATTATTAATTATAATAAATACTAAATTACAAAATAAAAATCTGAGAAAATTATTAAAAATACTTTAACCTAAAAGGAAATTATTAAAAATATAAAAACACAACTTACTTAAAAAAATCTAAAAATGAAAATTAAAATTAAATTATATTAAATAGAAACTATCACTTATTTTTATATTGTTTTTTTCTTGAATTTTCTTTTACAAATCTATTTTATATCTAAATATAACTAACTTTTGTGAAAACAATTATTTTATAACTTATTAATAAGCACTGTGGGGGCTTATTACCTCCACATTTGACTTTAGTTGACTGAATAAGCAAATAAGCTCAACTGAGCTTATGTGGGGCCCACTATGGATAATTCAGGTTCCAATGAGTTAAGTAAACTTGTTAAAGTAAGAATAAGCAATTGGGGTTAACTGAATAAGCCAATAAGCCACAATAAGCACTTGGGGTACTCAGAATAAGCTAATTTATCAAAATAAGCACTTTGCCAAAACAAAACCAACTCAGAAAAGGGACAAACTTATGTAGCTAAATTAGGTGGGACCCACAGAGTTTCAGGTCAAACCTAAGGTCAAATAATGATCCCTGGTAGGAGGGGGTTCTAAGGAACTAAATTGGAGGTGTGGGGCCCACTATGGTGGTCACAAATCACCACCAAAGTGGTGGTGGTGAACTGAACTGCTGATGCAGGGGAAGTGTCTTCCCTGCAAGTGAGTTTGAGGGTGAGTGGGGCCCAGGGGAAAAATGCTAAAAATATAAGCTATGTGGGATTCCAAAGTTGAGGTGGTAGTCTATTACCACAACAAATTTCAGATTCTAAATCTTATTACACAAATCTAGAAAAATCTCACAAGATTTGAGATTTTCTGAGAATGGAAATTTGACTTTTGATAGAACTTTGCTAGTTTGACTTTCTTGAACTTTAAATCTAATTTAACTATTGATTATGATGTTCTAAGCTAAAATAAGGTTATCTAAAGTTAAAACAACAACTTTTGAACACACAATGATGATTATGGACTCTAACTCAAAACAGTTAACTGTGTGAGATGCTTGGAAAGAGTTTTTGACTTTTTCAAGAATACACACTGGGTTTTATGCTTGATTAGGCCTATTTAGACTTGAACTAACAACATGCAATAGCAAACAACAACAATAACAGCCATGAGCATGGCTTACACAGATAATCCAAACACTCCTTTAACTTCATCAATTATTGATTTTCAAAGCTAATGATGAATTTAAGCCACAACACAGATTCCTAATACTATTTTATGATTATGTAAGAATAATTGAGCAGAAATCAACCACACCACAAGCATAAAATACAAGTTTGTCAAATTTGTGTTTTTAACTGTGAGATTTTTGATTTTTAAGTAGTTATGAAATCTGATGAACAAGAAAACTATATTATGCTAGATTACAACTAATAAACAATATAGGAACCTAAAAACATAAAGATTGAAACAAATTAAGCAATAGAACAGTTATATGCTAAGTTGAGCAAAAATGCTTACAAGGTGAAACAAGCTGAGAGTTTAGAACCATGGACCAAATACCAACCTAACAGCTTCCCAAAAAGCTACTAAACCAAGATCAATCCATAATTCAATCTGCTCCAAGCTTCTTCTTTGATTTCCACAAATTTTTGATTTATTTTCTATTTTATTGATTTTTCTTGAATTTTTGAATTTAACTACTAAACTGAATTATAAGATATCTAGAAGCTTTTAAAAACTTTGTCAGAGCTTATATGAGCCTAAGAATATCTTAATAATCAACTGCAAACAACATTCATCAAACTTGAGATTTCTTGAAATAAGAGAAAATTGCATAAACTTGGATAAGAACTGAGACTTGAAATTAATTATTGCAAAAGTTTAAAGATACATTAAAACAACTTAATTGATTACTCAGAAGCTTTAAATTACACTAAGAAGATTAAATTACACTATTCGACACTACTTTAACTAAAACTAATCTAATACACTTCATCTCTGCTTCTTTTCTTCTTTATAGCAACTTCCAGGGTTTGTGGGACCCACAGATTCATTTCCCACCAAATCAGAGCCCTTGAAATGGCCAAAGTCATCTCCACCGTTTAAAAATTGTAACTTGGCGCCAAAGTTTCCATAGGGTAACGTGGAGGGTTTTACGGGCATTAAATGGGTTTGGGAGGTTGTGTGAGGTGGAGAGACATGTGGGAGATTGTTTGGAGGCCAAGTTGTGGTGAAACCAGAGAGGTGGAAGTGGTTTTGGTGGTCTGTGGTGAGGGGTGGTATTGGAGGGAAAGGGTAGTTTGGGAGTGGTGGTGTTTGACCAAACGGGTTGACCCCGTTTTTATTAAAGGGTGGGTTTGGTTTGTACTTGGGCTGGATTCAGATGGGCTTGGACAAAAGGGTAGGGAGTGGGCTGTTGTGTTTGGATTGGACTAGGTATTTTGGTTTAATAATATAAGGATTCCGTTTGGTTTTAGGAATTACACAAGGACCAATTTTGTAATTTAGGTAAAGTTGAGGGGCTGTTGTGGCATTTTTACAATTTTATCACAAGGGTCATAATTGCCATATGTGAATAGTACAAGGGTATATTTGATAATTTTCACTTTTAAATACCCGGGGACTATTTTTGCCAAACTGTGAAACTTGAGGGACCAATTATGTAAATTCACCAAACTTCACACCAAGGATCATTCCTGCAAAATATTATTAGTACAAGGACCAAAATTGATTTTTCTCAAAGTTTTTACATCCCAGGGACCATTTATGTCAATTTCCAAAGTATAGGGACTAAACTTGTAATTTTGTGAAACTTTGCACCAAAGGACTAAATATGTAACTTTATGATTTAAAAAGGACCTTTGATGACTTTTTCATGTTTTTAGAATAACCAGGGACTAGTTTTGACAACTTTTGAAACTTGAGGGACTGAAACTGCCAATTATGCAAACTTTGTACGTTTTTCATCTGTTTTTGCATATTTTGCATTTGAAACATATAAAACACACTTCTAAGATATTTTAAGTATTTTGATGCATATTTGAGTGTTTTTGTATGTTTTGGCAGCTCAGATTGGTATAAAATGATGAGTATTTAGACACTCATCAGTGTTCTAACCGTTTTAATAAAATCGTACATTTTAATTTATTTTTATTCTTCTTATACTCTTAAAAAAATTGTGCATACGATGATTTACGGTCCTAGGTCCGCCCCTGAAGTACGCCACACTTCTGGCCAAACCGGCGCATTTTCCTGCTTTGCTTATTTAACACTTAGCCTCTTTTAGGGGTGTCAAATGGGTCAACCCGAACCCGACCCGAACCTGATAAGGCCCTATAGGGTCGGGTTTATTGGGTCCAACTTGGCTTATCGGGTCAACCCGATAGCCTAATAGGGTCGGGTTAGGGTCTCATATAGTTTGTTATCGGGTTGACCCTATAAACTTGATAAGCCGTAATGACCTTTTAAAAAGGGAGATGATTTGCACACTCTCTAAATTGATTGGCACACTCTAAATTAAAGTGTGTTGACAAATATACCCTCACATTAATTTATACATTTTCACTCTGTAAGGGTATAAATGTCAACACACTCTAATTTGGAGTGTGCCAATCAATATGAAGAGTGTGCAAATCACCCCCTTTTAAAAAATGTATAATTTTTGAACTAATTCCTTGTTTTCATTGTCTGTTAGTCACATTTATTAATCAATAATCTTGCTTACACGAAATATGATAAATTTCATATTTAAATTTGGTTTGGTGCATTGCATTTGCGTGTTTACATCAGTAGTTCTCATTTTTTAGTTTTGCTGCTTCATAAGATATAAAACGACATGCTACTGCCCAAAAATCTAATGCTTATTTACAATCTAATTCTTTCTTTCGTTATATATTATAAGTTCTATGGTTAAGTTAATTTCGTGTTGGGTGATATTTTAATAAATGAAGCAAATTGTGAGATGAGATTAACATGTAACCCGATAACCCGATAAACCCAACCCGACAACCCGCAACTCGAAAGACTCAAACCCGATAACTTATCGGGTCGGATTGCAGGTTAGTTTAAATTTTTTCAAAACCCGATAGAACCGACCCGATAAGCACCAAACCCGACCCGATAACCTGATTGACACCCCTGCTTAAGACCAAAACATGCACTATTTGAGAAAAGTACTTCATTACGGTACTTCCTTCCACAATCGATCTTCAAGTGAACCTGAAACGTATATTCATACATTTAAGTATAAAATGTTCACAAGAAATGCTAATAAAACAATCAATAACACAACTAGATATACGTATAAATTGTGCGTTATCAACAAATGTACAACACTACAACTCATACCAACTTTGATAAATCTCAAAACTAATCTACTGAACCTCAGAAATTGCGTATGCGCATACGTAGCCATTTTACCTTCCCAAAACGTAGCCATTTTCCCTTCCCCAAGCTAAATGGTACAACTGGTTCAATTATTAAAATATACATAGATGTCAGGGTTTTTCTTTATGATTTTATAGTTTAAAAACATGAACAAGCTGTTTCTCTATTTTGACATTGCGTATGTGCATGCGTAGTCAATTAGCCATTGAAACATTTTCTTCTTCCCCAAGATTAATTAAAAAATTCTACTTAAACTTACGCATTAAGTCAGTACATTAAACACTAAACAAACCATCACTACTATATATACGGATCACCCAGTGATCAACCTAACCATCCCAAAACACAAAACCTGAAAAATCACATTAACTGACCATAAAGGAAAAATGGCTAATGAAGTCAAGTTGTATGCCTTTGGAGGAACTCCATTCACTGTCAGGGTTAAAATTGCATTGAGTATGAAGGAAATAAAGTACGAAAACATTGAAGAACAGTTCGGCAACATCAGTGCCGATGTTATCAAGTATAATCCTGTTCATAAGAAGGTACCGGTGCTCGTGCACAATGGAAATCCAATATCGGAGTCTCTTGTGATTGTTGAGTACATTGATGATGTTTGGAAAGGTGTTCCACTCTTGCCTCAGGATCCTTATGATAAAGCTGTTGCAAGATTTTGGGCCAAATTTATCGATGATAAGGTAATTATTATGTTCTGTTTTGTAAGTTATATTTAATTATTAGACACTTTAACGTATGCTGAAATTTGTGTTGGGTGAAGAATTTTTGGTTACATACATGTTTGAATACACCATCTCGTTCTTAAACTTTTTTAATGACTTCCTACCATATCCCCTTGAATAGACACTTAGAATCTGCTTAGCATACATATTCATTTAGACGTTGACTTGTTTAAACAATTAACATTTTTTTGTTACACTATCAAGTAACCACTCTGTTAGTAACATTAGTTAACCATTGTCTCATATATTTTTTTTTAGCTATTTTACCAAGAAACAGATTTTTGTGTCATATCGTCCTTGGTGGAATTGAAAGTTTTGTGGGCATATTTGGGATGTAGAGGTACAAACTTGGGTATTTTGTGTTGTACTTATACTTGAAAGAATATTTTGGCGACCCATATGTTAGTATTGTATAGTTTAACCTTTTGGCGACTTGAACGTCGCGGATATTAAAACATTTGTGGATATGGCAGCTAGGTTTAGATATTACCACACCCCGTTTTGTAGACTTTATATGTTTTTATGCATTTTGAGGGTGTTTAGCGATATTTTGCAAATGTTTTAGCCGATGGCGAGTTATACGTTTAGGACATGTGGATATTGAGTGGTTATAGGTGCTATTACAGTTACAGGTTTTGGTAGATTTTTTCCGGAAAATCCGGAAAAAATCTGGAAAATTGCTATATTTGCAGCCTGCTGTTAGCAGGATGTTATTAATGATGCCGTCGACATGTCGACGGCATCATTAAAACAAAAATATTGTTTTTTTAATTATGCCGTCAATATGTCGACGACATTATTAAAAAATGAAAATTGGTCTTAAAATTATGTCGTCGACATGTCAACGGCATAATTAAATAACCAATATTTTTAGTTTAATGTTGCCGTCGACTAGTCGACGGCATAATATAAAACTTAATTATCATCTATTAATTAAAACGTTAATTAGTTATACGTTCCCGTCGACATGTCGACGGGAAGAATTTGACGGACATCAAATTCCTTTGACTGGAAAACGACGTGGGACCCAAAATGTCGATGGTGATTGTCGACGGGAACGCTGTTCCCGAAGAAACACAGCCGTCGTTATGTTCCCGTCGACATGTCGACGGGAAGGTATGGTTCCGTCGACATGTCGACGGAAAGGGGGTAAAAATGTCGCTGGGGAAAGCATCGATTGTACTAGTGACACACTGATATGCCCAAATATCTTTCTCTTATAATTACATAACGGAGCTGATTTTCATTATGCGGTTTGTTCAGTGTATCTCTCTAGCATTCAAGGTTTTTGGTGGCAATGGAGATGAGCAAGCTATCACAGAAGCTTGTGAGGCACTGCAGATAATAGAAAATGAACTCAAAGCCAAGGGTACAAAGTTTTTTGGAGGTGACAACATTAACCTGGTTGATCTTGCTGGCGATTTTGTAGCATATTGGCTTGGAACAATTGAAGAAGCTACTGAAATAAAGTTTTTCACAGAAGACAACTTCCCAAAACTAACTGAGTGGGCTGATAACTTTGTCAACTGTCAAGCTGTAAAGGAAATCTTACCTCCAAGGGATCACCTAGTTGCAGTTTTCAGGAAGCGGTTTGGTAAGGCATAAATAATGTACGTGATACCTATTTATGTGTCCGCTTATGAAGATGGAAATTATTATGTATAACGTCCATCTATGTTTCAATAAGTAGTCGTTTATGATTTATTAAAGTTGATGTTGCAATAAGCAGCTCTAGTGTATGCTGAATTTCTGTTGTTGTCTTGTAACATGTAGTATGTAACTTTATTTTAAAAATTGAGTATTTCTTGTGTTGTGATCTGAAGCTTCTTTGTTTATATACAAATTTAAACCCATGATCTCCAAAGTTGGGTTGTATGATCTCTTCTCTATACTTGACTGCTTGCATGTGCATGCGCCATGCATCCAGATCTAGGTATATATGTGACTAAATAATAATCCATTTGGTTTATTCTAAATTGTATTTTGCTCTGTCATTTATGGTTAATAATTTTGGGATGGTTTGAGATTGCTTATTTATTATTGGGTTAATCCCAATCTGTTCATATTAAAGGTCAAACCCGAAAGTCAAAGTCAACTACAAGAAAATTCAACTGCTGGAAATAACTGCCAAATAGCAGTTACAATCAAACAGTCACATCTGTTCGAATAGACACAACTCTTCGAACCAACACAACGATTCAAACGCACCTTTTCATTCATTATAAATAGTTTAGATTCTGTAAACCAACATATGACAAGATTATTATTTACAATTTATAAAAGTTATTTTTAGTGATTATTTCATTTCAATTTTGGTATATTGTGACTTGATCGTTAGACCACAAAGATCCACGTTTGAGGCCAACAATTGGTATCAGAGCGGTTTGGATTAAATTAACCATTTCATCATATACCAAGTTTTATTTTTTACTGCTTGAATCGAAAAATCATAAACCCAGGTCTTGAAATTGTTTTTGCAAAAATACAACAAACACAATCAGTTCGTTCATACAAGGGATAACACCAACATAATTGTCGCCTCGTAACTTATAATTACTGGCATCAAATAGAAGGTACCCCTTATTTTTTTGCAAAAACTTTAATCATTTTTCATACCGAAATCATACAAGACCCAGATTAGGTGTTTGTAATTTTTTTTAAAAAAAAAACAACACCATTCGACCCAAAACCATACGGTTTGTCATCAAAAGGGGCAAAACAAATTCTGAATCAATACAAGGAACAAACACACCTGTATTACAAAGATTCAAACCATAGCACCCTTATTCTTGAATCATCATACGAAAAATACACGGCAGACGAATCCCACAGGATCAACCAAAGTTCAATTAAGAACCATACCGTGAAGAGTGGTTAACCAAAGCCAACAATCGGTGGTCAACCATCAGAACAACATAGCAGTTAATCGGTCTCACCGAAAAGGCAGAGACTTTATTATCTCTTCAAAGAGATAACAAAAGAAAGAGGCGTACAAATAAGCCAGGGCAACAGAACCAACATTTTAGGGTTACGAGTTTTACTTAACTCCTCCCAGGTTCCATCTTTACATAATCCACCCTTTTACTTTTAACTTATACTTGATATTAGTATAGGTTTATTTTATTTTAGATAAGTTACAATATTATACCCTTAAGTATCTTATCATTTTTAGATAGTATAATAACCTAGTGTATTTACGCTGCTTATTATATTTTAGGAATAACTTTTAAGGAGTAATTAACCTTAGGTTTATTTCACTTTATTAATTGTTAAAAACAATAACAAATGACTAACGGTGGAGACGACGAAAAAAAGGAGGTTAGTACACCTAATACTACCCCTCAATTCCAATGCCCGATATTAAAACCCACGAATTACTCTTTATGGGCAATTCGAATGCAAATTCTTTTAGAAGCAAATGGGTTATGGGAAACAATTGAGCCAACTGAAACAACTCAAACCGATAAGAAAAAGGAAAAAACTGCTATTGCATACCTTTACCAATCCTTACCCGAAGAACAATTAGTTCAAATAACAAAGCACAAAACCCCGAAAGCAATATGGGATGCTTTGAAAGCTAGACATATAGGCGAAGAAAGAGTTCAACAAGCTAGACTTCAAACACTCAAATCTGACTTCGAATTATTAAATATGAAGGAAGATGAAACAATAGACGCTTTTACAGGAAAACTCACAACTATTGTAAACAAAGCCGCTAATCTAGGACACACAATAAAAGATACAAACTTAGTCAGGAAGTTACTAAATGCTATACCAGATAGGTATATGCAAATACTAGCATCTATAGAACAATATTCCGATTTAAACACTATGACATTTGAAGAAGCCATAGGGAGACTTAAAACCTATGAAGAAAGAATTAAGTTTAAAAAGGGAAAACAAGAGAACAATCAAGAAAAATTGATGTTCACACAACATGAAGGTAGAGGAAAACATTTTAGACGTGGTAATGGGAGACATAAAAATTCACAAAATAGAAACTACGATAAATTTAAAGGAGAAAGAAAAGAAGGAGGAGAAAACTCTCAAAATAAATTCAATAGACCAAATCATGATCTTAGCAAAATTACATGTTACAAATATAACAAAAAGGGTCATCTTGCAAACAAGTGTTATTCAAAACCAAAACCAAACATGCAATCAAATCTCGTCGAGGAGGACTTAGAACCTACCTTACTAATGGCAATATTAGACGACCCAATAGCAACGAAAATTGAAGATTAAAATATCTCTTTACACGAAGAAGAAGTAGAACTTAAAGAGACAAATATGGATAGTTTATGGTACTTAGACAACGGAGCTAGTAACCATATAACTGGAGTAAGAAAACATTTTAAGGAACTAGATGAGAAAGTTAGTGGAAAAGTAAGATTCGGAGATGGATCACACATAGAGATTAAAGGAAAAGGTTCAATTCTAATAGAATGTGATGACGAAAAACAAAGAATTATTTCACACGTTTATTACATTCAAAGTCTAAAAAGCAATCTATTGAGCCTTGGACAATTCACCGAAATTGGTTGTAAAGTTGTAATGGAAAATGATGAACTACGACTTTATGACATGGACGACAAAATCTTCATAAAAGTAACCAGACAGAAAAAGCGTCTATATAAAGCAAGTCTAAGAATAGGCACACCTATTTGTTTACTAGCAAACTTAAATGATAACACCTGGTTATGGCACGCAAGACTAGGACATCTCAACTTTGAATCATTAAAATTTATGGCTCAAAGAGAGTTAGTTCAAGGAATACCCGCCATTAAACATACAACGCAAATCTGTGACGTCTGTTTAATTGGTAAACATAGTAGAGCACCATTTCCAAAGAAAGCTAAAACTAGATCTACATCACCATTAGATTTAGTATATGGAGATTTATGCGGACCAATCACACCACCAACACCATCTGGTAAGAAATACATATTCTTACTAGTAGATGATTACTCAAGATACATGTGGGCATATTTTCTAGAAATGAAAGATCAAGCATTTGATACTTTCAATGAATACAAGAACACAATAGAAAAGGAATTAAGAACAACATTAAAAATGTTTAGAACCGATCGTGGTGGAGAATTCACATCAAATGAATTCACACAATATTGCAAAGATAATGGTCTTTCACGACAACTTACTGCACCTTACTCACTACAACAAAATGGAGTAGTAGAATGAAGAAACAAGACAATCATGTCTACCACCAGATGTATGATGAAAGCAACTAATATGCCACAAAACTTTTGGGCTGAAGCCGTCAGGCATGCAATATACATCTTAAATAGTGTTCCTACAAAGGCGCTAGAAGACATTACTCCATATGAAGCAATTAAAGGAAGAAAACCAAACCTAGAAACTCTTAGAGTTTTCGGCTGCATAGCATATACAAAGGTACCATCACAACGCTTAACAAAGCTTGATGATAGAAGCAACAAAATGGTATACTTAGGAAATGAACAAGGATCAAAAGCTTATCGACTATTTGATCCAACAACACAAAGAATATGTGTTAGTAGAGATGTTAAATTTAAAGAGGATGAAGCTTGGGATTGGGAAAATTACATGAGTGAACACACCAATAACGAACCTGAATGGGTTGACTTCAAAATAGAAAACTTTGAAGCCAAATAATGAAGATATTCAACAAAATAATGAAGATATTCAACCAAATAATGAAGACAATGATTTTCCTAACAACATTAATAATGATGATCATTATACAACATCATCAACAAATTCACCCTCTCAATCACAAACACTCAATACACCATCTACAGTTTCATCACGAGTAAATCCTCAGATTACACCAATTAACTCAATATAGTCAACTAATCAAAGTGATAGTGATACATCATCACACTCACAATACGATCATAAACCCATAAGAGGTTTTAGAACATTGACTGATTTATTTGAAGACACTGAGAGATTATTACTTGCTGAAGATGAACCTAAGAATTATAAAGACGCATCAAACGACCAAAAATGGATTGAAGCAATGAAGGTCGAAATAGATTCTATCAATAGAAATAATACTTGGGAACTAACTACTTTACCCAAAGGACATAAAGCAATTGGTTTAAAATGGGTATTTAAGATCAAGAAGGATGCAAACGAAAACATAGTTAAACATAAAGCAAGACTAGTAGCAAAAGGGTACGTTCAAGAACATGGCATAGACTTTGAAGAAGTTTTCGCACCTGTAGCAAGGATGGAAACTATAAGATTATTACTCGCCATAGCTGCTAACAACAAATGGGAAGTACATCACCTTGATGTAAAATCTGCATTTCTACATGGAGATTTAAAAGAAGAAGTTTATGTTTCACAACCGGAAGGCTTCATAAAGAAAGAAAATTCTGGAAAAGTCTACAGACTTATTAAAGCACTTAACGGACTAAAACAAGCACCACGTGCATGGAACATAAAACTTGACAAAACTTTAAAGTCCTTAGACTTTAAGAAATGTGCATTAGAACAAGCAATCTACACAAAAGCCACAAGAGACTCAATTCTACTTATAGGAGTCTATGTAGATGATCTAATTATCACTAGCACACCAAAGGAAGAAATCGACAAATTTAAAGCTCAAATGGAAGAAAAATTCGAAATGAGTGACCTTGGATTATTAACATACTATCTAGGGATAGAAGTCACACAAACTGGAGGTGACATATCAATAAAACAATCAGCATACGCAACCAAGATTCTAAAGGAAGTTAGAATGGCAGACTGCAACGAAACTCTAATACCTATGGATCCAGGAACAAGACTAACAAAGAATACTGAAGGAACAATGGTAAACTCAACCGAATACAGAAGTTTAATTGGATGTCTACGATATCTACTTCACACAAGACCCGACTTAAGTTACTCAATTGGATTACTTAGTCATTTTATGCAAGAACCAAAAGAGCAACACATGAAAGCAATAAGACAAGTACTACGTTATGTTAAAGGAACAAAGAACTACGGTATCACCTACAAACATAATGGAGGAAACAAAATACAAGGTTTTAGCGACAGTAGTTATGGAGTCAATACTCAAGAAGGAAAAGGAACTACTGAAATCATCTTTTACTATGGAGATTCACCAATTAGCTGGAGCACTAAGAAGCAAGCCACAGTAGCATTATCATCATGCGAATCTGAATTTATTGCAGCAATTGCAGCAGCAACACAAGCATTATGGTTGAAAAGACTACTAAGTAGACTTACACACTCAAATGAGGAAAAGGTAACTATTATGGTTGATAACAAATCAGCTAAAGAACTAATGACGAATCCTGTCTTTCACGGAAGAAGTAAACACATCGATACAAAGTACCACTTCATACGAGAATGCATTGAAAAAGAAGATCTACAAATTGAATTCATAAGTGGAGAATATCAGAAAGCTGACATACTCACAAAAGCACTACCAAAGATCAAATTTCTAACAATGAGGCAACTTATTGGAGTTAAAGATCTAGGAGATGACGATTGTGATTAAGGAGGAGAATATTGGGTTAATCCCAATCTGTCCATATTAAAGGTCAAACCTGAAAGTCAAAGTCAACTACAAAAAAGTCAACTACTAGAAATAACTGCCAAATAGCAGTTACAATCAAACAGTCACATCTGTTCGAATAGACACAACTCTTCGAACCAACACAACGATTCAAACACACCTTTTCATCATTATAAATAGTTTAGATTTTGTAAACCAACATATGACAAGATTATTATTTACAATTTATAAAAGTTATTTTTAGTGATTATTTCATTTCAATTTTGGTATATTGTGACTTGATCATTAGACCACAAAGATCCACGTTTGAGGCCAACATTTAGAAGCCTACGTACTTAAAAATCAGAAAAAATATGTAGCAGCATGTGTTTTCCTACTAACCCCTCGAAACTGTTTATTTAACTCCAAGCAACTTGTGTTTTCCTACTAACCCATCAAAAGTGTTTATTTTTGTTCAAAAAATGCAAGACATTGTACACTAAAGCACAATTAACAGTCTCAGACACCCTCATAATTAAGATGACTTGATTAGATTTTTTATTTTTTTTTCCTTTCTCTGAAATGTTCAAATTCCTTAACGGCTTCAATAAACGTTGATATAAGTTTGTTTATTAAAATGCGAGTTCACGATTCGTGGACCATGCAGCCTTAACAACTTCTCAGGATTGTAGATTTCCTCTGTTCTTGCTAAACATTTTTAATGGTTCAATTCACCTATTTCATACAATGTCAGCCTTGAATAGATTTTTAATCAATTCTTACTTTTTAACACCTAGAATTTTTGATCCATCAACCATTCGTCTATTAAAAGTTTTAAACTAATAACTACCAAGTAAAAACTCTATTACTATTTATTAACATCATATAGTGTTTTAGGTGTGTCGATTTCTTTCAGGATACTTCACCCTAGCCTTTAGTATAGGAACTTGTGGATCATTTGATACTTTGGCTTTTGACATGCAACCTTCCCGTACAAATAACTCAGGCCTCCTTTTCCAGGCCTCTGATGCAGGCCCAAGCGTTAAGGAACAGACCATTATGTATCTGGAGGCCCAAGATCGTGTGAGAAAGGGGGCCTCACTAAAGTCAGCATAACTTGGGCTACGAGGCTTTCAGGCCCATGAAAAGTCAAATCGAAGCTTGGAACGAGGAGAACGTCGTGACAAACAGACTACATTGGTTTACGTAACTTTCTAGCCCCAAAATGCTCTATTTTTTGAGTTATTTGTATTTTTATGTTTTCTTTCGGTTTATTGGACTTTTGTTTATGGGCTAGTTTTTGGCCTTTTTGTCTTTTGAGGCCCATTTTGATTTTGTATGCCTATTTAATAAGTCTATTGTAATAGTGGTTGATTAGTTTTTAATATATATGAAAAGTCTATTTTTGGCAGTTTTGCTAAAGATTGTCCAAATTATCGGAATTCTGTGAATCAAAGGGAATTGGAAGAGTTGTTCCTAGCATTCCGTATGAATCAGCAGGTTCAATTTGTGTTATCTCTTTTTTAGTCTTGGTCAGCCTCCCTTTGACTTGACATAGATCATCATTTTCCCGATCATAAGAGTCGACCTCCTTTATTGAAGTTTGAGATTATGTGTGAAACAATTCTTGATGTTGCAAAAACAACTATTTTGAAGGTTGATGTTGTCATGTAATATGTACAGTAGTATGTAACTATTTTAGTATTGTGCATTTCGTATGTGTGACCTTTTTTAGGTTCATAAAGTTATGAAGTTTTTTCGCTATAGACGGGTTTACAAACTAAATACCCAATTAAAATTTATAGGCCAAGGGCACATAGTTTGTTTCTGTATTTAGTTGACCCAAGATTTAGAAACTCAAAACCATTTCGAATCTTTTGTTCGGCCACAGTGTTAAGAACATCATTTCTTTACTAGTGTCTTTCGCATTGTTACTCAGTATATGCTCACATCTATTTTTGTATATGGCCTAAACAGATATTTTGGTTTATCCTTGATAAGTGACATCCTAGTATTTTTAGGCCGGTGAGTATGGTATTGTAAAATCTCATGTCTTTGTGTTTGAAGCAGGCTGTTGCTTAATCTTGATGTGTTATGGGTAGCTGATTAGCGGGTTACCAGTTCGTGGGTTTTACTTGTTGGATCACTATGTGGGTTAGTTACTACAACATTTATGAGTAGTTTATTGGTCATGAATTAGAAGTAACGTTTGCAATAAGTTTCCTACTTTCGGTTATGTTTTAGTTGTGTAGTTTAGTATAAATAGATTAGCGCATGCTTCATTGTAGAGTGTATCAGTTCATATTGAAGTAGTATACAAATTAGTAACCAAAACCAGTATATCATTTCTCTTTGATGTTTTGATTGGTGTTTGCGGGTGTGGTTTTTGGGGAGGGACTTATAACCAACATTTGGTATCAGAGCTTGGGCTCTTGAAGAGGCGTTAGTTTGAGAGTCAACTTTCGAAGGGATGAGCCTTCGAGTACGGGGCTGCCACCGCAGCAGAAGCGGGGATAGTAGAGGCTGTTTTGGGATTATTTTACAGCAGAAGATAGAGACGATAAGGTGTTTCGGGACCAATGTTGTCTTGGGGGAGACGGGGAGTACCGTTCAAGACGACGAAATGATTAGTGATGAACATAGGCGGTCCGTAGCTGCTAAATATGATCAAAGGGTTGTGATCAAATCCAGCGGTAGGTTGTAAGTCACCGGAAAATGGAGAGATTAATTGGTTCATAGGAAAACGGATAGGAATAGTCGAAAAAAGGCAGGTTGCTTTGATTCAGTTTGTTTAGCGGGCGAGAAAATGGTAGAAGCGGGTGGTCTTGTTTTCTTGATCAATGGAATAATGTTCTCGTGTCACAAAAGTGTTATGAGCAAATGGGTTCTATGTGGTGACAAACAACATTCGGGTAATAGGGAATTTGGACAAGACCAAAGTAGAGGTCGTGAGTCTAGGAAAAGTTGGGAACAATGGAGAATCAACACTGTGAACATTATGGTGTTAGAAGTTCAAACCGAGATGATTTTGGACGTGGTCGGGGAAGAGGTCGTGGGTCCAGGAAAAGTCGAGATGGAAATGAACTTGTCGAACGGGATGCCATGTTAAGTGTTACATGTGTTGGGAACGAGAAAGATAACCATGGAAGAGGCTAGGATCAAGATCATCAAGATTACGGGGGTGAATGTCGCATAATCTTGATGTGTTATGGGTCGCTGATCAGCGGGTCAGTTTAGTCATGGTTGAGTGGGTCATGGGTCAATAGTGTTACCAGTTTATGGGTTTTACCTGTTGCATGGTTTGACTGAAGTTGATGGAATGGATCAGTACATGGGTCAGTCGTTACTACTACATTTACGAGTAGTTTATTAGTACAATAAGTTTCCTATTTTCGGTTATGTTTTCGTTGTGTTGTTTAGTATAGGCTTCATTGTAGGGTGTTTAAGTTTCTTCCATATTTATACTACTATATAAAGCATTTGGGACATGCTATTAATAGAAGGCTTAAAAATTCAGATTCATCAAATAACTTATTATGGAAAAAAGTGTCTTCAATTCTATAAACTTGTAACAACATTGAAAATAAATTGCCTTCAATTTTATAAACTTGTAACAACCTCGAAAATTAAATGTCATTCAATTCTATAAACTTGTAACAACCTCTAATGTTCATATAAATTACCCCCACTTTCTCGAAACTAAAAAAACAAAACTATCTTCACTCTCTCTGATCTTCACTCTATTCAGAAATATGCTCTCACTCTCTCTAAAAAAATCCCTCAGCCCCGTGACCAACAACTATTATTTCAGCCTTAATGGTCCATGAAAATGTCAAAGAACGAAAGCAAATAGCCAACAGCAAACAAAGAACCCAGTCAACAACAATAAAACCACCACCAATTAAACGCATCTTCAAACTACCTAAATACGAAGAACAACCTCACAAACAAACGACCCATCTCACGAAATATAAATGGAAAAGAACAGGATTGAAGGTTGTTTGTTCATGATACAACAACTTTAAAGATATAAAGTAACCCATTACTGATCGTAACAAAAAACAAAAGGGGAAAAAATATATTTAGGAAAAAAAAAAAGAATAAAAAAATACATATAAAACAATCATTGGTGTCAACTCCTACCAACAAGACTCAATCTATGCTCTAAACATAAACGAAGAAAAAGGGAGATCTCATTGATTTTTATTTATTTATTTATTTCGTATCTTTCAAAGATATGCAACACCTCTAAAGATATTTACAACTCGATCACTTCTTGTTAATTTCTGAACATCATAAAGGAAGAACTATAACAAATGCGTTATGTTCTTTCTTATGTTTAGTCAAAAACACACAAAATGAACACCAAAACATAACAAATAACCTACCCGAGATCTTCTTTCAGATCTTGAATCCCTTTGGCAAAAAGAAACCAAACAAATTTTTTTTTGGTGCTCCGGTTTATAACTGCAGAAAACCAAAAAGGGGTGTTTGTTTGAGTTTCGGTTATGAGTAAATGAGTCATACATGTGTTTTTTTATTGTTATTCAGGTTATAATGGAAAAAATTAAAGGGGTTGTTGATTTTTGGTATTTGTGTGAATCAATTAAAGAAGAAATGATAAGATTTTGTGATGGTTTGTGTTCATTTGGTGACTGATCTGCAAAATGAGAGAAACATAGTGAGTGGGTGAAGTATGTGAGGTGTGTGAGTGTGTTTAGGGTTAATTAATGAGAAAAGTTAGGGTTGTGAGTACTTATATCTAAGCTAAGGGTTGATATGCTTGGACTTGTACCCGGTTATGATTTGGTTTGGACCAAGGCTGTCAAGATCGCGATCCTGTGTGGGATCGTTTTTGTCTTTGCAAGATCGAGATCGTAGGATCGGATCGCGATCCTACGATCCTACCAATTTGTCATAGTTTGTAAACAAATGATAAACGAGTCAATCTGTTTTACATTTCTACTCAACGCCAAAGATAAATTCATATAATATCCTCTTGAAAATGTCAAAGTTCAAATTTCAAACACCAAAGTAATAGTAAAACACAAAAAAATAAAGTTACAATCGTTACATTAACGATTTAGTGGAATAATATTACATATCATGCGTCCTAAATGTCTCAAAACTACAAGCCATCTACATGATTTCAAGGAAATAAACGTCTCATTAGTGGCATTCCATAACATACCCTTTGATTAGTTTAATCACAATGAAGTAAAGTAAATTGAATTATTGAACACTTTTAGATTATAATCTATTTAAAAAAGTAGAAAACTAGGTATAAACTATAATCTATTTAGAAAATGAAACGACAGTGGTTTACTTATTAGACATTAGTAAAACACACGTTTGTTTTTTGGCCTAAGCAAGTGAGATGGACTAAAAAAAAAGTGAAGTCGGATCGAGTGACGATCTTACGTGCGATCCTATGATCTTACTTACGATCCTACCACATATGCGATCCTACCACGATCCTATAAGGTTTTAGCTAGAGAATACGTAAACTCGTACGATCCTACGAGTTTACATGCGCGCTTGACAGCCTTGGTTAGGACTCATTAGGTTTGTACCCGACTTATGGGCTGGACTACATTGGGCCAGCTATAATGAAAAATGGGGGCTAAATTTTGATGAATCTCTATTACATTATAATGCATTTCGGGTATTTCATTAAATTTTTAGTGTTATATTTTATTGATGAGATAGGGATAAACATTTTTTTAAGATTCACTATAAATGTTAAAAGATATTTATTTACAGATAAAGACGTTGCAACTAATGATGCGTAATAATAATTGGCATATTTGTATTTAATGCCAAATTACATTTCATTTGGTAATGACGTCTATTCTAACTTATGTTTCAAAGATGCTACTTGAGTGCTATGACAAATTACATTTCGTTTAGACCTTCTGTTCATTTGGATATGAAATAGTTTGAATTGTTATGGGTTATAGTTATTTTAACTAATAATATCATTCTTTCAAAAAGTTATTGTTAGAAAAAATTTATAAATGAAAAACATTTGCTCGTCACAAAATTTAGTCACAGGGTACACCGCCGCATTGCGCGGGTACCCTGCTAGTTGAAGTAATATACACATCAGTACCAAAACCACTATATCATTTATCTTTGCTGTTTTGATTGGTGTTTGTGGGTGTGGGTTCGGGTTCGGGGGAGGGACTGATAACCAACACAGGCTGTTTGAGTAAGAGTGTGTTGTTTGTGGCTGGAGAAGTGCTTGTGGTGTTATTGGTCTTCTCCTGCTGGCTACTTTGCCATTAGCTTTAGGTTGGAAGTGGGGGCCGAGCCAGCCCAATTTTACCGTATCTGGCATGATCCTTCGTATTTTTCTTTGTGTTTGTAGTTTGTCTTGTTAGCTCCCCTTGTAGTTTGTCCACGCCATGTGTATTGACTTTTTGTGGTCTGATTAATTGGATATATAAATCTGATCATAATTACCAAATATACTATGAAAGTTCACTTATTGATATTTGCAACCTGTTCAAGGATGAATTTACACCACATTCTCCAACACTTTTCTAGTATCGTACGTTGATCATGCGTATATGTACTGCTACTTATCCTGCCTACATTACGAGTATCCACTCCACAATTACTCTTAGAATTTATCATACCACATTAAACACCCAACAACCCAGCAGGCCAGCACTACTATTTATAGAAGCCACCCATAGAATGACCCAACCATCCCATATAATTAATAAACCTGAATTTATCTTTCACTTACGTCCCATCACTTGAAAATGTCGAATGAAGTGAAACTGTATGCTCTTGGAGGAAGCCCGTTTGTTTGCAGAGTGAAAATTGCTTTGAGTATGAAGGGAATAAAGTATGAAAACATTGAAGAAAACATGAGAAACAAGAGTGACGATTTACTGAAATATAATCCTGTTCACAAGAAGGTACCGGTGTTAGTGCATAACGGGAATCCAATATCAGAGTCACTTGTGATCATTGAGTACATTGATGATGTTTGGAAAGGAGTTCCTATTTTGCCACAGGATCCTTATGAGAAAGCTATTGCTCGTTTTTGGGCCAAATTCATAGATGATAAGGTAAATTAGCTACTAGTATTATTGATTTATGAAAACATTAGTAGCTCTAGAATTGAAAGTATAAATATTGTATATTATTGATAACAAATAATGCCAAAAACTGGTCAAGTTTAGGAGCAGTTAATTCAGTTATCGATCACTCTCAGTCTCACATTAGAGATGTATACCACTTCACTAGTATCATACTAGTAGTATGTATTGCTATGTGATCAGTTATAACCGGCCAGTATGAGTCACATAAACTATCCCTGAACTATGTCTTAATCTGAGCTACTAACAATTTTCCTTGTCTCCACGTCTGTTTATACCAATTGGCCAAAAACATGCCCGAAGACGATAATATTAACTTTTTGAAAATACTACAAGTTTAAACCATTACATGCTAACACTTCATCCACTCATTTTTGTCTTCTAAATTTCTAAGGCCGTATTTTTATCATCTGACATATTTTTTTGCTTCTTGAGAACTGATATTAATGAAGCATATGCATACTTTGATGGCCTATAATGCTTTGTATAGTCAGTCAATATATGTGTGCTAGTGGCCATAATGAAAAGCATACACACATTGACTTTGAGATAGGGGCCGGGGGCAGCAATAGTTATTCTAAATGTATTTTGTTATTTTTATCATGAATGCCTCTTCATTTTGAATTATATCCTAGGTATTTCCAATTCATGTATGAGCTATATAAAATCTTAACAGAAAAAGCCAATTTTGATAGTAATAAAAAGAAAAATTCTCATTTTAGATATTAAAAAATTGTCAATGACAATCTAAATCAGTGAACACTTTAACAATGAATAATACTCTACGGTTTGTTCAGTGCTTGCCTGCAGCATTCAAGGTTTTTGGTAGCAATGGGGAGAAGCAAGCTATTGCAGAAGCATGTGAGCAACTGCAGATACTAGAGAATGAACTTAAAATTAGGGGTACAAAGTTTTTTGGAGGTGATAACATTAACATTGTTGATATTACTGCTGATTTCATAGCCTATTGGCTTGGAGCAATTGAAGAAGCTACACAAATAAAGTTTGCCACACGAGAAACGTTTCCGAAAATACACGAATGGGCTGATAACTTTCTCAACTGTCAAGTTGTTAAAGAAATCTTGCCTTCAAGAGACCATATAGTTGGCTTTTTCAAGAAGAAGTTTGGTAAGGTGTAAAATTGTATGTGATGGTTAAAGGTGTTTTCTTTTTTAGTTGCTGTTTTTATATATAACATCTATTAATGTTGCAATGAGTAGCTCAGCTCGTGTACTCTACTTAAGTTGGAATTCATGTGTGCAACTGTTAAATGTTACGTATAAACATTAATATGTAAATGTCTAGGATCGAACCCGAGACCTCGGGATTGCACACTTTACAAACAAGAATAATGTAAAATAAATATATATATGTTAAATGTATCGAATGTATATATTTATAACACTTAATGGACTAAACGGTCGTTAGTTATTAACCGTATGGACTAACTATCGTTATTTACGAAAGATAAGGACTAGAGTGAAACTTGGGAGTCAAGAAGGATCTAGAAACCCCATGGGGGTGCCTAGGCCGGTCGACCCAACCCATATGGGTCGATCCACCCTTGCTTGTGCTCCAAGATATTCACCTAGTATATATACAAGGCCAAGGGTAAGACTTTCACATCTTTTGTGCACACACTCTAACCCTAAAATCCTTGTTTTCTTTCTTTGTTTCTTGGCCGATCGAATCAACACCTCCCAAGGGTTTGGATCGATTTTTCCAAGTCTAAAAACTAAGTGTTTTGTTTACTTGCAACAAACCTTTATTCGTTGGTAGTTTGTGTGTACAAGAACGAGGTAATTACTTACTTTAGTAATTATCAAGAGATCGATAAACAAAACGGTAAGGGGTTTATCATTGATCTATTTGTACAAGAATCAAGGTTAATTTGAAGTGCATCGGGTACATTTACTATTTATGTTTTAGTTAATATTTATGTGTTATACTTGATCCTTCGCTTCCGCAATATGTGTTATTTGATTGTCAAACTCTAACAGCAACAATCGTAGATGTTGCAATAACCAGCTCTTTTATGCTGATGTTGTTATGTAGTATGTAACCTTTTCCTTTTCTATTTAAGTTTGTGTATTTAGCATGCTTTCAATGTAATAATACACATGGATACCCAGATACCGGAATATAAAAGGATTTCATGTGAGGTGTCTTTCGCATTTGGCCCTGAGACCCTCAGCTTCTTTCGGAAAACAGAACAACTGGTACCGTGTGCATTTCTAGAATAACTTATTTTGGTAAACTGAACAAACTGTCTAGTTTCAGTGATATAAACTTCAGAGAACATAATATAAATTTATTTGCACAAACTGATTCACAGCATAGCTATATGTTCATTACATACCAAGTTTTTTTGTGTATGAGATATGTGCATCTTTAATAAACTATGTAACAAGTTTAGTATTGTTATTCAAATAAATACCAACATCAGCATACCAATATTCAAAGAATAACTTCTTTACAAAGAGCACATAAGCTCATGCCTGATACGCCCCGGGCTTATGTCATATTATATTTATTTAGGATATGTCTTTGTGTCGTATTAGGAAAGTGTCATTGTTTAGATATGTTTTTATGTTTCGCTTGTTTTACAAGCTAGGGTTATTCGGTTATATATACCGAATCATTATTATGAATCAATCAATCAAGTTTGTCAAGTAATTCTCTAGTCTTCTTCTCTCTATTTTCTTACGGAGCTCGCACACGCTAAAAGTGGTGCCCTATCCCGATACAACCCTTAACCGGGTCGTATCAATGCCCTTTTAGTATTTTATTAGAATAAATTTTCAACCTGATCGATAGACTTCATTTAATAATATAAATTTTCTACCTCTAGACAACTGGCCCTTCGATTGACTTAAACTTGATCCGGTGTCCATTATGTAACCTAGAACCCAACTCTCATGAGCATCTATTCTTTGAATGTTCGTTTTCCTCTAAGGTGTGGAAGCTAGTTAAATTACTAGTAAAGCTGGACTATAGATTGTGTCATCAAGGCTAATGGATATCACTTCTTGGTTATTGCCTCTTTCGTTGATTAACTCTGTGGAGAGCATTGTTAGTCCCTTGGTCTTTGCTGCCTCATCGTACTTCATATGGCAAGAGAGGAATAATCGCATTTATTCCAAAGAAACTAGATGTGAAGAGCAAGTGTGCGATGTAATTATGGAGATAGTAAGTAAGGCTGAAATGACTACCATACGATTCAAGAAAACGTCCAAGGTGATGCATGGCTACGTTGCTCAAGTGGAATATCTCTTCAGAAGTTACGTGAAGCATTGAAGACGTGGTCTTGGAAGCATGAAAGAGCTGTATTGTTTTATTCTGTCCAAATTCATATCTTGTTTCCGTTTTGCGTTAGTAGTTGTTATGTTCGAGCTTGTTCGAGCATGTAGTTATTTGTTTTTGCAATTGGTTTAGAGTGGCTCATCATCACTCATGCATGTAACTAAACATTATATTTCATTTATTCTGTTCACCGGGCATCGAAACCCTTTACCCAAAAAAATCAGATCATCATAAAATGACTGAGTGAAGTTATTCGTTGTGGACGAAGTCCATTTGTAAGCAGAGTGAAAATTTGCTTTGAATAGGAAGGGTATAAAGCATGAAAACATTGAATAAGATTTGGAAAACAAGAGTGCTGATCTGTTGAGGTATAATGCTATTCATAAGAAGGTACCAGTGTCGGTGCATAATGGAAGTTCCATAACATAGTCACTTCTGCTCGTTAAGTACAAATATTGATGATGTTTGGAAAGGGGTTCCGTTTTTGCCATTAGCTTAATTTAGGTTGGATTTGGGGCCAAGCAAGCTGGGTTTTAATGTATTTGGGTCACGAGTCCTTCATTTTTATCTTTGCTTTTGTAGTTTAGCTTGTTTGCTCGATCCCCTTGACGTTTGTCCACCACTCATAGACAATATTAATTGTTGTGGTTTAATTGTGTATACAGATCTGATAATAATCTAACATATACAAGAGTTCACTTATCGTTATCAGCTACATGTTCAAGGATGAATTTACACCACAATCCACCAACTTTCTAGTATCGTGCGTTGATCATGTACATTATTTTAATGGTTTACTTGCATATAGAAATCTGATCATAATCTAACATATATGAGAGTTCACTTATTGTTGTCAGCTACATGATTGAGGATGAATCTACACCACATTCTCCACCAACTTTCTAGTAGCGTACATTATTCTGCATACATTACAAGTAATCACCCAACAAGCGGCACCAGGGGCGGATCTATGTTGAGCACAGGGTATGCACGTGCATACCCTGTGTAGATTTTGAGTAGTGTAATATTTATGAGTGATATGGCGTATATACACTCTAATTCATGTATGATATTTATGCATACTACACAGCAAGAATCTGATAGGATAAGTATACACTATGATGCATATTGCACTATCTACCTACACATAGCTAAAGGATGAAATAAATGGATAATGTTCAAGTAATATATGGCTTAAGGTGCTAGACAATCTCTGCCAAATATATGTATTGACACTATGATAATAGCTTATGGGTAAAGCAACATTACCCATGATGTGATTTTCCCTGTCAAGTAATAGACTGGTTGAAGTATACCTCTAAGTCAAAGAATGGGCAAAAGGTATTTTATCCTCCATAAAATCAAAATTTCCATCAAAATTACGGTTCATGTGGCACCTATGTTTTCATAATACTCGTACTAATTTTATATAGCATCAGTGTTGGAGTTTTGGACGCTGTTACTCGTTATGTCTTGGCATATCTAAACGAATAGTTACTAACATATGCTGAAGCCAATTTTATCACTTAACTTTTAGCAGTGTCAAAAAGCAAGAGCTGAGAATACCGTGCATTCTAGTTTGTGGATTATAGCTGATTAATCATTCAGATTATGCACACCAGAGCGTCGTATTGGTTCCCTTTCAGTTTTGTTGGCTGACCGTGCCTTCTAAAACCCAGATAATTGTTTATGCATTAGTGACCAAGTAAATGGTGACATTATAGGTGGCCATTTCTAACCATCAACTTATGAATGATTCGGTTTGGATTATTTTTTATCTCAATTGGGTCGTATTGTATCAAGACCAAAAAAACGGCTAAAACGTTTTCAGTGTAGCTAAAATACTATTTTTAAATACATGTAACTAATTTTCTGAACCATTCTTATTCAATTAATATTTTTGTCGACATACGACTTTATAACACATCTCTAGATACAGATGAGAATGGAAACCTGAAAGATGCGAGCAAGAGTCGTCAGACCCTTAGCTCTTTTGCAGTAGGATCTTGAAGAACCTGAAACGCAAAGACATACGGAATTACAATAAATAAATTAAATAATTCGGAAAAGAAACGGGTTTAGGTGCTCAACCATCTGACGCACACGGGAAAACGTGGCTTCAATATCAGCCACGTTAAGCTTATTTAATATATTTGTTGTAATTGCATATGTGTTTGCAAAATTATGTTCGGCCTAATGCTAACGAAAATGTTTTCAGGCAGCCTCCTTTACTAAGTTCAATGGTTGTTATTTTCTACTGTTGATTATTTCATATCAAACATGGTACATATACAGATAACATACTACGGTACCTGCTATATTGCCTAGATCAAAGACTGGAATTTCGATGCCTGTTGCTAATCCTGACACTTTAGTCTTTTGACATTGGGTGTCGCCACATCTTCGTTTTTCTCATTAAACATTTCCATGGCTGATATTGAAGACATAATAGTAAGAAATGATATTGTATACAAAATTGCAGATGAAGCGTGGAAGTCTTGCTCCTTCATTCACATCTCACCTCTGCTCCTTCATTCACACCTAAAACGACAGTAAGCCTCAGCATATTAGTATAAGTTCAGTCACGGCTCATATGTTGTTCGATCGAAAAAAGATGTTTAATATTTATGAAGCTACAACCTAATTGTATTCGTATCTATCAGTTAAGGCACCTATAGACAATGAGCATTGATGATAATTATACACCGATAGAAAGAATTGAACTCATGAGATATAGCCCAATTCAAATGACCTCATAATTGCAAAAATAAGCTTAAACAAACGACACACAAACTAATAGCAATGTTTTCCCCAAGTTACCGTTAATTTTTATCAATTGCTAAAAATGAATTAAAGAGGAATTTGTGTTACCTTGTCAAACATACGAAGTTGCCTTTGAATCTCGTACAGACAGTTTCATGAACTTCGCCCGTTGTTCCTGGGTCTTGCGAAACGAACTGGTTGCATATGTGAGCAAAGTGGGAATACATCCAAAACTAATAGAACTCATAATCAAATTCAAAGATTTAATCAGGGTTGATAAACTTACACAACTAACTTTTCTACTGCAATCTATCTCTCCAGTACTGTTCAAGAAATTTGTGGATTTGGATTTGGGTTATGTGTTAATTTGATCTGATGATGGAACGAATCTGTGATAGAAACTTTGCGTGAATCCAGAAACAATATTTCTATCACAGATTCGTAAGGAAGAAAGATCAAATTAACATCATCTCGAAGAATCCGAGCAAGGAGTAAGGAAGAAAGAAAGGCGGTTGGAGAACAGTAAAAGATTAAAAAAAAAAATTGGATGCAACATATTGACGAAGTTCATCAGTATTAGGAAGCTATCATATTTGTAAGAACTACACCCTACCTACTTCTTCAGACCATCTAGGTGCCTGTTGACACCATACATCAAGCGCTGTGTATCAGGCTATCAGCCCTTGTTTTAGCACCTAAGCACCCCAGTATCAGCCCCCAAACCCACCTATTTCAGCCTTTAAACCCACACCCATTTGAGCCCCGTAAGTCACCCTGTTCATACTCGAAACCCACTATTTCAGCCCCTTAAACCGACATGTATTAGCCCCCATTTCAGTACCCAAACGCGTCAATTTAAGCCCCCTTTTCAGTACCCTAAACCCACCACTTTAAGCCCTCAACAGCACCGATTTCAGTCTCATTTTAGCATCCATATCCACCCTTTTCAACCCGCGTTGCAGCAATTAAACACCCTGATTCCTGCCACCAAAAAATGGACATGCAAGTACTCCTCTTTAATATGTCTAGATATACCTGCACTGTTGACCAATACATCGACAGTCCTCCATAATAGTGATACAAATAGGAGCTAAACGCATAAGTAGCTGATACCTTGCAGCAGGGAAATGCAAAATAGTGGTCCTCTGTTGTTTCTATCTCCATATGCCCACTCCCAGGTTACTTTTCCCACGAATATGGTTGTTACCTATAGTTAAAAAATCGATCCCCTTGCAAAGTAATGTTCTTTTTTCGATCTGCGTCTCCCACAATTTTTAACCTTCTGAAACGAATGGAGTTCAAAAATCAAGAAAAGAAGAAACAAACACATTGACAAAAAATCTCTGTTCAATTGTTATTGTTATTGTTATTGTTATTGTTATTGTTATTATTATTATTATTATTATTATTATTATTATTATTATTATTATTATTATTATTATTTCATTCTATCCAACTGGAAAACAAAAAGTGATACCTTTGTTCTTTTCAGCTCCAACTCGGCTTTCCGCTTGCTGCACCCCATGCCGTCGTTCCTGTTTCAGGAGGATTCACGGAAGAATTTTCAACTCAGGTTTGTTTACAACTATCTCCTATATTACACCCAAAACAAAAGAAATAAGGGATTGTTTGTTTAAGTTTATTATTGGGGTATGAGCTTATTTGTTTCGGCTTATATTTCATAAGCCCAATAACGCTAGCTAAATAACAATTGATTAGTAATTTCCAGTATAGAATTATGTGGTATGAAAACATGAAAAATCTAGCAAGTTGGAGGCATGTCGCTATCTTATTGATGAATTAGCATTGCAAAAGGGTGTCTTAAACCAAGGTAAAAGTTGAGATAGTTTAAATATGTACCTGTTTAGAGCACTGTGAACCATTTTATAGAGACTGAAAGGACCTACACAAAATTATGTTTCTGTAAGAAACTCAATAGATATATAATATGAAATAACTTGATACTAAATGAAACTCGTGAGTAATTTATAATTTGATTTCTACTTTACAGTCAATAAGTTAGTTAAATATGTACACATAGAGGCGGTAGCAAAACAAAATAGCTCAAAACATACAAATACAGTGATAACAAACACATCCACGGTTAAATTAAACCATTTATGAGTAGCAATCTTTTATAGAAATCATAGGCAACTACATCTTTTGATTTTGAGGATTAACAATTTAGGAATAGCAGACTTACAAAAGCCTATTACTAATTGCCGTTCGGAATTAATGGAGATTCAAGGATGCTTTATCGATGATGGGTTAAAACATGAGGTCGGCGTGCTGAATCTGGAACCGTGAATGTCGGTTTGATATGAGAGGAAGAGGTGGATAAAGTTGTCTAGAAATCTTCATAAACTGAAATTATAGTTATCCGTTTTAAACGGACCTATGTGAAACACCAAACAGGCCAGTGAAAGAACCAAAACAGAAAAGAGCCCAAAGAGCCCAAAGTGTTATATTATAAAAAGCTGGAAACCTTTTTTAATTTAAAACTGGGAACTCGCGCCGGCAACAATTTCCTCCATAAATGATATATAGTACAATAAATGCTAGGGCACTAAGCCCAACCTGGCCCAACACACTTACACTACTCGCATAATTGTAATTTTTAATATGACTTTTTTTTTCCCCTTATGATTTGAACATTAGGATTCTTATCTACCATTAGAGATTTGGAGCAAAACCATTTGAACGTTGATTATTGTGATTAAAGCTTGAAACTTAACATTACACGTTATTATAAGATACGAGACATGCTTTGCTTGTGATTTCTATTAACATCAAAACCAAATCAACTTTAATTCAAAGATTCGAATTCGACTAACCATTTTCTTCTTAAATAACCCAAAATTGACAAAACAAAACTATGATAATTCAGATTTGAAAGACAAAACCGCCGCACCTAATTTAGGCCTTGTTTGTTTTTTCAAAAAAAAGCTCTTATTGCCTCTTTTCACTTCTTTCCTCTGCGAGCGCGCAGAGGAACATGTTTGTTTTTTTTCAGACAAAAGAGTTTCTTTCCTCTTCTAAAATGCAGACATCTCCTTCCTCTTATTACCTCTTCTTTCACTTCTTACCTCTTTATTCAGATACCATACATCTCTTTCTCAATATTCATTTTTTTACGTTTTCGTTTGTTTTTTTACGTTCTCATCCGTTTTTTTACGTTTTCGTCCGTTTTTTACGTTTTAGTCAATTTTTTTACGTTTTTTCCCCATTTTTACCTTTTCGACCACTTTTTACGTTTTCGTCTATTTTTTTAGGTTTCGCCCCTTTTGTACCTTTTCGTCTTTTTTCGTTTGAGTCTGATTTTTTACGTTTTCATCCGTTTTTTTAATGTTTTCGCCCTTTTTTACGTTTTTGCCCGTTTTTGCCCGTTTTTTACGTTTTCGTCTATTTTTTTACGTTTTCGTATGTTTTTTTACGTTTTCGTCCGTTTTTTACGTTTTCTTATTTTTGTTAAATGTTTTCTTTTGTTTTTTTAAGGTTTTCGTTTGTTTTTTTACGTTTTCTTCTGTTTTTTCACGTTTTCGCCCTTCTTTTTACGTTTTTGTCTATTTTTTTATGTTTTCGTCAGTTTTTTTACGTTTTCGACATTCTTTTACGTTTTCATCTGTTTTTGTTTGTTTTTTACGTTTTCAACCATTTTTTTTACTTTTTAGTTTGTTTTTTTACGTTTTCATCTGTTTTTTAACATAAAAAAAATCGGGTGAAACATAAAAAAATAGACGAAAATGTAAAAAAACTGACGAAAACGTAAAAAACGGTGGAAAACGTACCAAAACGGTAACAAGCGAAAGAAAACGTAAAAAAACTTTTGAAAAAGAAAAAGGAAAAGATAAAAAGTACTTCAATAGCACAAAAAATAGTTTTGAAAAAAATGAAAGAATTACTTAAATAGCACAAATAACAAACGGTCTTCTTCTTGCAGATGAAGAGCTTATATGTACCTCTTCTTCTGCAGACATGGTTTGCAGATGAAGAGGTAAAAGCTCTGAAAAAACAAACGACACCTTAGATTTCTAAAACCCGACCCAAAAACACTCAACCCGAAAACCCGAATTTTGTCAATACCTCTACTAATTATTGTGCATACCCTCCTGTAAATTTTTAGATCCGCCGCTGAGTGGCACTGCAATTTATAGAAGCCACCCATAGAACAATTAACCCAACCATCCCAAATAATAAACCCAAGTTTATCTTTCACTGAAATCACATCACTTGAAAATGTCGAATGAAGTCACCAGTACAATCGACGCTTTCGGCATCGAAATTTTTGTAACGTTGTCGTCGCCATGACGTCGGCAATATCTCGTCCCGTCATCATGTCGATGGGAACAATATGTCGGCGATGCCGCGTCGGCAACAGCTATCCATCGACAACTGCCGACGACAATGTGGGTCCCACTTGGTTTTTCAGTTCGATGTCCGTCAACTTGTTCCCGTCGACATGTCGACGGGAGAATAACACTAATTAACGTTTTAATTAGTAAACGTTAATCATGTTTCATACGTCGCCGTCGACATGACGACGGTATTATTTCGTCAAGTCAACCAACAGTCAACGCTTTTCTTAATGGTGTTGTCGACATGACAACGGCACCATTAAACTAAAAATATTTATTGTTTAATGCTGCCGTCAACATATCGACGGGAACATTAAACTATTACTATTTTTAGTTTAATGGTGCCGTCGACATGTCGACGGTACCGAGGTGTTATCCTCCTAACATCAATATTACTATTTTGTGAGAATATTTATAAGAAAAAAATGTGGGGACATAATCCCGTCAACATGTCGACGGGAACAAACAGGCGGGAAAAATCCCGCCAATTTTATTGGCCAGGATTTTGTTATAAAAATAATTAAATAAACCCGTACCGTCGACATGTCGACGAGAATGTAAAACAAAAAACAATAATTAACAGTAATAAAACGTTAATTGCACTTTTATTATTGATTAATATTGTCCCGTCGACATGTCGGCGGAACAAATTCCCGCTCAAGTTTTGGCAATTATTGAGGGTGAAAAGTTTGACCAATATGGTCCCGTCGACATGTCGACGGGATCATATTAACCCAAAAAATTCAACGCATTTGGTCTCGGTCAATCGAATTTTTTGTCGTTTTCTGCACGGTCCCGTCGACATTGTTTCGACGGGAAGACCTTCGTCGCCTGTTCTCATGTTTCTTGTAGTGAGTGAAACTGTATAGCCTTGGAATAAGCTCATTTGGTTTCAGAGTGAAAATTGCAATGAGTTTGAAGGGAATAAAGTATGAAAACATTGAAGAAAACTTGAGAAACAAGAGCGCTGATTTACTGAAATATAATGTAACAACCGTGGTTTTGGCAGGTCAGTTTAACTGATAGTCTTGACTCGGTTGACGTTTGTTTGGTGTGTCCTAGGTGTTTGAAGTGATATAAGTGTGATATAGGTGAGTTTTAGCACTAAATCCCTTTGCGTAAGTGGTTTTATTATGATTTGAAAAGTATGGAATTTGGGAAAGTTCATTTTGATCGCCTTTGTAGTGTAGATATGACTTGTATAGTTTTGGTGTTTTAGTGTTTTTGCGTAACGAGTCTTCGTTCAAGTATTTGAGCGTTAGCAAGTTACGAGGAGTTTGTTTTTATGTGTTATGCTTATAAAAGAGTGTGAAAATCTATTTTTGGAACTTTGTTTTGAAAATGATAATTTTCCGGTTTGTCGTAAAAACTGAGGTTTATCGAGTAAGACGTTAGGATTAGTTACGTGTATTTATAAAATATGAAAAGTATGAGGTTTTGAGTGTAATAAATTAATTTAATAAAATAATATAGAAAATATATATATATGTTTATAGAAAATCGGCTAGAAGGGATAAGGGGGAAAAAGAAAACCCAATTTGAGTCCAAATATGACTTTTAGGCCCAAGGAATCCTAGTCCAACCCAACCAAGCCCAACTCCTACCCATATAAGCCAAACCAAACGACCCTAGACCTCTTTTTCTCTAGAAAAGTCGACAAGGGGGAGAGGAGGAGAAGGAGAAAAATTAGGGTTTCAATTATGTGAAGAAAACAAGCCTAATGTATGCCTAGTAAACCTTTAATTGTTTAATTATTGATTAGATTCATGTAATACAAGTTATGATGGATTAGGTTTTGTGTTAACTTCTGTAAATTAATGTCATTAAACATGTTGGGATCAATAATTAGTAATAGTATGATGTATGGTTAAGAGGATTGAGCGTAAAACATGTTAGTTATTGAGTTAGGGTTTGGACAGAAAAGTAGTGCTGTAAAGATGTGAGTGTAATTAACAGATGGTGAGGAGTTATGATGAGGCAAAAAATGAACCGTTTTTAGGGGGTCATTTAAGCCCGGAATTGAATTTGTTTGATCAAATATTGCCCTAAATCGTTCCTTTTGTGATTTTAGGTACTTTGGGAGTGAATTCTGGAAAAGGAAGCATTTTGAACGTTTTTGGAGCATAAAAGTGAAGAAAACAGCAAAGACTTAATTTTCCATGCTGAGAACAGTACCTGACGGCGTCAAGAAGGAAATTGTGACGGCGTCAGGAGTAAAATCTATGACGACCCAGAGAAAACCTGAAGGCGTCAAGAGTAATTTTGGTGACGGCCTACAAATGGAATACACGTGACGACGTCAAACCCAGATCTAGGTAGTCCGAGAATTTATTTGGCGGCGAGATGACGGCGTCAGATATTTACTCTTGACGCCGTCACCTCACAAAATCTATATATACTTTTCTATTTTTCATTCATTAAGGGAGGAACTTGTGTGGAGAATACTAGGGTCGAACCTAATAAACCCTAGGTCGTTTGTAACAGTATTTTCAAGGGTTTTCACCCCTTGAAACCTTTCATGTTCAATTGAGATAAGTCCTCTTTCAATTCATTCAATATGTCTATGTGTTGTTTAAATATATCTTATGCTTGTCTTGATCTTAACATGCTAGGCTAGATCTTTCATGTGTTTGCTTAGATGTAATGAAACCTAGATGTTGATTATAGGTTGATTGCTTGTTTATAGTTGTAATGGATGAATGATTTCAATGTTAGGCTTAAGAAAACTGGCAGATCTCCATTGTGTAAGTTGCTTGAACGTCTTAAGAAACATGAACCGATGTGTACTAGGTTTTTATGGTTGTATTTAATGCATGAGCGAATTCTAGTGATCCCATGTTAAGAGCTTCTTAGCCGGCTCGACGTAGGAGTGAAGTAGGAGCTTATAGGTTTGGGGAAGTAAGTACGCCACCCCATGAATGGTATTAAGGAATACAATCCGTCATCCACGCAACTGTAACAAGTAATTAACCTGTAAAAGATATCTAGGGAGTAGTGAAATCTAAGTAAACACAATTCTCCCATATATTGCTCACACCACTATCTTAATTTAGCTTATTTTCATTTTTAGTATTTTATTTTGATTGCATCTTAGTAATTGGGTTAGTTGATTAGCAACTAATTCCGCCCAACTCCTTCAAAACCGAGATTTTTAATTGCTTTTATAAAACATAAAAATACAAAAAGAATCATCCATCATCTCCAGACCTAGTCTTTAGGTTTTCTAATCCTAGCGACACTATTCCCAAGTTGAACGATCAATCCCCCGATACTTGTCACTATACTAAACTACAACGATCAGGTACACTGCCTGGTGGGGGTTGTAAGCTTCTTGAGATCCCTCGAGAGGTAAAGCCTGGTGTAATCCCTACGCATCAAGTTTTTGGCGCCGCTGCCGAGGAATAGTTATTATCTAGGTTAGGATTTCTTTTTATTAGGTCTACTTACTAGATTCCTTTTCTAGTAAGATTTTATTTTTATTTTTTAGGATCTCTTTAGTCTATCTTATTTCTTCGTGTTTTTGTTCGTAATTCTTTGCCATCCGACATCATGGACGATGGTAACATCTTTGAACCCATCAACCCACCACATCAAGACCACCCACAAAACCCACCACTAGCAAACCAACCTCTTAGGCCCCGAACCCTAGGAGAGTATTCCCGACCTAGCCACCAAGGCTATCGAAACACCATTGAGCTCACCCAAGGAGCCAATGTGTCTCCCTTGCGATCCAACATCATCCGGTTGGTGCAAAGCGGATGTGCATTCCATGGACTTTGTTCCGAAGATCCAAATCAACATCTCAAGGACTTCTTTAAAATCGTAAATTCTATAGACCTTGATGCTACAACTAGAGAGTCAACCCGATTACGCCTATTCCAATTCTCTCTACGTGATCAAGCTAGTCAATGGCTTGAACGTTTACCCGCGGGATCCATCACCTCATGGGATGATCTCACCACTCGTTTCCTTGCTCAATTTTTCCCACCGGGGAGAACTACCAAGCTTAGAAATGATATCTTGATGTTCTAACAACGTCAAGGTGAATCTCTATATGAAGCATGGGCTCGATTCAAGGACTTACTCCAAAAAGTCCCTCATCATGGCATAGATCTTTGGCTCCAAGTCCAAATCTTCTATGACCATGTCGATCTCTCCACAAGGCGAGCCATTGACCAATCGGCCGGTGGTAAGCTACGTGATCTAAGTGCGGAACAATCATGAGAACTCATAGAAGATCTTGCTCTCTATGACAACGAAAGTTGGAATGATCCCCGTGATTTGAACAAAACAGTCAAGGCAATATCTTTGCCTTCTGTTAGCATTAAAAATATTTATATAGAAGTGATGGTCATTCTCATATTGTAACTTTGTGTCGTTTGTTAAGTTTAGTAATAGTTTAGTCATTGGGCCTTGGACTTGGTAAACTAATATGTTATGAGTTAGTTTATGTAAGCCTTGTTATTTTATCATGTATCCAAGTCCAAGCCCAAGCCCATAGAAAAGCCTTTGTATGGAACTATAAAAGGCACCTTACCTCTCATTTGTAAGGTGTGCTTGTGTGTGTATTGTGTGTGTTTTTAATAAAAGTTCTCTTCATCTTATTACTCTTTTTCATACATCTTAATGCCACACATATCATATCAAGTCACCATCTTTCCTTCTTCTAGTGCTTATATTTGTGTTAAAGTTGATAGATATAAGGTCCTACAAGTGGTATCAGAGCCTAACAATGATTTAGGAGTGTTTTTTATCAAGTTTTTTGTTAAAAAGTTACACTTTTCATTCATTTTGTGTACTTTTTCTTCAAAAAGTTTTGATCTTTAAGTGTTTTAGTGTTAAAGTTGTTGTTTTTCTTGAAGCTTTAGTGATTCTAAGTGTTTTGGGAAAGATTTGATCAAAAGAATCAAGTGAAAAAAGTGTTTTTGGTTGAAAAAATCGGATTTTTCAAGCTTTCTGGTCTCCTTACGCGTAACTTGGGTGAATAGTACGAATCTACAGCTGTGAACAGTACTTTCTGTCCTTTTTTACGCATAAGATTTGGTCAAAACCCTTTTCTTACGCGTAACTCCGGTCAAAACCCCTTTTTTATGCGTAAGTTGAAGTCTACGCACAAGATCCTACGCTTAAGTTCAGTTTCTACGCAGAAGTTTGTTCTTACGCGTAAGTCTCAGAAATCTACGCATAAGTTTCTTCAAAGGTCCTCTCTTCGTGCTACGGTGACTCAGTACTTCCCTGACTTGGATAAGTTTGTGGAATACTTCGACACGGGATATCTTTCAAGCTTGGACAAGTTTGAGAGATCGATTTGGTTGAAAAAACCTTACGCGTAACTTTTCTTACGCATAAACTCAAAGTTTACGCGTAAAAATCAAATCTTATGCATAAACATTTTGTTTACGCATAACCTTAATTTTTACGCATAACCTGAAAGTTTACGCATAACTTTTCTTACGCGTAAGATTTGAAGTTAACCATAAGATTTGAAGTTAAGCGTAAAAATCACTGTATACAGGGGTTTACGCGTAAGTTTCTTGATTTTTGACAACCAAACTTCAAACGGCCATAACTTTTGAACCGTAACTCCGTTTTCGACGAATCAGCTGTCAAAACGACCGCGAGGCCCAAATCCACTCCGAACGGAAGTTATTGAGGTTTTAAGGTTCCAGATCAAATTTTTCACCATAAAAACTTGCATCAACTTACACTAAACACAACTCCTACTTCGTTGAATCGATCCAAGAATCAACTTTATCCATCTACACTTCATCAATGGCAACTCAGCAAGACATTCATGCTGCCGGTGCAGAAAACCGACCTCTAATGCTTGAAAAAGGTGGATATCTCTCATGGACAAGCCGCATGCTTCGTTACATCAAAACAAAGCCTGATGGTAAATTAATGATCAACTCCATTACAAATGGTCCATTCAAGCCACGACAAGTTCAAATTGAAGGTAATCCAAATGCAACACCTCCTACTCAACCATTCGTGCGTGAACAAACAGAAGCAGATTACACAGAGGAAGACAAGAAGCAGATCGCCGCAGATGATATGGCAATGCATTTAATCCAACTTGGATTACCACGGGAGATCTTTGCTGCGGTCGACAGCTGTGAAACTGCTTATGCTATGTGGGAACGTGTTAGGAGGATATGTCATGGAACCGAGATTGGACAACAGGATGTTGAGAACAAACTTCTTACTGAATGGGAGAATTTCACATCCACTAAAGGTGAATAGATTGAATCTTACTACACAAGGTTTTGCACTTTGATGAATGAGTTAATCAGAAACAAGTTGACACTTCGAACAATTGCAACAAACATCAAATTCATCAATAACCTTCCAAAAGAATGGGGTCGTTATGTTACAATTGTCAATCAAACAAAGGATTTACATAAGGTGAACTATGATCAACTCTATGACTTTTTGAAGCAAAACCAAGCTGAGGCTAATGAAGTAAGGAAAGAAAGATTGGCAAAGAATCATGATCCTCTCGCATTAATTGCTACGACACCAACACCGCTACCAGTGAACACACAACAATCATCATCATCTTCCACTCACAACTACATGCAACCATCATACATTCAACAACCAACACCGGTCTACCAACAACAGTTCTACCCACAACAACAACAACATGTTATTCCACAACAGCAATACCAACAATTTTAAGAACCAGAATTCACTGAAAATGATGAAGCTACTGCAGCATTGACCCAAGCGTTTGCTTTTCTGTCAAAGGCATTCCAAGGACGCTATTCTACACCAACAAACAACAACCAAAGGATTTCATCGAACACTCGCAATAAGCAGATTGCTCAGCCGAGTTTCAATATGGGCAACGGAGGCCAAATGGTTGGAGTTTATGGGAATCAGCAAGGATATGCTACTGGAATTAACATGAGGAATCAGAATATGCTGAATGCAGGGAATCAGAATGCAGGAAATCAGTATGGTCAATATGCAGGGAATCAGTTGGGTCAGTTTGTTGGAAATCAGAGGGGTCAGAATGTTGGTAATCAGGCAATGGGTAATCAGAATAGAAATGTTGCAGCTCCAGTAGTTGGGAATTTGGGAAATGTGAATCAAGCTAATCCGGTAAAGTGTTTCAACTGTCAGGGTATAGGTCATATGGCAAGGAACTGTCCTACTAAGCCGAACAAGAAAGACACAGCGTACTTGCAGAAAGCATTACTGTTGGCACAAAAGAATGAGGCAGGGTTTCAGTTGAACGCAGAGGAGAATGATTTTATGGCTCTTATGGATGACATGGAAGATAGAGAGGATATCGATGCGAACTGCATATTCATGGCGAATCTTCAGGAAGCTAAGTATGACACGGATTCTGACACACTTCCTGTTTATGACACCAATGCACCATCTGAGGTATCAAACTTCAACACATGTCACAATAATGATATATTTGATATGTCTCCTCATGAGGAACAACATTCTGAGAAGCTAGCACCCACTTATGATACATACCTGGATACGCCAAGTAGTAGCAATACTCCTTCAGCAACTCCAGATGTGAATCATAATGGAGGCTTCGTTTCACAGCATGCTGAGAATGATGAGGAAACACGTGCTTTATTTGAATCATTATTGAATAATTGTCGGATTGAAATTGAGAATGTGAAAAAGGTCAATCGCGATGTTAAGGCTGCGAATGTTAAATTGACCACTGAGCTTGAGAGTTACAAGGAAAATGTTAAAGTTTTTGAATTTCATAACAAAAGATTGTCTGAATTAGAAATTGGTTATCAAAATTCCGTTTCAAGGGAAAAACAATTGCAACTCAAGTTTGATACACTTGATGTTAACTCTTTCAAAAAGATAAAATCTTTAAACGCGGAAATTTCTGATTTACAAAACCAACTTTCTAAACAAAAAACAGCTTATACCAATCTTGAAAAAGAAATGGATGAGTTGAAAAAGGACTTTGCAAAGAAAGAAGACAAACTTTTGGCCAAAATCGTAGACTCAGAACACATGATTGCTCATTTAGAAGAATTAGTGGTTAAATCGGGTCAGTCAAGTCAAACAATGAAAATGATTTCCAATCAAACTAATCCGATTTACCATACGAAACTTAAAATGGCTCTCGGTAACAACACCCCCAGTAATCTAAAGAAAGCTCAGCAAGAACAGAATGTTTTGTATAATGGTAATATGATTTACACCAAACATGATCCTCCCGTCGTTCGGGATTCTGTGCAAACGATAGAACATGTCGAAGAGAGCATTACAAAAATGAAACAAAAGGATTTGAAACCCATTGATTATAACAAATTGAACAAACTTTCGGGAATTACTTTTGTTCCACAAAAAGAACCATCTGTGTTTTCCATAAAACGACCATTCTCAAAAATGTTTTCTAAGAAAGTAATTGTTTCCAAATCTCTTTCAAAAATGGAACAAATTTCTTCAAACAACACTTTTAATACAAGTGAGGCTAGAGAAATTTTGGATGACGTTAAAAAGAGAATTCAAGAACTTCAAAATATCGTTGCTTCTAAAACTACAATCAATATTAACAACTGGCATTCCAGTTTTCATATTGAGCAGAAAAAGGTTTTTGAAAACGAAATTACTATCCCACTGAATAACATCAGTGCGAGGGTAATCCATTTTGAACAAGCTTTCTTAAAAGAAACGGCCGAATTTGTCAAGGACCACAAATCCCTGGTAAACGAAGCTAATGATACTCGTGAAAACATGAATGTTTTGGAAAACCTAAATGATTCTCTCTTCGAAGCTGTTATGACCACTGACATTATGTCCATCATTTTACAAACATATTCTGTTCAATACGATGAAAGACTGAGAGCTGAGACCTCCGAACTTGTTTCAAAATATGAAAATGCTCTTATAAAGCTTGAACAAGAAAATGTGTCATATTTTAAACAACTTGATCGAAAAAAGGAAGAATGCAAGTATGACAAATTGTCGTATGAGCGTGCCTTAAAGAACATGAAAGAGCAAAATGATCTTTTGAGGGCTCAGCTTGAAAGTCAAAAAGGAAAGGGTGAGGAACCTAAGTTTGCAAAACCGTCTACTTCGGAGAAACCAAATGTTTCAAACACGGTTCAAAAACCAAAGATGTCAATTTCAAGGTTTGCTCCAAAAGTCGATGAGAAAAAGGATTTGACAAAACCAGTCACTCCAACACCCTTGCCCAAGAAAATTGAAAATGAAAAGATTGTTGATAAAGGAAAAGCGGTTGTCGAAACACCAAAAGTGATAGCACCTGGCCTTTTTAGGATTAGTCCCACTAATGCGTCTGCCTCCACATCTAAGACAAATGCGTGCAAAAAGGATAATTCTAAAGAGTCTAGTGATGCTAAAAAGGACAACAATATAAATCCTAATGTGTGTGCCTTACCTTCCACAGGATTAGAATGCACCTCTAGGAGCAGCAGACTAAAGCCTAGGAGCAATACAAGGAACAATAGAGTCTCGCCTGTCTCTACGAGTAGTAGCAAGAATAAAGTTGAAGAAGTAGAAGAACACCCTAGGAATTTATCGCTTTGTAATAAGAAACATGATTCATCTGAATGTAATGTCGAAAGTACTGGTTCTAATGCATGTAATGACTCAGTTTGTTTAATATGCAAGAAATGTTTAATTAATGATGTTCATGATGAATGTGTTTCTAAGAATGTGAATGTTACGCCTGAACAGAAGAATGTTCCAAAAACACCTAGTGCTAGATCTAGATCCATAGAAAGATTAGTTGCACGCTTTAGGTCTACCACTAGTAGTCGAATGCCTAGGAACTACCTTAAGTTTTGTATGTGGATACCAACGGGTAGAGAGTTCACTCTTCAGAACGGCAAATTAGAAATAACTCAAGCTAAACAAGTAGCAACTGTCTATGAGTGTGATTCTGATCTTACTCCTAACCCCACGGAACCAAATTCAAAACGGTTTCCAAATACAAACTCTTCTGTTCTTGGCAGGTTATCGAAATATGTCTTTGGATCGTCGACTCGGGTTGCTCCAAGCACATGACCGGGAATTTAAAGCTGCTGATCAATTTCATCTGGAAATTCATGGGAACTGTACGCTTTGGAAATGATCATGTAGCAGCTATTCAGGGTTATGGAGATCTTCAGTTTGGGAATTTCTTAATCACTCGAGTTTACTACGTTGAAGGGTTGGGACACAATTTGTTTTCAGTTGGGCAGTTTTGTGATGCAGATTTAGAAGTTGCATTCAGGAGAAACACGGTTTTTATAAGAAATTTGGTTGGTGATGATCTCTTAACTGGTAATCGTGGTACAAACTTGTATGCTATCGACATCAACCAAATGGCTTCTACATCACCAATTTGTCTTATGACAAGGGCAACCGAAACTAAGTCCTGGCTGTGGCATAGACGTTTATCCCATCTCAATTTCGACACAATCAACAAGTTAGCCAAAGACAACATCGTCACCGGACTTCCTAAGTTCAAATACACCAAGGAACACCTATGTCCATCATGCGAACAAGGAAAAAGTAAAAGAGCATCATATAAACCCAAAACCGTACCTAGTTCGGAAGCAAGGTTACATATGTTGCACATGGACTTATGTGGCCCAATGAGAGTTGAAAGCATTAATGGGAAGAAGTATATTCTCGTTATTGTTGATGATTATTCAAGATATACTTGGGTAAAGTTTTTTAGATCAAAAGACGAAGCACCAGGCATCATCATCACCTTTCTGAAGCGTATTCAAAAAGTTCAAAGATGACATTTTGATTGTGGTATGACGAACTATCATCTTTCTTGCTCAAAAATAATTTCACAAAAGGAACGGTTGATGACACCTTGTTTATCAAAAAGTTCAAAGATGACATTTTGATCGTTCAAATTTACGTGGACGACATTATTTTTGGATCAACCAATCCTAACCATTCAAAACATTTTGAAAATCTCATGAAAAGTAAATTTGAAATGTCCATGATGGGGGAACTAAAATTCTTTCTTGGTTTACAAATCCATCAATCCCCTCGTGGTATTTTTATTAATCAAGCTAAATATACGATAGAGATTTTGAAAAAACATGGAATGGAAAATTGTGATTCTGTTGGTACACCAATGGTCACTTCACCAAAAATTGGTGCTGATTTGTTTGGGAAACCTATCGATCCGAAGAAATATCGGAGCATGATCGGTTCTCTCATGTACCTAACTGCTAGTCGCCCCGATATTCAATTTGCTGTATGTTTATTAGCAAGGTTTCAGGCAAAGCCTACCGAACTTCACCTCAAAGAGGTTAAACGGATCTTTCGGTACCTACGAAGCACCATTAACATGGGACTTTGGTATCCGAAGGATTCGGAGTTTAATCTAACAGCATTTTCAGATGCAGACCATGCTGGTGATTAAGTTACAGCAAAGAGTACATCAGGTGGAGCACAATTTTTGGGTGAAAAGCTTGTAAGCTGGTCATCAAAGAAACAGGATTGTACTGCGCTATCAACCGCCGAAGCCGAGTATGTGTCTCTATCTGCGTGTTGTGCCCAAGTTCTTTGGATGCGGACACAGCTCACAGATTATGGCTTTACTTTTGACAGAATACCTATGTATTGTGACTCAAAAAGTGCCATAGCCATCTCATGCAATCCTGTACATCACTCTAAGACGAAGCATATCAAAGTCCGCTACCATTTCATCAAAGAACACGTGGAAGAGGGTACTGTTGAATTATTTTTCGTTAAGACTGATTATCAACTCGCCGATCTATTTACTAAAGCCCTTCCAAAAGAAAGGTTTGACTATTTAGTTCGACGAATTGGCATGCGAAGCCTAACTCCTGAGGAGCTAGAACGTCTTCTCGAATCTTCTTGAAAAAAGTTTTCAAAATCGCTTCGCTGTAAATATTTTTGAAAAAACAAAATACAAAATTTGAAAAACCAACAAAAACAAAATACAAAAATATAAAATTTCCAAAAATACAAAAACAATATAAAATCAAAAAATCCAAAAATATTCTTCTCACGACATGTCTCTCGTATAAATCAATATTCTGTACGTTTCTAGAAATGTCATTCAACAATGATACGGACATGTACAGTTGCTTGAGCGGGAGTTCTTTTTTTTAATGTTTCTTCCAAAACATGTCATTTCTCAATAAGTTTCTTCACGATGGCTTTCGTATACTTAAGTACGAAACCCGTACTTCAATGATGACTTCTGATTATTTTCAAATCAAGGACTCGTACGTTCAGTGACGAACTCTTTTTTTCAAAAAGTTCGAGTCTAAACAAACGAAAAAGATTTCAAGCATAAACTCATTTTCAAACAAATTTCTTGAGCACTTTTTCAAGATTGTTCAAAAGATTTCTCAAAATCACTCAAAATGAGTGCTCAAGATAACTCCCTCAAAACCCTTAATTGATTTTAAAATGTGCTATCATTAAGGGGGAGTACAAAAACAAAAATGTTCCGTATTCATGGAAAATGAAATCTGTCTTTCTCTCCAAAAAGCTTTTTATTAATCAGTTGATATCAAAAATATCACGCTATGCTATTTTAGAGGGGGAGAAGACATGATTAAAATGTGATCAAAAATGTTTAAAGATTGTGACTGAATCTCAATAGAGCTCGACTCAGTAAGTACCAATGAATTGACGAAGCTTAAAATGTCAGTAATCGAAAAGACTTGTCCTAGACGGGTAATAATTTCAAGCTAGTCTAACTAGTGATGTAAGCGTGTCTCGAATAGGACTTGTCTGAGTAGAGTGTACCGTATCGAGAAACTTTCTTTGGACTTGACCAGGACGGGTAATAATTTCAAGCTAGTCTAACTAGTGATGTAAGCGTGTCTCGAATCAGTCATGTTCACAGAAAGTGGATCAATTCAAAAAGCGCAAACTTCTCCCGCATGTGCAAATTTCTTAAAATATACATGAGCACATGTAAAGGGGGAGTCCTTCAAAAGAAATACAAAACTCTCGAAGTGTCAACAATGTGTTTTATTATCATAAACACTTTGAGAGATTTTTCACAAAAAGGTTTTATGGCATGTGATCAATTATAGGATAGTCATGGAGTTATAAGGTGACTAAGGTTAGGGAAAACCGTCCTATGATCCGCCAGAGCCGGAGGGATCTACCCATGGACAAATCCAATAGATTAGAATTAGAAGTCCTTAGGTATGATTGAAAAAAAAAGGAGAAAAAGAGAAAGGAGAAAGAAGGGGTTGAAGAATTAAAAAGAAAAGTTATGAAAAAGGGTGAAAAGAAATAGCCCTCCAAATGTTCAACCTTAGGGCAGACACCGGGTTCAACTCATATGCTACTGGTTGTTACTAAGGTGACACCGGTATTGAAGACAAAGACGTCATGGACCCAGTGACGCACTGCACTAAACCTTCTTAACCACTCAAGTTCTCTTAAAAGAGCTTGTTTCATACTCACGGGGAACCGGTGTAATCTATCGACCTGTCTCTTAGAGATGGTTGATATTGAAGCAGGAGACCTCTCCCTAATCTCCGCATAGGAAACAAAATGTGCACTTATCGAGTCTAGAGCCCCGAGATTCATCAAAAGATCTCATAGGAACACATGATATTTCTACACTGGTTGTTCATCATTAAGGACGCCAGATGTAAACTTAAGAGTCCTACGCAGATCTTAGCAATCTGCCAGAACATTTATGAGAGGATTCACATTTGTGATTCTCAATGATTGAATGGAAATTCCTGCCAGGGTCAACATCAAGCAGCCCTGACAGCAGGTCACTTCGGTAATTCTTAATGGGTTACGCTTAGTGTTCGCGGTGGTTTCAAACGGTCTACAGTCGTGGAGTGATCCCCAGCGACTCACCCAGTCATTGAGCTACTAAGTAGGTCTCGTAAGCTCTCTCGAGAGTATCTGACATGGGAACGGCCATGATACGGGTTAAAAGGAGTCTTCACACTATGCTGTTGTTGATCTCTAATTCTTATCTGTAAGTACCGGATGTTTTATTGCTAACTGTTTATATGCAGGGACACTTCATCTCCGTGGCGACAGATTCCACGTGCTCATACATACATCTGGAAGTTAAAGAAAACTCCCTCAAAGATCTATACAACACAAAGTTCTAAGTAAGATTCTATGCCAAAAAGAAGAATCTACAAAGTATAAAGACTAAAGATCATAGTGAAAGAAAGGGAACTACGTGCATATGAATATCAAAATCCAAAGATGTATGAGCATGTTGGAATGGCAAACAACCACCACAGACGCAGAAGTGACGAAAGGCAGATAACTCCACATCACAAAAGAACAAAGAACGATGAAAAGTCAGTCATCAAAGATCACAAAGCATGAAGGAACAAAGACTAAAGACTATTCTACAACGACACACAAAGTTAAAGACAAAGAACACGGAAGACCCACTCACGTGGAGCATCATTCGAATGACCATCCCTTAGGGGGAGATTTTTAGCATTAAAAATATTTATATAGAAGTGATGGTCATTCTCATATTGTAACTTTGTGTCGTTTGTTAAGTTTAGTAATAGTTTAGTCATTGGGCCTTGGACTTGGTAAGCTAATATGTTATGAGTTAGTTTATGTAAGCCTTTTTATTTTATCATGTATCCAAGTCCAAGCCCAAGCCCATAGAAAAGCCTTTGTATGGAACTATAAAAGGCACCTTACCTCTCATTTGTAAGGTGTGCTTGTGTGTGTATTGTGTGTGTTTTTAATAAAAGTTCTCTTCATCTTATTACTCTTTTTCATACATCTTAATGCCACACATATCATATCAAGTCACCATCTTTCCTTCTTCTAGTGCTTATATTTGTGTTAAAGTTGATAGATATAAGGTCCTACACCTTCGAACAATTCTAGCACTCTCGACCGTAGGATCATGGAACATGAAGACCAAGTCAAGTTTCTCATGAAATCTTACGAAGCTCCTAAGCCTTCAAGCCAAGTGAACAAAATCACTTCTTCATGCGAATTATGTAGTGGTCCCCATGACACTCGTGATTGTGTGGAACTCCCCGGAACAGCTTTTGCGGACTATGCATCCTCGCGTACCGACGAAGCGGGAGATAAGTGGTACACTTTCAAACCCGAGCCAAACCCGTATAGTGATTCCTACAACCCCTCTTGGAAAAATCACCCAAGCCTTAGGTGGAACAAAACCAAGCCAATTCTTCCAATCCACCTAATCGTTACCAACCAAACGGTCCACCCTCCAACCGTACTTTCAACAACAATCCTTCTAACAACTATGGTAGTACCAACAATCTTGAAGGATTGATGTCCAAGTTTATGGCATCTCAAGAGGCTCGCATAGCTAGGTTTGAAACCGAATTCAACCAACAACAAACGGAGATGACCAATAAGATTGACAACTTGTTGAAAGGCCTCAACAACCAAGCGTTAACTACACCTAGGAAGGACACTAGGGACACCAATAACGGAATCCAAACTAAGGACCCCTCGTCATCCAAACACATCCACTTTGTCAATGTTGTCACTGTTAATCCAATAGATAAGGATATAGAAGAAAGTGAGAAAGATGAAGTTGAAGTAGAAACCGAGACTAGGGATGAAATTAGGGAAGTTGAGGTTAATAAGGGGGAAGAGTTAGAGGAAGTAGAGACTGTAGGAGAGTACTTTGATAAGTTACCCACCAAGGAAGAACGGGAATATCATAAGGATTTATTCGATGGCCCCGAGACACCATATATCCTTGGCACACCCCTTATCAAAATAGGAGACCCCTCTAACATCAACATACCATGCAACATTGGGCATATGCATATATGGAAAGCTTATATCGATCCTAGATCTCCTATAAACATCATGACTAGGACTTATTATAATTGGGTAATGAAGAAACAACTTGGTTATAGGATGATGCCCAATAAGAATTTGATAAGTAATTTTGTAGGAAGAGTGAAGGGATTGCATGTGATTGTCGGAAATTTCACTTATGATGTTGATTTTATGATAGTAGAGGATACTCGTCCAGTGATAGATGCTTGCCTAAGCCAAGTAGTGTTCGGAAAACCATTTGTTGAAGCCACTAAGATGAGTTATGATCCGACTTTAGGGATAGTTAGGTTCAAGGAAGAGAATGATGAGATTGCTTACCAAATGCCCTATAAGATTGAGCAGTACCGCCTCCTGTCAAACATAGAAAAGGAACACAAACAAGCAGCTTATTATAGGAATGATGACGATAGACGTAGAGGAGTAGAGTATGTGATGAATAGGATGCTTGGTTTCTACAAAGAATGCTTGCAACTAAGTCCGGAATACAAAACTGATATAGGAGATGACCTAGAGAGTGAAACCAACAATGAGGTCACGTAGTAACCTATGACCTTGAGTCTAGCTACAAGACTCGTAAATAAAGAAAAGCGCTTCTTGGGAGGCAACCCATGTTTTGTGTGATCTTTATTTTGTTTGATTGTTATTTGCTTCCGTATACATGCTTTATTTTTATTATTGGTAGATCATGTTTCAAAACTAAAATAGTGAAAATACTTTACTTTGTTGTTTGGCCTAGTTTTAACTTCATCCAAAGGTATTTCACAAAAGATAAGTATAAGGGGAAACCCCAAATATGTTACCCATCCGATTCGGTTGGTCAAAAAACCATTTTTTTTTACTTTTTATTCTAAAAACTCTAAAATTTCAGAAATTACAAACAATTTAATTACTAAAAACTAAGAAAATTAATCGAATCCCCGGCAACCGCGCCAAAAACTTGATGTGCGTTTTATTAGTACAAGTTTTAAAATTTATAAACACGAATTATCCGATTATTATCTAGCACATACGAGCAAGTATACTCGTCCGGTGTAATAAAGGTGGGTAAGTCGAGATCGTCACAAGGGATTTGGTGGTTTTAGTAATAAGAAAAACGTTTGTTAAATAAGGGTTGTCAATCCAAATTTATGTAAAATCTTAATTTAAAAGAAACTCAATAAAAACTAAACATATACTTGTGTATAATTCCTTGATTGGTAATTAGGAGTATCGTAACCATTTGAGTATGAAGTTGGGTGTAAAACTTTTTATGATGCGCAACTAAAAATGAGTAGTTATACAATCTATGATGTATGTCATGTTTTTACTACTACTAAGAATTCTATCACCTAAATGACTCCTTTCGGACATATCAAATTAGTATGACAATCTTATAAACACATGGTTGTTTAGAACACAAGTAAATAAGAAAACTTTCATAAAACTCCATAGCAATCATATTAAAACACAAGTAAATAAGAAAACTTTCATAAAACTTAAAGTAACAATTGTTCATTATAAGTATCAAGGTGTACCTAGTCTTGAAAATTACAATGAGTAAACTTGTGGAACTATAGCAACCACACTCCTCCAATTGCTCACCAAAGTAAGTAAACAACTCCACACTCGAACCAATGCTTGAGACTCTAACTCAACACGTTCTGGACGTTTTTACAACACTTAGTAAACTTTCAGGCAATATAAGATAAGCTAACAAGATTTGGTGTAATACTAAGTTAGATAATGGTGGTACAAGTATCTCTAGGCCCTAAGTGCTCATTATATAGCTTAATGACACTTATGCTTCAAGTAAAAACGTCCCTTCTCAGTAAATAAGCAGAAATGATCAGCCACAAATGATTATGGGGAGTAAATTCGCCAATTAATGCAAAACTTGTAACTTCAGTTATCACCATCCGATCGGTTTCTCGCCATCCGATCGGATGGTCAATTCTGGCACATTTCCAGCCGATCCGGTTGCGGGTTGCAACCGATCGGTTAGATTTAGTCTGAACATGTTTCTTTGTTTTTTTCTTCGTCGTTTTACGTTGCATGCAATATTTTTCTTCGTGGCATGACTTTGTCCATTAGAACTTGATATTTCCTTGATAATTTCGTGTAGTAAACTTGTCTTTATCAAATCCTTTTGTTCATGCAACGTTTCTTTCTTCCTTGATCCTCTTGAAACTCTCCAAAAATGCATGTCCACTTCATTTCTTCATCTTTTAATCATTTTTACCTGCTTTTGGCTATATTTGCATGTATAAACACTTTTCCACGATTAAGTAACAAATATATACAAATATGACCAATTTCCACTCATAAATCAAACAATAACGCGACTAAAAATATGTTAATTTCGAGTGTTATCAAATCCCCCACACTTGAGCTTTGCTAGCCCTCGAGCAAGTCTTAATCAAAAGAAAATTGAATTAAGTGGTAATAGTGCAAATATCTTATTTGAACTTAATCAAGTATATAAAGAGCTTGATAACAATTCAAAGCACCTCACGAAAATAATTTGAAACTCACTCATCACTCTGTAACACCCCCAAAATTTGATACAGCGAAAGACTCACAAGCTTTCGGGGTGCTACGGGGATTGGTATCTGATGAGGCGAAAAATGATCCGTTTTTAGGGGGTCATTTAAGCCCGAATCCGACTTTATTTGATCAAATATTGCCCTAAATCGTTCCTTTTGTGATTTTAGGTGTTTGGAGAGTGAATTCTGGAAAAGAAGCCATTTTGGACGTTTTTGGAGCATAAAAGTGAAGAAAACGGCAAAGTATCAATTTTCCATGCTGAAGACACTAGGTGACGGCGTCAAGAGTTACACCCTGACGGTGTCAGACATCAAGAATAAAACACCGTAGTTGATGGCGGCGTCAAAGTGCAAAGAATAAAATACCGTGGTTGGTGACGGCGTCACATAGGCCGTCATAAGTAGATCAAGGCCGTCCGAGGAAGTAATTGGCGGCGAGGTGACGGCGTCACATGGTTGTCTTGACGCCGTCAGCCTAGTTTTCCTATATATAGTTTTCTAGTTTTTTCATTAAAAAAGGAGAGAAGTTTTGGTGAAACCCTAAAGACGAATTTGGTGTATCTTTTACAGGTTTTTCAAGGGTTCCAAACCCTTGATACCTTGCATTGTAATTGAGATAAGTGTTCTTCTAATTCAATCAATATGTCTATGTGTTGGTTGTTTATATATTGTTCTTGTCTCAATTCCATTATGCTAGGCTAGATCTCTTTTGTGTTTGCTTAGATCTAATGAAACCTAGATGTTGATTATGTGTTGATTACTTGTTTATTCTTGTCTTGGATGAATGATTTTATATGTTAGGCTTAAGAAAACTGGTAGATCTCCAAATGGTAACATGCTTGAACGTCTTAAGAAACATGAACCGAGGCGTACTAGGTCTTTATTGGTTGTATTTAATGCATGAGCCACTGTTTACAATCCCTATAGTTGTGCTGGGTCATGGTGTAGGAGGAGATAAGAGCTCATAGAGTTGGGGAGTTATGTATGCCACCCCACGAATGGTATTAAGGAATACAATCCGTCATCCATACAAGTATAACAAGTAATTAACGTGTAAAAGATATCTAGGGAGTAGTGAAGTCTAAGTAAACACAATTTCTCCAATTACTGCTCACAACCTTAGTATAAATTAGTTTAATTTTATTTTCAGTATTTTATTTTGATTATATCTTAGTTTTGGGTTAGTTGAATAGCAACTAATTCCGCCCACTCTTCCAAATCCCGATATTTTACTTGCTTTCATAAAAATATAAAAATACAAAAATAATCATCCCTCACCTTTAGAACTTTTAATTAGGTTTTCTAATCCTAGCGACACTATTCCTAAGCTGAACGATCAATCCCCCGGTACTTGTCACTATACTATACTACAACGATCAGGTACACTGCCTGGTGGGGGTTGTAAGCTTCTCGAGATCCCTCGAGAGGTAAAGCCTGTTGCGATTCCCACGCATCAGTATCCATTCAAAGTCATGAAAGAACGAGATAAAGTAAACATAAGAAAAACACAACCAAAACGGGTTTTAAAGTTTACATTTATCCCAAGAATTATCCAAAGTAAGGCCCAAAAGAAATAAACATAGGTCCACAATAGTTATCAGAGTTTTAGAAAAATAGATCCATAACCGGTGCCATTGCCAAGCCTCCAATCCCAAGCATCCATAGAGCATCACTTAATTACCTGAGAAAACGTGCTAAAAGTCAGCTTTCGCTAGTGAGATCATAAGTTTAAATTCATAATTCGATATAGTGGACATATACGCAAAACGCTTGCTAGCCAGACTAGGCCTCAATCATCCAACCAAAATATCCAACCAAGATAATCCAACCAAATCAAATCAACCCTATAGGTGCACGCTATAGCTCAAATCAATCCAATCAATAGCTTACCTAGCTCAAGTCTAGGCCTCGCTCTATAACCAATCCAACAGATTACCTAGTTCGGGACTAGGCCTCGCTCAACAACTAAATCAATAGCTTACCTAGTTCGGGACTAGGCCTCGCTAAATCCTACCTAGTTCTATAAGCATAGCAAGTTTTGAAATAAATAAATAAAGCGATAATAGTCCACATAAAACATTTGCACGTTTCTCACCCCAAGTATTGAAAACAAAGTTCAAGAGTAAAAAGTGGGGCTACGACTCACCTCAAGTCCAGAAAATCCTCAAACGGTAACGATAGAAGAAAGACGTAAGCAAACTCAAGCAACTCACGTAACGACAACAACAGACTCGACACTTCCTAACAATATCAAACTCGTTCAGAAATCATTTCCTAAAAAATCAAATATTCCCATTCCCGAACGTATTCCGTTTTATTTTCCAAAAATATCCATTTCTCGAATTAACTTCATATTAATTTGAAATTCGACGTTTGGTATCCATATGGGTGAAGGGTCGACACAACACAAACCAAAAAGCCACAAAAAACGAAATAATAAACCAACTATAGGTCTAATATTAGCCCAACATATTATTTAAATAAATCATCGAAGCTTATCACATCCGTCGATTTGGTAATCTCCCATATTTATTTACGTAATATATCGTTCCAAAATTATACCCAACCTAAAGCACATAGCACAAAGAATTCTATTTGGTATATATCGTAGTCCAATAAATTCCCTATATATATCATCGAATCGGCCAAATTCCACGAGATACATAGTAATTTATTACCCTAAAACATATGCCACAACCTATGGGCGTCGTGGGATACGATGCCCATTAATATACTCATTTTATATAATCAAATAACTCGATCTAATCCGTCGATTAAATAAGTCACTTGCTATAGAAAATGTTTATATTAATCGTCATATATCCGTGACAACAGAAAACTCACAATATAAAGTCCACTTGGACTTTAAATAACCACAACTCGTATAACTCGATAAGTTTCTAAATTTATAAAAATCACGTTTTTAATTATTATTTACCCGACTTTTTATTTCTCTCCGTCATTTGTAGTTATTATTTATAACAATAGTCCGACATTTATTACACTATTTGCATAGTATAATAACTATCGTTATATTATTATAACGTTTACTCGTGATCGTTTAATTATTAATATATATATATATATATATATATATATATATATATATATATATATATATATATATATATATATATATATATATATATATATATATACGCTTATCACGTCTATATATGTATATAAACGATTATATTCTCAATAATAGTATTACGAGTATTATTTTTAATATTGACTTTTAAATATTTATCGAGTCATAGAATTTGGTCACATGCCCGAGTCATGACTCTCGGCTCATAGTCCAAGTCCAAAATAAGAATCAAGTCAAAATAAATATATCATCTCCGTCCAAATCAATCCCATATCCACGTGCTACAACATGAGGGTCCGACTACGGCACCCAACTAACCTATCTCCGTCATCTAATGACCGTCTCACAATCGGTCCCCAAGTATCCACACTTGACAACACATCTCCAATAAATCTCGTAACCCAAATATGCTACTTAAGTCCAAAATAATAAATCCAATAAGTATCCATGGTCAAAACATCACAACCACGACAACAACAATAATAATAATCCGACAAGTAACAATATATCCGAAAACAAAAAAAGTTACGGGTTGAGTTACCAAGTCAACCCGGGTCAATATAAGCCCGAAGCAAGATACGGGAGTCTCACCCGAGACCAATAGGTCTCGGCTAGCTCTATCGAGCCACACCGAACCAAACAACCCACTATGGGGTGTCGGCCGAGAACCAAACGACCACTAGGTCGACCCAAACATCACAAACAAGCACCAATAATCCGATAATCATCAAATGGCCAAAGATGGCACATCCAAGACCCAAGCCGAGAGCCATAGCTCTCGGTTGAACCTCGACCCATCGAAACAAATACAAACCCGGATACCAAACCTTTTCTTTAATTCATTTCATTCAAAACCCATAAAAATCTTTCATTATTAACCATGAACACCCGAAAAGAACCAAACCCGTGACCCTAGGTCACGGTTCGAACCAAAATACGAGCCAAACTCGACCTACCTTCGATTTCCCAAGACTAACTCGAATGGATCTTCAAAACCACAACAAGAAACGATGAATTTGAGGTGAAATCGAATGAAAAAGAATAGATTTAAGGCGCGTGTTTATATGGATCAGATAGAGGATGATGTGGGGAGTTGATTGGTGGTGTTGGTTTTGATGGGAGAGCGGCGGTGAAGGTGGTGATGGCCGGAAAATGGTACGGCGGCTAGGGTTTTGGTGGGTAGGGGATGAAGATAGAGAGAGAGAGTGAGTGAAGTTTTGGTGAGGGTGTGGTGTGTGTTGTGCTATAACCGGACCACAAGGACGATCCAATTTACTCTTATTAAAAAAAACAAACCTTTTTATAATAATAATAATAATAATAGTAGTGAGGTGTGTAGTGGGTTAAGTAGCCCGGTGTAAATACACGGCCAAACCCGAAACCTTAAATAACCAACAACTTTCTCAAACCGAACTCGTTCCAAAAATAATAATATCCGAACCAATATTAAAAATATAATTAAAATTGTTAGGTTAACCTAGTGCCGGAGTCAATGTAGTGCCAAAGTAACAATCTCAAAATAAATCATCACGAACGAATCAAACCAAACAATAAATAAATAATAAATCCTCATAATTCACGTACGATCAAAAATACATTCCAACGTTCATAAAACATCTCGTCCAATAAACTTTTCAAAAATTCCAAAATTATAATTTTTAATGTAATGCGGGTTTTAAAAACGGCTCCCTATTTTGCCAGTTGTGACATCCTCCCAGCCTCAGAAGGAACCCGTCCCGGGTTTCTCTCGGAACAACCCATCTACGAAGTAAAATGCTTCGGATATCTCTTTCGAAACTCATCCTCACGTTCCCACGTGAATTCCGGTCCATGCCGCGAATTCCAACGAACTTTGATGAGCGGGATGCGACTTCTCTTAAGTCGTTTAATCTCTCTATCCAATATCTCAATCGGTTCTTCCACAAAATTTAAACTCTCATCCACACGAATATCCTTGATTGGTATAACTGGCGTTTCCTCTGAAAGACATTTCTTCAGATTGCTAACATGAAACACATCATGAACTTTATTCAATTCCGTTGGCAATTCCAATCGATAAGCTATGGGCCCAATTCTTTCCAAAATAAGAAATGGTCCAATGTAGCGGGGATTTAGTTTCCCACGTTTCCCAAAACGTATCACACCCTTCCAAGGCGAGACTTTCAGCATCACTTTGTCTCCAACCTGGAATCTAGGGGTTTACGCCTCCGATTGGCGTAGCCTTTCTGCCTATCTCTAGCTGCTTGCAGTCGATCTCGAATTTGCGTTACCTTCTCAGTAGTTTCCAAAATAAGCTCAGTGCCTGTGAGTTGGCTATCTCCAACTTCTGCCCAACCAATAGGTGAACGACATTTACGACCATACAAAGCTTCAAATGGTGCAGCCTTAAGACTTGTGTGGTAGCTATTGTTGTAGGAGAACTCTGCAAGGGGTAGATATTTCTCCCAGCCTTTACCAAAGTCTATTATGCATGCACGAAGCATATCCTCCAAAGTCTGAATAGTTCTCTCACTTTGATCATCGGTTTGGGGGTGATATGCAGTACTCATATCAAGTCTCGTCCCCAAAGCGGTTTGAAGTGATCGCCACAATGCTGACGCGAAGCGGCTGTCGCGATCAGAAATAATCGATTTCGAAACTCCATGACGAGAAACAATCTCCTTCACATACAACCTCGCAAGTTTATCAACACTATCATCTTCACTAATCGCCAGGAAATGAGCAGACTATGTCAAACGATCCACAATTACCCATATAGCGTCGCAACCGCTAGCTGTCTTTGGTAATTTGGTAATAAAGTCCATCGTGATGCGCTCCCACTTCCAAACTGGGGGTTCTGGCTGCGTCAATAATCCTGACGGTCTTTGATGTTCTGCCTTAACTTTAGAACATGTCAAACACTTACTAACATACAATGCTATATCTGCCTTCATATTTGGCCACCAATATAACTTTTTTCAAATCCTGGTACATCTTGTCAGACCCATGATGAATAGAGTATCTTGACTTATGCGACTCATGCATAATCAACTCTCGAATTCCTCCATACAATGGTACCCAACTTCGCTCTCCAAAACATAATACTCCATCAGAATGCTTAACAAATCCCTTCTCATTTTCTGCCATCCCAAATATGTTCTCAGCAGCTCGATTCTCTGCTTTCAATGCTTCCGTTTGAGCTCCTAATATTTGAGACGGTAATGGCGATATGATAGTCATTCCTAATGACCTAACTCGTAACGGTGGAATTCTCTCCTTGCGACTAAGAGCATCAGCAACAACGTTTGCTTTACCTGGATGGTAGCGAATTTCACAATCATAATCGCTTAGCAACTCAATCCAACATCGTTGTCTCATGTTAAGCTCTTTTTGATTCAAAATGTGTTGTAGGCTTTTGTGGTCAGTAAACACTACACACTTGGTTCCATACAAGTAATGTCTCCATATCCTCAAGGCAAAAACCACAGCACCTAACTCCAAATCATGGGTGGTGTAGTTCTTCTCGTGCTTCTTGAGCTATCGGGAAGCATAAGCTATCACTTTCTCGCGTTGCATTAACACAGCTCCCAAACCTTTATGAGAAGTGTCACAATAGACGACGAAGTCCTCGTTACCTTCAGGTAACGCTAAGATAGGAGCACTACACAACATCTCCTTAAGTAACTAAAATGCTTCCTCTTCCTTATCTCCCCATTCGTACTAAACACTCTTTTCAGTCAATTTGGTCAACGGTTTTGCTATCTTCGAAAATCCCTCAATAAATCTTCGGTAATAACCGGCTAAACCCAAAAATTGACGAACTTCTGTTGGGGTCGTAGGTGCAGCCCAATCTTTAATCGCTTCAATCTTAGCAGGATCTACATGAACTCCTTGTCTATCAATCACATGACCCAGAAATTGTAACGTCGAAATCCAAAATTCACATTTAGAAAACTTGGCACACAGTTTCTCCTTCCTGAGCAATTCTAAAATAAGTCTTAGATGCTCCTCATGCTCCTTCTCGCTCTTCGAATAAATTAGAATGTCATCGATGAACACAATCACAAACTTATCTAAGTAAGGCTTACACACCCGATTCATGAGATCCATGAATACCGCCGGTGCGTTAGTCAACCCAAACGGCATCACCTGAAACTCGTAATGCCCGTAACGGGTCCTGAAAGCCGTTTTCGGAATATCTTCCTCGCGAACTCGAAGCTGATGATATCCCGATCTCAAATCGATCTTCGAATACACACTCGATCCTTGAAGCTGATCGAACAAATCGTCGATCCTCGGTAACGGGTATCTATTCTTCACCGTTAACTTGTTCAACTCTCGGTAATCAATAGACATAGGAAACGATCCATCCTTCTTCTTCACAAATAAGACCGGGGCTCCCCAAGGCGAAGAACTTGGTCTTATAAATCCTTTTTCAGCTAACTCCGCTAGTTGCTTTGACAAATCTTCCAGTTCAGTAGGTGCAAGACGATACGGCGCTCGTGCTACAGGTGCAGCACCAGGTATCAACTCAATCTGAAACTCCACTTGTCTAGTAGGTGGGATTCCTGGCAAATCATCGGGAAACACATCCGAAAAATCATGAACTATAGGTACATCTCCAATGCACCTTTCCTTCTTCTCCTTCTCTCCTTTCTCAGAAATTTGAGCTAAGAAAAGGCAACATCCTTTTTCCATTAGCTTCGGCAATTTAGTGCAAGATATGACCGCTAATCTAGATGAGCCTCTCAAATCCTTTCTATCTCCTAGTATGTTAAGAATCTCCTTGCCGTATGGAACACGCACGATCTTCTCATCGCAAATTATATGAGCACGATACTTCGACAACCAATCCATACCAATAATAACATCAAAACTCCCTAATGTGACGGGTAGAAGATCTATGTTGAAAGGACGATTCAGAAAGTTTAACGTGCAACCGCGAATGATAGTCCTAATCCTCTCTATGTTCCTATTAGCTAACTCTACATCATAACCAATTCCTAAGGCCATCGGGGGTTTCTCTAGTAAGGGTGCAAACTTAGTGGACACAAAACTCTTATCGGTACCAGTATCAAATAGTATGGAAGCATAACAATTATTGAGAAGGAACGTACCAGTAACGACGTTCGGATCTTCTCCTCTCTCGTTCCCAAGTGCATACACTCTCCCATGAGCAGCTCCAGCTTCCACACGTTGGTCCCCATTATCTTGTCGTCCACGATTTCCTCCAGCTCCACGGTTTCCATTATTGTACCCATTACCACCCGATCCTTGATTTCCTCGGTTCCACGATTCCCTACACTCATTCCTATAATGTCCCTTCTGTCCACATCCATAGCAAGTAACATTAGCCTTGCTCATAGTTTCAGGAGTAGCTTGAACCGTCGAGCTCTAAAATCCTTAGCTATGTGTCCCATCTTAGAGCAATTCATGCACGTCACAGTACATCGACCAGAATGATGCTTATAACATCGATTACACTTGGGTGCATCTCCATTGTAGTTCTTCTTGTCTCCATCTCCCATAGCATAAGCTCTAGTAGTTGTTTGTCGCTTGTTTCGACGATCATTACTCTTAGAGTGATCATCCCTCTTCCTCTTTCCATTCTTGCCTTTCTCAGCTTCTTCCAATGCCAACGAGTCCATCAATTGTTGAGCAATAGTGATAGCCTCATGAATGTTTGCAGGCTTAGTAGAAATCACATCGTTCCTTGTAGCTACCGGCAACCCATCGGTATACCTCTCAATCCTTTGAGTCTCAGTCCTAACCATATCGGGACAAAGTAGGGCTAACTCTCGGTAACGGCGATTGTAAGTTGCCATATCGGTACCTTTCACCTTATGGTTCCAGAACTCAATCTCCAGCTTCTTAATCTCATTCCTTGGGCAGTAAGTCTGAATCAGCAAAGACTTAAATTGCTCCCAAGTCATAGCATAAGCCACATCACTCCCAACCGAGTTACGGTAACTGTTCCACCAAGTTAAAGCTTCATCCTTGAAAGTAAAAGAAGCAAACTTTACCTTCTTATTCTTCGCACAACCACTGACATTAAACACTGACTCAGTCTTCTCTATCCACCTGACCAAGTAGACTACTCCTTCAGTTCCACCAAACTCAACGGGTCCACAGATCTTAAACTCCTTGTAGTTACATCCATTAGCACGAACAGGTGGAAATGTTCCAGAAGAATTGTTGGAATGATTTGACTCAGCTAGTAGCTCAGCAACTCGTTGCTCCACAAGTTGATTGATCATTGCTTGATCCACAGTAGGTGCATTGAGTGGAACATGATCATTGTCTCCCTGAACATCAACATTTTGATTCCTGTTGTTGCGGTTGGTAGTGTCCAGGTTATTAGGAGTAGGGGTCTCAACATTTCGAGTAGGACGGCATCCTCGACGACCAGGGGTAGTCGTTGCAGGACCATTTCTGGTAGCTCTAACAGGGTTTCATCGTGGGGCCATTGATCTGAAACATCATACAAGTTCGTGAGTCTCCGATAGAACTTATCATATGCTAAACAAGAATTAAATCAACGAAGCCAAGTCATGGAAAGAATATCAACAGTACACCACAAGACATCAATAAGGCGAATAGGAACTCAATTTCCATAATATCCAAAAACCACATATTACCATATAATAATAACCATCAACCATACAATAAAGATCCAACATCGTTCCAACTACCGAAAACACAAAAGATAATAATCGTTCCAACAAGACGGGTAATCAACTGAAAATACATCAAAATAGGATAACTAGCTTTTCCAACCGAACACTCCTCGGTTAGGAAAGCAACAAGATAACATAGCTCAAACATCTAGCCACGCTGCTGGCGGAGGCTCCTCAACTCCTGCCTCAAGCCATCAAGATCTCTCCATAATGATCCTAACTCTACACTATGTGTGTCGCTGTCTCTCTTGAGGTCAGCCACCTCCTTCTCCAGCTCGGCATTCCTTTGCCATAACTTGCGGTCGGCCTCTCGAGCTGTAATAAAACCTCGCTGTAAACTCTCAATCTGCTCATGAACCTCTATCAAAACTCTCCTCATCTCAGTCGACCTGCCCTCAACTACAGTCATATCAACTCTCAAATCTGCTATAAACTCTCCAATAACTCTCTCAAGTCGATCAGATAATCGCGAGATCCTCTCGCCCTGTGCAGTAATCTGAGCCCACATCCTACCAGTCTCACCTAACTCTGCATGCTCAGCAGAAACCTCAGAAGGTACATCCGACTCCACGGGACTACCAGGTGGTGAATCAAACAGAAATGGATGATCAGGTGAAACAGGCTCAATCGGATGTATAGGTGAATCAGGCTCCTCAGCCTAAGCTGGCGGCATTAACAGATCATCATCATCAGGCATCTCCTCCTCCTGAGGGTCATCCTCCTCCTCAGGGTCATCATCATCACCCTGCTCAGCCTCCTGAGGGTCATCAGCCTCATCCTCACCCTCGTAATCTTCCTCCTCCTCATCGGAAGAGTACATCATCAATCGTCGTCTCCTAACAGGTGAACCATGTGGTGAAGGGGTAGGTGATCTAGGACGACGACGCAATGATGCAGGTGGCGCCTCTGACAGAAGAGAGTGAGCATGTATCTGTAAAGGTGGTGAAGTAGGGCGTACCGACATTCGTGCCGTAGCTCGGTGGGCAAAACGTGGAGCCACACGAGCCAAAGCCTGATGAAGTGTAAGCTGCCTCGATGTACCAGGGAGCCCTAGAGAAGATGAGGGTCCCTGCGTAGATGCAGCAGGTGGTGCTGAAGTAGAACCTGTCGGTGTCACAATAGCTGAATGCATGGCAACCTGGTAAGGATCATCAGGAGCCATGGTGAAATGTGCTGGAAATACCGGTGCAGTAAGAATATCCTCAACAACATCGGGCGTACGGGAGGCCATAGTCTGTGACAACGGCGTAGGGTAGGTGTAAGTGTTTCAAAACAACTAAACCGCGAACTCAAAATACCATATCAACATCATCGTATAATTCCAAATCATATATAACCAAGAAAGATTTAAAATACCGCATTACTAAAATCATTCATAAAACAATTAAGCCATATAATTCCTCAAACGCATATAATTCCTCAAAACGCCATCATATCACTAAATCAATAAACCTCAAAACCTCAAATCATCTCAAGAATCCCAAATCTAATAATCATCTCAATAATCTCATAATACCACAATAATAACAATGATGCTTCGGCTTGGCGGGCTGGCAGGCAATGGTCGAGGATCATTTTCTATAAAAATAGGTTATAGTTTAGGTGTCTATTTACCTAGTTCTCTATAACCTTGGCTCTGATACCAATCTGTAACACCCCCAAAATTTGATACAGCGGAAGACTCACAAGCTTTCGGGGTGCTACGGGGATTGGTATCCATTCAAAGTCATGAAAGAACGAGATAAAGTAAACATAAGAAAAACACAACCAAAACGGGTTTTAAAGTTTACATTTATCCCAAGAATTATCCAAAGTAAGGCCCAAAAGAAATAAACATAGGTCCACAATAGTTATCAGAGTTTTAGAAAAATAGATCCATAACCGGTGCCATTGCCAAGCCTCCAATCCCAAGCATCCATAGAGCATCACTTAATTACCTGAGAAAACGTGCTAAAAGTCAGCTTTCGCTGGTGAGATCATAGGTTTAAATTCATAATTCGATATAGTGGACATATACGCAAAACACTTGCTAGCTAGACTAGGCCTCAATCATCCAACCAAAATATCCAACCAAGATAATCCAACCAAATCAAATCAACCCTATAGGTGCACGCTATAGCTCAAATCAATCCAATCAATAGCTTACCTAGCTCAAGTCTAGGCCTCGCTCTATAACCAATCCAATAGCTTACCTAGTTCGGGACTAGGCCTCGCTCAACACCTAAATCAATAGCTTACCTAGTTCGGGACTAGGCCTCGCTAAATCCTACCTAGTTCTATAAGCATAGCAAGTTTTGACATAAATAAATAAAGCGATAATAGTCCACATAAAACATTTGCACGTTTCTCACCCCAAGTATTGAAAACAAAGTTCAAGAGTAAAAAGTGGGGCTATGACTCACCTCAAGTCTAGAAAATCCTCAAATGGTAACGATAGAAGAAAGACGTAAGCAAACTCAAGCAACTCACGTAACGGCAACTACAGACTCGGCACTTCCTAACAATATCAAACTCGTTCAGAAATCATTTCCTCAAAAATCAAATATTCCCATTCCCGAACGTATTCCGTTTTATTTTCCAAAAATATCCATTTCTCGAATTAACTTCATATTAATTTGAAATTCGACGTTTGGTATCCATATGGGTGAAGGGTCGACACAACACAAACCAAAAAGCCACAAAAAACGAAATAATAAACCAACTATAGGTCTAATATTAGCCCAACATATTATTTAAATAAATCATCGAAGCTTATCAAATCCGTCGATTTGGTAATCTCACATATTTATTTACGTAATATATCGTTCCAAAATTATACCCAACCTAAAGCACATAGCACAAAGAATTCTATTTGGTATATATCGTAGTCCAATAAATTCCCTATATATATCATCGAATCGGCCAAATTCCACGAGATACATAGTAATTTATTACCCTAAAACATATACCACAACCTATGGGCGTCGTGGGATACGATGCCCATTAATATACTCATTTTATATAATCAAATAACTCGATCTAATCCGTCGATTAAATAAGTCACTTGCTATAGAAAATGTTTATATTAATCGTCATATATCCGTGACAACACAAAAGTCACAATATAAAGTCAACTTGAACTTTAAATAACCACAACTCGTATAACTCGATAAGTTTCTAAATTTATAAAAATCACGTTTTTAATTATTATTTACCCGACTTTTTATTTCGCCGTCATTTGTAGTTATTATTTATAACAATAGTCCGACATTTATTACACTATTTGCATAGTATAATAACTATCGTTATATTATTATAACGTTTACTCGTGATCGTTTTATTATTAATATACGCATTTATATATATATATATATATATATATATATATATATATATATATATATATATATACTAGATTTCGAAGCCCGCCCGATGGGCGAGCATGACTTGTGATTATTCTATAAGTGCATTACTTTTCGAATAGCAAGATATATGTGTGCGTAGGTATTAGTTGTCGGTAAATATAAAAGGTGAAGAATTGGAGTCATAATAAATGTAGAAATAAAAGTCAAATTTGGATATTGGATAGAGTCAATGGCGGAACTACATATTGTTTGGGGGTTGGCGGTGACGTCTATGCTTCGCCGAAAAATATCAATTTTTAGTATAAATTTTTTTATTTTAGAACCATTTTATTAAAGTGCACCCCACCAATGAATTGGTGTTGATTTGTAATTTATGTGAAGTTATTTAATTGATGTGCTTGGCCATTGATTTATAGCATTCTCAAATCAAAGTTACTGGTTTCATGCCCGAGTACAATGTTTGCGCGTGTGACACATTCTTTTATAAACTAAGATATTTATTTTGGAATATGTATACTTATACAACATAACGTTGTATTTTGAACCTCTCTAACACTGTTAATAAGTTCAAGTTGAGGTAATGTATCCATGTATTCTACTGATCTATGTCTATTCTATCTTTGTACATGTGACTAATATTATAATATGGTAAATATTTGCCTCTCATTCTCATATATTGTTCATGTTGTTGTAAATCCTATTCAGAAACATGTTATGGTCATGGTCACTCCTATGCATTTGCAGCCCCTGTTCTGAAATTTCTCAAAGTTGTATCTCTATTTGTTTGTGTATGAAAATATAATATTTTCAGTTAGGACCATGCTGATTCACTCCATTCAATAGAATGTAACATGTCGTAGTTGAGATGAAAAGCCCAAGCACTGAGTCATCTACTTATACCCCCTCATTTTTTCACTCCGTGGATTGTTTTTATTTATAGAAAATGTAGCTTATCCATTAACTTGCTTAATAAAAAAAACAACTTAGTAATCTTTTATATAACCAGTTAAATACATTTTGTAACACCCCCAAAATTTGGTACAGCGGAAGACTCAACAAGCTTTCGGGGTGCTACGGGGATTGGTATCCAACACAAGACATAATAGAACGAGATAAAGTAAACATAATAAAAACACAACCAAAACGGGGTTTTAAAGTTTACATTTATCCCAACATCATTCAGAGTCAGGCCCAAAAGAAATAAACGTAGGTCCACAATTTAATATCAGAGTTTAGAAAAATAGATCCATAAACCAGGTGCCATTGCCAAGCCTCCAATCCAAGCATCCATAGAGCATCACTTAATTTCCTGAGAAAACGTGCTAAAAGTCAGCTTTCGCTGGTGAGATCATAGGTTTAAGTTCATCTAACAATATAGTGGACATATACGCAAAACGCTTGCTAGCTAGACTAAGGATTCGCTAAAAGCCTGCGGATACCCTCCGCTCCAATATAACACACGGATACCCTCCGTTCTAACATAGATATTCGGGTAACCCCCGCAATACCAATAAATACTCGGATAACCTCCGAAGTATTAATAACCTATAGGTGCACGCTACAGTATCTAAATAAGCCAACCTTGAATAGTACACACGAACCGTATGACTAAAGCTGACAATCCAAATAAGCCAACCTTGAATAGTGCACACAACAAATATGTGACTAAAGCTGACAATCCACCAATAACCAAATAAGCCAACCTTGAATAGTACACACAAAATGTGTGACTAAAGCTGACAATATATCCTAGTCCATACGCATAGCAAGTTTTAGAAAGAATATAGAAGCGATAATAGTCCACATAAAATAATTTGCACGTTTCTCACCCCAAGTATTGAAAACATAGTTCAAGAGTAAAAAGTGGGGCTATGACTCACCTCAAGTCCAGAAATCAGCAATAAGAAATCGGTAGAGGTAAGACGTATAGTAACTCAAAATACGGTAACTACGGACGCGGCACGACCTAACAGTATCAACTCGTTTAAAAATCATTTCCTCAAAATCGAATATTCCCAAACCCGAACGTATTCCATTTTACTTTCCGAAAATTCAATTCTCGTATTATCTCGGATTAGTTTGGAGTTTGGCGTTTGGTATCCATACGGGTGGTGGGTCGACACAACTCAAACCAAGAAGTCACAACAAAAAGGATAATAAAATCATCTATGAGTCTAATATTAGTCCAATATATTATTTAAATAAATCATCGAAGTTTATCAAATCCGTCGATTTGGTAATCCCCCATATTTATTTATTTAATATACCATTCTAAGATTACACCCGAATCCTAGGTCACACATTGCACATAAAGTACTATATGGTATATATCAAAGTTTAATAACTTCACTAACTATACCGTTAAGCTTACCAAATTCGTCAATTTGGAAATCTCACGAGATACTTAGTAACTTATTATTCCCGTACACATACCATAACCTATGGGAGTCGTAGGATATGATGCCCATTAATATAGTCAATTTAAACAACTCAATAGCTCTCATTTAACCCGTCGATTAAATAAGTTATGTAGTTATCAAAAGCGAGTGTATTAATTGTCATATATCCGTGACAACACAAACGCCACAAATAATAAACCACTTGGACTCAAGTGACCACGACCCCGTATAACTTGATAGTTTCCCTTATTTATTTAAAAGAAATTATTTTATTTAATATTTATTTAATGTCCAGATTTCATCGTTATTTATAGTCGTTTAATTATAATAACGCTCCCGACATTTATTACAACACTTTCATAGTATAATATTTATCGTTACGTTATTGTTATAATATTACTCGTGATCATTTTATTATTAATATACGCATTTATATATTTATATATACGTTATTCACGTCTATATATTTATATAAACGTTTATATTACCAATAATATTATTACGAGTTTTATTATTTACGTTTGATTATAAATATTTATCGAGTCATACGAAATGGTCACATGTCCGAGTCATCACTCTCGGCTCATTGTCCAAGTCCAAAATAAAAATAATAATCAAGTCAAACCAAGTAATCAATCTCCGTCCAACAATACCCAAATCACGTGCTACAACAATAGGGTCCGACCACGGCACCCGACTAACCTATCTCCGTCAATCTAAGTGACCGTCTCACAATCGGTCCCCAATACCACTTTATCGACAACACTTCACAATAATCACAAAATACCCATTGTCGAGACCACAATGGTCTCGACCAATCCAAAGTATTCGACCAATCAAAATATCATCACAATAATACAAATGACATATATGAACCATATCAAGGAAAAACATAAAAATAGGCTAGTTCCGGGTTGGTTTACCAAGCCAAACCCGAGCCTTGCAACCCACTTGCGTCTCGGCTAAACACATGAGTCACAAAAGACTCGAAACCAAGACCACAAGGTCTCCCAACAAGCTCAAATGAGCAACTGAAAGTCTGCCAAAAAGCCTTCCTGGGTCGCGACATAGACCAGCAACAACCAGGCCAAAAACACGACTCAATCGAGTCAAAACCAAACATTATAGCATCCACACTTGCTAACCAAGACACATGGTCAATCACCAAGAAGAATAGCGAGCCATAGGGCTCGTACCCACATCAAGCCGTGAGCCTAGGCTCACGGTTCCTTCGACCCAAACGGTAAGAAGTAAACCCGGATACCAAACGATGATTTACATTATATTTTAGTCAAAACCCATTTAAATCAATACATGTTTCCACGGATCTAAACCCACATCGAGGCACACATGAGGCCAATCGATGCTACTCACCTTTATACACTTCAAAACTCACGGATCTATAAGAACCAAGAAGAATATGCTTCGAATTGAAATGGTTTCAGGATGTTTTTGTGGGTTTGGAGGCGCGTGAATGGTATCAAATTAAAGAGGAGCATGGGGTGGTAACTGTGGTGGTGGCGGTGTGGTTGTAGTGGTGGCGGTTGAGCAGCAGCAGGGCGGCGGCTGCTGTGGTGGCTAGGGTTTGTAAGAGAAAGAGGTGAGAGAGATGAAAGATGGAGATGAGGGATTATGTTTGTGTTTTTGTGTTTCCAGGTTATTACCACAAGGACCATATGCAGTCACTCTTTTTTTTTTTTTTTTTTTTTTTTTTTTTTTTTTTTTTTTGTTCTTTTATTTTCTTTTCTTTCTTATACAATAATAATAATAATAATAATAATAATAATAATAATAATAATAATAATAATAATAATAATAATAATAATAATAATAATAATAATAATAATAATAATAAGAGTATTATTATATTTAGGGTAAGACGGGTGGGTGTAAATTACACGAACCAAAACCCGAAACTCGTTTCAAATCATATAATATCCCACGAGACGTTCCATAAATAAAAATATATAGTCGAGTCCGTAAACTCAAGACATAAAAATTTTAGTTAGGTTATTCTAGTGCCGGCGTCAACGTAGTGCCAATAAAATCTCGAAATAAATTCTCATCACATCGATAATCCAAATTGATTCCATAAAAATTTTAAATATAATCAACCACAAGATTGGTTTTTATAAGTTCGTTACGAATAAAGTTCCAAATATAAATTTATAAACGAACTTTAATGTAATGCGGGTTTTCAAATTGGCTCCCTATTTTGCCAGTTGTCACATCCTCCCAGCCTCAAAAGAAACCCGTCCCGGGTTTCTCTCGGAACAATCCATCTACGAAGTGAAAGCTTCGGATATCACTTTCGGAACTCGTCCTCACGTTCCCACGTAAATTCCGGTCCATGTCGGGAATTCCAACGAACCTTGACGAGTGGTATGCGACTTCGCTTGAGTCGCTTAATCTCACGATCCAAAATCTCAATCGGCCCTTCCACAAAGTTTAATTTCTCATCAACACGAATATCTTTCATCGGTATAACCGACATCTCATCAGAAAGACACTTCTTCAAACTACTAACATGAAACACATCGTGAACTTTACTCAGTTCCTGTGGTAATTCCAACCGATAAGCCACGGGCCCAATTCTTTCCAAAACAAGAAATGGTCCAATGTAGCGTGGGTTGAGTTTTCCACGTTTCCCGAAACGTATCACACCCTTCCACGGCGAGACTTTCAGCATCGCTTTGTCTCCAACCTGGAACTCTAAGGGTTTACGTCTCTGATCGGCGTAACTTTTCTGCCTATCTCTGGCTGCTTGCAACCGATCACGAATCTGAGTCACTTTCTCAGTAGTCTCCAAGATAAGTTCAGGGCCTGTGAGTTGGCTATCTCCAACTTCCGCCCAACCAATAGGCGAACGACATTTTCGGCCATACAAAGCTTCAAATGGTGCAGCTTTAAGACTTGTGTGGTAGCTATTATTATAGGAGAATTCTGCAAGGGGTAGATATTTCTCCTAGCCTTTACCAAAGTCCATTATACATGCACGAAGCATATCCTCCAAAGTCTGAATAGTCCTCTCACTTTGACCATCGGTTTGGGGATGATATGTAGTACTCATATCAAGTCTCGTCCCCAAAGCGGTTTGAAGTGTTCGCCACAAAGCCGACGTAAAGCGGCTATCGCGATCAGAAATAATCGATATCGGGACTCCATGTCGAGAATTAATTTCCTTCACATACAACCTCGCAAGTTTATCCACACTATCATCTTCACTAATTGCTAGGAAATGAGCAGACTTTGTCAGATGATCCACAATTACCCAGATAGCGTCACAACCGCTAGCTGTCCTCAGTAATTTGGTAACAAAGTCCATTGTAATCCGCTCCCATTTCCAGACTGGAAGTTCTGGTTGCGTTAGTAATCCTGACGGTCTCTGATGTTCGGCTTCAACCTTAGAACATGTCAAGCACTTACTAACATACGATGCTATATCTGCCTTCATGTTTGGCCACCAATATAACTTCTTAAGATCTTGGTACATCTTGTCAGATCCAGGATGAATAGAGTATCTTGACTTATGCGACTCGTGCATAATCAACTCTCGAATTCCTCCATACAAAGGTACCCAATTTCGCTCTCTAAAACATAATACTCCATCAGGACACTTAACAAATCCCTTCTCATTTTCTGCCATCCCAAATATTTTCTCAGCAGGTCGATTTTCTGCTTTCGACGCTTCCGTTTGAGCTTCTAATATTTGAGACGGTACTGGCGATACGATAGTCATTCCTAATGACCCAACTCGTAATGGTGGAATTCTCTCCTTTCGACTAAGAGCATCAGCAACGACGTTTGCTTTACCAGGATGGTAGCGAATTTCACAATCGTAATCGCTTAGCAACTCAATCCAACGTCGTTGTCTCATGTTAAGCTCTTTTTGATTCAAAATGTGTTGTAGACTTTTGTGGTCAGTAACCACTACACACTTGGTTCCATACAAGTAATGTCTCCATATCCTTAAAGCAAAAACCACAGCACCTAACTCCAAATCATGAGTGGTGTAGTTTTTCTCATGCTTTTTGAGCTGGCGGGAAGCATAAGCTATCACCTTCTCTCGTTGCATTAACACAGCTCCTAAACCTTTATGAGAAGCATCACGATAGACGACAAAGTCCTCATTACCTTCAGGTAACGTTAAGATAGGAGCACTACACAACATTTCCTTAAGTAGTTTAAATGCTTCCTCTTCCTCATCTCCCCATTCATATTTAACACGCTTTTGTGTCAATTTGGTCAACGGTTTTGCTATCTTCGAAAATCCCTCAATGAATTTTCGGTAATAACCGGCTAATCCCAATAATTTACGAACTTCTATTGGGGTCGTAGGCGCAGCTCAATCTTTAATAGCCTCAATTTTTGCAGGATCTACATGAACTCCCTGTCTATCAATCACATGACCCAGAAATTGTACCGTCGGAATCCAAAATTCACATTTAGAAAACTTGGCATACAGTTTCTCTTTCCTGAGCAATTCTAAGGTAAGTCTTAGATGCTCCTCATGCTCCTTCTCACTCTTCGAATAAATTAGAATGTCATCGAATGAACAAAATCATAAACTTATCTAAGTAAGGCTTACACACTCGATTCATGAGGTCCATGAATACCGCCGGTGCGTTGGTCAACCCAAACGGCATCACCTGAAACTCGTAATGCCCGTAACGGGTTCTGAAAGCCGTTTTCGGAATATCTTCCTCGCGAACTCGAAGCTGATGATATCCCGATCTCAAATCGATTTTCGAATACATAGTCGATCCTTGTAGCTGATTGAGCAAATCGTCGATCCTCGGTAACGGGTATCTATTCTTCACCGTTAACTTGTTCAACTCTCGATAATCAATACACATACGAAACGATCCATCCTTCTTCACAAATAAGACCAGGGCTCCCCAAGGTGAAGAACTTGGTCTTATAAATCCTTTTTCGGCTAACTCCGCTATTTGTTTCGAAAACTCTTCCAGTTCAGTGGGTGCAAGTCGATAAGGCGCTCGTGCTACAGGTGCAACACCAGGTATCAACTCAATCTGAAACTCCACTTGTCTAGTCGGCGGGATTCTCGGCAAATCATCGGGAAACACATCAGGAAAAATCACGAACTATAGGCACATCTCCAATCCACCTTTCCTTCTTCTCCTTCCCTCCTTTCTCAGAGATTTGAGCTAAGAAAAGGCAACATCCTTTTTCCATTAGCTTCGGTAATTTAGTGCAAGATATGACCGCTAATCGGGATGGGCTCCTTGAACCTTTTCGATCTCCTTGTATATTTAGAACCTCCTTTCCGTAAGGCACACGCACAATCTTCTCATCGCAAAGTATGTGAGCACGATACTTCGACAACCAATCCATACCAATGATGACATCGAAACTTCCTAACGTGACGGGTAGCAGATCTATGTTGAAAGGGTGATTCAGAAAGTTTAACGTGCAACCGTGAATGATAGTCCTAATCCTTTCTATGTTCTCATTAGCTAACTCTACCTCATAACCAATTCCTAAGGCCATCGGGGGTTTCTCTAGTAAGGGTGCAAACGTAGTGGACACAAAACTTCTATCGGCACCAGTATCAAATAGTATGGAAGCATAACGATTATTGAGAAGGAATGTACCAGTAACGACGTTCAAATCTTCTCCTCTCTCGTTCCCAAGTGCATACATTCTTCCATGAGCAGCTCTAGCTTCCACACGTTGGTCCCCATTATCTTGTCGTCCACGGTTTCCTCCAGCTCCACGGTTTCCATGATTGTACCCATTACCACCCGATCCTTGATTTCCTCGGTTCCACGATCCTCTACACTCACTCCTATAGTGTCCTTTCTCTCCACACCCAAAACAAGTAACATCCGCCTTACTTCTCACTTCAGGAGTAGCTTGAATCATAGCAAGAGGTCGAGCCCTACAATCCGTAGATGTGTGTCCCTTCTTGGAGCAGTTCTGACATATTACACTACACCCTCTAGAATGATTCTGGTGGCAACGACCACACTTGGGTGCATCACCGTTTTGGTTCCTTTTATCTCCATTCCCAATGGCATAAGCCTTAGCTTGTCGCTTGTTTCGGTGATCATTACCCTTAGAGTGATGGTCTCTCTTTCTCTTCCCATTCTTATCCTTATCAGCTCCTTCCAATTCCAACGAATCCATTAATTGTTGAGCGGTTGTGATGGCCTCATGGATATTTACAGGTCTAGCAGCAATCACGTCATTCCTTGTAGCCACAGGCAACCCATCGGTATACCGCTCAATCTTTTGAGTCTCAGTTCTAACCATATCGGGGCAAAGCAAGGCTAACTCCTGGTAACGGCGATTGTAAGTCGCCATATCAGTACCCTTCACTTTGTGATTCCAAAACTCAATCTCCAGCTTCTTAACCTCATTTCTTGGGCAATAAGTCTGAATCAGCAAAGACTTAAATTGCTCCCAAGTCATAGCATAAGCCACATCACTCCCAACCGAATTTTGATAATTGTTCCACCAAGTTAAAGCTTCATCCTTGAAAGTAAAAGAAGCAAACTTTACTTTAGCATTCTCCGCACAATTGCTGACATTGAACACCAACTCAGTTTTCTCTATCCACCTGACCAAGCAAACCACTCCTTCTGTTCCACCCAACTCAATGGGTCCACAAATTTTAAACTCCTTGTAGTTACAACCATTAGCACGAACAGGTGGAAATGTTCCAGCAGAATTGTTGGAATGATTTGACTCAGCTAGTAGCTCAGCAACTCGTTGCTCCACAAGTTGATTGATCATTGCTTGATCCACAGTAGGTGCATTAAGTGGATCATGATCATCGTCTCCCTGAATATCAACATTTTGATTCCTATTGTTGCGGTTGGTAGTGTCCAGGTTGTCAGGAGTAGGGGTCTAAACATTTCGAGTAGGACGACGTCCTCGGCGACCAGGGGTAGTCGCTGGCGTACCAGTTCGGGTAGCTCTGACCGGGTTTCGTCGTACGGCCATTAATATAATTCCAAGACAATATCATCCACGCAAATAGGAACACAATTCTCCATGTACGCCAAACACCGTAAAATATCATACGAGCTCACCATCGTCCATAAGTAGCGATCAATACATCGTTCCATACTATCAACAGGCATAATAGATACTAATCGTTCCATACGAGGTGAACGTACAATCCGACTATCATGACATAAGAGATATACTAACTAGCTCTCCTAACCAAATACTCCTTGGCTTATGTAGCAACACAACAACCTGATTCCAAATCGATCTAGCCACGATGCTGGCGTAGACTCCTCAAATCCGCAAAAACTCAACCATAACCTCAGTAATGACCATCTCAAGTCGGTCAGACATCCGCGAGATCCTCTCGCCCTGTGCAGTAATCTGAGCCCACATCCTACCAGTCTCACCTAACTCTGCATGCTCAGCAGAAACCTCAGAAGGTGCATCCGACGCCACAGGACTACCAGGTGGTTAATCAAACAAAAACGGATGATCAGGTGAAACCGGCTCTAACGGATGTATCGGGGAATCGGGCTTCGCAGAATGAACTGAATGTGCTAGCGACCCATCATCATCAGGCATCTCCTCCTCCTGAGGATCATCCTCTTCCTCATCCTGAGGGTCATCATTCTCCTCACCCGCGTACTCCTCGTCGAAGGGGTACTCCATCATTCGTCATCTCCGAGCAGGCGAACCACGAGGCGATAAAGTCGGCGACTTAGGGCGACAATGGGACGATAAGTAGTAGTGGCTGAACGCATAACCATCACGTATGGGTCATCAGGGGCCATAGTGATCTACGATGGGCGACGCGCACTAGCAATAACAATTCTTAACAACAACACGTGCAAAGGAGGCTATAATTTGTGACAACGGTGTAGGGTAGGTGTAAGTGTTTCAAAACAACTAAAGCGCGAACTCAAAATATCGCATCAAAAAAATCATCATATAATTCCAAATCATATATATCAAGAAAGATTTAAAATACCGCATTACTAAAATCATTCGTAAAACAATCAAGCCATATAATTCCTCAAAACGCATATAATTCCTCAAAACGCATATAATTCCTCAAAACGCCATCATATCACTAAATCAATAAATCTCAAATCCTCAAATCATCTCAAGAATCCCATATCTAATAATCATCTCCAAAGATCTCATTCCAAATCATTATCTCAATATACCTCAATAATAATAATGATGCTTCGGCTTGGCGGGCTGGCGGCCAATGGTCGAGGATCGTTTTCTATAAAAATCGGTTATAGTTTAGGTGTTTATTTACCTAGTTCTCTATAACCTTGGCTCTGATACCAATCTGTAACACCCCCAAAATTTGGTACAGCGGAAGACTCAACAAGCTTTCGCGGTGCTACGGGGATTGGTATCCAACACAAGACATAATAGAACGAGATAAAGTAAACATAATAAAAACACAACCAAAACGGGGTTTTAAAGTTTACATTTATCCCAACATCATTCAGAGTCAGGCCCAAAAGAAATAAACGTAGGTCCACAATTTAATATCAGAGTTTAGAAAAATAGATCCATAAACCAGGTGCCATTGCCAAGCCTCCAATCCAAGCATCCATAGAGCATCACTTAATTTCCTGAGAAAATGTGCTAAAAGTCAGCTTTCGCTGGTGAGATCATAGGTTTAAGTTCATCTAACAATATAGTGGACATATACGCAAAACGCTTGCTAGCTAGACTAAGGATTCGCTAAAAGCCTGCGGATACCCTCCGCTCCAACATAACACACGGATACCCTCCGTTCTAACATAGATATTCGGGTAACCCCCGCAATACCAATAAATACTCGGATAACCTCCGAAGTATTAATAACCTATAGGTGTACGCTACAGTATCTAAATAAGCCAACCTTGAATAGTACACACGAACCGTATGACTAAAGCTGACAATCCAAATAAGCCAACCTTGAATAGTACACACAATAAATATGTGACTAAAGCTGACAATCCACCAATAACCAAATAAGCCAACCTTGAATAGTACACACAAAATGTGTGACTAAAGCTGACAATATATCCTAGTCCATATGCATAGCAAGTTTTAGAAAGAATATAGAAGCGATAATAGTCCACATAAAATAATTTGCACGTTTCTCACCCCAAGTATTGAAAACATAGTTCAAGAGTAAAAAGTGGGGCTATGACTCACCTCAAGTCCAGAAATCAGCAATAAGAAATCGGTAGAGGTAAGACGTATAGTAACTCAAAATACGGCAACTACGGACGCGGCACGACCTAACAGTATCAACTCGTTCAGAAATCATTTCCTCAAAATCGAATATTCCCAAACCCAAACGTATTCCATTTTACTTTCCGAAAATTCATTTCTCGTATTATCTCGGATTAGTTTGGAGTTTGGCGTTTGGTATCCATACGGGTGGTGGGTCGACACAACTCAAACCAAGAAGTCACAACAAAAAGGATAATAAAATCATCTATAAGTCTAATATTAGTCCAATATATTATTTAAATAAATCATCGAAGTTTATCAAATCCGTCGATTTGGTAATCCCCCATATTTATTTACTTAATATACCATTCTAAGATTACACCCGAATCCTAGGTCACACATTGCACATAAAGTACTATATGGTATATATCAAAGTTTAATAACTTCACTAACTATACCGTTAAGCTTACCAAATTCGTCAATTTGGAAATCTCACGAGATACTTAGTAACTTATTATTCCCGTACATATACCATAACCTATGGGCGTCGTAGGATATGATGCCCATTAATATAGTCAATTTAAACAACTAAATAGCTCTCATTTAACCCGTCGATTAAATAAGTTATGTAGTTATCGAAAGCGAGTGTATTAATTGTCATATATCCGTGACAACACAAGCGTCACAAATAATAAACCACTTGGACTCAAGTGACCACGACCCCGTATAACTCGATAGTTTCCCTTATTTATTTAAAAGAAATTATTTTATTTAATATTTATTTAATGTCCAGATTTCATCGTTATTTATAGTCGTTTAATTATAATAACGCTCCCGACATTTATTACACCACTTTCATAGTATAATATTTATCGTTACGTTATTGTTATAATATTACTCGTGATCATTTTATTATTAATATACGCATTTATATATTTATATATACGTTATTCACGTCTACATATTTATATAAACGTTTATATTACCAATAATATTATTACGAGTTTTATTATTTACGTTTGATTATAAATATTTATCGAGTCATACGAAATGGTCACATGTCCGAGTCATCACTCTCGGCTCATTGTCCAAGTCCAAAATAAAAATAATAATCAAGTCAAACCAAGTAATCAATCTCCGTCCAACAATACCCAAATCACGTGCTACAACAATAGGGTCCGACTACGGCACCCGACTAACCTATCTCCGTCAATCTAAGTGACCGTCTCACAATTGGTCCCCAATACCACTTTATCGACAACACTTCACAATAATCACAAAATACCCATTGTCGAGACCACAATGGTCTCGACCAATCCAAAGTATTCGACCAATCAAAATATCATCACAATAATACAAATGACATATATGAACCATATCAAGGAAAAACATCAAAATAGGCTAGTTCCGGGTTGGTTTACCAAGCCAAACCCGAGCCTTGCAACCCACTTGGGTCTCGGCTAAACACATGAGTCACAAAAGACTCGAAACCAAGACCACAAGGTCTCCCAACAAGCTCAAATGAGCAACTGAAAGTCTGCCAAAAAGCCTTCCTGGGTCGCGACATAGACCAGCAACAACCAGGCCAAAAACACGACTCAATCGAGTCAAAACCAAACATCATAGCATCCACACTTGCTAACCAAGACACATGGTCAATCACCAAGAAGAATAGCGAGCCATAGGGCTCGTACCCACATCAAGCCGTGAGCCTAGGCTCACGGTTCCTTCGACCCAAACGGTAAGAAGTAAACCCGGATACCAAACGATGATTTACATTATATTTTAGTCAAAACCCATTTAAATCAATACATGTTTCCACGGATCTAAACCCACATCGAGGCACACATGAGGCCAATCGATGCTACTCACCTTTATACACTTCAAAACTCATGGATCTACAAGAACCAAGAAGAATATGCTTCGAATTGGAATGGTTTCAGGATGTTTTTGTGGGTTTGGAGGCGCGTGAATGGTATCAAATTAAAGAGGAGCATGGGGTGGTAACTGTGGTGGTGGCGGTGTGGTTGTAGTGGTGGCGGTGGAGCAGCAGCAGGGCGGCGGCTGCTATGGTGGCTAGGGTTTGTAAGAGAAAGAGGTGAGAGAGATGAAAGATGGAGATGAGGGATTATGTTTGTGTTTTTGTGTTTCCAGGTTATTACCACAAGGACCATATGTAGTCACTCTTTTTTTTTTTTTTTTTTTTTTTTTTTTTTTTTTTTTTTTTGTTCTTTTATTTTCTTTTCTTTCTTATACAATAATAATAATAATAATAATAATAATAATAATAATAATAATAATAAGAGTATTATTATATTTAGGGTAAGACGGGTGGGTGTAAATTACACGAACCAAAACCCGAAACTCGTTTCAAATCATATAATATCCCACGAGACGTTCCATAAATAAAAATATATAGTCGAGTCCGTAAACTCAAGACATAAAATTTTAGTTAGGTTATTCTAGTGCCGGCGTCAACGTAGTGCCAATAAAATCTCGAAATAAATTCTCATCACATCGATAATCCAAATTGATTCCATAAAAATTTTAAATATAATCAACCACAAGATTGGTTTTTATAAGTTCGTTACGAATAAAGTTCCAAATATAAATTTATAAACGAACTTTAATGTAATGCGGGTTTTCAAAATGGCTCCCTATTTTGCCAGTTGTCACACATTTGTTCTCGAGTGTGGCATTATTACTTGCTTCAAGATGTGAGTACATTATACCTAGGACATGTAACTCAAAAGTGTTTAATAAAAAATACTAACATGTGCAGCTTTGTAGGTACATAAGGATGAACTCAAGATCAGCACGAGGAGTAAATATTTTGGTTTGGGCCAACTAATAGTCATCTAATAGTAACGACCCAAACAGTCATCAGAATATTGTAATGGCTCTACCTTGTTCAGCGATATATTGTAATGACTTAAATTTGCTTCATGATAACATGTTTATAGCTGTGACTGTTTTTGCAGGTTCTTGTTTTTGAATTACTCAGGTACTTGTGCAATATCTTCATAGGGGTTCAAGTTGGGTACAACTGGTACTTGCAGAGGGAGCGTGTGGTGCCACCTTTAACTCTCCATTTTTCTGATGGGATCTACCTTCTGTACTCTTATAGTTTGTGTCAAGTCATTGTTGATTTCAGTTTTAGGGGGTGTTTTGGAAGTCTTGTAGTTGTCTGTAGTTGTAGAACCATCTTCGTCTACACCAATTCCTCATGATACCAAACATAAACGAATTTAATTGAGGCAGCATTAAAAGATATTGACTGGAATTTCAAATCTGACCACTACTAATTTAGAAAGTTAAAATGAATGCAGCAAGAGCAAACATAAACGCGAGGAAATAGATCAGGTTTTATACACATACGAAATGAGAGATATTAGTACCTTTAACCAACCTTTTTGTATTCTTAAAGTTCCTCCATCTAGAAGAGCCATAATAGTGCATGATTTATCTTTTGGTACAGTTTCATCAGACTTTACAGCTTGCATGCGAGCAACTTTTGCAACCTTTAATAGTTAAAAAAATAATAATAAATAAAAAAATGATAATAAAATAAAAGAATTTCATAAGAACTTTTGCAAAGGCATGTTTAATTCTAGAACCGTATAAAGAACATGAGAGGTTAAGGGGTTTGGAGCGTAGTCTCAGACAAAGTAATTGCATTATTACAAATTATTGATATTTAGGGACTATACTACTGGTTTATATCTCGTGATTGAGTTTCATATCATAGCGCACGGAGGAAACCCGCAGAGGATAAACTGTAACTAAGGGAACAATATCTACATGATATGTATCTCCCAGTGTTGGTGTCAGTAAAAAGTGCGCATGACTAAGCCGTCAGCAATCACATCAAGTTGCCAAGATGCCTCACCCTTCCTAACTGCGGATATAGGAAGGCGATTGGCAACAACCAATAGCCGTTGTTTGAAAGGTCTATTCTCATATTCACTTCTATCTTGTATGCTTTGACTCCGTTCACTAACTCTTCTTCAGAAGTCAAACTATCAGATTTCGATGTAATATCATCCTTATTACTACGGTCCATAGCTCCATTAGTACGAACATCCTCATGGTGAGATATCAATGATTTCTTAAACTCTCTTTCCTTAATGAGTCTTTCAATCCTAGTCTGAAGTATTGTTGAAGTATTTTTCTAATCAAAAAAACCAATTGCAAAGAGGTCATTCCCATTGAATACTTCCCATTTCCTGAGGTATATGACTTATGCCTTATCCTCACTATTGCAAGACCATTAATCCGGTAGCTGCTTCCTAATTCCTAACATAAAAGGATGCACAGAACATGAGAGGAATAGAAATAATTAAATAGCCTAATTTTTTTATCATTGGAAACTGAAAAAAAGCCAACACCCAGGTTTAGTGGCGGAGCTAACTTTTGAGCATGGACTTCAGGAGTTTCTCCACTGCAAAGCACCTTTTTTTTAGTAGAAGTGCTTCAAGTCTGGAACAAACTCGAATATGAGCCAGAGCCTTCTTCAAAGCCAACTGGAAAAAGTTTGAAAATTAGATCTCAGAGTATAAATATCCAACATACCAACACCATATCCGCTCAACTGCAACTTGTGAATTAGACAAAGTTCACCTCTATTGTTGCAATGGTTGCTTCTTTGGAAGCCTTTTCATACGACATACCCGTCACCAATAAGCTCCCTAGATGATTCCATTCCATCAAGCTTTTCCTTGAGCACAAAGCCTTCAGCATCTAATATGTAAATTGATAATGAAATAAAAAGAATTTTACTATCTGTTTTCAGTTCAAATGCAAATATGCAACTGATAAAACAATCTTTCCTTAACTTTGTACTTTTTAAGTTCCACATTGAATCTAACCTGTCTCGACACATCCCACAAGTTCAAACTCACTGCAATATATTTCTCATTACTAAATATGAGCAAGTCGCTCCCCAAAAACATACGCAAATTATTAAATTTCCAGAACAGAACTCTTAAGAATCCATCTCGGTTCATTCTTCAGTACATGTCTAATTCTTGCATTGAAGGTCTAGGATTTTATTTGACTATTGGGGACCTCTTTAAGCATCATCATCTATATTTCTTTGCTTCTTCTTTTTACCCCCAATAAAAACTATCTTGTTTTGATTGCGGGTTAAATCCATCCCCTTGACCACCATAACCATTGTATCAGAATCTCTATTGACTGGCAGATAAGTTGAGTTGACCTGCTTATCAGAGTGAGAAGTTTGAGGCATTAGACAATCACATGCCTCCATCCTAACAGAATGCATAGTGAAGTTCCTAAATATATATTTTTCTTTGAATTGTGATTGCTTTATGTAAGTTAGCCCAATTGACCACAATGCATATTATTTTTATTATTTTACACAAAATAATAAATATAAGTACCCAAATATCTTTGCTAACTTATAGTATAATTTTTTGATAGTGCTTCAAAAGGCCTTTGAATTTAAAGAGGACACTTAATTTTCTAAGTCTGTTATTATCATCAGAAGTATGTCTAACCATCTATGTGTTGCTAACAATATTATTTATTTGACCTGAATCACCTGTTGTCCAGCATCTCAAAAGTTCTTTCAAATAATTAGTGTGTAATATAATTACAAAATTTCTCCATAATAATCATCCAAAACTACAATAATTTAAGTGTTATGTTTAAATATTTACTTTGGTCGCCCTTCAACCATTTTGACCCTTTTTAAAGTTAATCATCTGTATTTATTGCAAGAACATTTGAATAAGAAATTAGGATTTAATAAACACGGAAAGTATTTGAAAAAATGACCAAAAGCATTGTAGCTTACCTGCTCTTCGAGAGCGTGAGCCATTGTTTGGTGCAGCACTGCACCGTCTCCTGATGTTTGTAACATTACTACACATGATATCCCATAAATACAGTTAACATACATAACAATATTTGAAGAAAGTGAGACAACACATTACGCAAATTGGTGGTATTCAAAGCAGCCGAAGTAGTTCCTACGTTCTAATTAATAACGACACCACCCTCAAATTCTAGAACTCTAACAGGAGGAACAATCGGTCACACACTTGTGGCAGCAAAGCTGTACAAATGTCATAAGGAAACAAGTCCAGCAATCATACAAATAAATCAAAAAATAATGAATAAAAAAAGTCACCGTGTCTTTGTAAGCGGGCATCAGCATTTCATGGAAGCTCCTTTTGCGATCAGCATACGTGTTTGTGTGAACAGTCGTGGTCCGAAAGCCATATTGATCATACAGTTCCATGTACTAATGTATCGAGAATGGCTGAAACTACAAATATCGGACATATAGTAGCTGCTTGTGCAAGCCCTTCTTCCATGTATGTTGGTTGATCCATATGGCTAGAAGTAACATAGTGCATTTCAATGCACTGGACTTGTCGTGTATGACTGTCACCTTCATTATGACATTTCATGGGACTTAAAGAACATGCTATATCCTGACGTGTGTGCTTGCCCTGTGCCACAGACCCAGCTGATTCGGCTGTTTGTGGAAGCTGTATCCGGGATCCCATCAAGCATGCCACATTTCCTTCTGTTTATGGCACCATCACTGTTTCTGATGCATCTACAATGAATGATGTATAAGAAAATTAATATCAATTATTGAAATATTGTAAGACAAAAGTATGCAAAATAGAAGAAAAGCACATGAGCTCTCCATATATGGTCGACCTGTGCGTGACACGTGCATCGTAGACCTGTTTGGTGATCCTGTTTATGGAGCAGGCATTTCTCGCCCCATTGGAATACTCACATTTGTTCTCGTTTGTGGTGCAACATCGGTTTCTAATATACCTATAATAACAATTACATAACACATTTGGTGGGGAGGTAATTAGAAAAGTATTCACATGAATGATTATAAGGGGACCTAATGTTTATCTGCATTCAACCGTCTAAGAAGCACGTTACAAATCTTTTGATGACCACCTCTGCAATTTAACTGAAATGAGCAAAGTTAAAGGGGATGACTTACATCTGCAAGAACTTGATGGTCTGGTTGTTACTCCATGGTCGGATGTGACTCAGTTACTTTAAAATAAAGCAGATAAGTATGCGTCATGTCATTTTTTGTAGGTAATCGCAAAGAGAAACAAAGTTACCAAAACATTTGTATTCTATATAGTATTTAGCATGGTTCTGATTGTAAAAAGTACTTAGGTGCTGTCATTCGTGAGTAGCCAAAAAAGTCTCAAATCTAGACACTGTATATAATAACAACAATTACATAGAACTTCTATTCACCAGCTGATTCAAGGACGTCAGATAGTCAAATAGCAGCTAAGAAGCCTGAAGCTCAAAACATCAATAGATGAAAAATACCAAAGATTTGGTGACGTTAGCATATCAAGTATATGTATATAATCAAAAGTAGTTTATAATATACGGCATATCAACACGAGACATGATAGTTGACATTTAACTTGTTTTAAATGAGTCCACTTCCCGAATATGATATCACTAATTTCTCTACACCACATGTTGAAAACAACTAACCTTACAATAAAGAGAAATGAAAATAAAAGAATAATAGGGAAAAAATCACATGTTTTATTTGTGGATAAATTCGTTCATGATCACTGGTATTGTTGAACTAAATGGTATTTACAGTATCACTTAGTGCATGAAGAATGCATCCAAGACCAGCTTTCTGTGTTAACTTTTCATGAATACGTAGGCATTGATCACACGTGGGGCGATCACCTGTTGACAATCCTCGATACAAGTACCTGTCCAATTATAGAAACACAAAATAAAAACGGGCCCAGAAAATGGAAAACAGATAACAGAGCAACATATTTATAGAAGGAAAAAAAGACACGAGAAACTTCATAAGAATAGCATAATACTCAGGATCCAAAGACGAGAACATCATATCCACATCTTTTATTGCCATTAACGCCCTGTGCACCACAATCCAGTTTGCAGACTACACAAGTTTCAAAGAGACGTTTCAACTTCTAAACATCAAAGAAACGTTTACTAACAGTTCCAAATATTTCATTTCATCGTTTGTTAAAGATTAAATGGCTATATCAGATAACTGTCGTAACTGTCAAGTAAACCAGTTTACAATCTAAATAAGGTATTGTATCCAACAGAAGTAGCAACTGCGTGTATCCTTATTACCAATCTAGCATAAACGAAATTGATTTGTTTCATGTATTAGACCTTTCCCGATTCAGAAAAAAAAATCAAATCTATTAAATTTACCATAACAGTAGATAGAAAATACAAATGTATACATAAAACTCACCACCACCTTCGAGTAATTATGAGCTGCAAGAAAGTACAAAAAAAAAAAAAAAAAAAAAAAAAAGCAGCTATAACAGGTTACGACGGATTGTTACTTAATCCGGTCATGATGATTATGAACCTTTGATTCTCTATAATTAAAATCCAATATCTTCTTCCTGTTAAAAATATCAGTTAGCTCAAAGGATAATCATGTGTGAAGAGCATGCCAAACTAAGAAAATAAGATTTACTTGTCTTACAAAATAACATATGTACCGTGATAAAGAAAATTCAAGAACCGAACACAAGTCAAACCTCGAGAGTGAAACATGGTCGAGATACGTCCATGTTTGGATTACAACGACTGATATTATACTAAGAAGAAGAAGAAGACCAATTATAACAAATACAAATACATAAGCACCTCGTGACAAATACATTCTTGTAGCAAAGTTACAAATACCATAACAGATGTGTCACATATAATCAATAAGGTTTTACGTTTGCACTAACAACAATTTTACATTAATAAAAAATAAACAAATATAATCTATCAAATGTTCAAGCTCAACTTTTTAACAACAAAAAGACACACGTGCATATGTTACAATCAAATACTACAATACAGTATCATCAACATCATTAATAATAAAGATTAACATGTACCTGGGCAATCCATTGAAGTCTAACATGCAAAAACCTGCAAAGAAACCAACATATGCTTATAGAGTAATAAAGTTTCATCATTAGGGTTTTGAGGAAAAGAGGCCTACCTTATTTTTGCGTATGTAAAAAACCGTAATAGAGAAGATTAATATGGGATTTATATTCTAGGGTTTTATTTAGTCAAATGGTGTAAAGAATGTTGTGGTGATTAAGACATTACATTTTGATTTTGAATTGTCTATCACAACTTCTGGCTTGTTCCATTGGTTGACACGCTTGTGTGTGGATGCCAAGACCTAGGTTCGAATCCTGCAATGGTCAAAAATTTTAAAAATCATGGATTTTTAAACATGAATTTTAATTAATCAAAATTAAAAACAAAATTTAATCGTAAATAATTAAAAACGAATTTTAATGAAAAAAAAGGCAATTTCGAAATAAATTAAAAAAATACAAATAAAACATATTGGAAAATAGTGGAGATTGTGATTAAAAGAATGCAAATAAAATAAATTTACAAAATTGCTTATATGGCTGATAATGAATTTAAAAATTAGCTTACATGTATGTATTGTGATGACATGGCAGAAATTGAATTACATGGCAATGACCGGACAATGAGGTGGCAATACGCGTGTAACGCCTCCTGTTATATATATATATATATATATATATATATATATATATATATACACACGTTTATCACGTCTATATACGTATATAAACGATTATATTCTCAATAATAGTATTACGAGTATTATTTTTAATATTGACTTTTAAATATTTATCGAGTCATAGAATTTGGTCACATGTCCGAGTCATGACTCTCGGCTCATAGTACAAGTCCAAAATAAGAATCAAGTCAAAATAAATATATCATCTCCGTCCAAATCAATCCCATATCCACGTGCTACAACATGAGGGTCTGACTACGGCACCCAACTAACCTATCTCCGTCATCTAATGACCGTCTCACAATCGGTCCCCAAGTATCCACACTCGACAACACATCTCCAATAAATCTCGTAACCCAAATATGCTACTCAAGTCCAAAATAATAAATCCAATAAGTATCCAAGGTCAAAACATCACAACCACGACAACAACAATAATAATAATCCGACAAGTAACAATATATCCGAAAACAAAATAAGTTACGGGTTGAGTTACCAAGTCAACCCGGGTCAATATAAGCCCGAAGCAAGATACGGGAGTTTCACCCGAGACCAATAGGTCTCGGCTAGCTCTATCGAGCCACACCGAACCAAACAGCCCACTATGGGGTGTCGGCCGAGAACCAAACGACCACTAGGTCGACCCAAACATCACAAACAAGCACCAATAATCCGATAATCATCAAATGGCCAAAGATGGCACATCCAAGACCCAAGCCGAGAGCCATAGCTCTTGGTTGAACCTTGATGAGGCGAAAAATGATCCGTTTTTAGGGGGTCATTTAAGCCCAAATCCGAATTTATTTGATCAAATATTGCCCTAAATCATTCCTTTTGTGATTTTAGGTACTTTGGGAGTGAAATCTGGAAAAGGAAGCAATTCGGACGTTTTTGGAGCATAAAAGTGAAGAAAACGCCAAAGTCTTAATTTTTCGTGCTGGGAACAGTAGGTGACGGCGTCAAGAGTAGTTCCCTGACGGCGTCAAGAGTAAAATTCCATGACGATCCAGAAGAGATTTGACGGCGTCATGAAGGTAGGGCGTCAAGAGTAAAAGTCATGACGGCCTGGAAATGAATTGTACTTGACGGCGTCAAATGTAGATCTAGGCAGTCCGAGGATTGTTTTGGCGGTGAGGTGACGGCGTCACCTAATTGGTCTTGACGCCGTCAGACCCCTTTTCCTATAAATAGTTTTCTAATTTTTCACATTTAAAGAGAGAAGTTTTGGGAGAAACCCTAAGTACGATTTTGGTGTAACTTTACAGGTTTTTCAAGGGTTCCAACCCCTTGATACCTTGCATGATTAATCAAGATAAGTGTTCTTCTAATTCAATCAATATGTCTATGTGTTGGTTGTCTATATCATGTTCTTGTCTTAATTCTACCATGCTAGGCTAGATCTATTTTGTGTTTGCTTAGATCTAATGAAACCTAGATATTGATTATGTGTTGATTACTTGTTTATTCTTGTCTTGGATGAATGATTTATATGTTAGGCTTAAGAAAACTGGCAGATCTCCAGTTGGTAACATGCTTGAACGTCTTAAGAAACATGAACCAACGCGCACTAGGTCTTTATTGGTTGTATTTAATGCATAAGTCACTGTTTACAATCCCTATAGTTGTGTTGGGCATGGTGTAGGAGGAGATAAGAGCTCATAGAATTGGGGAGTTATGTGTGCCACCCCATGAATGGTATTAAGGAATACGATCCGTCATACATGCAATTATAACAAGTAATTAACGTGTAAAAGATATCTAGGGAGTAGTGAAATCTAAGTAAACACATTTTCTCCAATTACTGCTCACAACCTTAGTATAAATTAGTTTATTTTCATTTTTAGTATTTTATTTTAATTGCATCTTAGTATTGGGCCAGTTGATTAGCAACTAATTCCGCCCAAATCCTTCAAACCCGAGATTTTAATTTGCTTTCCATAAAATATAAAAACACAAAAAAAATCATCCCTCACCTTTAGAACTAGTATTTAGGCTTTCTAATCCTAGCGACACTATTCCTAAGCTGAACGATCAATCCCCCGGTACTTGTCACTATACTATACTACAACGATCAGGTACACTGCCTGGTGAGGGTTGTAAGCTTCTCAAGATCCCTTGAGAGGTAAAGCCTGTTGCAATTCCCACGCATCAAGTTTTTGGCGCCGCAGCCCGGGGAATAGTTATTGTCTAGGTTAGAATTTCTTTTTATTAGGTCTACTTGCTAGATTCCTTTCTAGTAAGATTTTATTTTTTATTTTTAGGTTTTCTTTAGTCTATCTCATTTCTTTGTGTCTTTGTTCGTAAACTATTTCGATGGATAACAATAACATTGATCGTTTGATTCCTGTTATTCGTGTTTTTCGTCGTAGGATTTTCCAAATGCCCGCCCCACTTCCTTTAGCAGAAAATGAGAACCCACCTAACCTCTCACCCAATCACCATTTTGACAATAATTTTGAGCTAGAAGAGTCTGATCATGATGATGACCGTAGGGCTAGTCCTTTTTACTATTCAGACTCCGATGAGGATCTTGATGACGGTGACGTGATTAATGAGGATAGAATGGAAGAGGAAATAAACCCTCTTAGGTATATTGACCCTAGAACTAGGATTGAGTGCGATAGTTCATTTAACATGTAATTCCCTTGTAAGATCGGATTTAAGAGCTTTAACGCCTATCTCAACTCATCTCTTCCAATGAACATAATCTCACGTAATGAATACAATAAAATCATGGTAGATGAGTTAGAATACAAAGGAGAAAACATTATTGCTAAGGCAATACCATTGCATGTGTTTGTAGGAAGGTTGGTTTATCTTGTTGAGTTCATGGTTATGGAGAATCTAGGAGAGTTTATTGATAATAAATTATCCCAAGTTGTGTTTGGAAAACCCTTCAAACGGTTGACCAAACTCGATGAAAAACTCATAGAAGGGCTAATTACATTCTCGGATGGGGATGAAGATTTTGTCTATCAAATGCCCCGCGCACACCCTACGTTCAAAGATTTTTCCATGGAAAAGTGTAGTAGGTATCCGCCCATGGAAATGCTAAGTGAGAATGATAAGAGAAAAGGACTTAAGTACACGCATGAAAAGAAAAAAAAATACTATCGCGGGTGCTTAGAGTTAGGAGACGAGTATAAGAAAGATGAGGCGACTATTAGATGGCTCACACTTGGTTATGTGAGCATAAGCGATACACGATGACCCATGACCTTGAGTCTAGCTACAAGACTCGTAAATAAAGAAAAGCGTTTCTTGGGAGGCAACCCATGTTTTGTATGATTTTATTTGTTTGTTTGTTATTTGCTTCCGTATGCATGCTTTATTTTTATTGTTGGTAGATCATGTTTCTAAACTAAATAGTGGAAATACTTTACTTTGTTGTTTTGGCCTAGTCTTAACTCCACCTAAAGGTATTTTTGCAAAAGATAAGTGTAAGGGGAAACCCCAAATATGTTTTTAAGAAACAAACCGATCATGATTCTCCACAATATTAAATGAACATGTATATTCGTATTTGCTAGAGTCAAATGCTTGTATTGAGTCATAATGAAGTTTTGCAGGATTTTCCAGGAAGTAGGACCAAGTTTTTCCAGAAATTTTCTGGAAACTTAACATAAGAATTTCTGCAGGTCAATTCTGACGGCGTCAGGAGTTTACTCTTGACGGCGTCAAGAGTAAAAATCTGGAAATTTTACCGGTTTTGTTTTTCTAACGGAGTCTTATGGTTTTTGTGAATTATTAAGTTTTATAATCTCCAGGAGATCTGCAAACTTCATTCCACAAGCATTATATCTTATCTTGTTTTCTAGGATTTAGTAACTTATATAGGATGCCGCCGATTTTATGCGAAGTTGTCTTGTCTATTTTGTCAGGTTTTACAGGTTATGTATGACAAGAAGATGATTTATATTCTGGAAGGGAAGCTTTGATTGTTCATTTTCTTGGAGGAAGATTTAACCTGGCCATCCTATTATCCATACCGAGCGAATCAGGGGAGTATTTGATTTCAGTCTCTTTACTTTTTCACTTTTACATTCTTTACTTGAACATTGGGGACAATGTTCATCTTAAGTGTAAGGGGAGGGTAAAAAGATGATACCTTACATATGCACTTTCGCTTGAGTTTGTTTTGTTTGATGGTAGATGTGTAATAAAACTATGAGAAATACTTGTTAGTGCAATTTTAGCGCCAAATTTAAATTTTTTTACAACATTTAGGAGTGAAACTTTAGCCATAGCAAGCGTCTCATGGATAGGAGATTGTATGACTAGCACATAACCGTATATTCAGAAAAATTTTCCACCCAAATATGTGAGGTTCGCCTTTAGATTTGATAGGAAAAACATTTATTATTAGTGCTTATGAGTGTACCGGTAGTATTTAGATTCTAGAACTTGCGTTAGTGATGCATCCCGAGACCGCTAGTGAGACTACATTCGTGTAGTAGGATTTACTACATGATAAGAGGCATTAGGATTACCCTTGTGTTAAACCCGTATTATAATTACTTGACCATTTAAGTCATATTGTTTGGCTAGTTAAGTCAACTAATTTTTCCCACACCTTTAGCGTTGTACTCATTTTTAGTACACGAAACCCCTAGTACATCCCTCCGAGCCTATCTTTTCGTTTCTAACTTTAAGCATTTTACTTAAAGGAAGAATTTGTTACACCCCACTTAAATGTACAACCAAATCGCCTTAGCCTTCCGTGTATGCGCTCATTTTTAGTGCATTATTGTTATTTGTTAAACCCTAAGTTAACTTTCTAATTGATTACATGGTTGCTAAGTCGAGTCATATCCTTGTACATATTGTTTTGGGACAATTGGGACTCATGGGTAAAGTACTTATTTATGGAGTAATGGGGAAGAACATCATTAATTACCCCCATATGTACGTTAATCTTAAAAGTACTCAAAGTGTTTTGATTTTCTTAATTCGAGTCACTAGATTAGTTTAATGTAAAGTATGTAAAAATTCAAGTGTAAGGGGAATGTTCAACCCCTATGATATATTATTTTGGATGGTAGGGTAAGAGTGTATGCAAAAAAAAAAAAAAAAAAAAAAAAAAAAAAAAAAAATTGAAAAATAAAAAAAAAATAAAAAAAAGAAAAAAAAAAGAAAAAAAAAGAAAAAGAAGAAAAAGAGAAAAAACATACGGACTACCATCCCTTTTTATTCTATGTTCATTTTAGGTTTTTGTTATTTTCCATTTATTAGCTTAAGTCGAGTCTAGTCTTGGCTTAGCAACGCCACATTGTACATGTAATTAACCAAGATTGTTAACTCACCACCAATAAAACTTCCTTTATCCAACAAAACCGTGTATTTTATATCCCTACACCTAACGTTACAACCCTTTAAAAAGACCTCTTTGATAGTTTATCCTAGGTGCTTACGCCATGTGGTGGAGGTTTGATCCTTTCCCAAGCCTATGGTAATCTATTTTGCTATGACAGGTAGTGAGAGATATCTTCCGTTTCCATATTGTAATTTACACTGTATTACACCCGAGAGATGTGAGTATCTAAACACTATTTGTGAGGTGCTTGTATATGACCTCCGTGCTTGTCTATTGGTCTTTAGTGGAACGATTATTTGTTGTAATTACTTTTATATTAGTGTTAAATGACCCCTAACTTGTCTTTTGAGTAGAATAAAAGCACATTTGCTTGAGGACACGCAAATCTCAAGTGTAAGGGTATATGATGAGGCGAAAAATGATCCGTTTTTAGGGGGTCATTTAAGCCCAAATCCGAATTTATTTGATCAAATATTGCCCTAAATCGTTCCTTTTGTGATTTTAGGTACTTTGGGAGTGAAATCTGGAAAAGGAAGCAATTCGGACGTTTTTGGAGCATAAAAGTGAAGAAAATGCCAAAGTCTTAATTTTCCGTGCTGGGAACAGTAGGTGACGGCGTCAAGAGTAGTTCCCTGACGGCGTCAAGAGTAAAATTCCATGACGATCCAGAAGAGATATGACGGCGTCATGAAGGTAGGGCGTCAAGAGTAAAAGTCATGACGGCCTGGAAATGAATTATACTTGACGACGTCAAATGTAGATCTAGGCAGTCCGAGGATTGTTTTGGCGGCGAGGTGACGGCGTCACCTAATTGGTCTTGACGCCATCAGACCCCTTTTCCTATATATAGTTTTCTAATTTTTCACATTTAAAGAGAGAAGTTTTGGGAGAAACCCTAAGTACGATTTTGGTGTAACTTTACAGGTTTTTCAAGGGTTCCAACCCCTTGATACCTTGCATGATTAATCAAGATAAGTGTTCTTCTAATTCAATCAATATGTCTATGTGTTGGTTGTCTATATCATGTTCTTGTCTTAATTCTACCATGCTAGGCTAGATCTATTTTGTGTTTGCATAGATCTAATGAAACCTAGATATTGATTATGTGTTGATTACTTGTTTATTCTTGTCTTGGATGAATAATTTATATGTTAGGCTTAAGAAAACTGGCAGATCTTCAATTGCTAACATGCTTGAACGTCTTAAGAAACATGAACCAACGCGCACTAGGTCTTTATTGGTTGTATTTAATGCATGAGACACTATTTACAATCCCTATAGTTGTGCTGGGCATGGTGTAGGAGGAGATAAGAGCTCATAGAATTGGGGAGTTATGTGTGCCACCCCATGAATGGTATTAAGGAATACGATCCGTTATCCATGCAATTATAACAAGTAATTAACATGTAAAAGATATCTAGGGAGTAGTGAAATCTAAGTAAACACATTTTCTCCAATTACTGCTCACAACCTTAGTATAAATTAGTTTATTTTCATTTTTAGTATTTTATTTTAATTGCATCTTAGTATTGGGTTAGTTGATTAGCAACTAATTCCGCCCAAATCCTTCAAACCTGAGATTTTAATTTGCTTTCCATAAAATATAAAAACACAAAAATAATCATCCCTCACCTTTAGAACTAGTATTTAGGCTTTCTAATCCTAGCGACACTATTCCTAAGCTGAACGATCAATCCCCCTGTACTTGTCACTATACTATACTACAACGATCAGGTACACTGCCTGGTGGGGGTTGTAAGCTTCTCAAGATCCCTTGAGAGGTAAAGCCTGTTGCGATTCCCACGCATCAAACTTCGACCCATCGAAACAAATACAAACCCGGATACCAAACCTTTTCTTTAATTCATTTCATTCAAAACCCATAAAAATCTTTTGTTATTAACCATGAACACCTGAAAAGAACCAAACCCGTGACCCTAGGTCACGGTTCGAACCAAAATACGAGCCAAACTCGACCTACCTTCGATTTCCCAAGACTAACTCGAATGGATCTTCAAAACCACAACAAGAAACGACGAATTTGAGGTGAAATCGAATGAAAAAGAATAGATTTAGGGCGCGTGTTTATATGGATCGGATAGAGGATGATGTGGGGAGTTGATTGGTGGTGTTGGTTTTGATGGGAGAGCGGCGGTGAAGGTGGTGATGGCCGGAAAATGGTACGGCGGCTAGGGTTTTGGTGGGTAGGGGATGAAGATAGAGAGAGAGTGAGTGAGTGAAATTTTGGTGAGGGTGTGGTGTGTATTGTGCTATAACCGGACCACAAGGACGATCCAATTTACTCTTATTAAAAAAAACAAACCTTTTTGTAATAATAATAATAGTAGTGAGGTGTGTAGTGGGTTAAGTAGCCCGGTGTAAATACACGGCCAAACCCGAAACCTTAAATAACCAACAACTTTCTCAAACCGAACTCGTTCCAAAAATAATAATATCCGAACCAATATTAAAAATATAATTAAAATTGTTAGGTTAACCTAGTGCCGGATTCAATGTAGTGCCTAAGTAACAATCTCAAAATAAATCATCACGAATGAATCAAACCAAACCATAAATAAATAATAAATCCTCATAGTTAACGTACGATCAAAAATACATTCCAACGTTCATAAAACATCTCGTCCAATAAACTTTTCAAAAATTCCAAAATTATAATTTTTAATGTAATACGGGTTTTAAAAACGGCTCCCTATTTTGCCAGTTGTCACACACTCAATATGTGTAACGATTAATAGATCACTCATTGCACATTCATGATTTATGTTTCTTACCATAGGCTTGTACAAGTATCAAAACAATAGAATAATTCATCAAAGAGGTCTTTTATTCGGGTTGTAATGTTTGGGCTAAGGGTTTTATAAACTTTCGTGCAAAATAATTACACTAAGTCAAAAAGGCAAGGATAAGGCATGGGAATATTTATGAAATTGGTTTAAAAAAAAAATAAAATCAAAGTCTAAGTCCCATAGTTGCTAATCTCAAATAATCCACAAACCAAAAAATGATAATAGTTACTATCTTCTCCTCTTCGAACTCCACAAGTTGATTCATCGATTCACCATAAAAATATTCTTCAAACTTAGCACATCGGCTAACAACATATCTCATAACTTTCTTTATTTATAATAATATAACACATTGGCTATATTTGTCACCTTATAGTTGCGATGACTTATTCTCTCTCTTTTTTTTATCACCTCCCCCACACTTCGCATAAGCATACACCACAAAAAATACAAAATACGAAAGACGTCTCCTTCATCTTGTTGGAATGGCACACACATAAATTGTGAAGTGTGGCTAACTAATAATCATCAAAAACTAACCAAGCAACTAGCAACTAGCAATCCACCATTTAGACTTTGACAAGGGTTAGGCTAAGGTTTAAGGTGTAAAATCTTTTTTGTATTTTTCTGGATTTAACAAAATGAAAAGGATGGCTCAAAGGGTGTAACTAAGGGTATCTAGCGCTAAAAATAAACGCTAACAAATGGGTTCCAAATACGAGGGTAACTAACCAATGTGGTTAGCAAAAATTATTTTGTAAACGGATGGCCATTTGGTTTTATTCCTAAGGTTGCCTCTTATCGTATGAATATATCCTTATCATTCGAAAATGATTTTAACCGTAATGCATAACAAGTACAAGTTCTAGAATTAACACAACTACCGGCACACTCATCATGAAATATGTAAATAGTATAAGAAATACTATTCTCATAAAAAAAACTAATCCTCACAATTTAAAGTAATAAGGGTATAAGATTTTGCTAGCAAATGTTATCAATTCCAAGACAAATTGCTCTTTAAAACTTGAATTTATTCTCCAAAAATATCATTATTATATACCATGAAATCAACCTTATTTTAACTAAAATATGAAGGGCGAACTACTACTAGTTACTAAAGTTCACGACTCTAAAACAAAAATTTTAAAAATTAAAAATTTAAAAATTATGCAATTTTTCTATTTTCTTCCTTCCCCCACACTTTAGTTTTGCATTGTCCTCAATGTAATAAAAAAAAATAACTTCAAAGTAAAGGAAACGGAAAAATTTAGAAAATACCGGAGTTGAATACGCAACATGCACATTTAATCATAATAAGCGAATGAGTTTACCGACTCCAAAAGTTGATCAACTATATGCTTCCGTAATAAAACTCCTGCAAGAAAACTGCAAAATATACGAAACAACCAAACAAACACAAACAAAAATATATCTAAACTAAATAAATAGAAAATTACGTTACGTTATAAACCCTACTAGAAATAGTTAAAGATAATAGAAATAGAAATTGTTCGACACATAATTATTTTTTTAAAAACCAACCATAATCCATGTGATCAAGCGTCACCATCAATAACTCACATCGGAACGAATGAACTCGTCCTCGCTTTCCTCTTCATCCTCATCAACATATTCTTCATCGTCCTCGTCCACCACTCGTCTCTTCTTCTTTCCAGCTCTTGATGACGAACCACCAACATCATAACTCGATCCTCCAGGATTAAAACTTGGTCCACCCACATTAACACATGAACTACCATACTCGAGAAGTCTACCGTATGGAGGATATGGCTCGGGAAATGGTGAATAACCAGGATAAGGATAGGGGTATGGTCCAGGATATGGAGAATACGGTAAAGGGTATGGTGGAATATTTGGTGGGTTGTAGGGAGGTACCAAATGTTGGATCATAGGCATGGAATAATCATAGTTGTAATTATTCCTCATTTGCATTGAATCTCTCCAAACATCCCTACACTCAATAACATTTAATTCATGGTTCCAATTACCCCATCATGAATCAAAACCACTTTGGGTATTACCCGGAAAACTCCCCATTTGAGGTTGTGAAGGTGCTCCCGCATAAGCTCCGGATTGTGCCCCCACACTTGGTTCGATCCAAGGTCCCAAAGTCTTGTTAATCCTATCCAATGCTTTCCCAAAACTAAAAGCATCCCATATCTCACTCTCCAATCTCACTCTACACTTCCTCAACTCATCATCATTAAAATACCCAAGATTTTTAGCCAACATGGTTACATAATGACCACCACAAACATCACTTTGTTTCTTAATCCCCGGTGCTCTCTTTGAAAGATACTCGGCAATAATCCATGTCACATTCCCATTCTTGTCTTCCTCTAACAACTTCATCACCCATAGGTCCGGTTGACTACATTTGTCTTGTCCACCGCTCCTATGTATCAATCCCCAAGAAATCAACTTTTGTAAAACCTTCAACAATGGATTCCTAATCCTAGAAGAATTTCTCCTAAGACAAGTTGGATCACCAATTCTATTCCAATATTCATCAATACCCGTGTATTGATCATTACCTCTAGCTAAACTCACAAAATGTGGTCCAAACAACCTATGTTGAATCTCACTCTCCTCATACAACCCAAGTGCAACTGCAAATTTTGGCAAAGATAAAGAATGTTCGCGACCACACAATCTAAACCAAACACAAACATCCCCAAGAACATCATTTACCTTCCTATCAAAGTAAAACATAGAAAAGAACACCATTCCTTGTAAACATCTTCACGAATACTAAAAGCTCTTTCCCAAGAATAATCTTCAAACCTATCTCCATCACCACGATACACATAAATCATAGTCATCATGCTCCTTAATTGATCCTCACATTCATACTCCTCAAGCAATTCCCAATCAATCAACCTAGGCTTAGCAATCTTCCTCTCTTGATGTTTTGAAAGACGTTCTCTATACGCATTCTTATCATCCTTGTTTTGCACATGAGAAAACTTGACATTTTCATTAGACTCCAGTTTCAAACTGAAAGTAATCCTCTTCCTCTCGTTCCTTTTCAAATACTTGTTAACAATCGGATTTCGTCCCAATCTTCCAACATTTCCCTGAAAGAAATCTCAAATTAGGTTAGTATATAAGTATAAGAACTAATACCAATCAATTTAGAAACTAGAAAACACATTTTCAAAAATTGTCAAAAAATTTTCCGAGGCCACCAACCGATCGGTTTGAGGTCCAACCGAATCGGTTGGTACTTTGGCACACTTCCAACCGATCAGCTGCAACTCGTAACCGATTCGGTTGGAGTTTTCTGCAAACTTCATTCATCCTCAATCCATCCTAAACATTTCCCAATCAATCCGAACTTCTTTCTAACTTGTAATCTCCCATTCTTGAGTACTTCCAACATCCAAACTCTCCTAACAATGATTCTTAACATTTCCAATCATCAACCTAGTGATTCTCTAAAAACCAAGAACATCATCTACTAAAATCTTCCAATTAGTGCTCTAATCAACAATGCAATAACCTAAAATCACTAATTATCAATCATATAACTTGTGGGATTCATCAATTGCAAATAAACTAGCTCCAAAGATTATACCCAATTCAATCCGAAAATTCAATCAATGAATTCTTACTCAAAACTTAACCAATTGATCTAATTCTTTTTGCAATATCTTCTCCTATTATCTAATCACTTATCCCAAAAATATTACATCTCAATTCGAACTAATTCACAAATACCCAATTCGTGATCTAATTTCAATCATCCAAATTAAAACTTAATTGAACAAAATTAATGATATAACTTACTTGACTTGATGCCATTGATGATTAATTATCACTCCTGCAACCTTCTAACAACTTCTTATGGTCGAATTTTTAACCCCAATTTTTGGTGGATTGTGTGTATGTGTTTTTCTTAAGTTTTTGAAAATTTTGGTTTATATATTCAACTCCATCCGATCAGTTGTGAATCCATCCGTTCGGTTTGGTATGAAATTGATTTTTCAAAGTTTTTTTTTCTCCACTACTAAACTTGACACAAGTGCTAGTAGCTTTTTCTTTTCTCAAACTTATTAACTTGTATTCCAACACACTTTGTCTACCAAAAAATTTGGTCATCTACTTCTACTTCTAAACTTAAAACTAAAGCATAACTTAACCTCTAAAAACTAAAAACTTAAACTAAATAAAAAGATAAATAGTTAAATAAATAGATAGATAATAGATAAATAGATCAATAGTCTCATTCAAACATGAAATGCATAAAACCTAAAAACATGAAATAAAATGCATGAAAAATAAAAGTACGGAACAAACAAACTAGCACAAGATGTGCTTTATTCTTGTGATCAACTTCTTCATCCATAGAAATATTCATTCCTAAGAATGTCTTCTCCACGATACTTGTTTGCCAACTTCCTAGTAGTCTTTTGAGTTTTGAAAGTTCTTGAAAATTTCATTCCACTAGGACATGTGATATCAAATTTGCAATGCCAATCACCATCTCCTTCTTCTCTTTTGTAAATGCTATGACCTTCGGAACCCCATTCCAAGTTCTTCAATTGGACCGGTAAAGATTCAAGAAAATTTGTCAATTTGTTAAACACAAAAATATTTTTAAAAGGATTAAAGAAAGCCTCCATTGCTAGAGCTCTTTCCATTTCATCTTCAATATCAAAGAAACTAGGTGTGCATGGACCAAACTTTGGTCTACCATCTTCATCCCTTCCTACTTCAAAGCAACCAAGGTAATCCTCCTCTTGGTCCTCATCATTATCATCTCCCCCCTCTAGGCTTTGGATAGTAAGTATTCTTAAGAACTCCATCATCAATTGTCATGGTTCCTTTTCCCATATCTATTATAGCTCCACAAGTTCTTAAAAATGGTCTACCTAACAACAAAGGTAGTTCCTTATCAACCGCAACATCCAACACAAGACAATCCGCCAAGAATGCTTGATAACCAATTTGAACTCTCACATTTCTTACTTCTCCCATTGCTTTTGCCTTAGAATTATCCGCCATAGTGAGTTTAGAATTGTTAGGTGTAGGGTCTCTTAATCCTAAGTTATGATACAATAGATAAGGCATAATACTCACACTAGAACCCGCATCGGCTAATGCATATAAAGGAGTTGTCCCATTAATTTTAACCGGTAAAACAAAATTTTCGGGATCACTCATTTTCTTTGGGAACCCATTCTCAATTATCCTTCTCTCCTCTACTTCATCAAAACTATTATCCTCCAACTTAGACTTTGCCAACATAACTCCATCTAACTTCTTCCTATACTCCATATAATTCCTCAACACTTCAATGACCGGTTTGTTTTCCATCAATTCACTAATTTTTGCTTTAAGATTCTCCAAAATAGCTTGTTTTTGCTCTTTGGTTAAAGGTTTGGTACTTTTTGGTGAACTAGGTGGTGTTTTGGATGATGATGATTTGTTTTCTTTTTGGGTGGAGGGTTGGGTTAATTTGTTCAATGGTGTTTTGTTTCGGTTAGCTTTACCCATCTTACAAACTTCATCCGTTCCTTCCTTCATCATTTCCATTCCTTTACAAACATCAACAAGCATATCATTCACACTCTTCCCTTCTTCCAAATCACTTATGTTAATTTTCAACTCCCCAAATGCAAAATCTAAACTACACTTGGTATTCACTAAAAAATCTCTACCAAAAATCACTTCCGGTTCATTTTCATTAGTATACTCCAAAACAACAAAATCAACTTTAAAGATGTGACCATGAATATTCACTCTAACTCCTTTCACTTCCTTCTTACCATAACTTCCATAATCAAGCCTAACAAAACCAAGTTTGTCAAGCATTTCTTCCGAAATGTAATTGTCTCCATATTCCATATTCAATTCCGCATCCCACGCTTTAACTCCTTCCACCGCACAAGGTGTAGAATACATCATGTGTGGAGCATCATATTTCTTAGGTGGTGCTCTAGTGAAAACAACAACTTTTCTCTCCTTCTCCTTCTTTGGATAACACATTTCATGTGGCAAATAAGCAACATTGTCACAAACAACTTCCTCTCCTTCCAAATTCAACTTTGCTTTTTCCAACATACTCTCCAACTTTTCTAAGGAATCACCGGAATCCTTGAACATATCTTCCAAGTCTTTCAAATATGCAGAAATTTGGCTCAAACTCTCCATTTCAACTTAAGCACTTACTAAGTATAACATAACCATAAAAAATCCAAATCATTAGCATGTGAGTTAGTTATAATCAAATAAACTCTTAATATGAAATAAGGACAAGTAAATTAACTAAATAAAACACTAAGAATAGAAAATAAACTAGAAATTGAAAATGTCTAAAATTTTACCGAGATGCCCAACCGATCGGTTTGTAACCCAACCGAATCGGTTAGCACAAATGACCACCTCCAACCGATCGGTTGGAACCCGCAACCGAATCGGTTGGAGTTTTTACACTAAAAATAATAATTTTTTTTTATAAAACTAATATTTAATAAAACTTTAATTATGAGATTAAAAACAATAAAAGCATTAACTAAGGTGTCTTTAAGAATTACTAAATCATTAATTGAAATTAAAACTTCTAAAACATTAAAATGACTAATAATTGCAACTTAAAACTATTAAAAACTAACATTAATTATATAATTATTAAAACTAATTAACTAAAAACATAAAAATATAAATTAATTACTAAAAAACAGAATCCAATAAATTTACCTTGACCACCAACCGATCGGATGGTTACCCATCCGATTCGGTTGGTCAAAAAACCCGTTTTTTTTTTTTTTTTTTTTTTTTTTTTTTTTTTTTTTTTTTTTTTTTTACTCTAAAAACTCTAAAATTTCACAAATTACAAACAATTTAATTACTAAAAACTAAGAAAATTAATCAAATCTCCGGCAACGGCGCCAAAAACTTGATGTGCGTTTTATTAGTACAAGTTTTAAAATTTATAAACACGAATTATCCGATTATTATCTAGCACATACGAGCAAGTATACTCGTCCGGTGTAATAAAGGTGGATAAGTCGAGATCATCCCAAGGGATTTGGTGGTTTTAGTAATAAGAAAAATGTTTGTTAAATAAGGGTTGTCAATCCAAATTTATGTAAAATCTTAATTTAAAAGAAACTTAATAAAAACTAAACATATACTTGTGTATAATTCCTTGATTGGTAATTAGGAGTATCGTAACCATTTGAGTATGAAGTTTGGTGTAAAACTTGTTATGATGCGCAACTAAAAATGAGTAGTTATACAATCTATGATGTATGTCATGTTTTCACTACTACTAAGAATTCTATCACCTAAATGACTCCTTTCGGACATATCAAATTAGTATGACAATCCTATAAACACATGGTTGTTTAGAAAATCAATTCTTTTCTTATGAATTCCTACGAATCCTTTCGGTCCTTTTTCGTGATGAAATCGTCTCAAATCTATTTTAATAAGTAAATAGAATGGTTGTCAAGCATCCTATTCCATACTAATTTGGTACATTAATATTTTGGAATAAAAACAAGTTTGAAAATCCTTTCGGACCTATTTTTCAAGAAATTGTTTTTACCGACAAATTAAGCCAGAAAAGATGTTATATCAACAAACTCATAAAAATAGATATGTTTTCATGCATCACCTTTTTTCATAAAATAATACTCCAATAACCAATCACATCATATACACAAGCATATGACAAATTACTCCATAGCAATCATATTAAAACACAAGTAAATAAGAAAACTTTCATAAAACTTAAAGTAACAATTGTTCATTATAAGTATCAAGGTGTACCTAGTCTTGAAAATGACAATGAGTAAACTTGTGGAACTATAGCAACCACACTCCTCCAATTGCTCACCAAAGTAAGTAAACAACTCCACACTCGAACCAATGCTTGAGACTCTAACTCAACACGTTCTGGACGTTTTTGCAACACTTAGTAAACTTTCAGGCAATATAAGATAAGCTAACAAGATTTGGTGTAATACTAAGTTAGATAATGGTGGTACAAGTATCTCTAGGCCCTAAGTGCTCATTATATAGCTTAATGACACTTATGCTTCAAGTAAAAACGTCCCTTCTCAGTAAATAAGCATAAATGATCAGCCACAAATGATTATGGGGAGTAAATTCGCCAATTAATGCAAAACTTGTAACTTCAGTTATCACCATCCGATCGGTTTCTCGCCATCCGATCGGATGGTCAATTTTGGCACATTTCTAGCCGATCTGGTTGCGGGTTGCAACCGATCGGTTAGATTTAGTCTGAACATGTTTCTTTGCTTTTTTCTTCGTCGTTTTACGTTGCATGCAATATTTTTCTTCGTGGCATGACTTTGTCCATTAGAACTTGATATTTCCTTGATAATTTCGTGTAGTAAACTTGTCTTTATCAAATCCTTTTGTTCATGCAACATTTCTTTCTTCCTTGATCCTCTTGAAACTCTCCAAAAATGCATGTCCACTTCATTTCTTCATCTTTTAATCATTTTTACCTGCTTTTGGCTATATTTGCATGTATAAACACTTTTGCATGATTAAGTAACAAATATATACAAATATGACCAATTTCCACGCATAAATCAAACAATAACGCGACTAAAAATATGTTAATTTTGAGCGTTATCAGCATATATAGATTGCCGCCGATTTTACGCGAGGTTGCCTTGTCTGTTTTCTCAGGTTTTACAGGTTATGTATGACAAGAAGATGATTTATATTCTGGAAGGGAAGCTTTGATTGTTCATTTTCTTGGAGGAAGATCTAACCTGGCCACCTTATTATCCATACCGAGCGAATCAGGGGAGTATTTGATTTCATTCGTTTTACTTAATTCACTTTTACATTCTTTACTCGAACATTGGGGACAACATTCATCCTAAGTGTAAGGGGAGGGTAAAAAGATGATACCTTACAGATACACTTTCGATTGAGTTTGTTTGTTTGATGGTACATGTGTAACAAAACTATGAGAAATACTTGTTAGTGTAATTTTAGCGCAAAATTTAAATTTTTTTACAACATTTAGGAGTGAAACTTTAGCCATAGCAAGCGTCTCATGGATAGGAGATTGTATGACTAGCACCAAACCGTACCATTCAGAAAAATTTTCCACCCAAATATGTGAGGTTCGCCTTTAGATTTGATAGGAAAAGCATTTACTATTACTGCTTATGAGTGTATCGGTAGCATTTAGATTCTAGAACTTGCGTTAGTGATGCATCCCGAGACCGCTAGTGAGACTACATTCGTGTAGTAGGATTTACTACATGATAAGAGGCATTAGGATCACCCTTTTGTTAAACCCGTATCATAATTACTTGACCATTTAAGTCATATTACTTGGCTAGTTAAGTCAATTAATTTTTCCCACACCTTAGCGTTGTACTCATTTTAAGTACACGAAACCCCTAGTACACCCATCCGAGCCTATCTTTTCATTTCTAACTTTAAGCATCTTACTTAAAGGAAGAATTTGTTACACCCCACTTAAATGTACAACCAAATCGCCTTAGCCTTCCGTGTATGCACTCATCTTTAGTGCATTATTGTTATTTGTTTAAACCCTTAGTTAATTATCTAATTGATTACGTGGTTGCTAAGTCGAGTCATATCCTTGTGCATATTGTTTTGAGACGATTGGGACTCATGGGTAAAGTGCTTATGTTATGGAGTAATGGGGAAGAACATCATATATTACCCCCAAATGTGCGTTAATCTTAAAAGTACTCCAAGTGTTTTGATTTTCTTAATTCAAGTCATTAGATTAGTTTATTGTAAAGTATGTAAAAATTCAAGTGTAAGGGGAATTTTCATTCCGTATGATGTATTATTTTGGATGGTAGGGTAAGAGTGTATGCAAAAAAAAAAATAAAAAAATAATAAAAAAAACATACGGACTACCATCTCGTTTTCATTCTATGTTCATTTTATGTTTTTTGTTATTTTTGATATATTAGCTTAAGTCGAGTCTAGTCTTGGCTTAGCAACGCCATATTGTACATGTAATTAACCAAGATTATTAACTCTCCCCCAGTAAAGACTGCCTATATCCAACAAAACCGTGTATTTCATATCCCTACACCTAACATTACAACCCTTTAAAAGACCTCTCTGATAGTTTATCCTAGGTGCTTACGCCATGTGGTGGAGGTTTGATCCTTTCCCAAGCCTATGGTAATCTATTTTGCTATGACTGGTAGTGAGAGATGTTTTCCATTTCCATATTGTGATATATACTTTATTGCACCCGAGAGATGTGAATATCTAAACACTATTTGTGAGGTGCTAGCGTATGACCTCCGTGCTTGTCTTTGGTCTTTAGTGGAACGATTATTTGTTGTAATTACTTTTATATTAGTGTTAAATGACCCCTAACTTGTATTTTGACTAGAATAAAAGCACATTTGCTTGAGGACAAGAAAATCTCAAGTGTAAGGGTATATGATGAGGCGAAAAATGAACCGTTTTTAGGGGGTCATTTAAGCCTGGAATTGAATTTATTTGATCAAATATTGCCCTAAATCGTTCCTTTTGTGATTTTAGGTACTTTGGGGGTGAATTCTGGAAAAGGAAACATTTTGGACGTTTTTGGAGCATAAAAGTGAAGAAAACGGCAAAGACTTAATTTTCCATGCTGAGAACAGTACCTGACGGCGTCAAGAAGGAAATTGTGATGGTGTCAGGAGTAAAATCCATGACGACCCAGAGAAAACCATAAGGTGTCAAGAGAAGGGCGTCAAGAGTAATTTTGGTGACGGCCTGCAAATGGAATACACGTGACGGCGTCAAACCCAGATCTAGGCAGTCCGAGAATTTATTTGGCGGCGAGATGACGGCGTCAGATATTTACTCTTGACGCCGTCACCTCACAAAATCTATATATACTTTTCAATTTTTCATTCATTAAGGGAGGAACTTGTGTGGAGAATACTATGGTCGAACCTAACAAACCCTAGGTCGTTTGTAATAGTATTTTCAAGGGTTTTCACCCATTGAAACCTTTCATGTTCAATTGAGATATGTCCTCTTTCAATTCATTCAATATGTCTATGTGTTGTTTGAATATATCTTATGCTTGTCTTGATTTTAACATGCTAGGCTAGATCTTTCATGTGTTTGCTTAGATGTAATGAAACCTAGATGTTGATTATAGGTTGATTGCTTGTTTATAGTTGTAATGGATGAATGATTTCAATGTTAGGCTTAAGAAAACTGGCAGATCTCCATTGTGTAACTTGCTTGAACGTCTTAAGAAACATGAACCGATGTGTACTAGGTTTTTATGGTTGTATTTAATGCATGAGCGAATTCTAGTGATCCCATATTAGGAGCTTCTTAGCCGGCTCGACATAGGAGTGAAGTAGGAGCTTATAGGATTGGGGAAGTAAGTACGCCACCCCATGAATGGTATTAAGGAATACAATCCGTGATCCACGCAACTGTAACAAGTAATTAACCTGTAAAAGATATCTAGGGAGTAGTGAAATCTAAGTAAACACAATTCTCCCATATATTGCTCACACCACTATCTTAATTTAGCTTATTTTCATTTTTAGTATTTTATTTTGATTGCATCTTAGTAATTGGGTTAGTTGATTAGCAACTAATTCCGCCCAACTCCTTCAAAACCGAGATTTTTAATTGCTTTTATAAAACATAAAAATACAAAAAGAATCATCCCTCATCTCTAGACCTAGTCTTTAGGTTTTCTAATCCTAGCGACACTATTCCCAAGTTGAACGATCAATCCCCCTGTACTTGTCACTATGCTAAACTACAACGATCAGGTACACTGCCTGGTGGGGGTTGTAAGCTTCTCGAGATCCCTCGAGAGGTAAAGCCTGGTGCAATCCCTACGCATCAAGTTAAGTCACGAATTTTTGGTCTAAATTGAAGTTTAATGAAAGGTGTTGGGAATTAAATAATCAGAAGAATCAGCATAAAGGTTTAAGGAAATACATCAAGTATGTTTCTGCTGATAAAGCACAAAGCACGTTTCCACTAATGGATTCTGCTGAAGAACGTTTTCTACTGAAGGTGTTTCTGCTGATAAAGCACAAAGGTGTTTCTGCTGATACTACTATGACTCATACAAACAGCTGTGTAGATAAGTACGACTTATTCTACTGACTCATATACAAGAAAAATATCTTTGTTGTAGTCATCAAATTGAACACTCCAAGTGAGTTGTAATCTTTGATACATGTTGTATCATAATGACTGACATGATAAGTCATCATCTAGCTAGAATGGAGCTTAGTCATAAGCTAGTAAATTAGATGAGTCATATAGATTGTAAAAGATCTTTTCCTTGGACTATACAAGGAAGATCTCAGATATAAGTATATATGCATATGCGTGCGATAGATATAGACACATACATACAGAAAACAATAGAACAAAACACAAGATTCAAGGTCTTTGTAACCCTAGTGATAGTGAAGATCACTCATATTATTCTGAATAATATTGAATCATTTGGTGAAATACTTTCATTGTTATTTGTTAAATAAACACAAGCATCACAGTTCCATTTCCAATAAACATTCTAAGTGTGGTTAAGTAGATTCCGAATACTTAATCATATTCACTCAAAGTATCACATATACGCATTACAAAGGTCCAACACCTCATAGTGTGTTATCAAATCAAGTTATCCTCTCAAAAGAGCTTTCCAAAAAGTCCAGCCACGATTGATTTCAAGGTAAGGAAGTTGGTATTTTGATTTTTCTTTGTTAAGGTGTCAAAGCTGTCAAACCGGGACGAATTTTGGGTATAAGTTTGAGGGTGTTTTGTGGTTGTAAAAGTGGTATTTTGACTAGGCCTTTTGGAATAGTTAAGTACTAGGTTATATTAGAATACCACGAAAAGGATTCGCGATAAAAACTTGTAGAAGTATTTTATGTTAATTAAAACTTTTTGGTGTGCGTTCAGATCCGAATTTGGATAGTTGACAAGTTTGATTTTCTTTTGAGTACTTGTGTGTGTTATTGATCCTTGGCCTTCTGGGATTAGCTTTTATGCTTATGAGAGACCATGGTAAATTTTTGGTGTGAGTTGTTGAGCTTTATTTGTCGTAATTTCATGTGGGCGAATGTACCCAAAAATTCTGCGTTTTCTGATTTTAAAAGTGCAAGGGATTTAGTGAGTGTTAGGTTATGGTGTTGGTTAGTATGGTGTCTAGGAAATCCATGGTGGGTCATATCAGTCTTAGACATCCATCATATGAGTATTACATGGGTTATAGCTTTTAGCTTGACCTTGTGTGATGTGGATTTATTTATGTTGTTTAGATTTGTGATTTGTGTTGCGGAAGCTGCAAGGTTTGAGGTGAGTTCATAGTCCCATATTTTACTGTGTTTTAAACATTGGGATGGGAATGATGCTTGTCTTAAATTGTTTAAGTTACTGTGATTATGTGTGTGTCAAAAGAGCTTGGACTTATAATGTTATCGTATGCATGCTTTGTGTGATTATTTGCTTGTGTGGATATATATGTGTAGTCCAATTGGGGGGAGTATCCAATTTGAGGGAGTATCCAATTTGAGAGTAATACTCCTACTCGTACCAGATTATGTGGATTGGATAATGTGATGATAATGCTGTGTGGTCCAATTGGGGGGGGGGGGAGTATCCAATTAGAGAGTAATACTCCTACTCGTTACTTGTTTATGTGTTCCAATTAGGAGGATGCTTATACTTTTGCTCGCGCATGCGACCTAATTGTGGTTTATTGGGGTCGGAGGACACAAGCCGTCCTGTTGTAATCATTGTGGGATCGGAGGACACGAGCTGTCCTGATGTTTCCTTATGTGTGTTGTTGCCTTTGTGTGAGATTATTGACTTGCAAATACATGTAGCTATATGATAACTGTAATTTATTTGTCTAGCTATGTTTTATAATCACAGTGAACTGGTTGCCTTGAGAGTGTATGTGAGTCTAAACCTATGAATCTCACCAACATTATGTTGATGTTTTAAACATCATTTTCAGGTGGGCTTTCTAAGGATAAGATAGAAGGATGTGATTAGAAGAGACCTTAGTTGCATTGGAAGTGGTTTATCTGTACGTTTGGAGTTATAATGTTGTTTTCTTTCGGGTATTTTTATGACACTTTGTGTCTATACTTTGCCATTTTTATTGCATGTTGTTATTTTCTATATAGACACCATGTGTTGTGATGATATCCATGAAGTTACACCCTTGCATTTCTGCCTTGGCGAGGTGTGACAGATTGGTATCAGAGCCAGGTTATAGAGAATTAGGTGGTTGAACCTAGACTATAACTTAGGAGTCCCTCATATAGTTGCATTTAGGGTCTATGTATAAGTATAATATTTTATATGTCTATTTTCCTATATTTATAAGATGTTTTATTGAGTTTCGGACGTCTATTCTATCCCCTATACGTAGTATTGTATATATCGACTTTATTATCTCGACTTCCGCGCGTAATATGCTTCGTTGGAATACCGTTTTCGCTATCGGATACGAGAGAAGTGGTAGGATGAAACGGACTAACTGCAGAATCCGAGTTCCCGATAGCATGTATCCATGTTCGGACAAGGAGAGGATGTTTGGAACCACAGTGACTTCTGGAGATGGAGCCATTATCAAATACCCGTGGTAGTGTCCTCACTTCACATAGGAAGGAGAGGTGGTTTAGTCTAAACCTCATGATTTGTATGCACTTGTGAATCATACAGAATTAGAAGAAAGAAATAGAAATGGTTTTGCATGTTGTCGACTACCTCAACATGTAGGAAACATGAATGGGTGGTTGAGTAAAGATGAAAGGGACTTATGATGGAATGGTGTGGATTCGGATCTAGAGTCCATAGTGAGAAGTAAGTTGAATTGATCTGAGTGGGGAGATAAGTGCGAGAGTGGAGTTTGAGCCATTGTGCGACGTCTTTTGTTTTGTGTTATGCTTTGGAATTCGTATATTGTCTGTTGCCGTCTAGAGCCATGTTGGAGTGTGATTACTCTTGGATATTGGATCGACCTTATCCAAGAGATTTTGATTATAGAGTTTATGTGATCATTGGAATTGTTCCATGCGAGATGATTGTTTGCGATGTCTTTTGTTTTTTTTTTTGTTTGCGTGATTGTTTGCATGATGTGTTGTCATAGGAGGGAGTACACTTGTGAAAGGGGGCATATATAATGATGGTGGCCAACATAATAATACATGCGTTACAACACAAGTTGACTTGCAAGTATGATGGCATGGATTGCATGGTGTATTAGGTGCTATGTGGTATATGAGCGTTATCATTGAGATGTGTGGTTTTGGAAGTAAGTATGTGTGTAGAATAGGCTTATAACTATGGTCGCGAACATAATTATAGTATCACACATGTGGACTTGTGACCATTATTGCATTGATTGATGTTTGTTGTTATATGTTGTGGTAGATGGTATGTGATATCATGTTGGTGATGGCTGTATGGTTAGAGAAGTATTCTTTTAACCGTTTGGGCAGTCGTTATATGTTGGGGTGTGTAGGTGGTGAGATTCCATTCTACCTATCATATGTTGATACCTCAAATATCGGTGGGTACTTATGTTGTGGTATTTAAGTTGATTCGTTTGCTAGACGCTCCGTTTGTATACCTAATTCTTTGGTTGGCATTCCTATTCGTACCATGATGGTACAGATGCCATATTCTTTCTATTTGATGTCGTGATAGGTGTTGGGTAATCGAATTCGTTTTTGTTGGATACTGGTTCGTTTCTTTGGTTATTCCTTGCATTCATTCCTTGGATGAATGTTATACTATTATTCAAGTATTGTTGGTTCGTGATGAGTTGGTGTGGATATTTGGTCCCTCATTTACACACACCAATTGAATTTCGTGGCATGTTTTGTGACCTGATTATATCGGTGTTTTTCTATGATTCTGGTTTGATCGTTGTACGAATGAGTCTGTAAGTTCATCGTTTGGTTTGCTATGTATTTGTGTGAGTGTTCACTGGTATGAGATTCGTTTGATGATTATTTTGATTATGTGATTCTTCTGTGTTTTTCGCATCCAATAAAGGAGTGGTGTTAATGTCACAACTTGTAAATTCTGGTCTTTTCCCGAACTTTCACATTTACTATTCATCGGTTACTATTCATCGATCACTATTCATCATTACTATTCATCTTTTTCGGAGTCAGTTTGTGATTCTGAGAAGCGTTCAAAAATTTTACTATTCATAAAACACTATTCACCTCCGGAGAAAATTTGTCATTTATGTGTGAGTTGTGTCATTCCTGTATACGTACGGTTATCTACCTAATAAACGTTATCGTATAAACTATTACTATGAATAATTGATCCGATAATCCCAACTATGGTCCTAACACATTTTTATACTCATAATAATAATATAAAAATTATATTATTAATTTACCCGGTGTTTTCAAATTAACTGTTACGTTTTTCGGTTGAAGCTTATAACTCCGTCGGTTTGCGATATTTCAACCCGATCATTATTTTAACTTCCGATTCTCATCAGGAATATTATTTTACAATTTTTACAACTTCATTATATTTTATTTTATCTCGTTAAAATTTATTTTTAGTTAACTCGGTACCCGGTATCACCTAAAACTAATAATATCTACCCAATTCTACACCAAAGTCAAGAATTTCTTACATACTCATCCACCCCATTCCAATCACTTACACAATTGAAAATTTTCACTTGCTACCATTAATACTAGTCCTTTTTGTCTGAAAATAAAATATATATACAAGACATAGATATTTTCTCATTTATACAAGTAACTAGCAAAAATCTCATCTCTTTCTCTCTTGCTCTCCATACCCACGGCAACAACAAGAACAACATCAAGAATCCATCATTTTTCCAAGATCAAGCTCTAATCTAGTTCCTTTAGTTATCCTTGTTTGAGTTTTGTAATAAAAACTCAAGGTTTCTTAGGTTTTACTCATCCAAGCTCATTAATCTTTCTAAGTAAGTTGTCAAACTATTTTCCATAATTTCTTCATGTTATATTTATGATCATATGATTTCCATTCAAGATCTACATGCATATGTTAGTTATACCACTCATATATATATATATATATATATATATATATATATATATATATATATATATATATATACTAGCTTTCAAAGCCCGCCCGATAGGCGGGCATGACTTATGAATATTGTTTTCATAGTAGTTGTTATGATTTTATTTTTGTATTTGTGTACGTGAATGAAATTTGTAGGCTTTATCATTTAGGACAATTGAGACTTTTTTTTTCTTTTGATGAGTTGCATGAACATATATAACTATTGAACCATTGCCCTTGCCATTGTTGCTACCAGTTTTATTTTCACTTCATCAAATGCCAAACAAAAATCAATTTCGTAAACAAAAATCGATAAATACATACACCTAAGTTAGGTAAGCAAAAGATTGGGCGTAATAGCAATAATGTGTTCGCGCTAACAACCATGACCACATATGGTCTCTAAGAGTGCATACTCATGATGCTATCTAATACTAAGATGACCCATTCTAATATAGTGTTCCTTCATTTTTTTCATTCCAAGCGGTTGTATTAAAGATTTTATATATCTAAGGTTTACATCATGCCTAAAGTGTTGAATGTGTCCTTTATTAACAAATACAAAAGTTTGCATTTTAGATTATTATGAAAAATGAGAGAGTAAAAGCGTTGCTCTTATGCATGTTATATAACCGTGGAAGCTTAGAAGTGACCTCTAACACCTTCAACAGATATAGGAAGTAAGATGAATATACTCAGAATTTACCTATGAGGTGACCACTTTTTAAAGAAATTATGCCATCACCAACCACGCTTTTAGGTTTCGGTTATTACTATATGTTTTAACACCAATGCTTGCCACTATCAGGCACAGAAGTTTAATGTAAAGTCTTAAAAAAAAACTTATTTGATAGGCTTTTGGGCTTATTAAAATTTCACAATTTCAAATGTCTTGTTTCAACATATACATAACCAATCACTGATTAAAAAATTCACAATTCAGAGGACCAATCCTTTTATTTTGATTTACCAATTTTGTTAAATAAAATATAGAAACACGTCTTAGAAATAAATATAACTATTTAGAAGATTTTAAACAACAAAAAAACACTAATTAAGTGGATTTAAGTTCGAACAAAGGGAACTTCTTTTTTCTTTTGTTGGCCAAATGTCCTATCTATTACATGTTTAGTTTTAATATATAAACTGAATCTCCTCATTCATTTGTAAGCATGTAAGTGTGGTTTTACCGAAAGAAACACAAACCTGATCAAGTTGAGCTACCGTGCATTATAACTTAAACTTCCTCTACTTTTATAATATAGATGCAATTATCATAAACCTTGTTTTTCTCCATTTTTTTCAAAAGTTTTTTTCCAATCGCGCACACTTAATTGAACAATACAACAAATCAACATATACCACCAATTAACGTGAATAGATGTATAAAGTGGAATGCTTACTTTAGCTACCTTTGGTTTGAAAAACCGCCATACCCCATTGTCATACGTGCTAAAAAAATTTTAAGCACGATAATAATGAGGATTTGTTACATTGGTTAACAGTAATTCACGAGTGCATTACAACAATTGCGGTTAGAAAATTGTGATCAGCCCAATGCCTTTGGCCTACAGGTATGTAATTGTTCCCATCAAGCAAGATGTTGCGATTCAAGTCTCATTGGAGACATATGTAAGATAGTGTGATATAGGTTGTATAGGGCATGTGGAAAATTCTCGGCTTAAAAAAATATTTGATTAATGATAACATACCTGATAGCATATCGCATAGGTTATGTCACCCTTTTCATTGCACAGGTGATGAACATCGTGAGCGACTGCATAAACAATATACTTACATTATATATTATGTTAATGAGTCCAGGAGCATGCCGTTATCAATAACGTGTGTTTACTTTTCATAATAAGCATTTCATGTATGATTATCTTGAATGTACTTATATGTGTATAAGATTAGCACTTTAGTAGTGGTAATGAGAGTTGCACCAGGATGCTCTACAAAGAACTGCTATCTACAATCCAGTAATTATAACTACATTTTAAGCTCAACCGGATTATAAATACATTTTATGACCGAATAACTCACTAAGCTTTGTCCCCACAAGAACGATTGGGACACTTGGGGCATAATGCTTAATGTTTCATCAATGACTTGGGCTGCTCCTAAAGTTTGCAATTTTTCTGATCCAAACGCCCTTTCATTGTTTAGTGACCTGATAATTATTATTCATTTTTAAGTTTCTGTTCCCAACACTCCTCATTCCTATACCAATCTACCTGATATAATACATTTTAGTCTAAAAAAACTGTTTTCTATAGCCACCTGATCTACGATGCTCACACCTAAGAAAGACATTTTATGTCCACTTTAAACACTTCTTGTTGTCATTATAACCTGAACCAAATAGTCCTCGTTCACGTTACACCTCATCCAAACTCATGCTCTTTCTACAACAACCTAAACCTAACACACCTTATTGCCACAGTAGCCTAATTTGAACACACTTAATTTCTACTCCAATCACACTCCTCACTAATGTAATTACCTGATACAAACATATCTTATTCTTTACTATAGTAGTCTGATCCAAGCACACCCTATCCTTAACTCTAAAGTAGGCTGATTCTAACATATCTCAATTCTACAACAACCTGATATACGTGTTAAGTGCGCCTAATGCACCTCACTTTAGTAGCTCTCAAAGAAACTTATTGTTTTATAAAATGAAATGGATCAATTTGTGATACTATATATGTATAATAATATAATTTTTCTTTTGATGACGTTACTTAACGAAATTTCATTTTAAGGACGGGAGAGTTTTTTTTTTTTTTTTTTTTTTTTTTTTTTTTTTTTTTTTTTATGTTAATTTTTTTTAATTAAAGGTAAGATTGATGTACATAGATATAAACGTGCCAAATTATTTATCGAGTGCATTAAAAACGAAGAAAATTAACCATATACCGACTATATAAAATGGATAAGTACCTAACCCAGTAATCAAAATGGGTAAAAGCCTAACCCATACTATCCAAGTTGATACATGCCAATCCCAAACCCCCTTTAAGGTAATGATTATATTTAAGAAATCCCAAACCCCCTTTAAGGTAATGTATGTAAATTTGAGCTGTAATATCATCATTTGGACCATGATTTCAATTGACAATTATTTTCTTGATATTAGGCGGGTCCAAGAATATACCTCGGAAAAGACTCAGCGTACCTGCAAATGAATATTGCACTCACCATTTTGTGTAGATTTTACAAATTCTAATTGGTTAAAGGGCATGTGGTGGTTGGTACAGAATGATGACAATTCTATCAATGGCTAATGGATTAAAGATCAACGTTTCAACAAGTTCATAATACTCCAATCTTGTTAAAAGAACATTTGTTTTCACTTGTGATCTATATGACAATAGGATTATACTAAGCCAATATTTTTTCCTTCTTGTTCCCCCATCTTCGGTTTCAGCCTCTATCATTGATGTAACATGAGCATGCAATCCTGGATATGGTTCGTACCCAAAAATCATGTGACGTTGCTTCATATATACCTACAAAATGAAAGTAAAGTTGTTAAAACCATGACAACAAAATAGTGTGGTGGATTTGACTTAACTTTTGGTTTGATCATGCAAAAGGTCCTCTTCATGTGCATTAATCAGGGAAAAAAACATATATCGTCAATTTATTATTTGCTTTTCCTGGCCAACGAACATGTATATCCTTTGGTGATTTCTACGTAAGTAACCGAAAAGATGTATAAGTCGACTCAATTAACATTTTAGAACCATATGCCCAATAATAAAGTTAACAGGTGTTCGGGAATTGGGATCGCTTTCTAAACTAATTTTCCCTTAACATTCTTTTTAATAACACTCAAGGGGTGTTTGGGTAAGCTCATGACTAAAATGAGTATCGGCTTATGTCAGTTCTTGGCCTGGTGTCAGTCGGGATCTCCCTCAAGTCATGGGAGGTTGATTGTGATCGTTCTCCAAATGATGATGATCGCCAATCTGTCCCTGGGTGAGCTGAGGATCCATGCACTCTTGATTCTCTGGTGCTTTCCACATCATTGTTCCTTGCATAAGATGCCCCAAAGTCTGTTTCTAAAGAAAAAATGATACAGTCAGTATCTTATAACTCCAAGCCTCAATGTATGATAAATTATTAGGTGTTAAGTCATGATACATAATCAATCGGAAACCTTGCAAACAGCTAGAGTTTTATTTAACGCATATTTTTATTAAGGAGTGGCGTGAGAAAGGTTAATATACTGCCTTGATAACATTTAATATCACTGGATGAATCCGAGCAACCATATAAATACATTGTCTAGCATCCATAGTGAATCATATGATTCTCACATGCACACAGCATATACCGTAATACCTTCAGATTGTGTCATTGCGATATAAAATGTTTTTCAAAAGTTATAAGACAAACGCTAATACTGCCTTCCTTTCTTTTAGACTATACATTTAGATATATTAGCAAACACTTTTTTTAATACGGTCGCTATTTTAATCCTCTAAGTTTGGCTAAACATCCATTTATTTAAGAGCCCGTCCTTTTGTTGTCCAGTCCCAATGCAAATTTGTTGAGTGATTTAGTTTGAGGTGATCCCGCTGTATCAAAATATGACTTCAATTGTCTGTATTTTCAAAGCCCAAAGATAGTAGTAATCACACATGAGCATAAAAGAAGCATGACCATCATGATCACATGTTAAAACATGAATTATACGTATCCTCATCTTCCTAACTAAACAATACTATGACACTTAAATCCTGGTAAGTCCTAAAGGTGTTTTGTGAAAATTTAGTATACTGATTACAATTGTCTTAGATACTGATTACAATTGCACGCTTTGGCAATTGAATTTAAACGATTATTTTTTTTATTTATTAATATTATTATTATTATTATTATTATTATTATTATTATTATTATTATTATTATTATTATTATTATTATTATTATTATTATTATTATTATTATTATTATTATTGTAGTTGATATATTTCGGTTCTAAATGCATGAGTTGCATGCACACTATGTATCGTATATAAAGTGCTTGGAGCGGTACAGCCTCAATGCTCTCGTAATTGATATATATCTAAAGAACCTAACCAAACGGCACACATGACTGGTATATGTCACTTGTACAGCAAGTTAAAATTGATCACCTAGCTTGATTGGTTAAGAATATTATTCTATAACGGCATGCCAACATATCTTTTGGCCAAGTTAACTTTGCGATGCTAAATAAGTCACAAAAGGGGTGATCACATGATTTTTCATTTGCCCATCCAAAAAAAAGCTAATTAATGTATTTTCACTTACAGCCACAACATATTCAAGAGCAGTAATTGCTAATCCATCCGCACTTGAAACAACACCAGGCTACTTCAACTTTCGACTTCACTTCATCGATCACGTTAAAGGCCCTAGCTGAATTAATCATGGAAATGGAGTCTAAGGAGGGAAGCTCCCATGCGCTTCTCCCTTGACACAGCAGATCGAATCACTGAGACAACCGCCTCAAAAACACTCGGGCAACTTCTTAAGTAGAATTCGTGTGTGAGCTGACCCGATGATCTTTGTTCAAGGTATCTCTTACAATTTGACCAATATATGCCTCTGCAACTTCTCTCAACTTAGTAAGAACCATTGATGAGATTTCTTCGGTGGAAAACTGTTTCACATGACCTTTGTATGTGACCGCAATTTTTATATGACGTTAAAAGGCCACAGCTTCATGTCGTCCTGCACTTCAGCATCACTAAATCTCCTGCCTATAAGCCTATTTGCATTTGGAACTCAAAAACATAATCAACCATGTTATAAGATATCTGAAAATACCATTAAAGTTTAAATCATGAAAACCTATTAACTGACCAAAAACAGTATTTGTGGGGTTCCTTGCAATTTGATTATTGGCACTATCAACAATGAGACGTTCCTTATCATTTAAACGCAACCATCCGAGCACCATGCATACATGCCTCGAGTGGTCTGAAATTCATTAAGGGTGATTGGGGGAAAAGGATTGAGCTCAGGACTTTGCTTATGACCATTTATTTTGCTTACTTTTCTCAATAGATCAGCCTTAGTTGATAAACCCTATAAAATTAACCATATGACTCTTATTTCTATAGCTAAAATTCTATAATAGATAATTTATGAATATGCGATAGATAAAATCTTACACTCAAGAACGAATGTCTATAGAAAATAAGCAATTCATTGTCATTGGTTTTGAAAGTGATGTCTGATGTGGTTACATAATGCTTAACTAAAACCCCTTGACAATGTAATTATATATTGTCATTGGTTTTATCAGTATTGTTCATTAGTCTTGTTAGATTTGAAACCATGTACGTGTTTATCTTTTGCTATTCTAGTTGCACCTCTGTCTTAAAAGGTCGAATCAATCTCAATATCGTCTTTGCCAGGTCATGAATATCTTCTCTGTTGGATTCGACTTGCAAGTTGTTTAACTCCTCTATTGGTTACGAAGTCCCTTGTATTGTCCTCTAATAATAAATAGCAAAGTTATAACATATTATGATACACAAATTAACCTATATGTATCAAAGTAAGTGTGTACCATTTTGTGTCACAAAAAGTAAAAGTGAAATGGCTTTCTTTGAGACCAAAATTGAGATCCTCCATTTACCAAAAAAAGGAAAATTCTTATTACTTGCAGTTACAAAAACTGACGTAATCATTATAAAACAAATTCATTATAAACTTACATAAAATCCATGGATTTAAGAAGCGTACGCCATGTATCCATGCTGCAACAAACATACAATAATAAGACACCAATTTAGATGGAAACCTATAGCAGCCGTATTTCAAAAACAACAGGCGTCGTGATGAACTACAAATAGCACTACATTCAAGAATATCTTTTAGGATCAGTAATAGAAATTCCCACAAAAAAAATAAAAATAAAAATATGGACCATTCTTTTCCAGTACTACATTCAGGAATACGTGTTGTGTCTATGGGTTTATTTATGAAAGTGTGTTAAATGGCACGCGGTTTCTGAAGCATTCTTGTTATAAATCTGTGTGCTTTTCCGTGCTTAACTCTAATGTTAGTTGTGGACCTGTTAGCTGTGTGTAACCGTGAACGGTTATGCACAGGGTTAGCTATCCTGTAATACCTGTGTTATATTAATTTATAATGCTATAAATTATACTTACATCATTATTATTTCTTCGGTTTGTGGAATTTTAGGATTCAAATAGTGGTACGTGGCAGGAGTGGATGACAACTGCAATGCTCCAGTTACTACAAACCATAGCAGAAAAAGAGTAGCTGGCATCTTGTGTATTTGATGTTTTGTTATTTCAAAATCCGTGTACTCGAATTCCTTTTGACCCGACATGAGGTAACAGCTATAATGTTAGGTTTTTCAAGTGACAAACATATGTGCATATCAAACAGCGTGCATGACGCGTTTGCAGATGTACCTCATCAGGTAACGGCACAGCAGGTTGGCCAAACATATCAGCAGTAACAGCAGGACGATACTCATTAAATAACCCACCCCGACATGTTCCTACCCATACATAGGATTACCCAATTCAACCTGATTTGACCTGTTACCCTACTCATCTATTTTGCCATTTCCACACAACACTCTTCAACCTAAGAACTGAGATCTATACGTTCCCTCACGTGAGCATTAAACTCATTTTTTTCTTCTTTCTCATAGTACCACACAAAAGTTTCCTTTTGCTTTTTCACTATCAGAATTATACATTCCCTCATGTGAGCATTAAACTTTTTTTTTTCTTCTTTCTCATAGTACCACACAAACGTTTCCTTTTGTTTTTTCACAATCAGAACTATATATATTCACATAAAGAAAATGTAAAAAGGCCAATGATAAGTTAAAACATACATAAGCTATATGTTCACATAAAGAAAATGTAAAATATTTTAGTACCAAACACCTTCTTACCTTCCCTTCAAGGGTTATAGTAAGAGGCCCGCTTCTGGATTTATGATAACACCCTTCATTTTTTACAGTGAGATAAAGAAAAATAGTTAAAGAGACTAAAGATAGATGTCAACTGCCATAACTTGATTAGTATGGAAATCAATCTGGAAATTCAAAAGGAATATTGGATAGAGGCTGAGCAACTTCTATCTGCAATGCAACGAAAAAAAGTAGGCATGAAAAGATTAGAGATTATATAACAACCCCAAAAGAGAAGCACCATTGACTTTATATATTGTATTTGGTAAACTACAACTGTATATATAAGACAATTGTCAATACTCAATACACACATAACAACAGGGGTGTTGTAAGCTTTAGGCTTAGCCTCACGTTTTAGATAGTCTACAAACATCGGCTCTAGCTTGTAAAAGCTGTTTGTAATCAGACCATGGCTATTTGCTTATGCTATAATACTTTCCATTATGAAGTACATGTGGGGGCCTGTGGATCCCGTTTATTAAAAGGATCATCAAAGTCATTGATACCTAAGTTTCTGAAACATATATTTATAGAACCACCGTTTTGGAGGTGCCGAAATGGACGGATTAGGTATTGGGTCAAAACTGATTGGGATAAAAAAAAACATATAGTGTTGATTAGGCTATATTGACTTGCTCAATACAATATATAGGGACATGATAGTTAAAGTTAAGCGTACCGTTTTCGCCCTCTGCTTGCAAGCCTCGTATGTTGATTTCTCTCATAAGCTGTGAGATCAATAATCAGCAAGAAAAATTGCTAAGATAACAAATAACAAATAATGTACAGCCATGCTTAATGAAAATAGTAAGTTACTATTGTGTAGTCCTGCTTTAACGTGACATTGATGTGAGGGCCTGTGGATCCCGTTTATTAAAAGGATCATCAAAGCCATTGATACCTAAGTTTCTGAAACATATATTTACAGAACCACCGTTTTGGAGGTGCCGAAATGGACGGGTTGGGTATTGGGTCAAATCTGGTCGGGATAAAAAAAAATATAGTGTTGATTATGCTATATTGACTTGCTCAATTGAATATATAGGGACATGATAGTTTAAGTTAAGCATACCGTTTTCGCCCTCTGCTTGCAAGCCTCCTGTGTTGATTTCTCTCATAAGCTGTGAGATCAATAATCAGTAAGAAAAATTGCTAAGATAACAAATAACAAATAATGTACAGCAATGCTTAATGAAAATAGTAAGTTACTATTGTGTAGGCCTGCTTTAACAGTTTAAATATAGTGCTTGCATTTGTAAGTAACTAAGTACTATTTGAGGATGAAAGATGACTGAACTTGATAAAACTTTGACATTGTAACAAATCAAATATCTCATATATAACTAAAGTGACAAAGAAAAGGCGGACCGAACAGGTTCTACAATTCCAACTCTTTACTTTCTTAAGAGAAAAAAACACATGAAAAAAAAGATAATAATAACAATAATAATAATAATAATAATAATAATAATAATAATAATAATAATAACCTACAGTTCATGACAAAAATCTGCAACTTAATTTCTTTGCTGTAAATACAATTCTAAGTTATTATCGGGCCTCAGCTTAGTGTCCTATTAACCTATTATAAAGTCATAAACTATTGATTCGTAAGCATTATTTAATGAGTACATATAAAACTTTAAGTCAGAATTGTATATACTTCAACCTTGAGCATGTAACTGAGCAACTGATTAAGGATTATATTTATACATATCAATTACACAAATATTGCAACCGATGCATGAAGTAGGTCCATAATAGGCACATTGGTAGGATCAAACTCGTCACAAACATCAGGATTGATTGGCACACAAAACACGACCTGATAAAAGAAAAAAAGCATCACATTAATAGGTTTGTAACTATTAAGCATGAAAGTAATGAACAATGTGACACAGTGTATGTATGCGAGATGAACATCAATGATTACTAACCTGTTTTGGGGTGTAAACAAAAAGGTGCCTTCAGCAAATGATTCATGTGTTTTGAAACCTGACAAGTGACAACAATGAGTTTAACAGCAGAACATATAGCTTAAGAATGAACTCGATTGCAAAATAGTTGATTAAATAGATATAAAAAAATGACAAACTATTAAAATGGTAAAAATAAAACACAGACCTCCATATCAAGTCTAGGATAAGTGAAAGAAAACACTATCTCCTCAACCACTCTCCGAGTACCAAATGTCTGACATGAAAAAAGGAAGTTCAGACTTCATAGGATTACAAATGCATACATAACTATAGTGCATGCTGAATTATTTTCTTAAAATAGGCAAATCTCGTCATCAATGCAATCGTTAAGCCACAGGTATGTAGAAAGCCAAAAAGTGGTTATAGAACTGAAATACAGTTTAGCCAAAAAAAATTAATAATAAGATGTTAAAATATGGATTATGGGTGATAAGAACCTGTTTGGATTTAGCGAGCACAGGATTACTAACCCGTGGCCGGTTCCACTGTGGCGCTCGAACACCCTCCTTGGAAGTTCACCTTAAACAAAGATTATAAGTTGATTGTGGCCCTGAAAGTGGGTTTCTAGAAATTCAAAATCTGCAAAAATGTTCAATATTAGTAAGACATAAGACATAAGTTACCAAACGTAACATGTCAACTACATACCTTTTAAAAAGGAATCAACAAACTTTCCACCATACTTGACGGCCATTGCGTGAATGGTAACCTGCAAACATTTATCAAAGATACAACTACATTTATAGATCGGTGAAGCTTCTCCATGAGTATTTGCATCACGCTTGGATGAGGAGTATCCCTTGATTTCTGTATTATAATAGCTTCTTTAACCTAGTGTCAGATCGTACAGAGTTAATTGTTGATACCTCTTACATGTGACATTTAGATTAATTAAAAAAAGAGAATGTTACCAGCTTGCCAAGTATAATGAGATTCGGCTCATGCTGCAAATCAAATAATGTAATCAACAGCAGCACCATCATATCCATTCTTACTCAAAACCTAAGGCCAAAATTTGGAGATAGACTTGTATAAAGCATGAAACTTTGTAATATGTCATCCACAAAAGTCTGTTGATCTAACTGCAAGAATTGTATGTAACATCGAATCAGCAGTTAGCATTATAACAGGTAATAAGCCGAACATACATAGAAAAATTAACGAACAAATCCCATGGAAAAGCCCTAGCTTTTCTGTGGCGCGTGCTTGTCAATGGTACTGTTGAGCACATTATGTCATGGATCCCTGCAGTCTTAATTTAAAAGAATCAGACCTCACATCATCATATAATATTAAATATATATATATATATAACGACACACTAAAAACCCTAACAACAAAGAATTTTATTTGTAATATGTCATCCACAAAAGTCTGCTAATCTAACTGCAAAAATTGTATGTAACATTGAATCAGCAGTAAACATTATAACAGGTAATAAGGCGAACATACATTGAAAAATTAACGAACAATGCAAAGAACAATCATTAGCGCATAAATGTACAAACAAAACCTTATTAGTTAATTGTGTGAACTTGAACATATTATGGTTTTGAGAAAGAAAAAAAAAAAAAGAGTCACTTGTGGAAAATAATGATATTAGGGTTCTGATTATTTTATTTTTCTGTTTAATCCGAACATTCCTAATAATGAGGTGCCTAAATTGTCTCATACTTATCTCATTAAAATAGTTTTTAGGCCTTTATAGATTATAATTTGCAGAATAAATACCAAGTAATGTGTTGGTGTAGTGGTAAAGATGTAATGTCCAACATATTTACGACCCATGTTCGAATCTTGTTGTATGCTTTTTGTAAAAAAAATCTGGAATTTTAAATATATGGTAAACACATTGCTTATGTTAGGTGGATGACATGGCTGATGACATGGCTGATAATGAATTACTGGGCAATGAGGTGGCATTTACGTGGCATTATCTACGTGTAACGCCTCCTGTTATATATATATATATATATATATATATATATATATAACTTTGAAACCTTAGAAATGGATTATAGTTAGATCCTTGTTAGATCCACTTGATTTATGATGTTTAGGAACCCATGACACCCTAAGAAGGTGTATGGTAAGATTAGACTAGATTTGTGGTGATTGTAAGTGGTTTGGTTGAAGTTGGAACTAGATTGGAACACTAGAAATGACTTTTGAAACAATATATATACCTACTGTCCATATTTTTAAAACGTGGGAAAATCAGTAGATGATGGGTAATTTTTGACCAAATATTTAGAAAATACTTTCAAAAACGAAGCCGTGGGCGAAAGAACGGATTAAAACGAGTTTATAACGAAGGAGATATGATTTTTGTAAATTTAACGACGAAAACTATTTTCTGAAAAACTGCATGCTGTTTGACATTTTTCGACGGACAAATAGAGACGTTAGACGTAACCTAGTGGGGCCGAGCTATCGAAAATATGTTAGTATTTTGTCCCACGATTCCGGGGATATAAAGAACGAGGAAAATGAACTTAAAACGACAAAGTTATACATGTTTTAAAATCGTCAAAACTATATATATATTTAGTCACTACTAGAAATAATATAACTACGTACTAAATGCTATATTTTCTAGATTTCTTATTCAAGAGTTATATTCATAACTATGAAGTACTAATGATTATAAGTTTATCTTTACGGCGATTAGACGTTATTTTAAGGCTTTCAAAACGAAGAATATAACACTAACATTTTATATACGATATATTACGACAAGTTTTTATAAGCCTAGTTGGACTTATTTTTCCTAAGTATGGAAAATACTTTACTTTGACTATAACTAGTATTTTCAAGTTACGAGTGGTATAGGTATCATGTGCATGCATATTCTCTTCATCATTTCATGATCTAAGTAGATCACTATCATTCATATTAGGTTGCGGTTAGAGATCGAACCTCATTTCTGTGTATCCACTTTTGTCATCGTAGCTATTCGCACCAGGTGAGTCATAGCCACACTTTTACTTTTTTTATACTCGTTTTAACTCTTTGGGGGAGATACATGCTTAACTACTTGCTTACTTGTACAAATACTCAAAACATTTATACTTGATTGTTTTATACTTGCTTGTCTTATACTTGATTACATTTATTCTTGATTTCATACATACGTGATTGTGTTATACTTAACTGCGTTATACTAAACTGTGATTGTGTATTCTTGAGCAACTTATACTTTGGGAAATGGCACCCAGTAATCTTTTATACTTTGGGAAATGGCACCCAGTAATCTTTTATACTTTGAGAAATGGCACCCAGTCTCCTTGGATAACACATGCATTGGGTTTCGGAGATGAAGTGGAACCAATGCCACTACCTTTCTTGTGAGCAACATACTTACGTTAGGTCTTCGGAGATGAAGTGTAGACTCACGACTAATTGCTTAACTGTTATGAACTTATACATGTTTTACTCATACTATATATGTTAGCAGTGGGTTGTGAACACACAGGTTACAAGTCTCTTATGGCGGGACTTGTAACTGAGTGGATTTACGATGCCTTTGCTGTGTGATCATTTTTCTATAAACTTTATTTGTTAAACAAACTCTATGAACTCACCAACCTCGTGTTGACACTTTAGCATGTATTTTCAGGTTTTAACCTATGGCACGCTACATGAGGTTTTGGCAGGCATGGCATGGTCATAGAAGACTCTGATTATTTATATGGGGATCGTTTTAAACTATTTTAAGGGCCTACTTCCGCACTACTTTTAACGATGTAAATTCAACATTTTTGATTAAACGATTTTATTCTAAATGATTAAAGTGAAAACCATTTTTGTACTTGTGTTGTGATACCAATTGAGTTACACCCCCTCTACATGTATGCTTCCGCTGGACCCGATTTTGGGGGTGTGACAGATTGGTATCAGAGCTTTGGCTATAGCGAACTAAGTGTTTTTAAAACCTAGACTATAGTTACTTTCAAGAAAACTTAACCCTATGACCGTCACGTGCCTGCCTGCCAAGATGATGCCTCACTTGTGGTTTGTTGCTGACTTAGGTGATGAGATTTGTGTCTCATTATCTGGTATATTATATTCACTTATTCTAGTTGATTACTCTAATTGTCTTTCATATAAGCATGTTCACGTATCATATATGTCACCCTGTTATGTTTCTCCTTGCATAGTTTCATCATTTGACCTCGAGTTTGGTCACCTGCCTTAGTCTTTCTGAACGTCTTGGTATTTGTGAAGGACATAGTATTAGTATAACTGAGCTGAGTATTTCAAAATTCATGGAACCTCGGTGGAATATAGACTAGTCACCTATATTCAACCCGGGATAGTGGGACATAGGCTGACTACCTATATCCGACTCAGAAATGAATTTTGCAACACTGAGAATGGTTATAATAAAATTCTGACTGGATTGAATCCTCAACTCAATTTCCAAATGCTTCATTTATGTATGTGTATACCCTCGTTGTCAGAACGCTTATACTTTTCATCACCTCGTGAACCGCCGCATAGAAGCACGTCAACTGGTCATTTCATCTCATGAATCTTCACCTTTATAACACTTCGGAGACCAACATTAACTTAACTTCGGGACGAAATTCCCTTAAGGGGTAGAGACTGTCACAACTCGTAAATTCTGGTCTTTTCCCGAACTTTCACATTTACTATTCATCGGTTACTATTCATCGATCACTATTCATCATTTACTATTCATCTTTTTCGGAGTCAGTTTGTGATTCTGAGAAGCGTTCAAAAATTTTACTATTCATAAAACACTATTCACCTCCGGAGAAAATTTTTCATTTATGTGTGAGTTGTGTCATTCCTGTATACGTACGGTTATCTACCTAATAAACGTTATCGTATAAACTATTACTATGAATAATTGATCCGATAATCCCAACTATGGTCCTAACACATTTTTATACTCATAATAATAATATAAAAATTATATTATTAATTTACCCGGTGTTTTCAAATCAACTGTTACGTTTTCCGGTCGAAGCTTATAACTCCGTCGGTTTGCGATATTTCAACCCGATCATTATTTTAACTTCCGATTCTCATCAGGAATATTATTTTACAATTTTTACAACTTCATTATATTTTATTTTATCTCGTTAAAATTTATTTTTAGTTAACTCGGTACCCGGTATCACCTAAAACTAATAATATCTACCCAATTCTACACCAAAGTCAAGAATTTCTTACATACTCATCCACCCCATTCCAATCACTTACACAATTGAAATTTTTCACTTGCTACCATTAATACTAGTCCTTTTTGTCTAAAAATAAAATATATATACAAGACATAGATATTTTCTCATTTATACAAGTAACTAGCAAAAATCTCATCTCTTTCTCTCTTGCTCTCCATACCCACGGCAACAACAAGAACAACATCAAGAATCCATCATTTTTCCAAGATCAAGCTCTAATCTAGTTCTTTAGTTATCCTTGTTTGAGTTTTGTAATAAAAACTCAAGGTTTCTTAGGTTTTACTCATCCAAGCTCATTAATCTTTCTAAGTAAGTTGTCAAACTCTTTTCCATAATTTCTTCATGTTATTTTTATGATTATATGATTTCCATTCAAGATCTACATGCATATGTTAGTTATACCACTCATTTATATATATATATATATATATATATATATATATATATATATATATATATATAACTTTGAAACCTTAGAAATGGATTATAGTTAGATCCTTGTTAGATCCACTTGATTTATGATGTTTAGGAACCCATGACACCCTAAGAAGGTGTATGGTAAGATTAGACTAGATTTGTGGTGATTGTAAGTGGTTTGGTTGAAGTTGGAACTAGATTGGAACACTAGAAATGACTTTTGAAACAATATATATACCTACTGTCCATATTTTTAAAACGTGGGAAAATCAGTAGATGATGGGTAATTTTTGACCAAATATTTAGAAAATACTTTCAAAAACGAAGCCGTGGGCGAAAGAACGGATTAAAACGAGTTTATAACGAAGGAGATATGATTTTTGTAAATTTAACGACGAAAACTATTTTCTGAAAAACTGCATGCTGTTTGACATTTTTCGACGGACAAATAGAGACGTTAGACGTAACCTAGTGGGGCCGAGCTATCGAAAATATGTTAGTATTTTGTCCCACGATTCCGGGGATATAAAGAACGAGGAAAATGAACTTAAAACGACAAAGTTATACATGTTTTAAAATCGTCAAAACTATATATATATTTAGTCACTACTAGAAATAATATAACTACGTACTAAATGCTATATTTTCTAGATTTCTTATTCAAGAGTTATATTCATAACTATGAAGTACTAATGATTATAAGTTTATCTTTACGGCGATTAGACGTTATTTTAAGGCTTTCAAAACGAAGAATATAACACTAACATTTTATATACGATATATTACGACAAGTTTTTATAAGCCTAGTTGGACTTATTTTTCCTAAGTATGGAAAATACTTTACTTCGACTATAACTAGTATTTTCAAGTTACGAGTGGTATAGGTATCATGTGCATGCATATTCTCTTCATCATTTCATGATCTAAGTAGATCACTATCATTCATATTAGGTTGCGGTTAGAGATCGAACCTCATTTCTGTGTATCCACTTTTGTCATCGTAGCTATTCGCACCAGGTGAGTCATAGCCCCACTTTTACTCTTTTTATACTCGTTTTAACTCTTTGGGGGAGATACATGCTCAACTACTTGCTTACTTGTACAAATACTCAAAACATTTATACTTGATTGTTTTATACTTGCTTGTCTTATACTTGATTTCATACATACGTGATTGTGTTATACTTAACTGCGTTATACTAAACTGTGATTGTGTATTCTTGAGCAACTTATACTTTGGGAAATGGCACCCAGTAATCTTTTATACTTTGGGAAATGGCACCCAGTAATCTTTTATACTTTGAGAAATGGCACCCAGTAATCTTTTATACTTTGGGAAATGGCACCCAGTCTCCTTGGATAACACATGCATTGGGTTTCGGAGATGAAGTGGAACCAATGCCACTACCTTCCTTGTGAGCAACATACTTACGTGAGGTCTTCGGAGATGAAGTGTAGACTCACGACTAATTGCTTAACTGTTATGAACTTATACATGTTTTACTCATACTATATATGTTAGCAGTGGGTTGTGAACACACAGGTTATAAGTCTCTTATGGCGGGACTTGTAACTGAGGGGATTTACGATGCCTTTGCTGTGTGATCATTTTTCTATAAACTTTATTTGTTAAACAAACTCTATGAACTCACCAACCTCGTGTTGACACTTTAGCATGTATTTTCAGGTTTTAACCTATGGCACGCTACAGGAGGTTTTGGCAGGGCATGACATGGTCATAGAAGACTCTGATTATTTATATGGGGACCGTTTTAAACTATTTTAAGGGCCTACTTCCGCACTACTTTTAACGATGTAAATTCAACATTTTTGATTAAACGATTTTATTCTAAATGATTAAAGTAAAAACCATTTTTGTACTTGTGTTGTGATACCGATTGAGTTACACCCCCTCTACATGTATGCTTCCGCTGGACCCGATTTTGGGGGTGTGACAGTTAAAGTCCTTATGGTATTTTAAAATTCGTTTTGGGTATTTGAAGGTCATTTGTTGGAAACTATTATTTTTATGGTGAAAATGAAGTGTGGAAAAAAATGGTTAAGTTGATGTCTTACATAAAATGGTTTATATGTATTTTATAAAAAAAATGTATAAGTTTAAGATATGTCTTGTGAAAAAAAAAAAAAAAAAAAAAAAAAAACGGTGTTCATTTGTTTTGGGAAGGTCGAGTACGGGAATAAGTACTGTCTATGGTTCTCATTTACCAAACTTGTTATGTATTTGGTTCATCGAGTGTTTCTTTCGTTGAGGTACGCTTGTGGATGTTTTATGGGTATGTGTATTTTATATTTTTTTGTATGGATTTTCATGAACATTTTATCCGTGTCTACTTTTATTGTGGCAAAAATTTCTCATTGTGTTTTTCTAGCTTTGATTTTGAAGTTCGTTATTTTGTTAGTCGGTAATTCGTACCGCTTTTGAGTTCGTTAATATACGTTTTAGTTCGACCGGTTTCACGGTTCGCGTCGTTTACTTAGGATAGATTGTCGTTTTGATTGTCAATTTGTTCGATGAAGAAGAAGAGGGTGTTTGCCAAGTTGTTCAAGTGAGAGGTTTAGCTTTAAGATATACGTTCTTCAGATTGCGTGGGCATCGCGTAGGTAGAAGATCCATAAGAGGAACTATGTGATGCATGACTTAGAGTTTGGGGGTAGAACTTGGAAACGATGGTTGTATGGAGCAAATAGCCTTATCTTCACAGATCGTAAGAACCGTTAGCATATATTTGAGAAGAGGTTAATATATGTTGAAGATAAGTTGGGTGTGGAATTTTTCAGTGACTACGATTGTCTTATTCGCTACCGTTAAGGAAGAGCGAACATCGTGGTAAGAGCGCTGAGCGGGAGTGAACGAGTGAAACTTAGATGTTTGTGAGCAGTGATTATGATAATTCAGTTTGGAGTTGAGAGGAAGATATTGACAGCATAGAGAGAGGGGTTCAAGGATGAGAACATGTAAGAAGAATGATTACTTGGTTTATACCAGTAAATGGAAAGGAACGAAGATGGAGGAATGTACTTTGGGGACCATCTATTGGTTCTATTGAAAGGAAGCGTAAGGACAGCAGTCATGCAAGGTATTTGATACATCCGAGAATGGATAAGACATATCATTACCTTTGCAAGAGATGTATGGAGGAGTAGGCGAGACTTTTCGCTCGGTGAGTTGGTAATGAGCCATGGGGTGTCGCAGGAAACATGATGAAATACTTACTTCGCGATAGTGGTAAACATGTTATGGAGTCTTGAGAACGCGTATCTAGATGATTGCGACTTATCATTCTCTAATGAGTGAACTAAGTGAGCGTACAAATCAGGCGTTGGATGGTGAGCTGAGAGCATGGGTGTGTTTGATTTTGGGGGAAGCTAGGGTATACCCCTTAGCTGAGTTCTCCTATATCAACAATTATCATTCTAGTATTGAGTATGTGTCGTGTGAAAAGTTGTATGGAAGGTAATGTAGGTCACCTGTTCTGTTGGCAAAGGTTGGAACAAGTAAACTAATTGGTCCAAAACTAGAACGAGAGACTACGAATAAGGTTTTCAGATTTAAGAGGGAGATTTAAGGCAGCAAGAGATCGCCAAAAGAGTTATGCGGATTATTGCCGCAAGCCGTTAGAGTTTGGTGTTGGTGACATTGTGAGGATAAAATTATCTCCTTGGAAGGGTGTTGTGCGTTTCGGTAAGAAAGGCAAGCTAGCACCGAGATACGTAGGACCATTTGTGATTTACGGAAAGGATTTGATTTGTGACATACCGGTTGAAGTAAGCTGAGGAATTAAGTGGTGTACATGATATGTTTCACGTATCTAATTGAAAGAAGTGTTTGGTGGATGCTAGTCCGCATGTGCCAATAGATGAAAGTAAGGTTGACAAGACCCTCCATTTTGTCAAGAAACCTATTGAGACTATGGATCGAGATGTTAAGGGTTTGAAGTTTGGTGAGATAGCGTTGGTAAAGGTATGGTGGGATTCTAAGCGTGGTCCTGAGTTTACTTGGGAACGTGAGGATCAGATGTAATTAATGTTTGTTTTGTATGTATCCATTATATGTGGTGTTTCCTGCGGTTACCATTTGGATTTTCTTTTGGTTCGAGGGTATCGTACCTACCTGTGAGAAGTCGTGTTGATCATTGGTGTTATTGATCGGGGAGTGTATCTATTTGCGTGTATCGTTGGAGTGACGGAATGTTTTCTATCGTGTGAATTCGAGTATTTAGTCGGTTCACATTTTTGCGATTTTTTCTCTGTGATTTTATGGTGTGGTATTTATCTGCTTAAAAATCCATAAATTTCCTTCTGCTGTTATGAGTGGTGACTATAGTAGTTGAAATCTCGGGACGCGATTCCCCTAAGTGGGGGATGATGTAACAACCATGGTTTTGACAGGTCAGTTTGACTGATAGTCTTGACTCGGTTGACGTTTGTTTGGTGTGTCCTAGGTGTTTGAAGTGATATAAGTGTGATATAGGTGAGTTTTAGCACTAAATCCCTTTGCGTAAGTGGTGTTATTGTGATTTGGAAAGTATAGAATTTGGGAAAGTTCATTTTGATCGCCTTTGCGGTGTAGATATGACTTGTGTAGTTTTGGTGTTTTTGTGTTTTTGCGTAACGAGTCTTCGTTCAAGTATTTGAGCGTTAGCAAGTTACGAGGAGTTTGTTTTTATGTGTTATGCTTATAAAAGAGTGTGAAAATATATTTTTGGAAACTTTGTTTTGAAAATGAGAATTTTCCGGTTTGTCGTAAAAACTGAGGTTTATCACGTAAGACGTTAGGATTAGTTACAGGTATTTATAAAATATGAAAACTATGAGGTTTTGAGTGGAATAAATTAATTTAATAAAAAATATAATATATATATATATATATATATATATATATATATATATATATATATATGTATATATATGTATATATATGTATAGAAAATCGGCTAGAAGGGATAAGGGTAAAAAGGAAACCTAATTTGAGTCTAAATATGACTTTTAGGCCCAAGGAATCCTAGTCCAACCCAACCAAGCCCAACTCCTACCCATATAAGCCAAACCAAACGACCATAGACCTCTTTTTCTCTGGAAAAGTCGACAAGGGGGAGAGGAGGAGAAGGAGAAAAGTTAGGGTTTCAATTACGTGAAGAAAACAAGCCTAGGGTATGCCTAGTAAACCCTTAATTGTTTAATTATTGATTAGATTCATGTAATACAAGTTATGATGGATTAGGGTTTGTGTTAACTTCTGTAAATTAATGTCATTAAACATGTTGGGATCAATAATTAGTAACATTATGATGTATGGTTAAGGGGATTGAGCGTAAAACATGTTAGTTATTGAGTTAGGGTTTGGACAGAAAAGTAGTGCTGTAAAGATGTGAGTGTAATTAACAGATCGTGAGGAGTTAAGTCACGAACTTTTTGTCTAAATTGAATTTTAATGAAAGAGCTTTCCAAAAAGTCCAGCCACGATTGATTTGAAGGTCGGGAAGTTGGTCTTTTGATTTTTCTTTGTTAAGGTGTCAAAGCTGTCAAACCGGGACGGATTTTGGGTATACATTTGAGGGTGTTTTGTGGTTGTAAAAGTGGTATTTTGACTAGGCCTTCTGGAATAGTTAATTATTAGGTTATATTAGACTACCACGATAAGGATTCGCGATAAAAACTTGTAGAAGTATTTTATGTTAATTAAAATTTTTGGTGTGCGTTCAGATCCGAATTTGGATAGTTGACAAGTTTGATTTTCATTTGAGTACTTGTGTGTGTTATGGGTCCATGGCCTTCTGGGATTAGCTTCTATGCTTATGAGAGACCATGGTAAAGTTTTGGTGTTACTTTTTGAGCTTTATTTGTCGTAATTTCATGTGGGCGAATGTACCCAAAAATTCTGCGTTTTCTGATTTTAAAAGTGCAAGGGATTTAATGAGTGTTAGGTTATGGTGTTGGTTAGTATGGTGTCTAAGAGATCCATGGTGGGTCATATGAGTCTTAGACATCGATCATATGAGTATTACATGGGTTGTAGCTTTTAGCTTGACCTTGTGTACTGTGGATTTATTTGTGTTGTTTAGATTTCTGATTTGTGTTATGGAAGCTGCAAGGTTTGAGGTGAGTTCATAGTCCCATATTTTACTGTGTTTTAAACATTGGGATGAGAATGATGCTTGTCTTAAATTGTTTAAGTTACTGTGATTATGTGAGTGTCAAAAGAGCTTGGACTTATAATGTTATCGTATGCATGCTATGTGTGATTATTTGCTTGTGTGGATATATATGTGTGGTCCAATTGGGGGGGGGGGGGGAGTATCCAATTGGAGAGTAATACTCCTACTCGTACCAGATTATGTGGATTGGATAATGTGATGATAATGCTGTGTGGTCCAATTGGGGGGGGGGGGGGAGTATCCAATTGGAGAGTAATACTCCTACTCGTTACTAGTTTATGTGTTCCAATTAGGAGGATGCTTATCTTGTTCTGGCGCATGCGACCTAATTGTGGTTTATTGGGGTCGGAGGACACGAGCCGTCCTGTTGTAATCATTGTGGGATCGGAGGACACGAGGCGTCCTGATGTTGCCTTATGTGTGTTGTTGCCTTTGTGTGAGATTATTGACTTGCAAATACATGTAGCTATATGATAACTGTAATTTATTTGTCTAGCTATGTTTTATAATCACAGTGAACTGGTTGCCTTGAGAGTGTATATGAGTCTAAACCTATGAATCTTACCAACATTATGTTGACGTTTTAAGCATCATTTTCAGGTGGGCTTTCTAAGGATAAGATAGAAGGATGTGATTAGAAGAGACCTTAGTTGCATTGGAAGTGGTTTATCTGTACGTTTGGAGTTATCATGTTGTTTTCTTTCGGGTATTGTTATGACACTTTGTGTCTATACTTTGCCATTTTTATTGCATGTAGTTATTCTCTATATAGACACCATGTGTTGTGATGATATCCATGAAGTTACACCCTTGCGTTTCTGCCTTGGCGAGGTGTGACATATAATCCTGTTCATAAGAAGGTATACCTGTGTTTGTACACAATGGAAAACCGATATCAGAGTCCCTTGTCATCATTGAGTACATTGATGATGTTTGGAAAGGTGTTCCTGTTTGCCACAAGATCCTTATGAGAAAGCTGTTTTTGGGCCAAAATCATTGATGATAAGGTATATAAAAACAACCTCATTTTAAAGATTGAACATTTGTCAATGAAAATATAAATCAGCCAATACTTTACGAACGAATTATAATTCTATGGTTTGTTAAGTTCATTCCTGCAACATTCAAAGTTGTTGATAGCAATGGAGAGGAGAAAGCTATTGCAGAAGCATCAAGCATGTGAGCAACTGCAAATACTAGAAAATGAACTCAAAGTTAAGGGTACAAAGTTTTTTGTAGGTGATAACAGTAACATTGTTGATATTGCTGGTGCTTTCATAGCCTATTGGCTTGGAGCATTGGTAGAAGCAAGTGAAATAAAATATGCCACACCAGAAAAGTTTCCAAAAATACATGAATGGGCGGATAACTTTCTCAAATATCCAGTTGTCAACGAAATCTTACCTCCAAGAGAATATATAGGTGCAATTTGCAAGATGAAGTTTGGTAAGGTGTAATTGTATGTCATGATTCTATGTGTTTGCTTATTTAGTTGTACTTATGTATAACATCTGAGTAGCTCGTACTTGCTTTACTTAAGTTGGAGTTTATGTGAGCAACAATAGTAGATGTTGGAATAACCAGCTGTTTTAAGCTGATGTCCTGTAATATGTAGTCTGTAAACCTTTTCCTTCTATTTTATTTCGTCTATTTTGTGTGCTTTCTAATTAATAAGAGTATCAAATTACCCTTCAGTTAACCAACCATGATCTTTTTAGTTTCTGTGATGAAAACTTCGTAGAACATGATAATAAATTTATTTGCAAAAAAAATGCTTAGATTTTTTGTGTGAAAGTTTAAACAAAACGCTTATATATCTCATGAAAAACCATATTTTTAGCCGCGGATATTGTTTTAGAAAAATTAAACGTTATAGATTGTTTTAGAAGAGTAAACATTATCACTGATATATTTTTTAAGAAAGTCCTACATGACATTTTTTCCTTATAAAAAAAGTATTTAAACTTCATGGATCATCATAAAATGTTTTAAAAACTCAAAAATTATACATAGAATAATAGAAGATTTATTTAAACTTGAAAAAGATTGGACACCTCATTTGATCGATACAAAAACAAAAGCATAATTTAATATTTTTACACATACTTCGATTCCTATGTTATGTTAAAGGGCCCGTTTTAAAACTCTCGCATAGGGCCATCAAATTTCACCGGACGGCCCTGTCCAACCTCTTGATAGTTCGGAAGAAGTCTAGGATTCTCAGCCATAGACATCCCAGCTCAATGCTACTTAAAAATGCAGACAATCAATAGACCACCAACAGGACTATCATGAACCAGCCATCGTCCATAAGTGCGTAAGGAGTTGAGTAGGGAGGAACCGAACATAAGGCATGATATCCTACAACAAGGTATCTTAATTAATACCACACATTAAAAATAATAATAATAATAATAATAATAATAATAATAATAATAATAATAATAATAATAATAATAATAATAATAATAATAATAATAATAATAATAATAATAATAATAATAATAATTAAAAAAAACCCTTCTATTTTGTATCTTTAGAAGCAGATTTACCAAACGTTTTTTAAAACTTAATTAGGGTTAGAGCTTGCAATTTCTGACACGGGCCTGTTAACACGACACGACCTGTTCTTAATAGGTTTCGTGTCAGGTCTTAACAAGTTTCGTGTCTTAACAGGTTCGGACCTGTTAAGACACGAATAAAATTAACATGTTTCGTGTCTTAACAGGTCGGACCTGTTAAGACACGAATTTAACAACCAAGCACCAGCCCAACATTAGCCCAACATCAAATGCTAATCCAAAGCCGAACATATAAGAAATATAACATGTTATCCTTATTCAAACCCTAAAACAAACTTAGTGATAAATTCGCCCGCTTCCTAAACACTCTCTCCAAACACGATCTCATCTCATCTTCATCTTCATCTATCAAAACCGATCGTCTCATCTCAGATTCATCATCATAACCAAATCACTCAAACAAAACACTTCATGAACTACAGAGAATCAAATCATCCTTATACCTCCTAAAATTGCAGAAAAAACACCATTAATCCAACCTTATAACTCGCAGCAAGATCTCTCGAAGGAGCTCTCGGGTAGGTTTTTCTTTTCATTTGTTTGTAAAGATCAGTGATGGGTTTCATTGTGGATATGTAACTTGTAATTACAAACCTGAGATCTTATTTTTCTTTTTCTTTTATCATTTATATTCAAGTGGAGTTATTTGGATATGAGATTTGACTGAGTTGGGATACTGGATATTTCAAATCTGTATAAGAGATATAGAATCAGGACTATATAAGAGATAAGCTAGGCTAACAGGTCCCTTAACAGGTTCCTTGTCGTGTAACATGTTAATTTTCGTGTCGTGTTCGCGTTTGAAAAAAGTGACACGATTTTTTATCGTGTCATGTTCGAGTTTAGGTCATTCGTGTTCGTGTCTTATCGTGTCGTGTCAGACATGATATGTGGGGTACTACTAGTTAATAAAAACATCAGCAATTTATAACTGAAATTAGAACTATGAGCTACTTAGTTATAAAAAAATAATAATAATAAAAAATAAAATCTTCCAAAATAAGAAAAAAAAAAATTGATATGCTGAAGCAACAAAGGCCAACTCTCAACATAAACGAGTTGTTTAGGTATAATCATTTGCCACAATATGTTATGCTTACTGATACGTGGGAATCGCACCAGGCTTTACCTCTCAAAGGATCTTGAGAAGCTTACAACCCCCACCAGGCAGTGTACCTGATCGTTTTAGTACAGTATAGTGACAAGTACCGGGGGATTCATCGTTCAACTCAAGAATAGTGTCGCTAGGATTAGAAAGCCTAAAAACTAGGTCTAGAGGTGAAGGATGATTCTTTTTGTATTTTTTATATTTTATAAAAGCAAGTAAAATCTCGGTTTTTAGAAGAGTGGGCGGAATTAGTTGCTAATCAAATAACCCAATAACTAAGATGCAATCAAAATAAAATAACAGAAATGAAAATGAAGCTAATTAAACTAGTGGTGTGAACAATAATAGGGAAAGTTGTGTTTACTAGGTTTCATTACTCTCTAGATAACTTTTACAGGTTGATAGTTTGTTACAATTGCATGGATGACGGGTCGTATTCCTTAATACTAGTCGTGGGCCGTGTACAATATTCCCTAACTCTATAGGATCCTACTTCACTCCTATGTCGAGCCGTTAGAAGCTCCTAACATGGGATCATTAGAATTCTCCTACGCATTAAATACAACCAAAAATCATATTACACCTCTGATCATGTTTCTTAAGACGTTCAAGCATGTCACCAATGGAAGTCTGCCAGTTTTCTTAAGCCTAACATCAAATACAATCATCCATAACAACTATAAACAAACAATCAACCCATAATTAACATCTAGGTTTCACTCCATCTAAGCAAACACACAAGAGATCTAGCCAAGCATGTTAAATTCAAGACAAGTGTAAGATATATTCAAACAACACATAGATATATTGAATGAATTGAAAGAGTACTTATCTCAATTGAACTTGAAAGGTTTCAAAGGGTAAAAACCCTTGAAAAAGCTGTAATATTCGGACTAGGGTTTCTCTCCAAAGTTATACCCTAATTGTTCCTCTCCAATGAATGAAATTTGCAAAACTATATATAGATTTTACAGGGTGACAGCGTCAAGATGGAAATTCTGACGCCGTCAACTCGCCGCCCATAATTAAATCGGATTGCCTAGATCCACTTTTGACGCCGTCATGTGCACTTCTGCTCTGGGCCGTCACTCTTATTTGGACCATGACGGCCTATGGTGACGCCGTCATGTCCCTAGTGTAAAACTCTTCTGGATCGTCACGGACTTTATCCACTTCCACCTCTTGTATTACTCTTGACGCCGTCACTTGAGAACTCTTGACGCCGTCAGGTCTGTTCCCAGCAAGGAAAATTAAGGAACGATTTTATTGACTTTTATGCTTCAAAAATGTCCAAAATGCTTCCTTTTCCAGAATTTACTCCAAAAGCACCTAAAATGACAAAAGGAACGATTTAGGGCAATATTTGATCAAATAAATTCGAATCCGGGCTAAAATGACCCCCTAAAAACGGTTCATTTTTTGCCTCATCAAATACCCTTACACTTGAGATTTGCTTGTCCTCAAGCAAATGCGCTTTTATTCTAATCAAAATACAAGTTAGGGGTCATTTAACACTAATATAAAAGTAATTACAACAAATAATCGTTCCACTAAAGACCAAAGACAAGCACGGAGGTCATATACTAGCATCTCACAAATAGTGTTTAGATACTCACATCTCTCGGGTGTAATATAGTTGATACGTGGGAATCGCACCAGGCTTTACCTCTCAAGGGATCTTGAGAAGCTTACAACCCCCACCAGGCAGTGTACCTGATCATTGTAGTATAGTATAGTGACAAGTACCGGGGGATTGATCGTTCAGCTAGGAATACTGTCGCTAGGATTAGAAAACCTAAATACTAGTTCTAAAGGTGAGGGATGATTATTTTTGTATTTTTATATTTTTTAGAAAGCAAGTAAAAATTTCGGGTTTGAAGGATTTGGGCGGAATTAGTTGCTAGTCAACTAACTCAATACTAAAGATGCAATCAAAATAAAATACTAGAAATGAAAATAAACTAAATTATACTAAAGTTGTGAGCAATAAGTGGAGAAAATGTGTTTACTTAGATTTCACTACTCCCTAGACATCTTTTACACGTTAATTACTTGTTATAGTTGCATGGATGACGGATTGTATTCCTTAATATCATTCATGGGGTGGCGCACTTAACTCCCCAATTCTATGAGCTCTTATCTCCTCCTATGCCATGCCCAGCAGAACCATAGGGATTATAAACAGTGGCTCATGCATTAAATACAACCAATAAAGACCTAGTGCACATCGGTTCATGTTTCCTAAGACGTTCAAGCATGTTACCATTAGGAGATCTGCCAGTTTTCTTAAGCCTAACATCAAATTCATTCATCCAATACAATTATAAACAAGTAATCAACACATAATTAACATCTAGGTTTCATTAGATCCAAGCAAACACAAGATAGATCTAGCCTAGCATGATGGAATTAAGACAAGAACAAGATATAGACAACCAACACATAGACATATTGATTGAATTAAAAGAATACTTATCTCAATTACACATGAAAGGTATCAAGGGCTTAGAACCCTTGAAAAACCTGTAAAATTCGCACCAAGTTCGTACTTAGGGTTTTTCCGAAACTTCTCTCCCTTTAATGTGTGAAAATTAGAAAACTATATATAGGAAATAGGGTCTGACGGCGTCAAGACAAAACCTGTGACGCCGTCACCTCGCCGCCAAAACTCTTCTCGGACTGCCTTGATCTACTTTTGACGCCGTCATGTGTTGTGCATTTCCAGGCCGTCATGCATTTTACTCTTGACGCCCTACTTCGTGACGCCGTCAAATCTGTACTGGATCGTCATGGAAATTACTCTTGACGCCGTCAAGGATTCCTTCTTGACGCCGTCACCTACTGTTCCCAGCAAGGAAAATTAAGACTTTGGCGTTTTCTTCACTTTTATGCTCCAAAAACGTCCGAATTGCTTCCTTTTCCAGATTTCACTCCCAAAGTACCTAAAATCACAAAAGGAACGATTTAGGGCAATATTTGATCAAATAAAGTCAATTCCGGGCTTAAATGACCCCCTAAAAGTGGTTCATTTTTCGCCTCATCATATACCCTTACACTTGAGATTTGCTTGTCCTCAAGCAAATGCGCTTTTATTCTACTCAAAATACAAGTTAGGGGTCATTTAACACTAATATAAAAGTAATTACAACAAATAATCATTCCACTAAAGACCAATAGACAAGCACGGAGGTCATACACAAGCACCTCACAAATAGTGTTTAGATACTCACATCTCTCGGGTGTAATAAAGTATAAATTACAATATGGAAACGGAAGATATCTCTCACTACCTGTCATAGCAAAATAGATTACCATAGGCTTGGGAAAGGATCAAACCTCCACCACATGGCGTAAGCACCTAGGATAAACTATCAAAGAGGTCTTTTAAAGGGTTGTAACGTTAGGTGTAGGGATATGAAATACACGGTTTTGTTGGATAAAGGAAGTTTTTACTGGAGGCGAGTTACCAATCTTGGTTAATTACATGTACAATGTGGCGTTGCTAAGCCAAGACTAGACTCGACTAAAGCTAATAAATGAAAAATAACAAAAACATAAAATGAACATAGAATGAAACGGGATGGTAGTCCGTATGTTTTTTTCTCTTTTTCTTTTTTCTATTTTTTTTTCCTTTTTCTTGATTTTTTTTTTTTTTTTTTTTTTTTTTTTTTTTTTTTTTTTTGCATACACTCTTACCCTACCATCCAAAATAATACATCATAGGGAATGAACATTTCCCTTACACTTGAATCTTTACATACTTTACAATAAACTAATCTAATGACTCGAATTAAGAAAATCAAAACACTTGGAGCACTTTTAAGATTAACGTACATATGGGGGTAATAAATGATGTTCTTCCCCATTACTCCATAAAATAAGTACTTTACCCATGAGTCCCAATCGTCCCAAAACAATATGTACAAGGATATGACTCGACTTAGCAACCATGTAATCAATTAGAAAGTTAACTTAGGGTTTAACAAGTAACAATAATGCACTAAAAATGAGCGCATACACGGAAGGCTAAGGCGATTTGGGTGTACATTTAAGTGGGGTGTAACAAATTCTTCCTTTAAGTAAAATGCTTAAAGTTAGAAACGAAAAGATAGGCTCGGAGGGGTGTACTAGGGGTTTCGTGTACTAAAAATGAGTACAACGCTAAGGGTGTGGGAAAAATTAGTTGACTTAACTAGCCAAGTAATATGACTTAAATGGTCAAGTAATTATGATACGGGTTTAACACAAGGGTGATCCTAATGCCTCTTATCATGTAGTAAATCCTACCACACGAATGTAGTCTCACTAGCGGTCTCGGGATGCATCACTAACGCAAGTTCTAGAATCTAAATGCTACCGGTACACTCATAAGCACTAATAATAAATGTTTTTCCTATCAAATCTAAAGGTGAACCTCACATTTTTGGGTGGAAAATTTTTCTGAATATACGGTTATGTGCTAGTCATACAATCTCCTATCCATGAGACGCTTGCTATGGCTAAAGTTTCACTCCTAAATGTTGTAAAAAATTTTAAATTTGACGCTAAAATTACACTAACAAGTATTTCTCATAGCTTTATTACACATCTACCATCAAACAAAACAAACTCAAGCGAAAGTGTACATGTAAGGTATCATCGTTTTACCCTCCCCTTACACTTAAGATGAACATTGTCCCCAATGTTCAAGTAAATAATGTAAAAGTTAAAAAGTAAAAAGAATGAAATCAAATACTCCCCTGATTCGCTCGGTATGGATAATAAGGTGGCCAGGTTAAATCTTCCTCCAAGAAAATGATCAATCAAAGCGTCCCTTCCAGAATATAAATCATCTTCTTGTCATACATAACCTATAAAACCTGAGAAAATAGACAAGACAACCTCGCATAAAATCGGCGGCATCCTATATAAGTTACTAAATCCTAGAAAACAAGATAAGATATAATGCTTGTGGAATGAAGTTTGCAGATTTCCTAGAGATTATAAAACTTAATAATTCACAAAAACCATAAGACTCCGTTAGAAAAACAAAACTGGTAAAATTTCCAGATTTTTATAGTGACGCCGTCAAGAGTTAACTCTTGACGCCGTAGAAGTGACCTGCAGAAATTCTTATGTTAAGTTTCCGGAAAATTTCTGGAAAAACTTGGTCCTACTTCCTGGAAAATCCTACAAAACTTCATTATGACTCAATACAAGCATTTGACACTAACAAATACGAATATACATGTTCATTTAATATTGTGGAGAATCATGATCGGTTTGTTTCTTAAAAACATATTTGGGGTTTCCCCTTACACTTATCTTTTGCAAAAATACCTTTAGGTGGAGTTAAGACTAGGCCAAAACAACAAAGTAAAGTATTTCCACTATTTAGTTTAGAAACATGATCTACCAACAATAAGAATAAAGCATGCATACGTAAGCAAATAACAAACAAACAAAAATAAAATCACACAAAATATGGGTTGCCTCCCAAGAAGCGCTTTTCTTTATTTACGAGTCTTGTAGCTAGACTCAAGGTCATGGGTTACTACATGACCTCATCGTTGGTTCCACTCTCCAGGTCGTCTTCTAAACCAATTTTGTATTCCGGACCTAGTTGTAAGCATTCTTTGTAGAAACCAAGCATCCTATTCTTTACATACTCTACTCCTCTTCGTCTATCCTCCTCATTCCTATAATAAGCTGCTTGCTTGTGTTCTTTTTCGAAATTAGAGAGAAGGCGGTATTGCTCAATCTTGTAGGGCATTTGATAGGCAACTTCATCATTCTCTTCCTTGAATCTAACTATCCCTAGAGTCGGGTCATGACTCATCCTAGTGGCCTCAACAAATGGTTTTCCAAATATTATTTGGCTTAGGCAAGCATCTATCACCGGACGAGTGTCTTCAACTATCATAAAATCGATCTCATAAGTGAGATTCCCTATAATCACATGCAATCCCTTTACTCTTCCTACAAAATTACTTATCAAATTCTTATTGATCATCATCCTAAAATTAAGTTGGTTCTTCATCACCCAATTGTAATAAGTCCTAGTCATGATGTTAACAGGAGATCTAGGGTCGATGTAAGCTTTCCATATATGCATATGCCCTATGTTGCATGGTATGTTAATGTTGGAGGGGTCTCCCATTTTGATAAGGGGGGGGTGCCAAGGATATATGGTCTCTCGGGACTATCGAATAAGTCCTTATGGTATTCTCGTTCTTCCTTGGTGGGCAACTTATCAAAGTACTTTTCTATAGGCTCTACCTCCTCTAATTCCTCTCTCCTATTAACCTCAACTTCCCTACTCTCATCCTTAGTCTCGGCTTCTACTCTGACTTCATCCTTGTCACTCTCTTCTATCTCCCTATCTATTGGCTTAATGGTGACAACATTGACAAAGTGGACATGTTTGGATGATGAGGGGTCCTTAATTTGGATTCCGTTATTGGTGTCCCTAGTGTCCTTCCTAGGTGTGACTAACGCTTGGTTGTTGAGGGCTTTCAACAAGTTGTCAATCTTGTTGGTCATCTCCGTTTGTTGTTGGTTGAATTCGGTTTCAAACTTAGCTATGCGAGCTTCTTGAGATGCCATGAACTTAGACATCAACCCTTCAAGATTGTTGGTACTACCATAATTGTTAGAAGGATTGTTGTTGAAAGTACAGTTGGAGGGTGGACCATTTGGTTGGTAACGATTAGGCGGATTGGAAGAATTGGGTTGATTTTGTTTCCACCTAAGGTTTGGGTGATTTTTCCAAGAGGGGTTGTATGAATCACCGTAAGTGTTTGGCTCGGGCTTGAAAGTGTACTACTTATCTCCCGCTTCGTCGGTACGCGTGGATGCGTAGTCCGCAAAAGCTGTTCCGGGGAGTTCCTCACAATCACGAGTGTCGTGGGGACCACTACATAATTCGCATGAAGAAGTGATTTTGTTCACTTGGCTTGAAGGTTTAGGAGCTTCGTAAGATTTCATGAGAAACTTGACTTGGTCCTCAAGTGTTGGGAATTATACTAACAGTTACCACGGCTAAAGAAGAAGTTACAACTGCAGAAGATTGTACTTGCAGTGGAAACTCATTACCACTGCAAGAACAATATATTACCACTGCTTATTAGATAACTGTTAGGAAACGCATCTAGATAAATATAGAATAGATTTTGTGTATATCTTATTCTATTAGCTTTATACTTATCTTGTAGAAGAGGACTCCTTGTGCTATAAAAGGAGATCCTAGGTTATAATTTGATATATATGTTTTTTTAGAGCTTCAAGGTGTAACCCTAGTGATATCAAGATCACTCGTATTATTATCATTAATAATATTGGAGCTAATAGTTTGTTTACATATATTGTTTATACACAACTGTCTTACTCATAATTAAACTTCTAAGTGTTACTAAGTAGATTCCGCATACTTAGTGATATAATTCAAAGTATCAATCTAACACAAGTTCAAGGTGTTAAGATCCATCAAGTGGTATCAGAGCCAGGTTTTGATACTTTGATTTAGAAGACTCAAGTTCACTCAGAAGATTCAATGGAGACAGAAACCAGTAACTCAAACATTGCTGCTAAGCTTCCAAATCTTAAGTTGAATGACTTTGAGATGTGGAGGCTAATGATAGAACAATTCTTTATGGTCCAAGATTACACACTTTGGGAGATCATCATGGTTGGAAACTCTTTCAATCCAGGTTCTACTTCAGAGATGGTTGGTGGCAAGGAAGTGATTAAGGTCAATGCTGGACCTGTTACTAATGATGAAAGACTTCAACTAAAGAATGATTTGAAGGCCAGAGGTTTGTTGCTGATGAAACTTCCAAGAGATCAAGTTGTAGCATTCAGCAAGTTCAAGACTGCAAAGACTCTCTTTGATGAGATCTGTGAAGTTTTTGGTGGTAATGATTCTACCAAGAAGACTCAAAAGACTCTGCTGAAGCAAACTTATGAAAATTTTGGTTCATCAAGTAATGAATCTCTTGATAGCATTTTCACAAGGCTACAAAATATTGTTTCTCAACTCATTGTTTTTGGAATTGAGGTGGAAAGAGAAGACCTCAATCTAAAGTTCTTAAGAAGCTTACCCTCTGAGTTTGGAACAAATGTTGCTGTGTGGGAAGATAAGCCAGAGTTGGAGACCATGAAACTTAATGATTTGTACAATAACTTCAAAGTTATTGAACAAAGACTGAAGAAAGCTGGCAAAATAAGTTCTAGTTCAGGAAGTGTAGCACTTATATCATCATCTCTTGATGATAGTTCAGATGAAGAAAGTGATAGTGATGATGACTGTGCTAACATTGTTGTTTCCACTGGTAGTGGAAGTGTTTCCACTGTTAGCTCAAAGAAACAGATTGCAGGGCTTAGTGATACTACCTTTTATGCTTTTATATCAAGTCAAGTGGGTGGTTCAGTTCTCAATCATGAGGATCTGGATCAAATTGATGAAGATGATATGGAAGAGATGGACATTAAATGGCAAGTGGCATTACTAAGCTTGAGGACAAAGAAGTTTTGGAAGAAGACTGGAAGAAAAATCAACATCAGTGGTGATGAAACAGTAGGTTTTGACAAAAAGAAGGTGGAGTGCTACAATTGTCATAAGAAGGGGCACTTTGCCAGAGAGTGTAGGAAGCCAAGGAAGTCTGATAACAGGTCAACTTGGTACAAGAAGGACAAGAAGAAGGAACCTACTACTGATGAGCCAAAGGGGCTATTGGCCATTGATGGAGTGAGATTTGATTGGAGCTTTATGACTAAGGAGGATGATGATGATTCAGAGTCTGCAATGGTTGCTACAGAGCTTGCACTAATGGCTTTTTCTGACTCTGAGGTACAAATTGATAATGCTTGTTCTAAATCCTATAAGGCCTTAAAAGAGTATGAGAAACTTAAAGCACAATTTAATGAGCAACACATAGAGTTAACTCATACTAATTATAACTTATCAAATCATAAAAGAGGCCTAGGAGTTTTAGAAACACAATTAGAGCATTATAGGGCAAATGAATCTAAGTTCAATGATGATAATGCAGTATTAAGAAGAGACTTAGATTATCAGGTTGCTGTTAATAAGGTTCTTAGAGAAGAACTAGAAAAGGTTAAAGTGGCTAGTAAGAATATAATGATTACTAAGCAAACCTTGGATCATCAATCCAAGAGTATTGATAAAATTTGGGAAGCCCAAATTGTGAGCAAAGCTAAATCAGGTCTTGGATACAAAACTGTTCCACCACCTCTAAGAGGTGTTCCAGCACCTCCTGGCATTGACTTAGCTCACACAGGCTTAGAAGAATTCCAGGAACCAGTCATGACTTATGGACCAAAATTTGTTAAACTAGTTGAAATTGAAAAGGTTCATGTTGAGGCTGATGTTTTTGATAGTGCAAGTGACTCATCTCTTAGAGATGAAAATCTGAATGTTGAGTCTAAACCTAGTGTTCCTGAGAATGTTAAAGTGGAGGTAAAGAAAAGTATTCCTGATGTAGTCAAAGAGAAGCCTAGGTCACAACCTAATTTCATTAGGCCAACTACTAGATATGCAGAGATGTACAGAAGTAGGTCACCAACTCCTAGGGGTAATATGAGGAGTTGGAATCATGTTAAATCTAGGCAATTTGGTAGTGACTTTGTGTTCAATAACAAACCCTGTCATATATGTGGTAGCTTTGACCATTTAGCTAAAGGCTGTACCTACCACTTGGGAAGAAGGGAAGTATTTGGGAATACTTAGGTGAATAGAAACAATGCTAATAACTTAACTCACCCAAATCCTCTTAGCAAGATGATTCCCAGATCTGTTTTGCTTCATTCTGGCATCAAACCTATTTCCACTGCTGGACCAGCAGTTTCCACTGCTAGACCAGCAGTTGCCACTGCCAGACATAACAACAGAATTTACCCTAAGTTCCCTGTTACTACTTTTGTTAAATCTACTCAAACAGGGAAAAAGACTTATTTTGAAAAGAAAGTTAACCATAATCAGAAGTGGGCACCTAAAATTTTTAAGCCAGCAGTTTCCACTGCTAAGGCAGCAGTTACCACTGCAAGGCCAAAGGTTACCACTGATAGGTCTGTTAACAAGAAAAGGGTAAATGTGGGAAAAGCTGTTAAGGCCTCAGCTCGTTGGGAATGGAAACCAAAAGGAACCATCACCTCAGACAATCCCAATGGTGTATCAATGACCTTTGATAGATATAATTATATTGATACACGAGGCAGATCTAAGTCATTTGTGGCTTGGGTCCCCAAAAGGAACTAATTCCTTTATTTTGTGTGCAGGGACATTCAAAGACTACTAATGATCAAGGATACTCAGACAGTGGATGTTCCAGGCACATGACTGGAAATAAGTCCTATCTTTCAGACTTTCAACCTTATGATGGACAATTTGTCAGTTTTGGAGGAGGAATTGGTGGCAAAGTTTCTGGCAAAGGAATAATCAAGGCTGGAAACATTGATTTTGAAGATGTGCAGTATGTGAAAGAGCTCAAGTACAACCTCTTTAGTGTGTCACAGATGTGTGACAAAAAGCATGGAGTTCTATTCACAGAAGATGAATGCTATATTTTATCTAAGGATTATAAGCTTCCAGAAGAATGTAACATTTTGCTTAAAATCCCTAGAAAAGGAAATTTGTATAGCATTGACATGCAGAACATAGTGGCTAATAATAATGTTACTTGCTTGCTTGCTAAAGCCACTTTGGATGAATCCATGCTTTGGCATAGACAACTTGGTCATGTTAACTTCAAGACCATCAACAAGATTGTGAAAGATGGACTTGTCAGAGGACTACCTGAGAAAAGATTTGAAAATGACCAAACCTGTGTTGCCTGTCTCAAAGGAAAGCAACACAGAGCTTCATGCAAGACCAAGGCATTCAATTCTATCAATCATCCACTCTTTATGCTGCATACTGATTTGTTTGGTCCTACCTCTGTGAGCAGCATAAATTTGAAGAAATATTGTCTTGTTGTAACTGATGACTTCAGTAGATTCACATGGGTTTTCTTTTTGAGTACCAAAGATGAAACCACAGGCATCCTTAAGACTTTCATCACTCAAGTTGAAAATCAATTTGAAAAGAAAATCAAGATCATCAGATGTGACAATGGGACAGAGTTCAAGAATAAAGTTATGGATGATTTCTGCAGAGACAAAGGTATTAAAAGAGAATTTAGTGTTGCAAGAACTCCTCAACAAAATGGAGTTGCTGAAAGAAGAAATAGAACACTAATTGAGGCTGCTAGAACCATGTTAGCTGATTCCAAGCTTCCAGTGACTTTTTGGGCTGAAGTAGTTAACACTGCTTGTTACATTCAAAATAGGGTTTTATTGGTCAAAACAAAGAACAAGACACCTTATGAGTTGTTCAGAGGAAGACCTCCTACTTTGGAGTTTATGAGGCCATTTGGGTGTCATGTTACTATTCTCAATACCATTGATCATCTGGGCAAATTTGAAGAAAAGTCAGATGAAGGCTTCTTTGTTGGATACTCTATGGTTAGCAAGGCTTTTAGAGTCTATAACTTAAGAACAAAGAAGATTGAAGAGAACTTGCATGTTCAGTTTCTTGAAAATAAAGCAAACATGGCAGGTTCAGGTCCAGATTGGCTATTTGATCTTGAAACATTATCAAATACAATGAATTATGTTCCTCTCACTTCAAGTACTGGTAACAAAGATCTTGAAGATTCAGAAGAATTCATTGATGAAGATGAAGCTTGCAAAGATGATGAAGATCAAATTGTTATGCCACTTTGGGACTTTGGTGATAATTATGTACACCCAAGTGATGCAGATTGTGTGAATAAAGAAATTCCTACTAGCAGTGGAAACTTGTGACATTCCAAAAATTTCATGTCATTATTTTACTATTTACAATTACTAATTATCTTATTTTAAGTAAATTAGATTTACCGATAGAGTTTAACCACGTACGTCGTGACACGCACCTGTAATTTTTTTTTATTATTATTATCATTATTTTTTTTTCTTTCCGGACTTATTTTATAATAAATTATAATCGTTATTACTCATATTTCATGTTTAAACTTTTCTTTTGAACTCATTTGATTTGAAAACGATAAATTATCTCGCAATAAGTGAAAAACTACCCACAGCGCGTACTGACATGATAATAATTAATTTTATATTTAATTATCATAAATTATTTTAATAAACATATTAAAATAAGTTATTTATTATTTTATAAAAACGTTTTCTATAAATGCAAATTTTCAGGTTTCTTTTATATTTTTACGGACCAAGCATACCCGTGATACCATGTATACACTTAAAAAGAAAACAAAATAGGATAACCTAACAATTTTAATTATCTAATATTGGTTCGGATATATTTATTATTTTGGAACGCATCGCGAGGTTTTGATTATTTTTGGAACGGGTTCGGTTTGAGAAAGTTATTTGGTTATTTGAGTTTCGGGTTTGGTCCGTGTAGTGACACCGGGCTACTAAATCCCCTACACCCACTATTATTATTATTATTATTTAAAAAGTTTATTTTTTTTTTATGAGAGTAAATAACATGAATCGTCCTTGTGGCTGTCACATTACAAGCAAACCATCACCAACACAATATCTCACCAACTCTCTCTCTCTTCTTTGAAACACAACACCACCGCCACCCTTATTCCACCATAGCGCCGCCACCGCCACCCTCACACTAAAAACAACACCACCATCTTCACCATCTTTTCGAGATCTATCTTTTGGTACCAACCACGCGCTCTAACTCCCACCCTAACACCTATTTCGAATCAATATCATCACGTTATCACCACTTCTACCATCTTTTCTTTTTGGGTTTTTGAAGAAATCAAGGTTTTTGGTTCTCTTTGGGTCTTTGTGCTCGGCAGATTCATCAAACCCACAAGGGTTTATGTTTTGATCACCTTGTTATTTATTTGTTACTTGTAAGTCTTTTTTTTTTTTTTTTTTTTTTTTTTTTTTTTTTTTTCTTTATATGCTTTTGTTTGGTTTTTCTTACATATACATATGTTGCATGCCTATTGATCATAATTTTAGAATCCATGGAATAAGTATAATGTTGAGATTTTGATATTATTGGTAAATTAGATGAGTTATTAGGTGTGCTAGACTATAGAGTATGGTGTTGTGATTTTGGTGTGAAAAAGTGGTGTTTGGATGGTGTTTTTAAACCTTATATTAGACCAGAAAGTTGGCCCAAAGTAGCATAATGAGAATTGTTCTAAACTGAAATTTTGTTGTTTAGATTGCTAGAGGTCGTCCTAAGGATTGTTTTGGTATAAGGTAGAGCTACAAACTCTTAAAAACGAAAAAGATGTGACATTTTGGGTGTTGAAAACTAAACGGCAAAAATTCTGCACACTTTGATTTCGAGCAGATTTTTGGTTCATTTTGCGCGTGGCGTATCTTGGTCATACTAAATGATTTTCTGGGTTTTCCGGATGCTACGTTGTAGCCCTCTAAGTCTATTTTCCAGAAAAGTTGGCCTCATGAATTGAAGATAAGTAAAAGTGAGTCAAAACTGAGTTGTAAGTCACGTTGTCAAAACTACCCTTTCTGTCCTGGAAATTCAGTTGCAAAGAAGTGGTAAGCTGACGGGTCAAAACTTAATATTTTTCTTAGAAATTTAAACTGGAACTTGCCCATGATATGTGTGATATACCTGATTTTTCTCAGATTTTTCTGAGTGGTTTAAATGGGTCAAATCAGACCCAACATTTGCAAACTTTCTGCAAGACCTGTTTTAGTTACCTTGAAATGTTCAACTTCTTAAGAATGGTTAATGTTGACTATGGTTATTGGGTGAGCAATAGTAGTTAGAATACACATGCAAGTGATATATTCTAGAAGGAGAATGGGTAATTAGACCATTTAGTATCTCTTAGAGTATGGTGAATATCTAGTTAAATCGGATGAAATTTCGTAAAATTTAAAGATGATACTTGTAGTAGTTCTAGTACATGGATTTTTGAACTTATGATTGTATAGCATGCATATATATATATATATATATATATATATATATATATATATATATATATATATATATATAGAAATGATTATATCTTTCGTGTTGAGTTTTATTTTATTTATAAGTTGAGTTATTTAAACTCGCGCCACTTATATTTAGGTCGTGGTTGATTCGTTGGCGTATATTCTCTTTTCTTGCTTCTAGTCCGACTACTTCTACTTCAAGGTGAGTTCATAGCCTCGCCTTTACTTACTTAAATGTTTTATAAACCTCGCGAGGGGGATACATGCTAGTTTTTACAAACTGAATACAAGTAGTTTTTGGTATGCTGGACCCGATCATATGATCATAGATATTGAATGCTTTTTGCCAATTAAGTCCCCTCATGAACCGTTAATTACTCGAGTAGTAAACGCTAGTATTATGGATATGCATATTAGGCTTGGCGGGCCTTGTTTGGGATACGGACACATAATAGTTAGAATTGTGGTAAATGGCAAAATTTACCTTTCCGGGGCATTATTAAAAATCATCAAGGTTCGGTTACATGAACTCAATACTATAATCAAATAAACCGACATGTAATTGCAATACTTGTCGCCCGATAAATAATACTTGTATTCAACTTATTACTTATTAAACTCTATGAATTCACTCAACTTTATGTTGACTTTTTAGCATGTATTTTCTCAGGTATTATTTGCTAGCTGAGCATTGGGAGCAATCGGAGTCGCGTGGATATCAAACTTTGAAGGACTTGTTTTCTTCACATTCGATAATTATTTTCTTTAAATATGCAAATGAGTCATTTTTGAACTCTTGTAACTTAAGTTTTAAATATAAATTGTTGAGACCTTTGTACTCTGATTTATCAAATCGAATGTGATATTTTATTAAACGTCTCTTTTGAAGTCGTTTTATGTAACTTCTTTTTATGAACTATGAAGTGACACTCAAATTGGTATTCCGCTGCGTTGTAAAATTTTGGGGGTGTCACAAAACTCAATTCCCACTGTTACACCAGAAGTTTCCACTGTAAGTCCAAATGTGGATAATACTTCTCAGGAATCACCAAGTGATGATGCAGAGATCTCAAACATGCCTACAACATATGATATTCCTAGCACATCACAGTCTACCATTCACAAAGTGCATCCACTTGATAATGTTATTGGTGAACTTCAATCAGGTGTGAAGACTAGAAGACAGACAAAGAAAGATGATATTCATGGGTTCATAAGTGAAGTGTATGAGTCCAAGAAACATAGCAAGAAGAATGAGTGTTTGTTTTTCTGCTTTCTCTCACAGATGGAGCCTAAGAATGTATATATGGCTCTAGGAGAATCTAGCTGGGTTGAAGCTATGCAAGAAGAGTTGTTGCAGTTTAAACTTCAAAAAGTTTGGGTTCTTTGTGACTTGCCTGATGGTATGAAGGTCATTGGTACAAAATGGGTTTTCAGAAATAAGAAAGATGAAAGAGGCATTGTAATCAGGAACAAAGCTAGATTGGTTGCTCAAGGATATACTCAAGAGGAAGGTATTGATTATGAAGAAGTGTTTGCTCCTGTTGCAAGACTTGAGGCTATTAGATTGTTCTTAGCCTATGCATCCTTTATGGGCTTTACAGTCTATCAAATGGATGTTAAAAGTGCCTTTTTGTATGGAACTATTGATGAGGAGGTATATGCATCTCAACCTCCAGGCTTTGAAGATCCTCAACACCCAAATAAAGTTTACAAAGTGGTTAAGGCTCTTTATGGCTTACATCAGGCTCCAAGGAAGTGGTATGAAACCTTAGCTAATTATTTATTGAATAATGGGTTTCATAGAGGTAAAATTGATCAAACTTTGTTCATCAAGAAAGACAAGGGTGATATCCTACTTGTGCAAGTATATGTTGATGATATTATCTTTGGATCTACTAAACAAGAGATGTGCAGAGAATTTGAGAAGCTTATGAAAGATGAATTTCAAATGAGTTCTATGGGAGAACTTACATTATTTTTGGGGCTACAAATACAACAGAGTAAGGAAGGTATATTTATCAGCCAAGACAAGTATGTGGCTGAGATTATCAAGAAGTTCAAGTTTACTGATGCAAAATCTTCCAATACCCCTGCTGACAAGACCACTCACTTATTGTTAAAGAATGCAAGTGGTGCTAATGTTGATGTTCACACTTACAGATCTATGATTAGTTCCTTGATGTATCTTACTTAATCAAGGCCAGACATCATGTTTGTTGTATGTGCTTGTGCAAGATTTCAAGTGACTTCAAAGACATCACATATGACAGCAGTGGAAAAGATCTTTAGATACTTGAAGACTTATCCTAATCTAGGATTATGGTATCCAAGAGACTCTCCAATGGAATTGATCATATACTCAGATAGTGACTATGCTGGTGCAAGTTTGGATAGAAGATCAACTACTGGAGGATGTCAATTTCTTGGATGTAGATTGGTGTCATGGCAGTGCAAGAAGCAAACTATGGTGGCTACTTCAACCACTGAAGCAGAATATGTTGCAGCTGCTAGTTGTTGTGCTCAGATCCTTTGGCTTCAGAATCAATTATTGGACTATGGGTACAATTTCATGAACACCATTATCTATATAGACAATAGTAGTACCATATGCATTATTAAAAATCCTGTGCAACACACAAGAACTAAACATATTGAAATTAGACATCACTTTATCAGAGACTATTTTGAGAAAAAGCTTATTAATGTTGTCAAGATTCATACTATGCTGATTTATTAACAAAAGGGCTTGATGTGGGTAGGTTTCAATACTTGGTAACATGTATTGGCATGCTCAATCCATAAACTTTTGATGTCTAAATAATTTTCGGTGTTGCAGGATACTCTTTTTAGGTACTAATATTGTTTGTATTGTATGTATGGTTTTCTACTAACTTGTATGCAGAGTTATCAAGTGCACAGTAGTAATTAACATACAACAGTGGAAAGGATTGGTGATAATAACAAGAACACAAGAGTACTTTTATTGATCATTCTGAAAGAGTACATTACAACCATCATGAAAACATTATCACCTAGACAAGAAAACCATCACATCTGACATGAACCCACAAACTAACACCTATTCCATGGGTTTCTTTCCTTTTCCCTCATACTGCTGCTTGCCTTTGGAAATCTTCTTTCTCTTGTCATCAAAAGAGAGTTGTTTCCTTGGACAAGCAAGTCCCAGAACTTGCTTGGGAGGCCTTGGTGCTTGAGTAGGCTTGTCTACAGCTGGCCACTTCATGTTGTTTATTGCAGATGTCAATGCTGTGGTAAGAGCCTTTGGGAGTTCCTTGGAAAGATCAAAAGTTGGGTCATTGTCATCATCTGATGAAGAGCTGGAATAAAACTCAAGAGATGGAGCAGGATCAGCTGATATCTTCTTATTTGGCTTCATGCTTGAAGATGTGGCAGTTGCAGACTTTGGTGGAAAATATCCACTCCATCCAGTAGAAAGTTCTTCAGAATCTGTGTAGTAGCTGATTTCCTCATCAGAAGAATCATCAGAGGAGATGTAGATAAGTGGAAACCAACTCATGATGCTGTATAAGGTTTGTGTTTATTGAAGAAGATTGTTGATGAAAGATAAAAGAAGTTGAGCCCCCTTTTATATGCAAAGTCAAGGTCGAATTCTAATTAATGAAGGATATTTACTCCTACTTGTTTTGGTAGGTTGGAGGAGTAAATTTGGTTATTATCGGGTTGACTTTTGGAAGATATTTATGTGAATAGTAACTTGGTTAAAAAGTTACTTTGAGTTAAGTTTTATGGGTTAAGTTGAGTTGATGCATACAACCCATATTATTGGAGTCATTGGAGTAATAAGGTGTGTATCATAGACACACAACAAATGGTTATTGATTCACCATGTCTAATCAACATAAGAATCAACTAGTCCAGAGTAAACGGCTACTGGTAAAGACTTATCAAATCCGTTTATGGTTGATAGTTTACCAAAAACTAGGTTCTCAACTCACCATACATCCATGTGATCAAGAGTTGGCTAGTCCATAGCAAACGGCTAATGGTAAAGACATATCAAATCCGTTGATAGCTGGTAGTTTGCTAAAAACTATGATAAGAGCAGAAAATGTCCATGTTTTATTAACCACTGCTCTTTGATATTTTTGTGAAAATTTTACCACTGCTAGTTCATCAGTTACCACTGCAAGAGTAATTTTTCCACTGATGACTAGCCGTTACAACTGTTGTGTCAGTAATCTATTTTTTTTACTAGCCATTGTAAAATAACCGTCATTCCTTATTAATAGGGTAAAATCTTTTGTGAATTATCTTCTTACTTATTATAAATTATTCTTTTTCCTAAGATAATTCTTTCTAAAGATAATTCACATTGCGCAACCTCCTCAAACCCTATTAGTATAAATTCATTATCATACGGCTTGATTTTTATCTTGATTACTAACACTTTCATTCTCTTTTTCACAAATATCATGGCGATTCTAAAATTTGTCGAGGAGCACAACCAAGTGGCCTACTTACAAAAGTCGAATGAGAAGAGTGGCCCTGTTTTTCATCAGATTGTGGATTTTCTAAACACAACTCACATAAGGTATGCCTTAACTATTAATCCCACAATCTATGTCTCTCATATCAAACAGTTCTGGAACACTGTGGAGTCCATAACTCTTGAACAGGGAGACACACAAGAATCTGTAGATGCTATGAGAGCCACAGTTGATGGGGTAACTATTGATGTTACTGAGTCATCCTTGAGGAGAATTCTCCAATTGGATGATCTCAATGGTATCATCACATTACCTAATTCAGATATTTTTGCCAATATTGCTTTAATGGGGTATGATACATCTGCACAAAAAGTTACTTTTAAGAAAGGATGTTTTTGTCCTCATTGGAGATTTTTAATTCATACTCTTTTACATTGCCTAAGTCCTAGGAAAACTTCTTTTGAACAATTTGCATCAACCATGGCTTATCCTTTGGTTTGTTTGGCAACAGATAGGACTTTCAATTTTTCAAAGTTTATTTTCAATAATATGAAAGGCAATGTAAAGAGTCAATATAAATTTTTGATGTATCCAAGGTTTGTGCAAGCAGCGTTAAATGAGTTTCAACTGCAACCTCACAAAAGAATTTATGAACCTTCCACTCTTAAGCCAAAAGTTTTTCAAAATATGTCTAAGGCTTCAGAACTTTGGAATGGACAGGTTCATCCACTTTTCTCCCAAATGCTTGCTAAAATTTCTCAAGTACAGGGTGAGGATGCATCAATCCTAGCTGCATCTCAAAACACACCCACTATTGTTGTTCCACCAATTCAACACACCCCTGTAGTCACTCACACTTATGAGAGAAGGTCTAAACAGGCAACTTCTCTCATCTCAACATTGCATGTTGCTGAGCCATTTGGTTTAGGAACAAGCAGTGTGTAACAATTCGCAATTTCAGGTTAATTACCATTCCCGGAAAATTTCACTATTCACTTTTACTATTCATTTTTCCCGAAACTTTCCCGAAAGTTGATTTTTATTTGATATTCTTGAGTGATAAATCATTTCCATGGCAAATAAAATGTTTGACATTCGTCAGATCATTTTCGTGAAAGTTATTAAGGAATTTCACGTTTTAGGGTAAAATGTCATTCAGAAATTCTACGTACAACGAAACTCGACCGCGTTAAGTGACCCCGCATCAGAAAAATGTTTGACACACTCATGATTTATTTGAGAATTAATCGTGACTGAGAAAAACATGACCAAAGACTTCCCAACAGGTCACCCATGTCGGTACTAATCTCACATGAGCACGCTTAACCGAATGGGCGATTAACCGTTAGACCACGAAACAAGTTTCTAAGACGTTTTGAGTTTTCAAACTTATTAGAAAAAGTCAACATAATTTTTCCCTCCTCCTTTGACCAAAAGTCATTTCGTGATTTTTAGGCTTACGGTTTGATGTCTAAAAGACATTTAATACCAACCGACACTAGACTGAGCCCAGTCTAGACATTATAAGTCATTTTAAATCATTTTTATCACATTAGAAAAGTAACATTTTACTTTTCTCAATTTTACGCAATATTCGTACGTTTTACGTATTACGCGTTTTAGACCCGTGTTTCCAGTTTTTAGCAGGGTTTACCACCCAAATGGAACCTACCACTCATTTTATATTTTATTATGGAACTTATTGACATGTTTATCAATACTTTCAAGTTCCATAATTTTACGACACCCGGTTTTACGTTTTGAGGCTTAATCATTTACGATTGGCATTTCCCGGAGTCAAAACTAACCAAGTAACTTGGATAATATCATCCAAGGCACACCTCACCCTCCCTTATCCATGTGAACCGCCTCTAGGAGGGGGGATTCACACTATGTGGCTCAATCTCATGCTAGGAGGCCTTAGATGAGAACATGTGTAGAACTTGGTGATCAAGTGTTGACAAGTCAAAGGAAGTAACCTCCTCAAGACCCTATATAAGCCCCCTCCCCTCCCTCTTGGTGCCGTGCATCCCCAACCCCAAATCCCTCTCATCCTTAGTTCATTTCCTTCTAATTTCTAGCAAGATTCAAGTGAAGTTCAAGTATAGAAACCCTAGCTTAGTTTCTAGTAATCAAAACTCTTCCAAACCCTAATATAATTGGTGATTTCTCTTGAGTTTAAATCCACTCAATTCACCTTAACCTTCATCATCCATCTTTCAAGAATACCAAGGGTAGAAAGATTGCATGAAGTGAAAAAGGGTTGAAGCAAGTCTATCAAAGTCCTATCCTTACATGTTAACTTCCTTTCATCTTTGAAAGCCAAAAGTTGTGAGCCAAACCCTAACTTGATTCTTGTTAAATAATCATGTTCATGTTATTTACATACTTTTTGTGCTATATTATGTCTTGTAGTTATGTCCATGATGTATAAAAGTGAGCAAAACAAGTTATTGTTATTGATTGTTACAACAAGTTACTAAAACAAGTAAACTAGTGACTTTCTTGGTAAGACCTGATCAAAATGGTAAAAATATGATGTTGGATCATTACATATTACAGTAGAGGACTTAACAAGGAAACCATAGCAATTTGAACCACCCAAAACGAGTATACGAGTCAAAAGTTATGGCGATTTGAAATTACCAAAGATTTCCGGCAAAACTGCCAAATAGCTTCCTGATCAAATTTGAGTTTTGAAAGTCCTACTTCTGCTCCGACTCATCAAAAAGTTAAAACACGAAAGTTGTCCGGAACGACGTTTTCGTTCAGGAACAAAGAAGCTCGAGACCTAAAAACGCTTTCCGAGTGATAAAATTCTTCAAATTCTAAACAGCCCATTTTTAGACCAAAGTCACTAGATTATGGTTATACTTTAAATGGAACAAGAGGTCTTATGACCTATAATCAAGACCACAACCATGGCTAGAGCCAAGGTTGTGTCTCATGACCTTGGAACAAGGACCAAAGGTCATGGCTAGGCCATGACGAAATGACCATAACAACTTACATAGGCGTAAACATGAAACAATGAATTAGGCGATAACATGAACAAGCAATTTGGATCTACTTCACCTAAAAGGAAACCATGAGATATTACCAAGAGAAAATGGTCATTCAAGACTTATGAAACTACCCTTAATAACAATCTTCATGTACTAATAAACTTTCCTAAGTTTATTCAAATATCGGACATGTAACTTTTCGGATCAAAACTTATATCTATATATGTTATCAACTACTACAATAGTAGGGAGCCTCATGTGAGGAGTTCATTATGTAAGCCGTCGAGTTGAGTTGTGGATTTACGAATTAAAGTGTCCTGGCTCCTCGAACGCTTACTAACATGACTTCTGAATTATGTCGGCACGAACGGTAGTAAACGATATACAAAACATATATGTTTCATGAATCTTTCTTTCAAAGACTTATACTATACATCATACCACATCATGGACTAAGTGCAAGATATATATTGGCGTGTTTATGTCTCCTTAGACATTACTCCGATCCTAAGTCGCAACATTCGATTATAGGTTGCTCGTAGAAACCTACACGATTCAACCGTTACATTCATTACTTGCTATCTTTACTTAAGGTGAGTTCATAGCCCCACTTTACATTACTTCAATGTTTTACAAACCCATGGGGGGAATACATGCTATTATTTTTCTACTCGAACACAATGCTTTTTACTGTATGCTATTCGACTATGTTTTATTATCACTAAGTAACATCCTTGCCAAACCAAAATCCCTTATTATGAACCATTTAATCACTTGCGAGGGTTACTTGCAAGTGAGCGCGAATATTGTGAATAGGCCTATTGGGATTGACGAATCCCATTTGTTTTGATTAGTTCAAACAAATGCATTAATATTTGAGACATTAGGTATGACGGTAAAGTACCTACCGGGATAATCTGCCAATCGATATTGGTACACGTTAACGTTTTGGTTTCATAAGCTTAGTGTATAATACATTTTATGGGCGTATAATAACGTAGCCTACCTGTTTTGTTTTTCCAAACATTGGTGTGAGTCTACAGCTCACACTATGATTATTGTGTTCAAACGATTTACCTACAAACACTACGATTATGGTGTTCAAACGATTTAACTACCAACACATTGTGTTCAAACGATTTAACAAACTCTATGAATATCACTCAACCTTTGTGTTGACCTCTCAAGCATGTATTTCAGGTTCATGATGATCAAGGATGGCACGGAAGGACACGGATACTCAAGAGGGCTAAAAATTTACTTATCATTCAAAAACTCATTTATTATACATTGTAAACATGGAACCAATTGGGACCTCATTTTGTAATCTCTGATATTTATACAATTTGAATGATAAATCTTTTAAAACGACTCAATTGGAGTTCGTTTTCTATTATTGTGACTATTGTGCCGTCGAGTAACACCCAGTTCGAATTCCGCTGCATCCATGAATTGGGGGTGTTACAGATTGGTACCAGAGCCATGGTTATAGAGAAACGGGTCTAAGTGAGACCTAAACTATAACTACAATCACAAACAAAAACATTTTATAGCCTTCCGCTCTCTGTGTCTTCCATCCTCCAGACGATTATGGACTTAGTAAGCATGTTATGCTTCACAAACATATTAGTATATTGATATATAAACTCGGTTTATTTTCAATCATTTATCTAAACAATGGACTAAACATATCTGTGTATGCCTATTCTAAGGCATTTCGGCACAGCCACACTCTCCCAATCATGTTCCTACTCCAACATTATATGTCCAAGACATTGTATGTTACAATGGTCTCATTCATTTTCCAAGACATTGTGAGATACAATGGTCTCATTCATTTTTCCAAGACATTGTGAGATACAATGGTCTCATTCATTTTCCAAGACATTGTGAGATACAATGGTCTCATTCATTTTCCAAGACATTGTGAGATACAATGGTCTCATTCATTTTCCAAGACATTGCGAGATACAATGGCCTCATTCATTTTCCAAGACATTGTGAGATACAATGGTCTCATTCATTTTCCAAGACATTGTATGATACAATGGTCTTAATCATTTCTCAAATGTTTTGAGTCACCTAATGGTTTAACCTACTCCTCAGACATTGTGAATTGCACAATGGTCTAACCTACTTCCGAGACATTGTGATTTGTGCAATGGTCTCTGGAATTATTTCACGACCTCATCAATATCATTTCTTATGATATCAAAAACCCATCACAATCTAACGATTTCCAAACAAGAAATATGAGATTTCTAAAGGACAAACTAATCCATCATCGACAAAAGCTGAACTTTCTCTACATTCATCAAAGTTTTCTGATGAAACCTTCATTATTAAAAGTTCGTGATCCTGGACAAGTATGTTCTATTTTAAGACTACTTAAAACTTCCTTTCCATACGTATCTACCCTTACTACCTTCTATGCAATGGAATATGAAAACATGCGTTACAAGTCTTGTATGGACGGGACTTGCAACTTAAGGGTTGACATCGCCTTTGTTTAGTGAACAGTTTCCCAAAACCAACGGACATATCACAAGTATACCTAATTTAGGTATTTGAAAATTTTATCGAACCTTGGCTAAATATAGACTAGTCACCTATATTTAACCTAGGGACAGTGGAATATAGTCTGACTAACTATATTCGACTTAAAATTTTCAAATACTGAGAGTAGTTGTACTAGGGTTATGTTTAGGTTGATTTCCTACATGAACACGATAAACCACCAGAATACATTAAAACAATCTAGAGAAACGATAGTGTCTTACCACTCAGCGAAATCTTAACACCTTATTTCTATGATCTAAATTCATTCTTGAAAGTTTTCATTTATGAGATAATCCGAACTACTATCTTGGGATAGTTATCAATTATTCTCTTCATCCTGTAGAAGTACCATCCTGTTTAGGATACCATTCCATCATAAACTTTTAAAATCTCTTAAGATTTTCAAAGCAAACTCAACATCTATGCCTAAGAGTATTAATGTTAAGCATACACTACACACTTTTGTTCATCAACATATCATAACATTATCTTCATAACCGTTGGAACCATAAGCTCATTAACAGATTTTGATGCACTTTTAAAGCTCAAATCATCCTTAGTTACACCACAAGTACCCTCATCAGCTTTACAAGTTTGAATATTCATCTTGTACTTTTGGAACACCAATATCATCTCATAATACACTACCTTGTAACTCACCGGCTAAGTATGAATGTTGTGTTGGGAATTCTTAAGTAGGATGATTTGTAATTATTTGAATGGATTGGGATGCCTTTTCATTTAAAGAAATTGTAAATCACCGAACCATAAGTTTATATTCCTCTATTTACATTGTTTGGGATGCCTCTCTATGTAAATAAAGAATTATAAACAAGTGGGCTTAATTGTATCCGAAATAACATAAGTATGAAGTCAACCTACATTACATTGCTCGGGTATGGCTTGATACCTACATTACATTGCTCGGGTATGGCATGATACCTACATTATATTCGCCATAAGAAATCCTATCTTTTCACCGACATCGCCTCAAACCATGACATAAACACTAGGTACAACAACCGATTACCTACTAGACTATGATTGCGACTACTATCCCAATTTCCATTGATATTCCACTACTATATCAATTTCCATTTATTGGATTCCTATGTAAATTGCTATTGTTGTTCAACTGTTATATCAATTGCTATTGATACTTGACAACTATATCAATTTCCATTTTGATATTTAACTATATCAATTTCTGTACAACTACTATATCAATTTCTATTAATAATCGACTGCTATATCAATTTTCTTTGATATTCGACTATTATATGGATCTCTACTAATATTCAACCATGTTATCAATCTCTATTGACACACCATATTCTGAGACAAATCAAACTACATCACTAGTAATTCCAGACTTTGGTCCTCATAAGTAACCACACATCTTTATCGACACCACTCCAACATATGACACACACAGAACTTCGGGACGAAGTTCCCCGTAAGGGGTAGAGACTGTAACAATTCGCAATTTCAGGTTAATTACCATTCCCGGAAAATTTCACTATTCACTTTTACTATTCATTTTTCCCGAAACTTTCCCGAAAGTTGATTTTTATTTGATATTCTTGAGTGATAAATCATTTCCATGGCAAATAAAATGTTTGACATTCGTCAGATCATTTTCGTGAAAGTTATTAAGGAATTTCACGTTTTAGGGTAAAACGTCATTCAGAAATTCTACGTACAACGAAACTCGACCGCGTTAAGTGACCCCGCATCAGAAAAATGTTTGACACACTCATGATTTATTTGAGAATTAATCGTGACTGAGAAAAACATGACCAAAGACTTCCCAGCAGGTCACCCATGTCGGTACTAATCTCACATGAGCACGCTTAACCGAATGGGCGATTAACCGTTAGACCACGAAACAAGTTTCTAAGACGTTTTGAGTTTTCAAACTTATTAGAAAAAGTCAACATAATTTTTCCCTCCTCCTTTGATCAAAAGTCATTTCGTGATTTTTAGGCTTACGGTTTGATGTCTAAAAGACATTTAATACCAACCGACACTAGACTGAGCCCAGTCTAGACATTATAAGTCATTTTAAATCATTTTTATCACATTAGAAAAGTAACATTTTACTTTTCTCAATTTTACGCAATATTCGTACGTTTTACGTATTACGCGTTTTAGACCCGTGTTTCCAGTTTTTAGCAGGGTTTACCACCCAAATGGAACCTACCACTCATTTTATATTTTATTATGGAACTTATTGACATGTTTATCAATACTTTCAAGTTCCATAATTTTACGACACCCGGTTTTACGTTTTGAGGCTTAATCATTTACGATTGGCATTTCCCGGAGTCAAAACTAACCAAGTAACTTGGATAATATCATCCAAGGCACACCTCACCCTCCGTTATCCATGTGAACCGCCTCTAGGAGGGGGGATTCACACTATGTGGCTCAATCTCATGCTAGGAGGCCTTAGATGAGAACATGTGTAGAACTTGGTGATCAAGTGTTGACAAGTCAAAGGAAGTAACCTCCTCAAGACCCTATATAAGCCCCCTCCCCTCCCTCTTGGTGCCGTGCATCCCCAACCCCAAATCCCTCTCATCCTTAGTTCATTTCCTTCTAATTTCTAGCAAGATTCAAGTGAAGTTCAAGTATAGAAACCCTAGCTTAGTTTCTAGTAATCAAAACTCTTCCAAACCCTAATATAATTGGTGATTTCTCTTGAGTTTAAATCCACTCAATTCACCTTAACCTTCATCATCCATCTTTCAAGAATACCAAGGGTAGAAAGATTGCATGAAGTGAAAAAGGGTTGAAGCAAGTCTATCAAAGTCCTATCCTTACATGTTAACTTCCTTTCATCTTTGAAAGCCAAAAGTTGTGAGCCAAACCCTAACTTGATTCTTGTTAAATAATCATGTTCATGTTATTTACATACTTTTTGTGCTATATTATGTCTTGTAGTTATGTCCATGATGTATAAAAGTGAGCAAAACAAGTTATTGTTATTGATTGTTACAACAAGTTACTAAAACAAGTAAACTAGTGACTTTCTTGGTAAGACCTGATCAAAATGGTAAAAATATGATGTTGGATCATTACATATTACAGTAGAGGACTTAACAAGGAAACCATAGCAATTTGAACCACCCAAAACGAGTATACGAGTCAAAAGTTATGGCGATTTGAAATTACCAAAGATTTCCGGCAAAACTGCCAAATAGCTTCCTGATCAAATTTGAGTTTTGAAAGTCCTACTTCTGGTCCGATTCATCAAAAAGTTAAAACACGAAAGTTGTCCGGAACGACGTTTTCGTTCAGGAACAAAGAAGCTCGAGACCTAAAAACGCTTTCCGAGTGATAAAATTCTTCAAATTCTAAACAGCCCATTTTTAGACCAAAGTCACTAGATTATGGTTATACTTTAAATTGAACAAGAGGTCTTATGACCTATAATCAAGACCACAACCATGGCTAGAGCCAAGGTTGTGTCTCATGACCTTGGAACAAGGACCAAAGGTCATGGCTAGGCCATGACGAAATGACCATAACAACTTACATAGGCGTAAACATGAAACAATGAATTAGGCGATAACATGAACAAGCAATTTGGATCTACTTCACCTAAAAGGAAACCATGAGATATTACCAAGAGAAAATGGTCATTCAAGACTTATGAAACTACCCTTAATAACAATCTTCATGTACTAATAAACTTTCCTAAGTTTATTCAAATATCGGACATGTAACTTTTCGGATCAAAACTTATATCTATATATGTTATCAACTACTACAATAGTAGGGAGCCTCATGTGAGGAGCTCATTATGTAAGCCGTCGAGTTGAGTTGTGGATTTACGAATTAAAGTGTCCTGGCTCCTCGAACGCTTACTAACATGACTTCTGAATTATGTTGGCCCGAACGGTAGTAAACGATATACAAAACATACATGTTTCATGAATCTTTCTTTCAAAGACTTATACTATACATCATACCACATCATGGACTAAGTGCAAGATATATATTGGCGTGTTTATGTCTCCTTAGACATTACTCCGATCCTAAGTCGCAACATTCGATTATAGGTTGCTCGTAGAAACCTACACGATTCAACCGTTACATTCATTACTTGCTATCTTTACTTAAGGTGAGTTCATAGCCCCACTTTACATTACTTCAATGTTTTACAAACCCATGGGGGGAATACATGCTATTATTTTTCTACTCGAACACAATGCTTTCTACTGTATGCTATTCGACTATGTTTTATTATCACTAAGTAACATCCTTGCCAAACCAAAATCCCTTATTATGAACCATTTAATCACTTGCGAGGGTTACTTGCAAGTGAGCGCGAATATTGTGAATAGGCCTATTGGGATTGACGAATCCCATTTGTTTTGATTAGTTCAAACAAATGCATTAATATTTGAGACATTAGGTATGACGGCAAAGTACCTACCGGGATAATCTGCCAATCGATATTGGTACACGTTAACGTTTTGGTTTCATAAGCTTAGTGTATAATACATTTTATGGGCGTATAATAACGTAGCCTACCTGTTTTGTTTTTCCAAACATTGGTGTGAGTCTACAGCTCACACTACGATTATTGTGTTCAAACGATTTACCTACAAACACTACGATTATGGTGTTCAAACGATTTAACTACCAACACATTGTGTTCAAACGATTTAACAAACTCTATGAATATCACTCAACCTTTGTGTTGACCTCTCAAGCATGTATTTCAGGTTCATGACGATCAAGGATGGCACGGAAGGACACGGATACTCAAGAGGGCTATAAATTTACTTATCATTCAAAAACTCATTTATTATACATTGTAAACATGGAACCAATTGGGACCTCATTTTGTAATCTCTGATATTTATACAATTTGAATGATAAATCTTTTAAAACGACTCAATTGGAGTTCGTTTTCTATTATTGTGACTATTGTGCCGTCGAGTAACACCCAGTTCGAATTCCGCTGCATCCATGAATTGGGGGTGTTACACAGTGGTGGTTCAAGGCTTAATCCTAGTCCAACTAGGGAAGAGCCTAAATCAATGCCTCATGATTCACCTCTCCCAACAGGTTACACAGTTGGAAGTGATGAAGGCAGTGTGCAACAACATGAATTGATGGATATTTGTACACGATTAGTCAAGCAGGTTCAAGCTCTGGAGAAAGATCTGGCACAAATTAAAGAACAACATGCCACAGAGCTGAAGACATTGAAGGATGAGATTCACAAATTGCAGAATGAAGTTGAGAATCTCAAGAAGAAAAGATCTCAGGTTGTTTTATCATCATCTTCACCTTCAGATGAGTCTTCTGCAAGTTCTAGTAAAGTTTTGGGAGATTCTTCCAAATAGGGGAGGAAAATAGATGCAGAGCGTAAGGGGAGGAGTAAAAGTTTTGATAAAGACTTTGCTGAGCTTAGTGATTCTGATGATGCTCAAGCAAAAGATGATGATGCTGAGATTGAGGGGAGGAAATTGGATTTTGAAGATATGGATGCTGATGCAGGTTTTAACTTTGATGATCTAGTTGGAACTGCTCAACCAATTTCCACTGAAGCAGATAAAGTTCCCACTGATCAACAAATTACCACTGCAAGTGAAAATGTTCCCACTGCTAGTCAAGAAATTACCACTGCAGAGGAAGAAGCTGACAGAAGAAGATTAGTTAAAGGAAAGGCTATTGTAATTGCTTCAAATCAAGAGACAAGAAAGATTTCTAAGTATGAACAAGCTCAGATTGATTTTGATGCAAGGTTAGCAGAGCAACAACAAGCTGAAGAGTATGAAAGAAAGAAAAAGATTAAAGAAGATGAAGTTGCTACCTTTATGGAAGCAACTAGGTTGGATAAACTTGAAGCTGTAATGGCAAAACCTATTTCAAGTGTCTCACCAACTGTCCTGCGTGAGAAACCTCCAGAGTTTACCTATGTGCCTACAGAAGAAGAGATTGATTATTTGATTAACAATGATCAAATAATTAGGAAAAAGGCTATTGAATTGATTGCAAATACAACCTTGGATGAAGAACAAAGGTCTGCTCAACTTAAAGATTTCATTCTAATGAAGAATCAGCAGGCTCCTGATCAAATCATTGGGGATGCTAGAAAAGGTCAAAAGAAGCCAAGGAAACTTACAAAGGCACAAATTATTGCTGAGATGAAGACTTTTTGTTGTCATGTTGGAAATATGAAGATGGGTCAATTCAAAGGAATGTCACATGATCAGATTGAAGGTATTTACTACAGAATCAAAAGACAAGATAGTAAATTCATTCCAATGGATCAAGAACCATTATCTATGAAGACAAAAAGGACTGGAGTGAGTCTTGAATCAAAAGAAGCAAAGAAGTTGAAGACTCAGAAAGCATCTCAAGAAGAAGAAGGTCCTAGCAAGTTGACTGAAGAGCAAGTTACAAACATGTTGTTCATAGAAACTGATGTACTAAACATTGAACCTCTACAAGCAAAATATCCAGTAGTTGGCTGAGAAATCTTTTCTGATAGTTTTGGTGTTGCTTGGAAGATCATCAGAAATGGAAATGTCACAAACATTTGCAGAGATTTTGAAGATATTGTTAGATGTTGTGATAGAGAAGATTTGGATAATTTGAGGAGAATTGTTCAAGATCAGTTTCAAAAGGATGAACTTATTGATGTCAAAGCTAAGGAGTTATGGGTTCACTTCAGAAGATTATATGAACCTGATCCAAGTGATAGGTATTGGAGATTTGAAGCTCATGGTACAAGAACTTTGTGGAAATTTTATGATTTAAGTTCTGTGCATCATGTTTCTACTCAAGATGGAGTTGATGTTTTTATGCTGGCTGAGAAAGAATATCCATTGAGAGCTGGAGTATTAACAGTGATGTTGTCAGAGAAGCTTAGGTGTTGGGAAAGAACTGAAGTCATAGATGATTTGCTGCAAAGGATTTATGATCAAAGTGTGAGAGCTGATAGAGAGTTAAGAAGAAGAAGATAAGTGTTTGGAAGAATTCCCATATCCTCATGTTTATTGATTACTTGAAGAAACTTATTGATTTATGTATTAATCATAAGTTAGGGGAGGATTGTTGGGAATTATACTAACAGTTACCACGGCTAAAGAAGAAGTTAAAACTGCAGAAGATTGTACTTGCAGTGGAAACTCATTACCACTGCAAGAACAATATATTACCACTGCTTATTAGATAACTGTTAGGAAACGCGTCTAGATAAATATAGAATAGATTTTGTGTATATCTTATTCTATTAGCTTTATACTTATCTTGTAGAAGAGGACTCCTTGTGCTATAAAAGGAGATCCTAGGTTATAAGTTGTTAGGTCACCATTTAGTAAACACAAGTATGATATAAAGAGAAATGAGATGAGAATGAGAGTGGGATGATTATGAGAAATTTGAGAAAGTGAAATGCAAGAGTTTCCTTAATGTTTTCAAATAACCAACCAAGTATTACATAGACCTAAGGCTTCTATTTATAGGGAAGGAGCTAGGGCAACATTCCCACTCCTTCCTTACATGAATTCGTATGGGCTCAAGGCCCATGGACCATTATACTTAAGCCTAGTAAACTTGTAACATTACATAAGTGTAAGTAATAAATGACTAAAGCAACCTATTATTACAAATGACCGAGACTTGACAAAATAGTAAAAAAAACTTAGGTTCCAACATAAGTTGATATATATGTTTTTCTAGAGCTTCAAGGTGTAACCCTAGTGATATCAAGATCACTCGTATTATTACCATTAATAATATTGGAGCTAATAGTTTGTTTACATATATTGTTTATACACAACTGTCTTACTCATAATTAAACTTCTAAGTGTTACTAAGTAGATTCCGCATACTTAGTGATATAATTCAAAGTATCAATCTAACACAAGTTCAAGGTGTATATTGAATCTTAAAAGTTTCATGGCTCATTTTTATTTGTTCTAATTGGTTACGAAGAAAGGTTTTTATCACCTATTTGACGTTGAAGTGGAATTATTCGGATTTTTGTTTTATCATATCTCAAAGTTGATGTAACGCTTTGAAGATAACTTGTTCGTGCTTTATGGTTGTGATGAAGACTTGTCAAAATCTAGTTTTCATAGGTCAAGGGGTGGATGGATGAAGACCTAGCTAACTATCACTTAAAGGAGTTACATTGTAGTGCTCAATGTCTCATTACAGATGAGGATTTTGTCAAGGGATTGCGGTCTACTTATATTTGCTGTTTAATATAAGTTTGGAGTCACGTGGTTAGTACAAGACATAACACACAAGTTTGGGTTGTTCTACTTCAACATCAAGTTGGTAATACTTAGTTTTCTTCATCAGTGATCATTACATGGAGCTTACATTCGAGAGATGGTTAACATATGGGTTTCAGGGGAAGCTTATTGACTAAATGTTTAACCATCTACATGCATCAATCGAGGTGAAGGTTTTTGCTACTGCTAGTTGTTATTACTACTGATGGTTTTGATTTCTATTGTTTCAAGTACATCTATAGATGCGAAAAACTTAATGGTGGGCGACTTAGAAACATTGGAAAGATGGATTCGATGTGTAATATTGATTCGTGGTTGTGAAGATCAAGGTTGCATACATTTGTCCCCTATTTGATGATGACAAAAAGGGGAAGAAGAATACTTTGAAGATTGCAGCTTGAAGATCCTTGATGATATAGCATTGTTTAAGGGGAAGTTCATTATCTTTCATATATACTAACTTCAGGGGAAGTTCATGCATATTTAGTTTTGTCATATCAACTAGGGGAAGATTGTTAGGAATTATACTTTGAGTTGATATTGACAAATATGAAAGATAAAGGACTTATGAAGACAAAGTGAAGAATGCAAAAGACAAGGGACTTGCTTTACAAAGAAGTTATTTCAATATAGTCCTTCATAGTATTTTGTAACCCTAGTTCTCTATTATATAAAGAGAATACAGGGAATAGGTTTATTCATTCATGAGCGTCACAATGTAAACCTAGAAAGGTGTGTGTGTGTAGAGACGTTTTATGGGAAAACGTCTAGGGTGATTAGTGTTCAGCCTCAACGATCTTAGATCGCTGTTAGAGTGTAACCGTGCTACACTTGATCACGTAGCATTGAGGCTTTGATGTATGTTAGATTAGAGATGATGACGAAGAAAAACCTTGTTAATAATATTGTTCTTATTCCGCTATGATTTATCTTATGAACATTATTATTCCTAGATTAGACTTAATTGTCTTGAGCCAAAACGGTCCTAGAAACTATCTTATTATTGACGCTATTAGTTTCTAACATCAAGTTCCATGATCCTACGGTCGGGAGTGCTAGAATTGTTCGAAGGCAAAGATATTGCCTTGACCATTTTGTTCAAATCACGGGGATCATTCTAACTTTCGTTGTCATAGAGAGCAAGATCTTCTATGAGTTCCCATGATTGTTCTGCACTTAGATCACGTAGCTTACCACCGGCCGATTGGTCAATGGCTCGCCTCGTGGAGATATCGATATGGTCATAAAAAATTTGGACTTGGAGCCAAAGATCTATGCCATGATAAGGGACTTTTTGGAGTAAGTCCTTGAAACGAGTCCATGCTTCATAAAGAGATTCATTTTGATGTTGTTGGAACATCAAGATGTCATTTCTAAGCTTAGTAGTTCTCCCCGGTGGGAAAAATTGAGCAAGGAAACGAGTGGTGAGATCATCCCATGTGGCGATGGATCCCGCGGATAAACGCTCAAGCCATTGACTAGCTTGATCCCGTAGAGAGAATTGGAATAGGCGTAATCGGGTTGTCTCTCTAGTTTCAACACCTAAGTCTACGGAATCTACAATTTTGAGGAAGTCCTTAAGATGTTGGTTTGGATCTTCGGAACGAAGTCCATGGAATGCACATCCGCTTTGCACCAACCGGATGGTGTCGGATCGCAAGGGGGTCACATTGGCTCCGGTGAGCTCAATGTTGTTTCGGTAGCCTTGGTGGCTAGGTCGGGAATACTCTCCTAAGGTTCGGGGCCTAAGGGGTTCTAATGGCGGGTTTTGTTGTGGTGGGATGACGGGTTCAAAGATGTTCCCGTTGTCCATGATGTCGGGTGGTGAAGAGTTACGAACAAAGACACAAAGAAACAAGATAGACTAAAGAAAACCTAAAAATAAAAATAAAATCTCACTAGAAAGGAATCTAGCAAGTAGACCTAATAAAAAGAAATTCTAACCTAGACAATAACTATTCCCCGGCAGCGGCGCCAAAAACTTGATACGTGGGAATCGCACCAGGCTTTACCTCTCAAGTGATCTTGAGAAGCTTACAACCCCCACCAGGCAGTGTACCTGATCGTTGTAGTATAGTATAGTGACAAGTACCGGGGGATTGATCGTTCAGCTAGGAATACTGTCGCTAGGATTAGAAAACCTAAATACTAGTTCTAAAGGTGAGGGATGATTATTTTTGTATTTTTATATTTTTTTAGAAAGCAAGTAAAAATTTCGGGTTTGAAGGATTTGGGCGGAATTAGTTGCTAGTCAACTAACTCAATACTAAAGATGCAATCAAAATAAAATACTAGAAATGAAAATAAACTAAATTATACTAAAGTTGTGAGCAATAAGTGGAGAAAATGTGTTTACTTAGATTTCACTACTCCCTAGACATCTTTTACACGTTAATTACTTGTTATAGTTGCATGGATGACGGATTGTATTCCTTAATATCATTCATGGGGTGGCGCACTTAACTCCCCAATTCTATGAGCTCTTATCTCCTCCTATGCCATGCCCAGCAGAACCATAGGGATTATAAACAGTGGCTCATGCATTAAATACAACCAATAAAGACCTAGTGCACATCGGTTCATGTTTCCTAAGACGTTCAAGCATGTTACCATTAGGAGATCTGCCAGTTTTCTTAAGCCTAACATCAAATTCATTCATCCAATACAATTATAAACAAGTAATCAACACATAATTAACATCTAGGTTTCATTAGATCCAAGCAAACACAAGATAGATCTAGCCTAGCATGATGGAATTAAGACAAGAACAAGATATAGACAACCAACACATAGACATATTGATTGAATTACAAGAATACTTATCTCAATTACACATGAAAGGTATCAAGGGCTTAGAACCCTTGAAAAACCTGTAAAATTCGCACCAAGTTCGTACTTAGGATTTTTCCAAAACTTCTCTCCCTTTAATGTGTGAAAATTAGAAAACTATATATAGGAAATAGGGTCTGACGGCGTCAAGACAAAACCTGTGACGCCGTCACCAAAACTCTTCTCGGACTGCCTTGATCTACTTTTGACACCGTCATATGTTGTGCATTTCCAGGCCGTCATGCATTTTACTCTTGGCGCCCTACTTCGTGACGCCATCAAATTTGTACTGGATCGTCATGGAAATTACTCGACGCCGTCAAGGATTCCTTCTTGACGCCGTCACCTACTGTTCCCAGCAAGGAAAATTAAGACTTTGTCGTTTTCTTCACTTTTATGCTCCAAAAACATCCGAATTGCTTCCTTTTCTAGATTTCACTCCCAAAGTACCTAAAATCACAAAAGGAACGATTTAGGGCAATATTTGATCAAATAAAGTCAATTCCGGGCTTAAATGACCCCCTAAAAGTGGTTCATTTTTCGCCTCATCAATAGTATATATAACAATATAGAAATGGAAAACATCTCTCACTACCTGTCATAGCAAAATAGATTACCATAGGCTTGGGAAAGGATCAAACCTCCACCACTTGGCGTAAGCACCTCGGATAAACTATCAAATATGTCTTTTAAAGGGTTATAACGTGTTAGGTGTAGGGATATGGAATATACGGTTTTGTTGGATAAAGGCAATCTTTACTTGTGACGAGTTAATCATCTTGCTTAATTACATGTATAATATGGCATTGCTAAGCTAAGACTAGACTCGACTTAAGCTAATGAATGAAAAATACCAAAAACATAAAATAAACATAGAATGAAACGGGATGGTAGTCCGTATGTTTTTTTTCTCTTTTTCTTTTTTTTCTATTTATTTATTTATTTATTTATTTTATTTTATTTTAAATAAGGGGAATGAACATTCCCCTTATCCAAAATAATACATCATAGGGAATGAACATTCCCCTTACACTTGAATTTTACATACTTTACAATAAACTAATCTAATGACTCGAATCAAGATAATCAAAACACTTGGAGTACTTTTAAGATTAACGCACATATGGAGGTAATAAATGATGTTCTTCCCCATTACTCCATAACACAAGTACTTTACCCATGAGTCCCAATCGTCCCAAAATAATATGTACAAGATATGACTCGACTTAGCAACCATGTAATCAATTAGATAATTAACTAAGGGTTTAAACAAATAACAATAATGCACTAAAAATGAGTGCATACACGGAAGGCTAAGGCGATTTAGGTGTACATTTGAGTTGGCTGTAACAAATTCTTCCTTTAAGTAAGATGCTTAAAGTTAGTAACGAAAAGACAGGCTCGGAGGGGTGTACTAGCGGTTTCGTGTACTAAAAATGAGCACAACGCTAAGGGTGTGGAAAAATTAATTGACTTTACTAGCCAAGTAATATGACTTAAATGGTCAAGTAATTATAATACGGGTTTAACACAAGGGTGATCTTAATGCCTCTTATCATGTAGTAAATCCTACTACACGAATGTAGTCTCACTAGCGGTCTTGGGATGCATCACTAACGCAAGTTCTAGAATCTAAATGCTACCGGTACACTGATAAGCACTAATAATGAATGCTTTTCCTATCAAATCTAAAGTCGAACCTCACATATTTGGGTGGAAAATTTTTCTGAATAGTACGGTTTTTTGCTAGTCATACAATCTCCTATCCATGAGATGCTTGCTGAGGCTAAAGTTTCACTCCTAAATGTTGTAAAAAAATTTAAATTTGGCGCTAAAATTACACTAGCAAGTATTTCTCATAGTTTTATTACACAACTACCATCAAACAAACAAACTCAAGTGCAAGTGTATCCTATAAGGTATCATCATTTACCCTCCCCTTACACTTAGGATGAACATTGTCCCTAATGTTCAATTAAAGAATGTAAAAGTGAAACAGGTAAAAGAATGAAATCAAATACTCCCCTGATACGTTCGGTGTGGATAGTGTGGTAACAAGGTTAGATCTTCCTCCAAGAAAATGAACAATCAAAGCTTCCCTTCCAGAAAAATAAATCATCTTCTTGTCATATATAACCTGTTAAACCTGAGAAAACAAACAAGGTAACCTCACGTAAAATCGGCGGTAATCTATATATACTAACAAATCCTAGAAAGCAAATTAAGATATAATGCTTGTGGAATGAATGTTTGCAGATTTCCTGGAGTTTATAAAACTAAAGAATTAACAAAAACTTTAAGACTCCGTTAGAAAAACAAAACTAGCAAAATTTCCAGAATTTTACACATGATGCCGTCAGGAATTAATTCCTGACGCCGTCAGAAGTGACCTGCAGAAATCTTTACGTTAAGTTTCCGGAAAATTTTTGGAAAAACTTATGTCCTACTTCCTGGAAAATCCTGCAAAAACATCATTAGTACTCGATACAAGCATTTGACTCTAACAAATACTAATACACATGTTCATTTAATATTGTGGAAAATCATGATCAATTTCGTTTCTTAAAAACATATTTGGGGTTTCCCCTTACACTTATCTTTTGCAAAATACCTTTGTATGAAGTTAAGACGAAGTTAAACAACAAAATAAAGCATTTTCACAATTTTATTTTGAAACATGATCTACCAACAATAAAAATAAAGCATGCATACGGAAGCAAATAACAATCAAAGAAATAAGAATCACACAAAACATGGGTTGCCTCCCAAGAAGCGCATTTCTTTATTTACGAGTCTTGTAGCTAGACTCAAGGTTATGGGCAATTACGTGACCTCATCGTTGGTCTCATTTTCTAGGTCATTTCCAATATTAGTTTTGTATTCCGGACCTAGTTGCAAGCATTCTTTGTAGAAACCAAGTATTCTATTCATAACATATTCTACTCCTCTACGTCTATCCTCATTTTTCCTATAGTAAACCGCTTGCTTGTGTTCCTTTTCTAGGTTTGATAGGAGGCGGTATTGTTCAATCTTATAGGGCATTTGGTAAGCAATCTCATCATTCTCTTCCTTGAATCTAACTATCCCTAGGGTCGGATCATAACTCATCTTAGAGGCCTCAACAAACGGTTTTCCGAACACTACTTGACTTAGGCAATCATCTATTACCGGACGAGTATCCTCCACTATCACAAAGTCGGTAACATAAGTGAAGTTTCCTACAAATACATGCAATCCTTTAACTCTTCCAACAAAATTACTTATCAAATTCTTGTTGGGCATCATCCTATAACCAAGTTGCTTCTTTATTACCCAATTATAATAGGTCCTAGTCATGATGTTTATAGGAGACCTAGGATTGATATAAGCTTTCCATATATGCATATGCCCAATGTTGCATGGTATGTTGATGTTAGAGAGGTCACCTACTTTAATAAGGGGTGAACCAAGGATATATGGTGTCTCGGGATCATCAAATAAATCCTTGTGATATTCCCGTTCTTCCTTGATGGGCAACTTATCAAAGTACTCTTCTAATTTTTCTACTTCCTCTAACTTTTCTCCCTTATTAACCTCAACTTCCTTAATTTCATCCCTAGTCTCGGTTTCTATTCCAACTTCATCCTTGTCACTTTCTTCTATATCCTTATCTTTTGGCTTAATAGTGACAACATTGACAAAGTGGACATGTTTGGATGACGAGAGGTCCTTAATTTGGATTCCACTATTGGCGTCCCTAGTGTCCTTTCTAGGTGTAGTTAGCGCTTGGTTGTTGAGGGCTTTCAATAAGTTGTCAATCTCATTGGTCATCTCCGTTTGTTGTTGATTGAATTCGGTTTCAAACTTAGATATGCGAGCTTTTTGAGATGCCATAAACTTGGACATCAACCCTTCAAGATTATTAGTACTACCATAGTTATTAGAAGGATTGTTGTTGAAAGTACGGTTGGAGGGTGGACCGTTTGGTTGGTAACGATTAGGCGGATTGGAAGACTTGTTTTGGCTTTGTTTCCAACTAAGGTTCGGGTGATTTTTCCAAGAAGGGTTGTAGGAATCACCGTAAGGGTTTGGCTCGGGTTTGAAAGTGTACCACTTATCTCCCGCTTCGTCGGTACGTGAGGATGCGTAGTCCGCAAAAGCTGTTCCGGGGAGTTCCACGCAATCATGAGTGTCATGGGGACCACTACATAATTCGCATGAAGAAGTGATTTTGTTCACTTGGCTTGAAGGCTTAGGAGCTTCATAAGATTTCATGAGAAACTTGACTTGGTCCTTAAGTTCCATGATCCTACGGTCGGGAGTGCTAGAATTGTTCGAAGGCAAAGATATTGCCTTGACCGTTTTGTTCAAATCACGGGGATCATTCCAACTTTCGTTGTCATAGAGAGCAAGATCTTCTATGAGCTCTCATGATTCTTCCGCACTTAGATCACGTAGCTTACCACCGGCCGATTGGTCAATGGTTCGCCTTGTGGAGAGATCGATATGGTCATAGAAGATTTGGACTTGGAGCTAAAGATCTATGCTATGATGAGGGACTTTTTGGAGTAAGTCCTTGAAACAAGTCCATGCTTCATATAGAGTTTCACCTAGACGTTGTTGGAACATCAAGATATCATTTCTAAGCTTGGTACTTCTCCCCGGTGGGAAAAATTGAGCAAGGAAACGAGTGGTGAGATCATCCCATGAGGTGATGGATCACGTGGGTAAACGTTCAAGCCATTGACTAGCTTGATCACGTAGAGAGAATTGGAATAGGTGTAATCGGGTCGACTCTCTAGTTGTAACATCAAGGTCTATAGAATATACGATTTTAAGGAAATCTTTGAGATGTTGATTAGGATCTTCGGAACGAAGTCCATGGAATGCACATCCGCTTTGCACCAACCGGATGGTGTCGGATCGCAAGGGGGACACATTGGCTCCTTGAGTGTGCTCAATAGTGTTTGATAGCCTTGGTGGCTAGGACGGGAATACTCTCCTAGGGTTCGGGGCCTAAGAGGTTGGTTTGCTAGTGGTGGGTTTTGTGGGTGGTTTTGTTGTGGTGGGTTGATGGGTTCAAAGATGTTACCACCTTCCATGATGTCGGATGGTAAAAGTTACGAACAAAGACATGAAGAAAAAAGATAGACTAAAGAAAACCTAAAAATAAAAATAAAATCTCACTAGAAAGGAATCTAGCAAGTAGACCTAATAAAAAGAAATCCTAACCTAGACAATAACTATTCCCCGGGCTGCGGCGCCAAAAACTTGATATGTGGGAATCGCACCAGGCTTTACCTCTCAAGGGATCTTGAGAAGCTTACAACCCCCACCAGGCAGTGTACCTGATCGTTGTAGTATATTATAGTGACAAGTACCGGGGGATTGATCGTTCAACTCAGGAATAGTGTCGCTAGGATTAGAAAGCCTAAAAACTAGGTCTAGAGGTGAATGATGATTCTTTTTGTATTTTTTTACATTTTACAAAAGCAAATAAAATCTCGGTTTTTGGAAGAGTGGGTGGAATTAGTTGCTAATCAACTAACCCAATAACTAAGATGCAATCAAAATAAAATAACAGAAATGAAAATGAAGCTAATTAAACTAGTGGTGTGAACAATAATAGGGAAAGTTGTGTTTACTTAGGTTTCATTACTCCCTAGATATCTTTTACAGGTTGATAGTTTGTTACAATTGCATGGATGACGGGTCGTATTCCTTAATACTAGTCGTAGGGCCATGTACAATATTCCATAACTCTATAGGATCCTACTTCACTCCAATGTCGAGCCGTTAGAAGCTCCTAACATGGGATCATTAGAATTCTCATACGCATTAAATACAACCAAAAATCATAGTACACCTCTGATCATGTTTCTTAAGACGTTCAAGCATGTCACCAATGGAAGTCTGCCAGTTTTCTTAAGCCTAACATCGAATACAATCATCCATAACAACTATAAACAAACAATCAACCCATAATTAACATCTAGGTTTCACTACATCTAAGCAAACACACAAGAGATCAAGCCAAGCATGTTAAATTCAAGACAAGTGTAAGATATATTCAAACAACACATAGACATATTGAATGAATTGAAAGAGTACTTATCTCAATTGAACATGAAAGGTTTCAAAAGGTAAAACCCTTGAAAAAGCTGTAATATTCGGACTAGGGTTTCTCTCCAAAGTTATACCCTAATTGTTCCTCTGCAATGAATTAAAATTGCAAAACTATATATAGATTTTACATGGTGACGGCGTCAAGAAGGAAATTATGATGCCGTCAACTCGCCCCCATAATGAAATCGGATTGCCTAGATCCACTTTTGACGCCGTCATGTGCACTTCTGCTGTGGGCCGTCACTCTTATTTGGACCATGACGGCCTATGGTGACGCCGTCATGTCCCTAGTGTAAAACTCTTCTGGATTGTCACGGACTTTATCCACTTCCACCTCTTGTATTACTCTTGACGCCGTCACTTGAGAACTCTTGACGCTGTCAGGTACTGTCCCAGCAAGGAAAATTAAGACTTTGCCGTTTTCTTCACTTTTTTGCTCCAAAAACGTACAAAATGTTTCCTTTTCTAGAATTTACTCCAAAAGTACCTAAAATGACAAAAGGAACGATTTAGGGCAATATTTGATCAAATAAATTTGAATCCGGGCTAAAATGACCCCCTAAAAACGGTTCATTTTTCGCCTCATCACTTACCATTCATTATCAAGGTCAAGGTGGATAGCCCAGCTCATAGTCACATAATTCGCTCAAGAGAGAGAGTACCACGAATTGGTACGGGGTGTACCGAAACGCGGTACACCAGCGTTCCATACGCTGTTGGTTCAGCGTACCAAAAAGCAATGGTTCAGCGATCCAAAAAGCAATGGTTCAGCGGTCCAAAAGCAATGGTTCAGCGTACCAAATCAGAGTTGACAACGAATTATCTATCTTGGTACAATAGAGCCGATAAACTTGTGTTTATTCACTCCAATATACGTGAGGAGGAATCGCTTAAATTGCAATAGAGCCGATAAACTTGTGTTTATTCACTCCAATATACGACTTCAATCCCGTTTATCCAATTCCTATAAATCAGGCCCCAACAAAAAATGAGACATTAATCCTGTAAGTGCGTATATAGAAGGTTCTAGTGCTCGTCTTGAAGAAATTGTTTGGGAAGACCTTGATGATGGAATCGTTCACAATGACAAAGGAAAAAGGAAACGAGTAGACTAGAAATGCTTTGGTTGTTTTGTTTTTCTATTGAATTTTATCATGTTATGTAGAGGTGGCAATTTTAGACCCATGGGTAAAAGTTGGGTCAACTTGGGTAAATATTTTTAATGGGATGGGTATAGTTGGGTATTGTTAAATAATTTAGATGGGTCAAGATGGGTTTGGTGATTTTAACTAATAAATATTGATGGGTCTAGTTGGGTAAAATAATAAAACAACATGGGTCTAAGTTGGGTATTTACTAAAATTCTAAAAAACACTCCTAGTTTTCCTATATTTTTTACGTTTTCGTCCCTTTTTTATGTTTTCATCAGTTTTTTACATTTTCGACCCTTTTTTACGTTTTCGTCAGTCTTTTTACGTTTTCGTCCGTTTTTTTTACGTTTTTATTCGTTTTTTACGTTTTCGTCAGTTTTTTTACGTTTTCGTCCGATTCTTTACGTTTTCGTCGGTTTTTTTTACGTTTTTTACGTTTTCGTAAGTTTTTTTACGTTTTCTTCAGTTTCATTAAGTTTTCGACCGGTTTTTTACGTTTTCGTCCGATTCTTTACGTTTTCGTCGATTTTTTTTACGTTTTCGACCAGTTTTTTACGTTTTCGTCAGTTTTTTTACGTTTTTGTCCGTTTTTTTACGTTTTCATTTGTTTTTTACGTTTTCGTCAATTTTTTACGTTTTTGTCCCTTTTTTTTACATTTGCATTCGTTTTTTACGTTATTGTCAGTTTTTTTACGTTTTCTTCAGTTTCATTAAGTTTTCGACCGGTTTTTTACGTTTTCGTCCGATTCTTTACGTTTTCGTCGATTTTTTTACGTTTTCGACATGTTTTTTACGTTTTCGTCAGTTTTTTTACGTTTTCATCTGTTTTTTTACGTTTTCATTTGTTTTTTACGTTTTCGACAGTTTTTTTTTACGTTTTCGTCAATTTCATTATGTTTTCGACCGGTTTTTTACGATTTCGTCCGATTCTTTACGTTTTCGTCGGTTTCTTTACGTTTTCGACCTGTTTTTTACGTTTTCGTTAGTTTTTTAACGTTTTCATTCGTTTCTTTTACGTTTTCATTCGTTTTTTACGTTTTCGTCAGTTTTTTGACATTTTCGTCAGTTTCATTATGTTTTCAACCGGTTTTTTACGTTTTCGTCCGATTCTTTACGTTTTCGTCGGTTTTTTTACGTTTTCGACCTGTTTTTTACGTTTTCGTCGGTTTTTTAACGTTTTCGACCTGTTTTTTACGTTTTCGTCGGTTTAATTTTTTCGGCAGTTTTCTTTTACATTTTTGATCTTTTTTTTAACATTTTAGTCCGATTTTTTACTTTTTCGTCAGTTTTTTTATGTTTTCGATTATCTTTTTATGTTTTTGTTATGTTTTTTACGTTTTGGTTAGGTTTTTTAACGTTTTCGTCTAATTTTTTTAACAGTTGAAAACGTAAAAAACGGATAAAAACGTAAAAAAATTGACGAAAACGTAAAAAATCGGTCTAAAACATAAAAAAACTGACGAAAACGTAAAGAAACTGACGAAAATGTTTTCGACTGTTTTTTACGTTTTCATATGATTTTTTTACGTTTCTGACTGTTTTTTATGTTATCGTCAGTTTTTTACGTTTTCGATCGTTTTTTTAATTTTTTCGTCAGTTTTCTTTTACATTTTCGATCGTTTTTTTTACATTTTCTTCCTTTTTTTTTAACATTTTAGTCCGATTTTTTACGTTTTCGTCAGTTTTTTTACGTTTTCGATTATCTTTTTACGTTTTTGTTATTTCATTTACGTTTTTTTTAGTTTTTTTAACGTTTTCGTCTAATTTTTTAAACAGTTGAAAACGTAAAAAACGGACGAAAACGTAAAAAAATTGACGAAAACGTAAAAAAAACCGACGAAAACATAAAAAAACTGACGAAAACGTAAAGAAACTGACGGAAACGTAAAAAAACGGTTAAAACGTAAAAAACGATCGAAAAATTAAAAAACCTGACGAAAACGTAAAAAATTTGACGAAAACGTAAAAAAATTGTCGAAAACATAAAAAAACTGACGAAAACATAAAGAAACTGACGAAAACGTAAAAAAATGGTTGAAAACGTAAAAAAACTGTCAAAAACGTAAAAAAATGGACGAAAACGTAAAAAAACTGACAAAAACGTGAAAAAACAGTTGAAAACGTAAAAAAAACAGATGAAAACGTAAAAAAATGGACGAAAACGTAAAGAAACAGGCAAAAACGTAAAAAATCGGACGAAAACGTAAAAAATCAGACGAAAACGTAAAGAAACTGACGAAAACGTAAAAAATCGGACGAAAACGCAAAAAACAGACGAAAACGTAAAGAAACTGCCAAAAACGTAAAAAATCGGACGAAAACGTAAAAAAATGGACGAAAACGTAAAGAAACAGACAAAAACGTAAAAAATCGGACGAAAACGTAAAAAATCAGACGAAAACGTAAAGAAACTGACGAAAATGTAAAAAATCGGACGAAAACGTAAAAAATCGGACGAAAACGTAAAGAAACTGACGAAAACGTAAAAAATCGGACGAAAACGTAAAAAAACTGACGAAAACGTTAAGAAACTGCCGAAAACGTAAAAAAAACGGTTGAAAACGTAAAAAAACTGACAAAAACGTAAAAAATATAGACGAAAATGTAAAGAAACTGACGAAAACGTAAACAAATGTTGAAAACGTAAAAAAACGGACGAAAACGTTAAAAAACAGTTGAAAACTTAAAAAATGGACGAAAACGTAAAAAAACAAACAAAAACGTAAAAAACGGACGAAAACAAAAAAAAAACTCAATAATTAATGATGAATAAAAGGATAAAGATAAAATACCCAAAAAAAGCCCGACCCGACCCGACCCAAGACTCGTTTGACCCAAACTCATCTAGACCCATCATTCTAAGTGACTCATCTATACCCATACTCATCTATACCCATACCCATCTAATACCCAAGACCCAACCCAACCCAACCCAACCATTTTGCCACCTCTAATGTTATGTTTAAGTTTATCTTTATGTTGTGATATTTATAAATTTTGTTAACTAATGTTTTTGTTACAAAGTACCAAATACATGGTACACCGTACCGATACGTACCCATGCGTATCGAAATGAGTATACCCCCCACGTACCGAATTCGTCATCAAGAGCGAATTGCGTACCAGAACCGCGTACGCGTACCGCGTTTTATGTGACTATGGTCCAGCTTGAATTACCTTACGTACTTCTGCTGAAGATGGTGATGGAGGCTCCACCTCTATACCTACTGTTGCAGCAGATATCTTTTCCTGAATCGTCAAAAACATATAAAACTTTAACGAGTTATTTTATATATCTTATAAGTTAAACACGTAAAAAAATTACAATGATGCCTAATCGGTTGAGTATTTCCCCCAGCTTCCATTCTAAAAAACAAACTGTTATAAGGAGATAAAACTAATCAGTTGTGCTATATATGAGTATATGAAGAATTTCTTGTCATAAAATATGCAGCTTAGATACCTTTTAATCGTTAAAATCTTATGTTTTTAAACTATTTTTGCAAGAGTGTAACAATCATCTATCAAACACACATAAAGTGGTGAACTAAAATATAATAAAGATGGCTATGGACTAAAATGCGCCGAGTAATGAACTAAAATGCGCTGAAAAGAAACAACCAAACATGCACATATGTTAAAGAATGTGTAGAGCTGAAAGAGGTGATAAAAACAAAATGATTATTTAGCAATTTGTGATGAGGGAAGCTAAAAGAAGGATGGTTTGTGATGGAGGCTGTACACTTGTACACTCAACAGAGTAGCATAGCACCAGGTGCAATTTAGCAAAGCTTTTTTAGTTGATGAAGAGTGATGTTATTTGTCTTATTCTTTTTCTTACTAATCTTTTTTCTTTTATATAATAAAGAAACTTCGCAAAATTGAAAAAAGAATGTAGAAACTTGCAATTACAAGTATAATATTCTACTTATTTGGCAAAATCAAGCATTCTTATTTACTAACAAATGTCAAAACTGAAACTCAATTTGATGAAACTCTTTAACTTTTGTCTACTTTATAAATTATGCTAAAAACATATGTCTCAATTTAATAAAACTAGAACGGTACTCGTGCAATGCGGCGGCGGGTACTGTGTGATTATATTTTGCGTTATTTGGTTACACGTTTAGTTGTCTTCATGCTTTATAAGTAGAGATATTCGAGATTGTTAAGCCAAATAATTTTAGTTTAAACAACCAACCGCTTCCTAACAAACTTCCTAACCAACCAACTTGCTTCCTAACAAATTAATTTTGAAATCTTTCAATAATAAGCAAAGAAAAAAAATTAAAAAAAAAATAATAAAAAAAAATAAAAAAATCTGAATTTTAAGTTTTTTTAATTATAGAATATTTTCAAATGCATTATAATGTAGTTAGATTAAAAGCTTAAAAAATAAAGAGTAATCTATAAAATTTTAGTTGTTAAACTTTATATAAAGAGGGAGAGATTATTTACACACCAAAAGTTTTTAATATATCAATAGACAAATTTCGGTAACTTATTTTTATGTTAAGAGAAAATGAGAGATTAATTAATATTTAGAATAAATTTTCAATTTCACGAACCGATAATTGTTAGAAAAAACTTATACCGTAACTACAAGCACTTAATTATCATTATATATATGGGCACTTTAATATAATTTCAACAAACTTTTTTCCCCTTTTTTTTAGTATTGAAATTCACATGACATATCACATGTGAGTTAACACTAATATCGAAGTTCGAACACCAGACATATGTACTAAAGTTGACGTAAGTATTTGTCTATAAGTCAAGACTTTTACTTTTATTGTAATGAAAAACACACATTCATGGCTTTTCATCCATATTATCTGTGAGAACCATCTTATCTGCGAAAACTGAGAGAACCACAAAAAACACATGCATGCCTTCAATAATTGTATTTTCGCACACATGTAAAAACAAAATACATGTTTAAAATAATAATAATAATAATAATAATAATAATAATAATAATAATAATAATAATAATAATAATAATAAACATAGTTGTTCTAAAGAAATTGAAAATACAAAATTTTTCTTTCAAGGTGTGCATGTATGTTCTTATAAGGCGTGCAATGACAATATTGCGGCCGTGTGTAAGGTTTTTGTGAAAAAAGAGGATGAGTTTATGATAATATTGAATAACATTAGTGGATACTTACGATTATTGATGATTTGCGTGTATTTTTATTTTATTTTAAAAGGCGTGCATCTATGTTTTTGGTGGTTCTCTCAGTTATCGCAGATATGATAATTCTCGCAAGAAAGTCTCCCTATATATATATTTGGCTAACTAAAGTTACATTACAAGAAATGAAAGTAGCAAAAAAAGGAAATTATTGGGGTTCCACATACAAAACACAATAGTTTGAAATGTTTTTGCACTTCATGACCTAAATTTGGATGCAGCTCGTATCACACCCGGCACCCATGTTCATGTTTGTATATGGTTAGAAGTTAACAACTCATTATCACTGATTCATTTTAACCAACAATATTTCCAACAAAATACCTACAGTAAAATTTTGTCGTTCATTCCAAGGTTTTCTTTAACGTAAAAAGGAGATAAACTTTTCAATTTTATTGAAAATCCACGATGATCAAAAGATGTAAGCACTGTGGGAATCAAAATGACAATACCCTACCGTTCTGTGGAACACCTACACCCTGGCTAGGAGACCAGAAGCACGTCAGAAACAGACCAGGTGCACCACGCTGAATAACACATTGTATGATAAAAAAAATTCAAAGAAATATACGAGAACAATATAATAGTAGGATTTTACCAATAACATGCTGATAAGGGAAGGACAGATAGAAGTTATGAAGTTGGTGATTGGGTTTATTTGAAATTGCAGCCCCATGGGCAAGTGACAATGAGAAAAGGCAAGTACAATAAGCTATCCCCAAGATACCATGGTCCATTTCTAGTGCAAAAGAGAATTGGACAAGTAGCCTATCAACTTCAGCTACCACACGCTGCTCAAATTCACAACGTGTTTCATGTGTCTCAGTTGGAAAAGTGCAGCGGAATAGTCAATCAACCAGGTGAATTGCCAGCTTGTGATACATAAGGTGTGATGTTAGTTGAGCATGTGGCAGTCTTGGAAAGAAGGTTGGCTAAAAAGGGTAATGCGCTGCTTTTGTTTTTGTGTTAATTCAATGGGAAAAAGGTACAAAGGAGGATTCAACATGGGAGCCTATTGAGGACAAGATTGTTTTAAGGGGAAAGGAATGTTATGTGTATAAACAAGTATAGTTGTTAGGCTCGTAAGGTGCACGTGAACGGCTTATAGCTGGGCACGTGAGGTGCACGTGACAATTTCCAACACTCATTCTTGTTTAACCAACTTTCCCACCAAAGTTTCCATTTAAATAGTTTGTTATCTTTTCACTTCATTTCCAGTTATGATCATTATAATTTCTTTCTATTGTAAACTCATTTCCTATCAACAACAAACTATAAACTTTGGTGATCTTTTGAGTCCATCAATCTATTTCTCGTTCTTGATTGGTCTAATCATTAGAATCCTTAACGGATCATTGTTGATCTTTATTGGTGTGCATCATAAGGTTTCAAGATGAAGAACTGATGCTTGTCAATGCCGACGGATAGCAAATACGTACGATGTATTATTTGTTTTAAAGCGTGTTTTACTCCCATGCCTCCTTGGAGTGCTTAATTAAGTTAATTAGTTAGCTTAGCTTCACTACCTCTTGCGTCACCCTCCGATGACAAACTGCCAAGTGTGCTGAACAAGAACGTACCATTGTCCCAATAACCCCTCCACCATTTCCATCTTACTTTGTTTAAACATAAACATACATTTCATTTTAACATAAACAAATTAATGGGTCAATGGACTATTATATACTTTAATTACAATTATTGATGCTTTTCATATTCTAATCGATCTCCCATGCTAAAAAAAATTAAAAAAAAAATGTAGGGCAGTAAAGACATCCATTATATTCCACCAAAAGTAGGATCACTCACAATCCTAACTACATATAGGCTCGCATAGATGAATTAACTCACATAAAACACACACAAATAAAAATATTAAGAAAATAACACAAACGTGAGCTAAAAAGCAGAAGCACAGACAATATACAATATCAACTGTGTGCGTAACTAAAAAAACAGCAAAACCAGAAGTAGTTCCAGACCGCACCCCAGAAAAACCAAGCATTGGAACCAAGAATAATACGTAACATAGAACCAAGAAGATACATCAAGATCTGTGACCGAACTTAACAAAACCCCACTGCATCTCCGTCATTTGAGGGAAACTGCTCACCATTCCAGCTATTGCCGCGAAACTTGCCAAAAGTATTATCATCACAAGAACAATCATCTGCCAACCAAACACATAAACATATTATGTTAAGAGAAACTACGACTTCTATTTGCAGATAATCAGTCAGGTGTGATGATTAATACAGACAAGTACTTTAAACCACAATGAAGTGGAGGCATGTAAGACAAAAGTAACAATGGATTGTTTGAAAAACAAATGTGTAATACACGCAATGAATCTATCCAAATCTATTATCTGTAATCTGGTTTTCGAAACATTAACTAATACATGATACCATGGGTCTTCTTGTGTAATTTGTTATCTTTCTCATAACAGAAACTCGAATGCAAAACCCTTCAAAAAGCTTTTTATTTTTGCCACATCACCATTTTACTAAACTTTAATCATCGAAAATTTATTGTCAAAAGCCATTCCAGTGCAAAAACATTTTCAAAATGGAAATTGACATTAAAAGACAGAGTCAACCTCAAAATTTTATTAATATATATTCCAGTTGAGGGGCTTCAACAAGCTGGAGTTTTAGAAACCTGTTTTTCCAAAGTCTTATAACAAGTCATCCCCCTCAATGGTAAAAAGTTTTTCAGATAGTAAAAAGTCCTTGGGAAACCTTCCATTGAAAGCACACTAAGTAATTAGTACATCCTTGCATAATATAGGTACTAAGAGTTCGTTGTATTACCTCTGCTCCCCACATCTTTTCCCTTCTTATTTTAATAGCGCATACGCAGGGGATTAGTAACGACTGAAACAAAAACAAAACAGAAAAACATTAGCTTCTAAATAATGCTTCATATCTGTATGGCAATCAAAGTGGGAGCTGAAATCCAACCACGACTATCCCAAGAAGAGATCCCAAAAATGCCATCAGTGGACCTGCGCGCAAAACGTGAAAAATTATTACCAATATGTTTCGAATTATCACAGATAATGAATTAAACTATAAACACACTTTGAATATAAGAGATGTACATTGATATCTACATGAACTCCAAACTAACACCAATTCTTAGTTAATCAAACAAATAAATTGTACACAGTTTTCAATTCATTAATTTTAGAAAGCCTTAATTATTCGATAATTACGACTACTTTATTGCCTCCATTTTGGACTCAAATTTTATCAAAATGTTATAGCAGGTTCAAATTACACTTCTATGCAATGTGACACGTTTATTAAAACCACAACAAATTGCATACCATTTTACAATTTTTTTCAATGGCAATCTATTACACACATATACCACATATCTCACATAATATCTAACAAATTTCTCCAATGAGTCTTGAACCCACAACCTCTTGGTTGATGAGCCACTCAAATACCACAAGACCAAATACACTGGGTAACTTTTCTCACACAAACGTACATAATATTAAACTCCAAAATAGGGTAAAACAATCATTTGAGTAGTAAGTATAAAAATTATAATTTCAAATGGGAAATGAAAATTTTATGCTAGTTACTTAGCGAGAACTTACCATATGCGGGAATCAAGATGCTGAGAGGGACAATTATTGTCACTATGACACCTTTTAAGATGATTCTACTGTAATTTTGCTCGCTACTTCTGTTTTGTGTCAACCCGCTATACAAACTCTCTTCTAGCGCGTGAATTCCCAATACAAACCTAATAAATTGATGTGTGACCTACAAAATAATATGTACTGTTTTATTTAAGCTCTAGCATAATATAAATTTCTCATACCAAAATTAGAAGAATATATGTTTAAGGTTACAAGGTTTATATTGTTTGTACTTTATGCCGATGACACTCATATTTGGGTCAACAGTAATTTATTTAATTTGTGTTTATCAAGAAAAATCAGCGAGTCTCTTTCTAGTTCTACTCATTTTTGCGTAGAAGAACACAATTAAAGTTAAGGAGATAGTATCTTTTAAATCCAACAAAAAATATTGTGCATACCATAACACCAATAGCAACTTGGGATGCACGATACTCTAGGGGCATATTTAGAATATACACCGACTTGACATTTTCTCCAAACATCGAGTATCCCAAACCGGCAGCAAAAAGATATGTCGCTAAGGTCGGGATGAAGCTGCATAATGGACAAACATAAAGCTAATTATGCATAAAAACATTTAAGACATAAAGTAACTATTGAATAAGAAAAAAAAATCTCATTGAATTTACAAAAAGTTTGCAGCTTTTTACTTACATGCACACTAAAATTGTGCGGTATGTTACATCCCTTTCCCTTGTCATAATCGATCTATATAGGACCGGTAGATAGGGATGACCAGCAAAACAATATCCGAAAAGGCCACTTGCTGTTGGCAAACTTGATAGTTTCACATATTTCGTTGTTGAAAGGTGTTCAGTAACGCCATTAACATAGCGAAGCCAAACCAAACACAAAACAACAAAAATGTTTAAGATAGTCCCCAATCCTGATTAAAAAAAATGACCAAGTTAAATATTTAAAGGGTTTACAAATCAATAAATTAGTCGTTATGAACTTTACCGGTCAGCCATGGATCAGACTTCCCAACATTCACTTTCTCACAAATCAAAGTTACTGGGATTATCATTACGATCACACCTATTGTTATTATCCATTTTGAGTGATTGTCTAAAAGTGTAATGAAATCCGGAAAAGCATACACCACAGCTTGACAAATTAGTGTCACTGACTCGACACATCCCGCCTACATGAAAGAGATATAATAAGATAACTTTTTCAAATGTATACATAACTAAAATTCATAATTAGTTGCACTGCCAATCTATCCGTTAAAAAGACTAGAATAACTTGATTTAGTCTGTTGATCGGATTTTATGTATAGTAGACTTTTGGTCTTCAAAATACTATTATGAGCTCATTATAACAATACATGAAAAGTATCTGATTTCAGACCCATTGCTTGTTGCAATGTATTGTACAAGTGTATTAGCAAAATCATAACCGAAAGAATGAAGAGTGGGCTTGGTAAAATGGTAAGTATGAATCAGAGTGCTTTTATTCCTTAAAGACAGATTCAGGACAATATTTTGATCTCCCAAGAATTGCTTAAAGGTTATGACAGGAAAGAGGGTCCTAAAAGAGTTACTTAAAGATTGATATCGAAAAAGCTTATGATACAGTCAATTGGCAGTTCCTTCAAGACATTCTGACAGGCTTTGGTTTTCATGACATTATGGTAAATTGGATTATGAAATGTGTTTCAACCACCTCATTTTCTGTTTGTGTTAATGGAGAGAGTCATGGATTTTTTAAGGGTGGAAGAGGGTTAAGTCAAGGTGATCCAATGTCTCCTTACTTATTTACTTTAGTAATGGAGATATTAACATTGATTATGAAGAGGAAAGTGGAGAATGATGACAGATTTAGTTACCATTTTGGCTGTAAAAGAATGAGAATCACACATGTCTGTTTTGCTATGATTTACTTATGTTCTGCTATGGTAACAAAGGGTCAGTGGAGGTTATTAGAGAATCTATTGAGGAGTTTGGGACTTACTCTAGTTTACTTCTTAATTTCAATAAAAGCACTATCATCTTTGGAAGTTTTACTGAAATGGAAAAGGCTGAGATTCTTGATATTGTTCCTTTTAAAGTTGAAAAGTTGTCTGTGAGATATCTAGGTGTCCCATTGATCACTAAGAGACTGGGTGTGAAAGACTCCAACTGCTTAATTGATAAAGTTAAAGGAAGAATTTTTCACTGGAAGAACAAATGTCAATCTTATGCGATTGATAAAGTTAAAGGAAGAATTTTTCACTGGAAGAACAAATGTCAATCTTATGCAGGAAGATTACAATTGGTGGCTTCAGTGTTGGAATCTTTACATGTATACTGGGCTTCAGTGTTTCTCCTTCCTACAACTGTGATTAAAGACGTTGATAAACTTAAAGGAAGAAGCCACGTTGATAAACTTAAAGGAAGAAGCATATGGGCTGGTAATTAGGAATTGAATGACAGTTGGGGTTGGAAAATTTTGTTGAGATCAAGAACTGAGGTGAATAGTTTTATTATGAAAGTAGGTAATGGCTTAAAGGCATCTATGTGGTTTGATAACTGGAGTAATATTGGTGCTTTGCATAACCTAATTTCTTATAGAGATTTGTATAATGCTAGATTCAGTGTTGATATGAAGATTGAAGAGTTTGTGGAGAATGGAGGTATGGCCTCAAGAGTGGAGTGTCAAATTGTACAACCTATTGATTTGGATCCTCTTATCTGATGTGTAGATGTAAGGATGGTCAGTTGAAAATTTTCTCTGTGAGACAAGCATATAGTGATATTTCTAATGTGGATAATAAGGTACCTTGGTTGAAATTGAAATGGTTTACTCAAAACATCCCCAAACATGCTTTTGTGTTGTGGTTGGCTGTACAAATAAACTGACAACACAGGACAAAATAAGAAGTTGGGGCTCTTATGACTTGATGGTATGTCCTTTATGTCATCAGGATATGGATTCACATCCTCATTTGTTCTTTATATGTGATTATGCAAAGCAGATTTGGGGTAATGTGTTAAAGAAGGTTGGAACGGTGTGTGACATATTGAACTGGGACGAGATAGTAAATGAGTTTGCTAGATGTTTTAATGGGAACTCAATTGGAAGTATTACTAGAAGGCTTGCCCTTGCTGCAAGTGTTTATCTCATTTGGCAAGAAAGAAACAACAAAATTTTTAGAGATGAATAGAGAAGTTGTGATGATCTCTTTAAAATTCTGCAAGACATCATTAGAATGAGGATGATGAGTTTGAAAGTAAAATCTACTAAAGCAGTTTTGAAAGCACAAATGGAATGGGATGTCAAAATGAATGTGGCAGACAATGAAACAGTAGCTACTAAATAATTCTTACTAGATGGATGGTTGGTATATGGTGAGGTGTGTATATGGGAGGTGGTCCATTTATCTCTGATGTTTAAAGAGGTGTTTGGGAATGCAGTTAACTTCAGATTTTAAGAAAGCTCTGCATAATACTACTCAGGTGTAACTTGGTTCTCTTGCAACTTATTCTTTGGGTTGCTGAGATTGTTAATTCATTTCTATGGAAGGCCTTGTATCCTGATTATCTGACTAATGGCATTGGAGGTTCATAATCTTAATGAGTAGCAGACCTTTGTTAGGTAGTTATTCAGGTAGATTGTGTCCTCTGATGAACTTAGTTCAGAAAATCATAAAGTAGGTTATCTATAGTTATGGAAAAATGAAATGGTGGGTGGTACATGGGATGATTGGAATAGTGAGGGATGCAAGATGACCCTACTTGGTCCTTTCAGTGTGCCACCAATTAGGGGGCATGTAGATTCTCCCTCATGGTTAGTGCTTCTAGAATCCTGAAGCCCTATGTAAAGAGGGAAATGTAGGGGTTCTTGAAGAGCCCTTGACTGGAATGGATGGGTTCCTAATAAAGCCATACTTCTTCCTACTTAGGCTGTTGTGGGTGCTGGTTGAATGGTTTAGGTGGGAAGTTGATATGGAAATGTAGTCCAATGGTATGGTGCATTAAGGTGAATTCAGTTGTCTGGTTGGAATGTGTAGCAGTGAAGACAGTTACATTCATATGTTGGTTAGGTGTTGCTGTATAGCAGATATGTTGTATTTCTGAGATTGATGTATATTGTTCTTGTATCTGATTTGGTCTCTCAAATCAGTTATGCTTATATTGTACATGTTGAAAGTTATATAAAATTTCAATGGTGGGTCTAATACTCTTTCAAATTAAGGATTTCCTTATAGAGTTGGTTAAGAACGAAGCATCACATGTATGTGTTTGTGAAAGAATGCAACAACAACAACAAACTCAATCCCGCCGAGGCAGGGTATAGGGGAGGTATAATGTAGACAGATCCTACCCTACCCCATGTTAAACCTGGGAGTAGAGAGACTGCTTCCAACGAGACCTCCGACAAGTGCAGGTGTGCTGGTGAGAGAAAAGGAAGAGAGAGCAAAGAGAGCAAAAGGCAATAAACAACAAGCGGAAGAAAGAAAGCAGGCAAAACTAGCAAACAAACCGGGTAAACAAACAAGGAAACCGCAGACAGGCACATGCAAGGGGGCACAGGCAAAAACACTAGCAAAGGAGCACAAAACAAAGCCCAAACGAAAACAAAAAGCCAAAGCACCCAGAGAAGAAAACAAACCTAAGGGAGCAAAAACAGAGCCTAGAAAAGCAACGCACGGGGCCTAAAGCTAAAGCAGCAAAAAAAAAAAAAAAAAAAAAAAAAAAAAAAAAAAAAAAAAACCCTAAAGTGCAGAGGGCAAGAAAAGCAGGCAACCTAAGGGAGCAACACAAGGCAAAGCAAAGCAACGCACGAGCAAAACAACAAAGCAAAAACAAGGCACCAAAAACCAAAGCACAAGGAGCAAGGCAACAAAGGGACACCTAAAAGTCGAAACCTACAACTACCTAAACCCACTAAGCACCTAGCCAGAACTACCCGGAGATCCTAATTCTATCTCTCCATGCCTTCCTATCTGAGACCATGTCCTCGGTCAAGAGAAGCTCTTTCATGTTTGTGAAAGTGCATTGCCAAAAAATACATTAAGAAAAAAATAACAGCCCGTAATGTTGTTTAGAAAATCAAATGATGGCACCTAAGTTGGGGTCATGGACACAAAAGGAAGGGCGGTTTTGTTAAACACAACTACATGCTAGAGATGATGATCTTGTTGGTGGAAACATCATGATTGGTGATCGGAAAAATGTGTGGGCTTGTGTAAAATTTTCACCCAATAGAGTAAAATCCAAAGGATATGTTTTCACTATGTAAAAGATCAGGAATTATACATTTCGTAAATTACAAGGATACACCTTTTTATATCTATTGTAATTAGGAAATATTACACTAAGTGTCTAATTAACTCTCAAGTATACTAGGAGAATTTGTTATTTTTGTGGAATGATTAGTATCAATGTTGAAGCCAACGGGTAATTAATGAAATACAACTTGTCCAACGTATCAAGTATTACAGGAGCTAAAGATGAGAATGTGACTATACTTACCAAAGCCAGTAGATGCTCATTTACCTGCAACACAAAATTGAACATAATTAGTAAATAAGCAAATTATTCTGTAAGTTAGCCCATGAGGTGATCAATAACACTTACAGATTCAATAACCCTCCCTGTCCTTCCAAATGCAAGTGCTCCAACCTCTTGATAGCTCGAAAGACGGTTAGGAAACTCAGCCATCAACATCCCCAGCTCAGCGCTACTCACAAATGCACAATAAAAATAGACCACCAGCACGACTATCCCGAACCAGCCACCCTCCACAAGTGCGTACGGAGTCGAGTAGAGAGGAGCCGTACAGAATACATGATATCCTACAACAAGGTATCTTAATTTATACCACACATAAAAATAACAAAAAACAACTTCTATTTTCTATCTTTAGAAGCAGATTTTACCAAACTTTTTTTAAAGTTAATTGGGTACGACTAGTCGATAAAAACATCAGCTATTTATAGCTGAAATGAATATGCTGAAGCAACAAACGCTAACTCTCAACATAACCGAATTGTTTAGGGATAATCATTTTCCACATTACTAAAACTTTCCAAAATAAGCATCAGAACTATGAGCCACTTAGTTAAAATACTAAAAATCTTCCAAAATAAGAAATAAAAAAAAAAAAAAAAAAAAAAAAAAAAATTGATAGGCTGAAGCAACAAAGGCTAACTCTCAACATAACGAATTGCTTAGGTATAATCATTTTCCAAAATATGTTACACTTACCATTCATTATCAAGGTCAAGGTGTTTAGTCCAGCTTGAATACCCCTATGTGCTGCTGCTGCTGCTGCTGCTGATGGAGGCGTCACCTGTATAGCTACTGCTGCTCCGGATGGAGGCGATCGTCTCCTGAATCGTCAAAAATATATAAAACTTTAATGAGTTATTTTATGTATCTTTTAAGTTAATCGCGTAAAAAATTACAACGATACCTAATCGGTATGGCATTTCCTTCGGCTTCCATTCTAAACGTACAACAAACTGCTATAACGAGATAAAACTAATCAGAAGTGATATATATGAGTATATGAAAGAGTTTCTTGTCATAAAATATTCAGCTTAAATACCTTTTAATCGTTAAAATCTTGTGTTTTTAAACTATTTTTGTAAGAGTGTAACAATCATCTATCAAACACACACATAAAGTGGTGAACTAAAATATAATAAAGATGGCTAAGGACTAAAATGCGCCGAGTAATGAATTAAAATGCGCCGAAAAGAAACAGCTAAACACGCAGAGATGTTAAAGAATGTGTAAAGCTGAAAGAGGTGATAAAAACAAAATGATTATTTAACTATTTGTCATGAGGAAGCTAAAAGAAGGATGGTTTGTGATGGAGTCCGTACACTCAATAGAGTAGCATAGCACAGGTGCAATTTTGCAAAGCTGTTTTAGTTGATGAAGAGTGATGTTATTTGTCTTATTCTTTTTCTTACTAATCTTTTTTAATCTTTTTTTCTTTTATATAATAAAGAAACTTAGCAAAATCGAAAAAAGAATGTAAAACTTGCAATTACAAGTATAATATTGTAAGCATTCTTATTTACTAACAAATGTCAAAACTGAAACTCAATTTGATGAAACTCTTTAACTTTTGTCTAATTTATAAATTGTGCTAAAAACATATGTTTCAATTTAATAAAACTAGAACTGTAATTGTGCAATGCGGCGGCGGGTACCGTGTGATTATATTTTGCGTTATTCAGTTACACGTTTAATTGTCTTCATGCTTTATAAGTAGAGATATTGTAGATGGTTAAACCAAATAATTTAGTTGAAACAAACAATCGCTTCCTAACAAACTTTCAAACCAACCAACTTGCTTTGTAACAAATTAATTTTGAAATATTTCTACAATAAGCAAGAAAAAATTCTGAATTTTAAGTTTTTCTAATTATAAAATAGTCTCAAATGTATTATAATGTAGTTAGATATAAAGCTTAAAAAATAAAGAGTAATCTATAAAAATTTAGTTGTTAAACTTTATATAAAGAGGGAGAGATTATTTACATGCCAAAAGTTTTTAACATATCAATAAACAAATTTCGGTCACTTATTTTTCTGTTAAGAGAAAAGGGAGAGACTAATTAATATAGAGAATAAATTTTCAATTTCACGCGATAATCATTAGAAAAAACTTATACGGTAACTACAAGCACTTAGTTATCATTATATATATGGGCACAATTTAAAAACTTATACTATGTAGGATAGATTCCATCAGTAAGATAATAACCACGTTTGTAAAACCGTCCATTTACATTAAATGAACTGTTTGCCGCCGTTCCGTTTCGCTCCGTAAGATACAATGGTGACTGATTCAAAACATTGATATCGTTGTTTGCACCTGGAGGACCAAAAAACGAATGCCAAATCCACAAATCGTAAGAAGCGACGGCTTCAAGCATAATAGTTGGGTATTGATGATCACTTCGCTTATATTGACCTTTCAAATGTCTAGGACAATTACGCCATGGGAAATGTGTACAATCAATGCTACCAAGCATTCCAGGAATGTGATGTTTATCTTCATGAAACTCGTATAAGCGTGCAATGTCATGGGATGTCGGCCTACGTAAGAACTCTCGACCATATAATTGAATAATCGCTTGGCAAAAATGATCAAGGCATTCTCCTATAAAAAAATTAATAATAATAACTTTAAAAAATACATATAACGATAACTTTATAAAAAATTAATAACGAAAACTTTAAAAAATATATATAACCTGACGTTCGGCGCACCATATTTAAATAGTCATCAAATCTATCTGGAGGTTCACCCGTTACGAGTTGCCTAATGGCCGATGTGCATTTTTGTAATGCCGTGAAACTTTTTTTCCCCTCGCATCTAAGCCCTCTTGAAACTATTCGAAATTCGCTTCAACATCAGCAACAACTCTTAAAAACAAGCTTTTATTCATACGAAACCGTTCACGAAAACGTTCGTCGTTAAACTTTGGACGTTCAACAAAATAATCATTCATAAGGGTTCGTAAAGCTTCTTCACGAAAACGGGTTACATACTCCCGACTTTCGGTAGAGCTTGCTGTGTCGTCAATTGCATCGTACGCGGCTAATAAGGTTTCTAGGGTGCTACCGGATGACACTAGTTCGGAAAATTCACCGGGGGGACTCACTAACGATTCGGACGAAGAAGAAGATAAAACCATTGTAAAAATATGTGAATTGGTTATATATGTGAATTGTATTGTTTGTGTTAAAAATGTATGTATTTTAGTTTAATATATATAGGGGATTTTTTTTTTTTTTTTGGTTTGCACCGCTCCTCCATGCCTCCAACGTTCCAAATATTTATTCCCAACGGTCATAATTTTGCTTTGAAATTCCCATACCTCCAAGGCAATATATGCCGTTCTCACCTTGCTGTTGGGCTTGCCGGCTAGGTGGCGACGGTGTTCACCGCCGGCATGCCCTTGCCGATGGTGATACCGCTTGCCACTGCCACCCTTCTAAGTCAGGGCTTTTACTTTTTATTGTAATGAAAAACACACATTTATGGCTTTTCATCCATATATTATGCACTCCATTGGAATTATAAATTATGGCATTTAATTTATAATAGTTCAATAATCACATGTGATTGAGATCACGTGTTGTAAAATCACATTTGATTTTATGAGTTTTATCAAACTTTGACAAATTAACTCCATTAATTTATAATTCAATATTTAATGTGTTATATACGGTTTGAAAGCCATGAACGTCTAGTTGATAGGAAAAAAAGATGATGAAACTTTAAAATATTGTATAAAAAGTTATGCATTTTATTATATGTTTAGATATACGAATATTCACGTTTAGTGTTTAATCACATGTGATTTTTCATGAAAATTTTAACAGTAAAAATAAAAGATGAAAACAACGTGAAAGAAATGACAAAAAAGATTATCGAAAGTACATATCAAAGTGCCCGTCTATAGAAATGTACGGAGTAATTGAATGCTCATCACGATAGTCTAGTTTTTTTCGTTTAACGATTAATGGTTTAGGAGATATTAAATTATGAAATAAAAGTGGAGTGAAAGTGAGTTTGTTATCTATATACTATACTTAAAGATTCAGTACCTTAATTTATTGTGGAATTGTTATTGTGCTAAAATGTGAAAGTATTAAAGTACATAACCCTCTATGAACCGGATGAAGAAGATCAACTGTCCTGCGGTTATTGTGGAGTCTTAAAGAGATGGCTTTAAATCTTTCGAAGTCTTAAAGATTAGTGGTTTTTTAGAAAACTTAAGATGGCTATCAATCTTCCAAATTGATTTATATGGAAGCTCAAGAGCTCATAATAATTACTGATCATTTTTTAGGAATAGCAAAACTTTGTGTATAAATCTATACAAGTGTTAGAAGTGGTGGTGGAGGTGGAAGCAACCGATGCCTTGCTTAAGTTCACAAAATCAAATGAAGTTCAGGTGAGAGGCAACAAGGTATTATAGGATGTCCCTCGGGTTGAGAATTTCGACCTGAATTCCGGAACCGAACCGGAACCGTACCAAAACGATACTGATCCCAATATACGATACGGTACCGGGACTACGAAATAAGGTGAAAAAAAATTGGAACCACTAATTCGGTACGAGATTGGTATCTCGGGAAATTCCAGAAAAAAACGGGGAAAACCCGATTTTCCGGAACCAATATCGGTACCGGTATCCGAATCCCGTTCGGTACGGTACCGGTACCACTAATTATGCTCTGGAAAAAATCGGTACCACTAATTCGGTACGGGATCGGTACGGGACCGGTCACGCGCAATTTCTTTTCCGTCGATACATCCTCCAATTTGCACTTGAATCCCTTTTGTATTTGCTTGTTCAGTTAATTCTATAGCCTTTTTCATTAATGCTTTGCGAAAAGAAACTTTATTTTTTAATTGGCCGGCTTTAAATTCTGCAAGAATATTAGGGTTTCGTAAGGCTTTTCAATTCGTGCTCATCCCTAGATGACCCCAAGTATCAACCGAGTTGGGTTCCTAATCTTGAAACACAACAACTATCAAATGCAACCAAAAAGAGAATAAACGTAGTGATGGGCCGATACTCGGGCCAACTTATTGCGTAGGACGTTGTTAATGAGAATTTACATTTTCATTTCTTCGAAAGCAAACTCGGTGACACGGCTTCATCAAGTTTCTATGCAATTGAGCCTTATTCAACGGTTTACCACTCAATTCATTTGATGTTAACTTGGTGACACGGCTTCTTCAATTCATTTGATGTTAACTTTTGTCATTAGTGCATCTTTACACATAAAAAAATCAATTATGATACAACTAGGAATGATGCTTCATTTGTAATTGTATTTGTAACAATGTATGTTAATGTCATTTAGCTTTTCTTTAACATCTGATAAAATAATTATTTGCAGTAACTCCATTTACATTAGCTTAATTATTCTTTCTTTCTTTTTTGAAGATGAAGGCTCGCACACTTTTTGGAAACAAGTGATAATTTTTCAAGTAAGATTGTCGATCTATCTTCTATCGTAACTCTAAGTTGCATATTACAAGTTAGATCAATTGTCTTTGAATAATGTGAGTGAAATTTTTTAATAGCAAAATGTTAAGAGTTAGTAATGTTATAATGAATTAGAATCTTTATTTTGTCTTTTTAATAGCAAAATGTCAAAAGACAGTAACATGTGAAAATATATTCTACAACTTGAAATCAACATTCTTTCGAATTTATAAACTCAACAATTTTTTTTTGTTTTTTTTGTTTTTTTTTGAACGGCAGATATAAACTCAACAATGATGCATGAACCGATGAACTTATAATTAAAAGGTAAATTATGGTCGTTTGATACTACAAATAGCTAGCTATTTGTATATTTGCATACAATGTTTTGCTTTCATGCAACATCATCCGAGTTATGTCTTTGATATCATCCTATTATAAGAAACAAAGTTAAGCCTGCATATAAAGAATAAAATCAATTGACTACATAAAAGACATGTTTTCTTTAATAAGATCACGCAAACATATATGTAGGGTATTGAAGATTTGTTATCAAATTTAACACCTTTTGATTTGATGGTCTCCTTCTCGACATAGTTAAATCCTTAGATTGCAGTCAAGTACACGAGAGCTTTGGTCGAACCCGATTAGATCAAATTATGTTATAAACTCAAAACTTTATTACAAAATGTTGTTTAACATGTTAAAAGGTAACGTTTCATTTAACAATTAAAGATTTCAAACTATATTGTAACCTCAAATTTTGAGGTTCATGCAATAAAAAATAAAAATTTAAGTATAAGCTTAACTATTCTTTAATAATCCGAGTTACTAGCTTTTTGTACCAACCGTTGTAAGCCTCCTTTAGGCCTGGTTTAGTCGAGCGACGTTAAAAAGTTTTCATGCAACAAACGTGAGTTTTAGATTTTTAAACTATTTTACAACTTCAATAAAAAAAAACTCGCATAATATAGTCAATCGACATTTCAGTAAACTATCGAGCAACCAAATCTATTAACAACGACAACTTATTTTATAGTGAAGTGCATCGCACGAGTGTGCATGCCTATACTACCAAATGCCAAGTCTTAAATATGTTAACTTTTTTTTTTGTCTAACTTTTTAAAAATAAAAATCAAGTCCAAACTAGAATATTAGGGTGCGTTTGATATGCTGCAAGGAATAACAATGGGTATGAGTTTGATAGTAGTGGTGGGTCCTTCAACTATGAAAGATCCATTCCCACCTCAAGAGTTGTATATGAAGTATGAAATATATTAGACTTTCATAGTAATAGTTATGTGCCCAGACATTCTAAACAAACACAAACTATCACTTTCATAGTGATAGTTTGATTCTCTTAGGAGGAAACCAAACGCACCCTTAATATGTGCTTTTACAAGGAAATATTGATTGTCTAAAAAATTTGAGTTTTAGACATAACCAAAAGGTTAACTTTTTATCGAGAAACAAGACCGGTGCATCGCATGGGTCCGAATGTCTCGACTAATATAAAAATAAGTTGTTAAAATTGATCCCTTGGTATGCAGAAAAACTTTTAGTATTTTAGATAAACTTTTGATATGTAGTTCAAGTATAATTATTAGTTTTTAGTAACTTTTGGTATGTATAAGTATTAGTTTTTAAGTATAATTATTAGTTTTCATGTATTTTGGTATGTAAATGATATGAGTTTGGTGAGTTATAGTCTTCAGTGTTCAGTGTGTATATTCACACAATGATGTCATCAGAGAGTATGCTCACGAAGCAAGTTCATTCAGTGAGCAAAGCTTATTAGCAATAGTTGAACCGTTTCATTTTAACTTGTAAGTTTTTACCTATTCAATGACAGTTTTGATTGCATCTTAATGATCATGATTAATTGGTCATGTAACCACTGTTGCTATAATGGATAAATATTATGAAGAGATTAATTGATTGATTAATTCTTATAATTTTATTGACTTACGTTTTCATCTCTATATAAGAGATTCAAAATCTGAGTTAAAAGATACATAAAAACCTAAGCGCTTAGATACAAAAAGGTTATTTAAGTTGTGCCTAAATCATGAACATAACACTTGATCTTATCATAAAGAGATATTCGTGCAACCAATACATTAGAGACGAAATCTTAGAAAGCGTGTAAATAATTTTAAGTGATATGCCGCCTTGTGCAAAGTGACAAAACACGAGAAAGCATGCATTGAAAATCAACACGTGTTTATTCCTTTTGCGTTTGATATATTTGGTTTTCTTGCACCTGGGGTGGTTGAACTACTCAACAGAGTCCAACGAGTTATTAACAGTAATGTTGAAACATAGATCCACGAATGTAGTTTTCAAAAGAGTTAGCTTTGCAATAAAAAAAAAAAAAACTAGCGGTGCAGCTTGTTGCTCGTTTGCGTAAATTCTATTTTGTTGAAATAAAATCCTACTTTCTCGTTTTTTTTTTTTTTTTTTTTTTTTAAAAAAAAAAAAAAAAAAAAAAAAAAAAAAAAAAAAAAAAAAAGTTGATATCCAGATATAGATTATCTTCACCCAACCGGGAAAACCTCCGACACAAATGAGAAAACAAGACATCTATTTGATTGGATTGATGGAGTAAATAGTGTGTCTATCTACATTTTGACTCGAGGACACAAGACCGAGAAAACTCGCGAAATTGGTTTGAAAAATGGCCCCTTTTTCTATTTGTTTTCTTTTTACTGTCTTGGTCCAGTCTCGCCAGATGAAAACCCACAAGCTTGTTTAAAACCGGTCTAAACTAGTGAAACCCGGTGCACGTACACATAAGTAACTCACATAACAAATATTAGTTCTTTATTTGTAATCGTCTATATGTAATAGTATATGGTAATCCCGTATAACGACAACGATAAATAGTTTCACACAAACAATTTTTGGAGATGCAAGGATTTGCAATTACGGTTAAAGAATAAAAACTTTTTCGACAAGCACAAACTGTTTGATGGAGGCAATGTTGATAACCGGTGATAGTTTGTTCTATTACTATATTATTTTTCTGTGGCTATTGATATCATAAAGCTATTGAAAGTACCCACACAAAAAAACCCATAGGCAGTAACTTTGAGGCTAACTTTCGGGTCCCTATTCTCTGAGCACATTCCTCCCTGTTAGCTGAGTAAAGAAATTAAGGGATTTTGAATATGTCATTGGTTTTGTCTCAATTAACTACTTCTGGTTCTTAGAAAAAGTTGAACATTATGTGAGATATGGTACTTGAAAAAGAGTCTCATTGAGCTGAAAAGAAATTAGACTTATGACTATCAAGATGAACCTCTTTTTAAAAAGTTGAAAACTAGACATCTAATTTACATTTGAGGTAATTCTATTGAAATGCTTTATATGGAAAAGCCCTTTTCACACCATGTTAGTTGTTGATAAGATAAGAGCATGTGTATCAATAACTTAAGTTATAAGTTAACTCAGTGTCATGTCAGTGTCACATCAGCTTTGACACTTTAACTTTAACTCAGAAAAAACACCCACAAAAATAACTCAGCTTTAACTCAAATATTTTCAAATTCTACCATCAACTAAAACTAATATTTCATTTAATAACTAATAAAAACAACTTATATTAATACTTAAAATTTAAACATACATTAAACTTAAACGCAGGTTACATTAAACATGAAACATAAAGTACGATAATTAAACATAAAACTAAAATAAACATAAAACTGCGAATCAATAGAACGAATCGTCGGACACCCACCCTTCATGACTCGAATAGGAGGCACTCGAATCGTCCTCACTCGTTGGCACACGGTCTTTTCCCATTTCCCATCGCCATTGTACTTGACGGTTTCACCGATCCTGTTTAGGTTTTGCTCGCTGCTCACGAGCTCTTGCCTCCATTTCTTCCTCATATTCAACACGTAACAATTCTTGCATATTTTGTTCATAAAATTCTTCATCAGTCAACCCTCTCCAAATGGGTTCGTTTTCCTCCGGTAGATTGTTCACCGGTTGATCTGGCTGTTGTTGGACAACAGGTTGATTGGGCACCGGTTCATTTTCTGGTGTGAATATCGGAAAGATGTCTTCCGGTGGAATGTTCACAGGTGCAGTTGCATTCTGAATCGTGCTAGAGCTTGGGAATTGCTGGCCAAAGTCATAGTGACTTGGAAATTGCTGAGAGAAGTCACGGTGAGTTGGAAATTGTTGGGAGAAGTCACGGTGAGTTGGGAATTGTTGGGAGAAATCCTTGCGAGACATTGTTTGAGAGAATTGTGTTAGAGTTGTGTGAGAATTGTGTGTGAGTTGTGTGAACTGTCAAAGGGTGTTAAATAAGCCCATAAATCCTGCCCATTCATTTCAAATTTTGAATTTTAAACATTTAAAAATAATCCGCTTTTGAATTTGAATATTGAAATTTAAATAGGTTTTTTTTTGAAATTTGAATTTTAAAAGTTTATCCCGCTCAGATTTTGAAATTTGAATTTTAAACGTTTAAACTTTCCTATATAAAGTATACATTATCATATAATTTTACACACGCTTCACTTTCTACAGCATAAATTCCAGTTTACAATGCCAAATCGTTGGGATATTGAAGAAGAAACCTTGCTAGCTGATATGTGGCAAGTGGTTCATGAATTCCATGCCGACGAAGGACCTTTTTGGCAAGTCATAACAGAAAGGTTCAATAAACAATTAGTCGGTACTCATCGGAGCAAATCCCAGATAACGAGCAAGTGGGCACGGATGAACTCTGAATGCCAACAATTTCATGCAATTCATGACAATTTGCAGCCTACACGTGACCCATGGGTTCGTGTTGAAGATGCAATGAATGTTTTCAAAGAACGCAATGATGGGAAAGCATTCAAATATTTTCACGTTTGGTCGATTTTGAGGTTCAATCCCACTTGGTACAGGTTTATGGGTTAATGGCTTTTGTATTCCATGAAGATGTGATGTATCGTTTGTGTTTTCTGTTTCGTTTGTGCTGTATCTTGTGTTTGTTTAACTTTTAATTTGAATAGAACGCTTAACGACTACTTTTCCAACGGCCATTTGTTTAACGGCTACTTTTCCCCTATAAAAACCAGTTTAACAGAACTATATTTTCTCACACAAATATCAATACTATTAATACACACAAAAAATGGCAAACAACCTAGCTGAGGTGCAAAAATCTATTCTTTCCCATTTACGCAACGAACAAGAGAAGGAACTCAAGTTGGTTAACAGTTTGCTTGGTGAGATAACTCGTTGTATAATGCAGATGCATAGTCGTGCTCCTGAGGTCGAAAGGTTACGTGATATGCCTCAAGACCATCCAATTATCAGCGTCGGGCAAGAAACTCTATTAAGAAATGATGAAACATATTTGCAACTTCAGGTCGCCTTGAAAATGGTTAGGGAACAAGTATTGCAAGTGTGGGAGGAGAAGTCAGATCTAATCGACAATTACAAAGCTATATAAATCGTATCTGTTGTATTTGTTTCTCGTATCGTTTGTAATTGTATTTCCGTATCGTGTGTGTTTGAATAAATCAATATCGTTTAAGAATTACAAGGGCCAAAATTGTCAAAACACAAACATAAATACATGGACCAGAAGTGTAATCTTTTTAACCGAATGTGGCTTAACGCCACGTTAGTGGCTTAACTTGCCACGTTAACGTGGCTTTAACTTGGGCTCCCACATCAATAACGCACGTTAACGTGCGTTAAAAGCACCATAACGCACCCCTTTGAGTTATCGCTGCGCATGCTCTAAGAATCTATGAAAAGATTAAACCTATTGAAAAGAGAAAAATTTAAATGAACCATAACAAGTACCCGTTTACAAAAATAAACTTCGCATACATTTTTTATGAAAATGAACTTTTGCATATGATCCGTTAGATTCAATTCATGACAACTTTTGAACCCTACACATGTCTCTCATTTTCAAGGCGACATTCTAGGCGATTGAAAAGTATAAATGCTACATGCGATCAGTTGGGGCGAGTGCTAGGCGATCGTGGGCGAGTTAAAAGCGATGGGCGAGCAGGGGGCATGGGTTGGGCGAGTTGGTGGACATGGGAGAGTGAAGAGTTTTTGGGCGAGGCTGTGGGCGAGCTGGTGGGTGAGGTGGTGTGCGAGATGGGGGAGAGGAGAGCTGTTGGGCGAGGGAAGAGATCTTGGGCGAGTATGTTAGTTGAGTATGTGAACATTTAGCTATGGTGCATACCCTGAAATTATCATGAAAATAAGTGTTGCATATCTTAATATTTTTCGAAGTTAGCAGAACAAACAAATGTAAAATCTACAACGTTAAAGACGAACAAGTTTACAAGGTTTTAAGATGAAAAAGAAATGTAGAAGATGAAAGAGAAAAGATAGAGGAAAAAAAAATGTAATTGTTCATGTTCCGATGTTAACTATCCAGCACACAATTAAATATGCTGTCAAAAATGGTAAATGTCAAATATGTGTATCATACAAAGTTCAAGAGGTCATGTTGGTAAACTTTCAAAAAATGGTCCATTCTTGTATAGTAGGTTGAATACTAGTTTATTTTAGTAATTTTGCTTTATTGAAAATGCTCTTAGTAGGGAAGTAGTATGGACACATTTGATATGCAAGGCACTTGAAAGCATCCAAGTAGTCGTGAATACAACTTTCTAGAAAACTATCTTAGGACATAGGTCTAGCTTTTCAAAAACTTTCTTATACATAGAGAGGACCATAGTTTTGAAAGTCTCAAGGCGCACTAAGGCGCAAAGGGGGGCAAAGAGCCTCGAATCGAGGCGCATTCTAAGGCGCGGGATTCATAAACGCGAGGTGCACTAAATACATTAAAGTTTTTATAGCATATGTAACTATTTATGTAGCTTAAATAAAACAAAATAACATTAAAATATTAATACATGACACATATTGCCATTATAAAGATTTAAATGGATCATTTGTCACTTCTCAAACGGATCAACTTTTTGGTTCGATAACTTATATAGAGATTAAAATCCATATAAGACTAAATATGCTTGTATCCTACACTTGTAGACTTACATCTAACAAAGCTCACAATTTAACCCAAATTATCAAGCAAGCAACTTATTAATATTCAAGGTACAATGCCACATTTTCATGATAATATGTCATAAAAAATACTTAATAAAACAAAGTAACTTCTTAAATAAAATTTCAATCAATAAAATAAACATAAAATCAATTCAAATTTACAAATCATACAAATACTCACCATATGACTTAAAAGGCCCATGCATATAACTTATAAGGCCCGTGTATCTTATCTTAATATTTAGAAAAAAAGCCCAAAAACCCGTTACATCTCCGAGGCGCAAAAATCCCCAAGTCGCGCGATTTTTGTGGGATTCATGCATGTCGTGAGCCTCGATCCAAAAAAATCCCTAAGGCTAGAGACTCGTGCGATTTAGCGCCTAGGCGTGCCTTAGGCGCGATTTTTAAAACTCTGGAGAGGACTAAAGGAAATGGTCAACACCCCTCCCTATCCACATCACAACCACCTCAACTTTCTCTTTTCTCTCACTTCCCCACATCCCCCTCTCATCTTTCACCTATTTTGGTCAACTCCCCCCCCCCCCCCCCCCCCCTTTTCAGATTGCATTTTTATTTATTTAAATACTTTTATTATAAACAAAAAAAATGTAAATGTGAACGTAAACGTACGAAATTAAAAATCTTAACATTACATAGATTATTAAAAACTTAAACCTACAGAATTAAAACAATACATAGCTAAATAAAAAAATGTAAACTAAAATTGCAAACCTTACTTCGTGTTGATCCCCGCCCTTATCTCTTCCATGCTCTTGAGTGCATCCCCAGTCAAGTGATCATATGGCTGCATATATAAGATTAAGTCTTTTGGACGCACTTTACCTTATTTTTATGGCATGTTCGTTCTGCTATGCCAACTCCGAGATCATCATCCCCGGCAATGCTTCGTCATTCCTAGTTGCTGACGTTCCTGACGATCCCATCCCTTTTTGCTTTAAAGCTTTCGCTTTCTCCCCGCGTATTGGTCGTTGAACTTCCTACACGTCATATTCCTCGTCATCTCCAGCATCATTATTTAGATTAATGCTATCATCCACAGACTCTGGGTTACACGAACTAGATCGAGATGACTTGTATCTCTTGGACATTGATCCCTTTTGGATACTTTCTTTAATGTTTGGAACTTCAATATCCATACATTTCTGACTTTTTTTTAAAACCTCCCAACAATGACGAAGCGTAAACTGTACACTATATTCAGCTTCATAGTTAAGCATTGCCTTATTGAAGTCATCTTCGCCTCCCAACTCCACTCATCGGCGCCATAAGCTTGACGTTATTGTACACTCCACTAAACCGAGCCACGATCGGGCGCACCGTCTTCCATTTTCCGTTCACCATATCATACATTCGATGAACGTATGGCTTTGTTTTTCTCTCCATATATTTATAACCTTATTCCAAAATCCCTGCTCCCTCCTCACGTTACCCATGATTCTATTTTTGGATAGATCAACCCAACCTTTGCATAGCACGATTTCTTCATCACTGGTCCATGGAAGGCACTGAGGTGCTTCCTCATTTCGAGCCGTCCTCTTTGTGCGTCTTTTAGGCTTAGGGTGGACCGGTGTTGGTGCTGGGCCGTGACTTCGATGAGCCGGGAGTCCTCATGAACGGTGTTTTCATAAAAAGAGTCCAAAAATGTAGGTTCTTACATATCTTCATTTGGAAATAAAGAAATTGGAGACTTGGGTGGTTGTGATGACGAACCACCTATATGGGCTTGTGAGGCGTAGTTGGGGTTATCGAATGGGAACGCGTTTGGTAGTGAGGAGAATTGGCTAAACGCGTTTATTTGTGAGCATTGGGTAAAGTTTTGTTGTGGGAGTGGGTTTCGGTACAGTTTGTTTGGGTAAGGTTGGTTATAATAGTATGGTTGTTGTCAGAATTTCATTTGTTGGTTTGGTATTGGATTATTTCCGCGAACAAATGTTCCTTTGGATGTTGGGAGAGTGTTTTGGGTTCTTTTTTGTTGTCGATGGTTGGTGTTTCGAGCAGTGTTATCTTGAGATATTTTTGCAGCTAAAATAAGAAGTAAAGTGTTGGGAGTATAAAAAATATTGAAGTTTGTTTAAAAATAGTGAAGTTACTCGGTATTTATAAGTAAAAAATTTTGTAGTGGGAATTTTCTTTTACATTGCAAACGGTCTGTAAAGAGCAAGAATCGGTTTCTGGAGGTCGAGGTTGATTGAAATATGAGAAATCCATGTTTGATTCTAGAGAGAGAAAGGTGGAGAGAAACAAAGGTTTATTAGCTTGAAATAATGAGTGTTACACAATGATTTCCTACACCCCTCATGGAGAGTCATGAGGGGTATTTATAGGCTCAGCATACTATTACTTTACCCCGTTTACATAAGTATTCCCTACGGGTGCAACTACTTACTACATATCTAGTCCAATTCACGTATGTGACGTTATCTTTATAAAAGAGCGAGACTAACACTGTCGGATAATGTGAGTGGGGCACAAATTTCACGCAGCCCGAGTGGAGAGCGATTCACCTTTGGCTTGATTTTTTCCACACCCTCGCACGTAACTTAAGTTGTGTGTTTTGATGCTCGCGCGTGAGGATCACCCCTCACGATGTGTTCTCACCATCCACTCCGGATAGCCCAAAAGCTATGCAATCGTATCCAACAAAAAAATAACTACTCCAAAATCTTTCGGATACTTTTGATAATATAATTAAAAAACTTGTGAGAAAGTCTACCCTAATGTAAGACGGGGTGCACGTGCAGTCGTGTTGAAGTGTGTCAATGAGTTTGTAGGTTAAAGTGTTAGAATAAACATTATGGTCATCAAATAATCATCTTTATATAAGTGCAAAATCATCAATCATCATACACAAAGCACATCATCTTTTAGATGCTATGATCAACACCAAACTCACTACCAAACCAAAGATATAAAGATATCGTACTTGATACAAACATACTTCACAATATACTCACACGCGCTCAAAAACCAAAAAAATAAATATATATAAATACCTCACTATCCTTAGTATGCGTTTGGTGGTTGAGACAACCAAAAAGGGACCAGAATTCCACCACCGTGCGTGGTGGTAGTTGGTGCGATGGGGAGTGTACGTGACGGTCCTACCACCCAGTTGTCCATCATATTCAATAGTGCTTAGCCTTACAATATATAGTTATAATATACGTGCACGAGCAAGTTTTTCATTGTGCATACACGAGGCTATTAAATAAGATTATTTTATAAAATTATGTGAAAACTTTTATACTTACAAGGTTACAATGCCCGTGTATGCGTGAATTTTTAAATAATTTTTTTATTATGTACTAAATTTTTAGACCCGTCTAATAAACGGAATAGTTCCATAATAGAAATGAGTATATGATAAACTTTACGTGTTTAATCTATCAATATCGAGCATCGAACACAAAAAATAATAATAATAAGAATATCATTTTCGACTAGCTTTCATAAAACTTTATTATGACATTCATTGAAGTGGAAATGTGAGTCGCCACTATTTCAAAGCCGCCGATGGGGAGGTCGGCTTGAAGGAGTGAAACGGCTTGAGTGCATTATCGAGCTGCACCTCGAACCAGCATTGTTCATACGCCGAGCCATCGGCTTAGAGGAATTTAAAATTTGGGTTAGTGTGTTGTTTTTCTTAGTGGATTCTCCATTGATATGCCACTTTATCAGAAATTGGATATGTTCATTGAACGTTGTACACATGTATTCTGTTATTAAGTTAAGAACTATTTATAAAAAGGAATTTTGTTTCGTTTTGTTTGGTGTTTTATACTATAACCCACACACAGTGGGTGCCGGTAAGAAAATTGGAGCTAATTTAGTGGGGGTTTTATTTAGGTGGTTGAAGCTGAAATTATTTTAAGGGTTTTGGCGTGAATGATGAGTAGAACGCCCGATATGCTTGGTATATCACTACAGTTCGAATAACAGTTATAGAGTTTAGCTTTCTTGATTTCACGTTTAGCTCATGCTCTTATGCTTAATGTTTTTCACATTTTTTAGGTGTGTACACTTTCTAGCTAGCAATTGGAGTCACAGTCGTGATTTTCTAGCGAAACTATTATCAGGTAATGTATATATTATACTTAGTTATAATGGTGTTGGGTTAGATCTGAAGGAGTGGTGGTTTTTGTCTCTTAGTATGACTCTAAAGTGGTAAGAGCGGCCGGTATAATGCAGGACGACTTCGCGTTTTCACCAAAACGCGACGGGACGACGCGACACCCACACTAAATGTGGCTCTCAACTAGTATCGCCTCCCCGACCAACTCTATCAGCAGGCCCTTTCTTTTGCTCTTCACTTAGTAGACGGCCGCTGGACGACGATCCCTTCTTGTTCTCGCCCAGTCGCATTTTTTTTTTTTTTTTTTTTTTTTTTTTTTTTAGAATCCTAGACTAAAGAAGGCTCTTGTATCAGCGCGGGGAAAAATCCGCAAGTAGGAGAACTGTAATAACCTGCCACCTGTTACTTTATTAGGGCTCGAGAGGAGAAAGAAAGAAGGTCTAGGTCAAATTTCTAATGAAGCGAAGGTCCCCCTTACTTTCTATTCTCTCTTAAAGCTTTATAAAGCTCTAAAGTTGGTTAAGAACTATTGACTATAAACGATAGCGGTCGGTGTCGTCGTTGCCAGCCCAAATGGTCCTGTTTTTTGCTTTTTTCCCCTCCTTCTTTTTAAACGTTTTATAACTGTTCAGAAAAAACAATACCTACTTTTTTTGAAAATATATCGTGTGAGTTCAAAACTTTTTAAACAAATAGTTAATAATATTACCAATTACGATGTTGACCCTCTTCCGGAACACTTCCATTTTTTAAACAAAGACCAGATTGTATGGGTCGTTTAAGTATTAGTCCTATCTTAAAATGCACATCGACCATACGCGAACTGGCATACAATGATGCATTTGACGAGTACTTACAAATTGGTGAACGTGTTCGCGGGAGTGTTTAAAAAAATGCACTAAATGCACATATACTTTATACATATAAGAGTAAAAAAAAAGGCCCGATTTAAATGATATCAAACATAAATATGCATTGCGCGAAGAAAAACATGGACTCACGGGAATGCTCGGGACCATTGATTGTAATTTGAATGCATTGGCAATAGAAAAATTGCCCAAAGGCCTTACACAGGCAATTCAAAAGACGTGACCATAAATACCCAACTGTAATGCTTGAAGCCGTTGCCATGCATATTTTGGTGTTCCGAGGGCATATAATGACCTCATGTTCTATATGGTTCACCGCTATTTGATAACCGTCTTTCTGATATAACTTCGGAAGTTTCATTTGTAGTAAATGAAAAAACATACGCAAAATGTTACTATTTGGCGGATGGAATTTATCTTCAACGGTCTACATTTTTCAAATCATGTTTTATTGCATGGGATGAAAAAACAATGAAGTTTTAAAGAGTTTAAAAAAGTTCAAGATAATATATCGAACGAGCTTTCAGAGTTCTAAAAGGTCGTAGGGAATTATACAATAACTTGCACGTGCTTACCAAGTCAACAAACTTCAAAGAATCATTTATTGTTGCATCATATTACATAACATGATACTGAAAGCTCAAGATTACACAGTAAGTGCATTTAACAAATTGTACGTTTCTCCATAACCGCATATTCAAATTCAATGTACTTGGATCGATCAATGCAAGACACAACAAAGGAAAAATAAAAAAACTTCGAGATAGACCTTCGATACGATATACTAGAGCATTAATAAAACCTTAATTACTTAATTTTTTTTAATGTATCATTATTTTTAATGTATCTAGTACCTTTTTATTAATGGAATTATAATTTTAGTTTAATGTATTATTGTTTTGAATAAATGAAAACAAAAATAAATAAATAAAAAAATAAAAATTGTGGGGTCTGAAGGTGCATCATGACACCAGATTCTGGTGTGATATAAGGGAGGGGTGTTTTGGTGGATTATGGTGTTACGAAAAAAGATGTTAAGATGAGACCACTTTTCTTATAGCACTACCCGAGAGCACCAAACAATACCTTATGCTCTAAATAAATGTAGCTTAATAAGATCATCTCCTCTTTTAAAAAGCTTTTCTCTATTCATAAGCCTTTCAAACAACTTTTTAGCGGCGGTGAAAAATACTTTTAGGACTATCTCCAATAATCATCCATTTCTTCATCTCCATATATGAAGAAAAAAGAGCGTCGTTCATTCATATTCTTCCTTCAACATTTTCATCTCCAACCATTTACTCTAAAAATCTAAACTCCAAATATTATAACACTAAGTTTGCTTCATGTTCTTAAAATACTAAAAACAAAGAAAATGATTTGTGTATAGAAAATTGCATACTAACTTAATTTAGGTTAATATAGCACTAATAAGTTGATATGATCACAAATTAAATTTTTGGAGGAATGAATATTGTTACTCCATATTAGAAGGAAATATCACCAATTCTAATATTTTCTCCATGTATAGAGAAAAGGTCAGAGATGTATATCGAATAATGTCTAAATAGCTTTCTCCAAATGACTTGTCATTCTTCAAGTTGTTACTGGGGCGGAGGGAGGGGGTGACTAGCGGGTGCTAGGCCCCGTCCAATAAGCCCAATATTTGTCATAAAGCATACATCTTCGGCCCATAATTTGATTGTAATTTGCAAGTAGCACTCCCCAGAAATAAACTATTACAGTATATAAGCGAAAATCAACCTACCTGAACAAATTGGTTTCCTTTTCTTGTGTCTACTGCCTACTAAAGAAAGTCCATTGTTAGTGCAAAAAGTGTGGGAGATTGGGATTGGGTTTGATATGCGTTGGGCCGTCCTCAATGTACTGTCCGTTGCGTCAGCCTTGCACTAATCCAAGTAATGAGTTGGGTACCTACACAAATGAAAGCAAACTGTTAGCCTTACCGTGGGGACGGATCCCACGATTAAGCTCTGGCGTGAGAGTAAGTACTCAAGTTGTCAGATGAATTTGTATGTGTGAGAAGATCGTACCTCGCAAATGTGTACTGAGACTCCCTTTTATAGGTGGTAAAAATGCTAGGGTTTACTAGTAATTCGCATATTGCTGTAGTGGCCGGGCAGAGGGGACTGCAGCTTAATCATGATCGCGAACGTGGATCAACTGCCGGACCATAGGCCGGTTCATAAGCTTACCTTAGAGTTGTCGCTCTTACATTCCACGTGCGTCATTAGAAATCCGGACCACGCCTTACTCGCAGCTTGGGCTTTGGTGATGTCCGGTATTTCTGTTTTTGTTGGGCCGGTGCCTAGTTGTAAATGATGCGATCCATGCCCAGTGAACCTGTTATGCTTGTTATATGTCATCGCTTGTTTCGTTGGGCTGGCGAGTTGTGTATAATACGATCTAGGCCAGGCTAATACGTATTATACGTCATCATCCATATATAGTTAACCAATGTTTAATTGTTAAATGCTTTATGTACCTTTTTTCTTAATGGTTATAACTAATTTTTAGATGTTCTTTCTTGCAGTTTCGTTGTTAGCTATTACTCTTATTTAGCATGTCAAATTCTTTTTGTACTTCTTATGTCTTTCGTTTCGTTGATTATAGTAAATTCTTGATGATTTCTCCTTAGATCTTCGGGTTTGGGTGGTAAAAAATTCACTTGAAATTTGTAAACTATTAATTACTTGATGGTCTAATAAATCCAACGATGAAACACATTTTATAATGGGAAAATAAAGTTAATATATTCAATATGTTCATAATGTAGTGTTCATGTTTCCTGTATCGTTTCAACATCACATAGAGTTCAGCTCCTTTTAAATACAAATTCTGGCCCGGCCCTCGTAGTTAAGATAAATTAAAAGTTTGGGCAAAAGGTTTTGCATTGTAGAAGTAGTTTGAGGATAGATATTGATATTTTAATATAAATGAAAAGAGAGATTTGTGGAAAATAAAGTCACTTTTAGTAAATGTAAATCATATCGATACATGATTAGCATGTTAATTGTATACATGGACATACCCAGAAATTTATAACTACCTCTAACAATTTATAACCATCTCAACACTCACCCAACAACCACTTTCCACTACCCCACCTCCCTCATCTTCACCCAACAATCCGCCCCCGTATCGCGCGAGCACCTTTTTAGTATATATAAAATACATTTGAGACTATTCTATAATTAGAAATGTTTAAAATTCATTTTTTTTACTTATTATGGAAAGATTTCAAAATTAATTTATTAGGAAGCAAGTTGGTTAGAAAGTTTGTTAGGAAGCGGTTGGTTGTTCAAACTAAAATTATTTGGCTTGACCATCTCTTCCATCTCTACTTATAAAGCATAAGGACAACTAAACTAAATGTGTAACCGAATAACGCAAAATATAGTCACAGGTACCCACCGCCGCATTGCGCGTGTAACGTTCTAGTATATATAAATATATATTTGGCTAACTAAAGTTACATCACAAGAAATGAAAGTAGCAAAAAAAGAAAATTATTGGGGGTTGCACATACAAAAACACAACAATTTTGAAATGTTTTTGCACTTCATGACCTAAAATTGGTTGCAGCCCGTGTCACAACCGGCACCCATGTGCATGTTCGTATATGGTTAGAAGCTAACAACTCATTATCACTGATTCATTTTAACAAACAATATTTCCAACAAAATACCTACAGTAAAATTTTGTCGTTCATTCCAAGGTTTTCTTTAAAAGAAGTAAAAAGCAGATAAACTTTTCAATTTTATTGAAAATCCAGGATGATCAAAAGATGTAAGTAGTGTGGGAATCAAAATTACAATTTTAGACAAGAGGACCTACCGTCCTACACCCTGGCTAGGAGACCAGAAGCACGTCAGAAACAGACCAGGTGCGATCAAAAAAATTCAAAGAAATATACGAGAACACAATATAATAGTAGGATTTTACCAAAAGTAAGTCTATTGTAAAAAAGCTCAAAGCAGCGCTACACGCCAAACAAATAGGACAAATCAATTAAAAAAAATTTGTGAATTGAAACCATCTATCATTTTCCCTCATAAAACTGCTTCCCCCGTGCTCGTTACAACCTGTCAAAGAATCATTTTCTGATGGTGGTTTTAACCGGAATTGAAGCTGCCCCTATAATAAGTAACGACTCAATTCAATGGATAGATGTGCGTGTCCCTTTAACCGACAATCAACCGTCACCTGAGCTTCATACTCCACCAATAAATGACGCATCATCTGTGTGTATTATCCGAGATGAATCTCCTATCTATTTTCTTTGGTACTGTATCATCTTTAACCTTGTGCATTTTATTATTCCCTTTGCATTGCCCTAACTTGCATTTATATTTTGAAATTTTTATTACTAAATCACCTTTTTTGTAGGGGATGTTTGCCGTAAATTCTCGTTAAAAAGAAATGAACCTGGTCCGAAAGTTATAAAAATGCATGTATTTTATTGTTAGTTCACTAATATATGTCAAAATAACTGCATGTCTTTTTAAATTATTTACTAGATGAAATCATACTTTTCATTAAGAAAAATTATCTATACTCAGTAACAAAAATTGTAACTTTCGGGTTTGGGGGCGTTACAACTAGACGACTGGGTTGTTACTTACCTTAGAAATAAAATTTTATATTCAAGGAGCTTATTCAAGGGATTATGAGCTTATTTGATTCAGGCTTCTATTTCATAAGCCTCAGTTTTCCGGCTTATTTTGAGACTTATGGGCTTCTATATACTGTTATTATGAATAATAACTATATATGAGCCCATAAGTCTCAAAATAAGCCGGAAAACTGGGGCTTATGAAATATAAGCCGGAATCAAATAAGCTCATAATCCCTTGAATAAGCTTAGACAAACATCCCCAAGTAATTTCCTTAAAGTCACGTGCTGCACATACTGCCATATAAGTAAACGAGGACATCACCTTGTAATTTCACTTGTTTTTTGTAATCTGTAGTATCTTATCGACAATTTTTTTTTAAGCACATGAGAATATAAACAAGACTAGTCTAGTTGTTAGCTGTTACTTCTACTTGGAGGGTGGCAAAGGAATCTATATACCCTTTGCTAGATTTTAGATACCACGTTAGTTCTTTCTAACATGTGTCTAACTTTTATGGCACAGGAGGATACACAAGAATAATCCGAATGTACTGGAGATAGTTCAGTTCGACAGTTTTGAAAGGTTTCCAAGTGTAGGGTTACATGTGACGTTTACCAAAGCGCTATGTCCGTTTGCTTCCATTTGCAAAAACGAGGTTTCTTCCTTTTCACACATGGAGTCCCTATTGTTTACATACCCAATTTCTTATGTACCGTCCTCTTTTGCAGTTTTCTAGTGATTCGAGGAACCCGTACATGCTTTACACAATGAGTGTAGATGGAGTTGTGTGTCTTATTCATCTTAACAATGTTACTAACTATGGATCGGGGTCTGTTTTCAAAACTACTGATGTTGAGGAGTTGAATACCCATAATTTTGCTGTTGATGGAACCATCACATCAATAGCAGCAACTGCTGGGTTTGTTGTAATAGGGAAACATAATGGATGGGTTGGCTGTTTCCGACTTGGCAGCCTTGAATCTGGTTCACAAGGTATGGTTTACCTTGTCTTAAATTCTCGAATGTGTTTGGTATTGTTATTAGATCACATCTCTCATAAAATGATATGTAGTACCCACTTTTAGAGTCTGTTAGTCGGACGGAATGTAATGGATTATGCAAGCTACTGGAATGGACCATCATATTCCATTGTAATTAAAGCAAATGTTAGATTCTAATTTTCATCAATGGAATGACACTTTCTGCCTCATGAATGTGAATGGACCATTCTGTTTCTTGTATGATCTCATCATAACATTATGTTAGTCTTGCCATCCCTTTTTTGTTAAAAGGTGAAATATATTACTCACAAAACTATATATTTCTGCAACGATGTGATATTCCTGTGTGGTTTATTGTCAATGGAAGCCTTAGCTTGTAATTGACGATGCATGTTTGTTCTTTTCAATGCAACCACCTGGTACATAGTATAGTAGTATATTAGATGCATTATGTTTTAACGGCTTGAAAACAAAATTGTAGGTTTTCAGTATGAATTACAAGAAGATGCGCGCAATTTTCTTGATCATTTTGTGACTAAGATGTGGAGGTGACTTTTTAGCTTCTGTCATATAATTTGTTTTTGGAATATATGCTTTGTGGATGTTTTTTGACATCGTTACAATTTTTAAATGATTTTAAACATCACTTCTGCACTTAGAAGCATCAATTTTGTATGCATATACATAAAGAAGCATGTATACAAAAGACTTAAGAATCTTAGTATTATTTTTTCTTCATCCATGTTTTGAAGCTGAAAAAACCTTCAGTTTAGAAACAAGTACCACTTTCTGATTTTACATCTATCAGGCTCTGCTTTATCATTAATTAGAGAATATAATTATTGGATTTCTATTTATACTTGGAACAGGAAATATTTTATGCAATGTATTTGATTTTTTTTTTTATACTTATCACACAGGAGGACCGTAGCTCCAGTGAAGGATCTTTTATGTTTGGAGATTCGAGGGAGAAAACTTACATTTGTGCTTTATGAGAATGGATTACTACAACTGTGGGATCTCTTAGGCTGCACCAGATTTTTTGATAACATGCTGGAAGGCAAGTTTAGTGGTACGTTTTCTTTTTTATCATACGTATTTAATAATTTAAAGGTCTCAATTTTGACCATTATGATTAATTTAAGATAACTATAAAGAAAAAGAGTCAAATGGGTAGAGTCTTGGCCTCATTAAGTACAACCCGCTAAATTGTAAAATATAAATTATTATCATATTTTATATTTTGTGAACATTGTCATAGGCTGCTTTAATTCTTAGGAAACTGTGTGGCATTAGTTCTAACTCTTGCCAGATAACACTTTTTATTACTACTTTATTAAGAAGACTAGGATTTCTCAAAGGAGTCCTTTATTCAACTTTTTATTACTACTTTATTACTTTTATAACTTGATAATCCCAAATGACTATCGGTCTGTTTACTGGGAGACCTTGGCTTCTAGTGTCATCCATACATCTTAATCAAAGAGGATTATAGATTGTCTACTAATTTTTGTACAGTGCATCATAATCCATAATTATCTACCATATACATTCCATATGTTCTCATATTGTTCTCTCATTCATGCGGGCACCCTTTCTTGAAACATTCCCTTCTTCATCATGGTCCTCCGGTATGGTTTAAAGTACTCTAAACAAGCTTTACATGAAATGATTGGCGTATTATTGAATATGCTTCTGGTAACACCAACTTGCAGGCCACATAACCAATCTTTATTCGGTAATGTGATTGGACCTTTATATCGCCTGAACAGACCGTTATGTACACCACTATCTCGCACTTGTTGATAGATTTTGTCTAACACTTGATTCGTCTGGTGAACTCCCTAAATGTTATTTTCTTGTTTTGCTGATTCCTTCATTTTCCTGGTGTGTGTAGCTATAGCCGCTCCAACCTGGAAAATAGATAGGCAGGTGGGGGTTATTTTCGTTGAATGTAGGTACACAATCATTGACAATTTGTGTAGGAAGCCCAATGCTTTACCAAATGCTTCAGAGAGAGCGAGCTTTGCTCTCACCTCTCTTGTGTACTCCTTGGGGAGTAATAAAACTTTCATAATAGCCGATTCATTATCATTAATACACTTGAACTTCCTTTGGACATGGGAATCTTAATTATGAAGTCCATGGAGTTGCTATCCTATATACGCTTGACACAGGCAATGGTTGAACCTTCAAGTAGCTCATGTGGATGTTCTGATGGGTGACATACTAGACACATAAGTCTACATCATATTTCACATTCGTGGCTATGCATACATAAGTGCTATTTATATATATATATATATATATATATATATATATATATATATATATATATATATATATATATATATATATATATATATATATATATATATATATATATATATATTTTTTTTTTTTTTTGGGGTGTGTGTGTGTGTTCTAGGGTGCCCAATGTAACAACAAAAATTTGTGTCACGTCCTAGATTCTCTCATGCTGGAACATAAAATCAATGTCCCTTTGCGTAAAGACCCATCGTAAATACAAAAGCTCTGTGTCTTGCCTTTTAGCTAGGTCCATGAATGCTCTTTCATACTGTCCATGTCCACGCTCCTCTATTATAAGATCAATAGTTGGCCCCTGTGTGTGCTTATAATTGGAGCAAGCATGTTTTTCGAATCGAGTCATTAACTACATTGTTTGGTATTTACCAGAGCTATATATATATATATATATATATATGTGTGTGTGTGTGTGTGTGTGTGTGTGTGTGTGTGTGTATATATATATATATATATATATATATATATATATATATATATATATATATATATATATATATATATATATATATATATATATATATTAGTTCTTACATAGAATCGGTGAGGTAATCTAACCAGATCACTTGCTTACTCGATAACTTCGTTCGTTTTTTGTATGATAACTCACCACAACATTGTTTGTCGCTAAAGAATGAATATTTACGGTCAGGAGGCTAAGAGAGTTGATTGAAGGCAAGATTCTTTCATCAATGAACGTTGCGATATAGACAAGATGAAACAAAGTTATCCTAAGAAAAGTGTCATTTTCATTTGGTGGTGAAAAATTGAGAAAGTCTTCAAATGGTGGAATATGGGGAGCTGTGATGTTTTTTCTATTCTCACATGGATACAAACAATTTTAGTAAAACGCAACAGGTCATTTTGCAAGTGGTGAGTTGGTCGATTCTATATCTTGTGTGGTATGCTAGAAAAAAGGATCTACGAAAATAAAGTCTAAACTCTTAATACACTTTGTGATTAGCTTCAACTGTTTCGTATGTGTGGGTGTCGAGCTAAAAGGATCCACTGCATCTTAATTAGATTGGTACTTTGACCCGATTTAAGCTTGCAAAGTGTGAGTTGGGGTGTTGTTTGTTGAACATTGGCAAATGGTCAGTAGGGTATATGGGGCTCATGTGTGTGGCTTGGTTTTTTGTTAGTCTAGGGTCTTGGCTTTTTAGCCTCTGTATGATTTATTTCTCTTTGTAGTATGTTTAGGTGGGTTAGTTGTAAGTGTCTTAGATCCATAGCTTCTGCTTGTTGTGGTAGTGTTGTTTGTTGTCTTTGTACAATTCTTTCTTTTATATATAGTAATTCTTTTGCCTTCCAAAAAAAGATAAAAAATTGTTTGTCTTAAACTTGAAAGGTCTAACACTCAAGAAATGCTCCTATACACATAGGCAATGCACAATTGCCGACATTTCTTTGTCATGTGTTGGCCAAGGTCTTTCTATATCATTTAGCTCACGGCTCTTTAACGCTATTGGGTGTCCATCTCGCATGAGTACACCCCAAATGGTAAAGTCAGACGCATCTGTGCAAACTTCAAAAGGTTTAATAAAATCTGGAAGGGCTAAGACAGGCTCTTTAGTAACCACTTCTTTGAGAGCTTCAAAGGTTGTTTGGTGCTTTCTTGTCCAATGCCATACCACTCCTTTATTTAGTAAGTTGGCAAGAGACAGTGCTTTATCATAATGGGAATGTCCCGAGAATAATTGTAACTCAGAGACCTTTGATGGGGCCTTCCATTCCATAATCACCTTCATTTTGGCAAGTTCAATGCGAATCTTTCTGTTCTCAATACTATGCCCCAAGGAAGAAACCTCGTGTAACACATACAAACATTTCTCTTTCTTAATGTAGAACTTGTTATTTTCCAATGCCTCATAAATCATTCTTATCTGAAGGACGTGTTCCTAAATGGTCTCAATATATATGACAATGTCATCTAATTAAACCACGATGAACTTGTCAATAACGTCAGCTAGCACTGGCTGCATTAAGCTGCAAAACGTGGCTAGCGCATTAGTGAGGGAAAATGACATGGCTAGGAAATCACATGATCTGCACCTCGTAACACATTTTGTTATTCGCTCGTCTCCTTGACCTACTCACTTGCAGTACCACTTTCTTAGGTCTAATTTCGTGAAGACCTTAGCTTTCTATGAACGTTCGATCTCCCTTCGTAGTGGTAACTCCTTAGGTAAGTCTTCGGGTATCGCATATAATCTATAGGCTCAAACGTGACAAGACTTTTGTCTTGTTTAAGCCTATCATATGTGCTCACTGTTTATCTAGTCGTTGGAATACTAATCCATGTTCTGCTAAAATAATTGTTTTGTTTATGACTGCTAGTACGATGAACAAAACAAGCAAATATTTGGAGATGTGATTATGATACCTATCAAGTTTAACATCAAAGTTTTCCCTAATGGTATCATTACAATATTACTTGTATTTCCTAATTTCTTGGTCCTCATTAGCTATGTTACTCTAAAGCCTTTTCTGCTTTCTGGCAAGGGTGCAACAACCTGGCAATCTAGACCCAAAGGCTCTAGATGGGTTTATGTGGAAAAGTGATAACTTGTACAAATGTTAGTATAACAAACCCGTTGGACCCAACAATTTTCTAAGTGACCCAAGTGGATCCATGAGGTACTAAGAGTTTTGTTTAGACTAGCATCAACGTCAAGTTATCACGTTTCCATACAAACCCATCTAGACCCGTTTGGGTCTAGATTGCCAGGTCCGTGCAAGTGAAAACTTGATCTGCTGTTAATTTATTGTACTATTTGCAACATTTACTATATTGTGGTTATCACAATTAATTTTTCTGTATATTCTGTTTTAGGAGCCACGTTTATGAGGTTATGGGCAGGCGAAACCAGCGATTCACATGTACTACCTCTGGCGATCAAACATCAGCCTAATCCGGTACTTTGGATGCTTTCAAATTTTAGAATGTGTTATCTTATGATTTCATTCTAGTTCTGCTTGGTTTACTATCAATATTGGCTTGCAAATAATGATTTGGTTTTTGCTTCTACAAAATACATTAACAAACTTTCTAGTTGAAGATGTGGCTCTTGCCAACAGCATACCCAATCCCGCCGGGGCGGGGTATGGGATGTGGCTCTTGCCAAATGAAGTAAACACAGAACTGCAGTTGAGCAACCTCTCCTGACATTCTTTCAGTCTATATTGGCTTTTTGTAGTCAGTTGGCCAGATAAGCCAAATTAAGCCTAAGTAGAAGTTTATGCATACAACATGTTTATTTTTTTTAACAAAAGCAACCTTCACTACAAATGGAAACAGTGGATTTATTTCCCATTCTACTAACAAGGCGAAATTAAGGTTAGCCAACAATTAAAGCGGTTCCGTTATATATATGAACTAATGAAACATCTATTATATCCGATCCACCAAGAGTATTTGAAATAACATCAATGATATGCCTCTTTTTGCTCCTAGTAAATGAAATTGCAAATGCTTCCACGCTTGCATTGGGGCATCATAGTTAAAAAAAATAAAAAATTAATTGCAAAAGAAATTAAATAGTGTTTCTGGAAACCTTAGTTTAGTTGTCATATTTACATACATTAGTTAATGGACATCTATTACAAGTCAAGCTTGCCAAAACTACTTGTCAAGTTCAGTTTATTGACAAAATATAATAAATCTACGTAAAATAGAACCTATTAGTCTTTCTCATGCCATTTAACATTAATATGACTGCTGCACATAGCCTGTGACCACCTTCCATTGCACCCCTTTGTTAGGGACCATATACTTATTTAGCACCCCCACCGTGCAGATCAATGACTAATTGTTGAGTTAGCACTTTTAAAAGATTAAGCAATACTAGTTTTCTTTGACAGATTAATATGGTGCTAGCCAGTTAGAAATTTATATCCAAAACTTATTTCTAAAAGAAGCTGACTTTTCTCTCATCTGTCACCTGAGTCCTCTTTAGGGTTACTAAAAGGGTGTTGATACGCACACCGTTTTATTTTATAAATACACTGTCCTGTACAAGCTATATAGCACACCGTACAACACTATAATGCACAAAATGTGGTGTGTGCATCAAAAGGAGTGATGTATGTATCAACCCCCTTACTAAAAACATATATGCCTAAACGCAACTAAGTTGACTTTAAGATTGTTGCCCTGTTATTTTCCTAAATCCACTAATATGTGGACCGCATGAACTTTTTTAAATGGCTAACGGTTGGGAAGATGAAGGAATTTGATAATCAACAGTTCAAAATTTTCCGCAACGTTTTAAATTATCTATATTTGCTTACAGTCAAAGTTTTATCCTTTTTATAAATTTCCTTCTATAAGAATGGGCTCTGGAATCATTTATGCTTATGTTTGATTTCTGCTCTTGCTGTAATGGATTATTGTTTTCATTATTATTTCTAGTATCATTGTCTCCCATTTTGAAACTGCAGGAGGATACAAATCATACAATCACAATCTCCTTATACAGATGTCATGTAAGTCTGACATGGAGGAGTTTTTTTATAATTGATCCTTCAAAAATGAGTATCTCAAGGGAGGAGGTGAGTTTATGTATCATATATTTCTTGCTCGAGATTGGAAATCTCAAGTGACTATGACTAACACACGTTTCTCTCAGGATTCAATCATTGATGTCAAACTTTCTTCAAATAAAATCTGGATACTCGAAAGAGACGGAGTGGTACTGCACAACTTGTCAGATCCAACTGAGAGTGGGTAAGGATGCTATATCTTTTTTTTTTTTTTTTTTTTTTTTTTTTTTTTTTTTTTTTCATGGGTTCATTTTTTCAATAGTTTTCCCATTTATTCTGCCTACCTAGGAAAATAACTTAAAATCTTGCATCCTTTTCGGAAAGGACTTCAATTCTTCCTTCTGTATGAATGACGTGTATGTTTTCTTTTTTTTTTGTACATCCGTTTGTTTATTTTATATGCTGTGACATGCTGATATATATGCTAGTACCAGATAATGCTCAGTTTAAAGATGGCTATTAAACCAATATACCTACAAATCGCTGATTTGGATTACTTTCAATCCCTAACGGGTTAACCTGAAATTTCAACTTAAAATGATACGGTATAGTAACCATATGAAGTGTATTAAACTGGATAAAACCTTCAACGTGGCTTTGTTGAAATGAGCCATTTTTGTGACTATGTTCTAGCAATATTTTGACTATGTGTCATAAATCTGGTTTACATTGATATCACTTAACGCTCGGTGTTTGTTATTAAGTCTTACTACATCTGTGCACCTCTTGTTGTTTATATTCACAAACTGAGAGTTCACTTGCACTACTATTTTCTAGTAATATCTTGATAAGTTTCACACGTTCAGTTTAGATGATCTTATATTTTGACTACATTATTCGGGTAGAACATGTGTTGGCAGCGTCTTGCCATGACCATTTGCAGTTTGATTTCTTTATGTTGATTGATTTACCAAATTGTTGTTAGGGAATCCAACTTCTTTGGATCACTGGAACCGGTTGTTGCTGAACGACTATTTCAAAATTCTGAGCATGCTGGAAGTGATATTTTTAGGCTTATTAATTCAGTATTTCCATTTGCAAAGGTGCTGTGAAGGTTTTTTTTTTATTTATTTTTTATTTTTTTTTTCCTATTTTATACATTTCTTATTTGTTTTGAACTTTTATGATCTACAACTATGGTAAAGATAATAAACCACTTCATTAAGAAATTTTAAGAATTCTTCAACTTATGTCTCATGCAACAGACAAACTAAAGTAGGCATTTTGTTCGTAACATTTTTGTGATTACTAGAGTTTGTTGAATTTTGCATCCGACAGCATTATGATCGCTAAAGTTTATGTCGTGGATTTTTTCGCATCATATCATTATTTGTGACTGGTGTTGATTGTGTTCTCAAAATTTTGCAGGAGCATAATCACAATCGTGTTAATTCAATTTTCATGCGTCTGCTATCTCGTCCTGGCATTTTCCATAAATCTGTTCTCGGAGCAACTTTCAATGATTTTAACAAGCACATTACTGATTCTGAGCTCCACTCTTTAGATCCTTCTGGAGTAAGAGAGGAGATTATATCCATAATTGAACATGAGGTTTGAGGAAAAATGACATCATTAATTTATAGTATCTGTTATTACCTGTTATGGTTTAGTTTGAGGTGTCAAAATGGGTTTGGCACATTTTATAAGTGGTTCTTATTATTACTATATATATTAAATCCCATTTAATACGACGTCGTGTATTAAAGTGGGTTACACTATATATATTAAATCCCATTTAATACGACGTCGTGTATTAAAGTGGGTTACACGCAATTTTTTTGGCCTGCCAATCCCTGTCCAATCACAGTAGCCCACCTCCAATGGCCCAAAAGTAGCCGGATACCGGTACGGTTTGTTCTAGATAAATCGACACAAATCTAACACAAGGTACGTCTTATACAAATCTACCATTTTCCAGATGATTCTCATACCATGTGTCCGGTACCTTTGTTGTCGACATCCGCAGCATCCGACAATGGTGTTGGGTGTGTGACTATGGTGTGTTGTTTACCAAATATTGAGTAATTGTTGTCTTCCAGGTGCAAATTAAAATCTTAAGTTTCACTTATTCACAAGCAAAAATCGATTTGGCTTCATACCTATTTGCAGATTTTTAATACCCGCTACAAATTATACATGTATAGAAATTGAATTTTGAAATTATACATGTATAGAAATTGAATTTTGAAATTATACATGTATAGATTTTTAGTAATTTTGTTTGGTTTAATGTTTCTGTCTTTTTTGCAGGAATTGTATCGAGGTAGGATGTGATTTAATGTGTTATTTGGCTACCGGTAGTCATGGTAATAGACGGCATTATCTCTGGTATTGCTTTTATTTTGATGTGCATTAACCAAGTTATTGAATTTGATTCTTTTGGTTTGTTAATTTAAACATATGTGTTTTAATAGGAGCAACTATAATTGCTAAATATATGTTGTGTTTATTGTGTTTTAAAGGTCATTGTTTGGAGCACACACACCTGTAGTAATAGTAGGAATGAAGATAACAGAAAAACATATAAATGGTCATGAAAAAGTATGATCATGCCAAAAACATAGATGTTGGTTTCCTTATTTAAATTTTACTTTTGTATTTTCAGGTTAATGGTAGTCTGGAGTCTGCAGAATGTGACTTAATTTTTGCTGACATAGATGGTCATTGCACCTGACTCTATGTGGCTGCTTCCTTACACCGTGCCAATTGATCATAGGATACAAAGTGAGAAAATAAACGGTAATGTGGCATGGGGCATTTTTTTTTATAAAATTCTACTAATTACGACTTCATAACTATTTAGATCATGGTTCCCTATAAATTCTTTCATGTGTCATTTTTTAGTGAATAATCTGGAATACAGTCGCAATTTGATTTGATTTACTTAGTCAGATGAACCTATAACTATCCTTTCTCTAGATACCAGATAATGAAATGGAAAGTGGGCTGAATGTGATGAACCTCTTTATGGAAAGTTATGTTGTAAGTAATACTTTACATTATCGAGTAATGAGTAGGCTGAACGTAATGAACCTGTATTTTGTTTGCAGGTCAATCATCTTCCTACGATATATGAGAAGGTTAATATTTGAGAAAAAAAGTGGTCATGTTGATTCCAGATATTCAATATTTCCGGTTCAATCAAAGCGGGATGTTTATCAAGAATTTTGTACATCATTTGTGCGTAAAAACTGGTGCAGCACTACAATAATGACCAATTACCTGACACTTTACAGTCACAACTACTCTGAAAGGCGAACCGTACAAATACAGGTATGCGTCTGCATTATTTTTAGATGCTTTGATTTATAGTTATACATGTGCATATTGGAACTCTGATTTTGTTCACAAATATGATGTAGCCACTATTGCACATATAATAACTCTTAACTATCTTTTTCTGTTAGAATCGGGAACTCAAAGATGACTCTAAGATACGCAGGAGGTGCAGGATCGGGAACTCAAAGATCACACTAAGACCTTTGTCTGAACCTGTTAGTGTAATAGATGCGACTGAATTTAATGCTGGTGCATCCAGACCACCAGCCAAACGGAGGGTCATAAATTTGGGCCATTGTCCGGGGTGTTTGAACAAGCCAATTAGTCTACCATTAGTCGTACACCCTTTGTCTGTACCTGTTACTGTAGTCACTACAAATGAGGGTGAAAAGTCTAATGGTAATAAGAGGAAGGATGTGCATGATGATGGTTTGTGTTGAACGCCGCTCACAAAAAGGATGAAACATTTTGGCCTACTGGCGTTGGATGTTAAGGTATGTCGTGTTTTATGTATATGGAACTACCATATTACTGTTATTCTATTTCAACGTTTATGATTGTTCGCTAACATTTTCATGTGACATGCAGTGGAATCTTCTGATGAAGCCACGATCCGCCCACAAGATAGTCGAGTTGATCAGCCACTCGGCCGTCGCAGGTGCATCATTTAATGACCACGAGTGTATTTTTAAATACTGGTCACTTCAACTTACTTTTTTGGTTCATTGGTTAACAGCTACCATCAACAATAGCTGGTGACGGTCCCGATGCACTTGCCGGTCTCACCAGTGTCGACTGTCGACCCCTTCCATGGAACGACAAACTTATTTACAGGTCCTGTATCTTTTGTGGGATCTTCACATATTGCATGTGCAAATCCCTATTTCCCTACAGCTTCGTAGGTATGGCAACGACCAGTTGTATGGGACTTTGGTACTCGAACAATATGTCAACATTCATTTTCTGAAAGGCCCGATTCAGGTATACCTGTTTTCGATGGCATTAGTTCCAAAACTGTTGCTTATGCTACCAATTATAGCCGTCCAATAAATTTGACCTATCTGAACCGTTAACATTGTCTCATCCTTCATAGGTTTGGAAAACTGTTAATGCAGGTTCTTTAAGAACAGACCGTGTCACGCCGGCTAATCGGTTTGTTTCGTTTACAGTCTCGAAGGCGGTATGACCCTCTTGCCGTAAAAAATAGACGACATTGGCCCGGCCTGCTACTTCTACATTTGGCAGGCGTGGTCGCATAATTACTCAGGTAAATATATTTTTAATATCTAAGACTGTTGTGTATTGTAACCCGCCCCTTTTGGATAAAATGGTGTATGGTTGTATGTGTCTTCAGATAAAGATTACCGCATCTCAGATACGTGTCTTCAAATGGATAATACCTCTGACTCATTTTTCCAGGTGTCTCCATACCAACCCATCTATCAATGAGTAATATTGATCTTATGTTTGCTGTTACTGTTAGGTGTTGCTGTGTTTCAGGTTGTGTGACAATTATAATTATGCATAATTCCTTCTTTTTTTCTTTTTGTCTTTTCATTCTTATCTAAGGCAAACTTTGTTAGCAGGGGTTTATGGGGGCGTAAATTTCTTCAAGGGGTTAATCAACTCAAATACAGCTTACTAATTGAAAAATATTGGCATTCATATGATGCAATTGTAGATGAATCATAAGAGCAGGTGGTACCTACTATTGACAAATAACATACTTTATGTAGCCTTTTAGGTTGTTTTGTTGTCGATGTTTTAAGCTGAATGCCGAATTAACTTTTGCAGGGAATTTGTTGGGTTCGTGCGATGTATGAGGATTCTATCGACAGATTTGAGATCACAAACGTGCAGAACAACTCACTTTGAGCCAGTGACGAAGCCAGGATTTTATATACGGGTGGGCCATATATACACGTAGCGAGCTAATACAATATCGTCGTGATAAAATATTCTAGTATTCTATTTTTAATACATGTACGAAACATGACTTGTGTGCATTTATGATCTTCATATCTTAATTTATATATAAGCTATTGTCTTTGGGTGGGCCAATTATGTTTTAAAGGATCAATTTCAGATTAGTAGTATGAAAATATGTAGCAACTCTAAGAACTTTGGGGTGGGCCTTGGCCAACCCAAGGTAAAAGGTAGCTCCGTCCCTGCTTTGAGCCTATGTATATCGACGAAAGCACTGGCTGAAACAAATCAGGTACCTGACTAATGTTTGAGATTTGTGATCACATACATGTTGCATCTATGAAATGTTTCCTATCTATGTAGGTTCATGTTTGATAGATTTTTGGTCAAAATGTTGAATGAGTGTAAAATGGGTCAAATTGGGTTGATAGGTCTTAGGAGGAAACATTAGGTATTTGATTTATAACAATGTTTTGTTGTCTTTTATAACATTAATATTTTCAGTCCCTCACCACAGACACGTACAAATACACCACTCACCACCATTTTTCCCTACAATTTCTTCTGACATATGTTTGCTACCACTGCTGGCCATTTCCCTGTAATTTAGTTAGCTTTCTGACATAATGAGGACGGAGAGTGCGGGCAATATCCTTTTGTTGCTGGATCCGGTATCTTTGGTAAATAGTATGTAAGCCCGTACATTCTGATATGTTACTACATGATATGTCTTTGAAACTGTGAAACCATAGATTGCCCAATTCATGTAAGTGAATAGTGCCTCCAACAATAATTTGCCTAAGAAGTGTAAGGCCTATAGTAACGCGCCGATTATACGATATGTGTAATAACAGTGTGTCTGATATCGTGGTGTGTCTACCTACAGTTATGAAGTCTGCAAAACAAAAAAACTAAAGATTGAAGAATGTAAGTTATTTAATGAAACTGAAACATATATAGATTCAACATCATGATCTTTTTCATGATTTTTAGTAATCATAACTATAAAGTTGATTCAACTCCTAAAATGGCAATTGACTAACCTTCGTTATAGAAAGTAATAATTTAATCCCACATATTTCCTGTTTTTATAATGCTAATATGTTTCATTTTATTTCTTAGAAACACGCGTCAAGGCGTAAATGGTTGTCCGTCAAACGTTCAGATTCATTTTGAGTTTTGGGTCTGCTACAAACTTGGTTCAGGTCTGCTGCAATCTATATATGTGTCTATTATAAATGACAGGATCTATTGCAAATGAGTGAGTATCTACTGCAATTGGTTCGGTCAGAGTATTATTGTGACATCAATGATATGGTTCAACTATTTTGGCATTAAGTTTCAACTTTTCATGGGCTTTGACTTCAAATATTCAATTGCTTTTCTTTGACTTCAATAATGTTTCGAATGGTTCAAGTGTTGAAACATGACCTTAGTTTGTGGACCATATGTTTGGCTGTGTTGTTTGCTATTATTTTGTAAGTTTACACTTGATGTTGTTATATTTTCTTTGGGGCTCATCCTTTATTTTTTACCGTGTCTTTATTTTGGTTCCTTCAATAAATGTTGTCTTTCAAAAAAAAAAAAAAAACGTTATTTATTTTATTTACAGACAGAATAAAATCCGACTTCGACCTAACGCAAACTTTTTTACATCAATATTTATGTGTTAAAATCCTACCTAAATTCTCTCGCACATACAATGGCCCGCCGCAACGCGGCGGACCGGAGCCATACTCGTTTATTTTTATTGAACGGCATCACCACAGGCTATTTATTATACAGTATGAAACATTTAGTGTGGGTTCACCTAAACGCTCTGTTCTCGAGTTTTTTTTTTAAAGGAATGGAAGGGGATGGGAAGGGAAATGAAAAATATGGGTGTTCACCTAAACAGTTTTGTCCAAATGGGTAATTTATAAAAAAAATATGTGTGTCAACGTTTTATCACGAATATTATATCACTACAACAAGAATCTGTATTACTGAATAAAATGAGTTACACTTTCAGCAAGCCATTTCATATATTACCCGTTTGTACCATTACAAACTAAGTGTAACCTGAATCGACCCCTTGTAAGTGTATGGGTCGAACTTGTCATCACTAGCTTTTTTTGATAATATGCTATCTTATTTTCTCATAGGAAGCTTGTAGGGGTCCACACTCATTTATATACTGCTGGAAAAACCTCTGTTCCCGCTACTTCCATAATTGGTGTCATGAGAATGCACCTTGTCGTTTACTACTTGATTCATCAACCGGTGCTATTGGTTTAATAAGAAAATCATCAGTTTCTCTTTTCCGTCGTTTAAGTGATACAGAGATTCTTTCCTACGGTATGTTTACGTATCTACAAGTTCACATCAATTTTAGTACGGCATGCTATTGAAAACCAGCTTATTAATAACTTGGTAATGATTAAATTTCCTAGATAATCAATAACAAACCCAATAACTTAAAATTTAAGTACCTTTGTGGAAATCTTGATTGGAATATCTAGCTAAGTATAAGTTATTACATTTTTCTTTTACTTTATTAACATCCTACTCGATAAGTTAAAAAATTGTGGAGATCAGTCGCAAACCCAATAGACATTTAATTGGAACCTTAACAAAATGAATCCGAAACCATATTAATAATTATATATAGGCAGTTCATAAACTAAAAGATAATGGTGGAAAAATGGGCGGGTCGGGTAGGTGTGTAACAGGTCCACGCGCGTTTGGGTCAGATAGGTTGGGTAACAGGCCAGACTAGAGGTGCAAGTTCGAACCCGGTTTTTTTTTTAACCGGTAGTAAAACCGGTGACCGGTTTTCACAAAACCGGTTTTCTAAAAAACCGGTCCGGTTTTCTAAAACCGAACCGGTCAGACCGGTTAAAAGTTTTCATAATATACCGGTTTTTTCCGGTTTTATATCCGGTTTTATCCGGTTTTAAAATAAAACCGATTTTAACCGGTTTTATTTATTTTTAATTAAAAAAAAAAAAAAAAAAAAAGTAAAAAATGTTACCGTTTGAAAAAAACCGGATTTAACCGGTTTTAACCGGATTTTTTCAAAAATATATAACCGTTTAAAAAAAAAAAAAAAAAAAAAAAGTAGCCGTTTGAAAAAAACCGGATTTAACCGGTTTTAACCGGTTTTTTTCAAAAAATATAACCGTTTTTAAAAAAAAAAAAAAAAATTACCGTTTGAAAAAAAACCGGATTTAACCGGTTTTAACCGGTTTTTTTTAAAAAATACCGAGGCCAAACGGCTAGTAGCCATATGACCGTTTTTTTTGAATTTTTTGAGGGTTTTGGGGAGTTTTAAGGCACTATAAATAGAGGTAATGTGTTGGGGTTGAAAACACATCAAAAACAATCTCATTTCTTTCTCTAATCTCTCAAAAACGCTCAAAAATCGCTATTTCGCATTTTCGCTATAATGGAAAACTCACAATCACAACAAGCTTCCACTACTCCCTCCGTTGCTACTAGCAATGTCCGAAAACATTACACAAATGATGATGTTGAACTTGTTAGATCAACTACCCGAAAAGGTGATGTGTGGTCTAATTACGATATGTGTGTTATGAAAGATGGTAATGTAAAGGCGCGTTGCCGGAAATGTGGGCATTTTTATGGCACCGGGTCTAACTCTACACTTAGGAATCATATTGGTAGTTGTAAGGCGGGTCAAAATACTAGTTCGCAAGCTACTATTGGTGCGGATGGTCAAGTTTTTATATATGATGCGGATGCGGTTCGACTTGATTTTACGAAGTTTGTCATTCAACAAGGGCTTCCATTCAACCACTTCGACAACGTCAAGCTTACGGAGATCATCAAAAGGAGGCTACAACCGCGGTATCAACATGTAAGTCGTACTACTCTTAGAAGTGATGCTTTTAAATTATGGAAAACGGCTAAAAAAGAAATAATTTAAGGTTTTCGTAATTATAAATATGGTGTTTCTATAACTACGGATACTTGGACCGCACCACATGGTACGGCAAATTCTTATCTCGCCGTTACGGCTCATTGGTTTAATCCCGAATCTTGGTTATTAATGAAACGGACAATCGCTTTTAAAATATTTGGTTATCCTCATACGGGATGTAATTTAAGAAAAATTTTGCATGACACTTTAATTGAATATAATTTAGATGATAAAGTTTTTACGATTTCACTAGATAATGCATCAAATAATACTAGAGCTATGAACTTGTTAAAATTACGTGTAAAACCTATTTTAGATGGTGCTTTTTTTCATTCCCGTTGTGTTGCTCATGTTATAAATTTATCCGTACAAGCGGCATTAAAAATATGTGATAGTTTATATACGAAATTTAGGGGTTTATTAGTATTGATATATAAATCGAGCAACGAACGACAAATAAACTATAAACGTTTTCGTAAACAATGTAATGAACAACCCCTAGGACCTTGCCTTGATATTAATACTAGATGGAATTCTACTTGCATGATGTTTGAAAATATATTACGACAACGTGCGACTTTACATGCTTATAATCAAAAACTTATTAATAAAAATTTGTCCAACATAATACTATATTATCGGGTGTTTATTACCCAACTAGCCCATTAGTTTTAAAACAAGTTTATGCTATGACGGAAAAATTATATGATTTAAAAAACTCACCTTCACGAATGTTTAGAAAAATGGTTAAAATTATAAAAAAGAAATTTATAAAATATTTTGCTAGTTTACCTTTAGTTTTTACTTGTTCCGCCGCACTTAATCCATGTTTAAATGTTGGAGGTGTAGAACTTTTAATAAAAAAAATAATGGAAAATTTAGACTTATCTTTTGGGTTAGACGGTGATGACGTGGGCTATATAGAATCTCAAATTTTTAGATTTAACGATCATTTTCAAAAATTGTTTGGCATTTATGCAACAAAATATGGTCACCAACAAAACCCAATTGTTGACCAAATGCGGGCCGGATCATCCCAAATGACAAGAGACATTAATATAAACCTTTATAATTCTTTATTTGAAGACGCTACAAGGCGTCAACGATCATCGGCCCCAACAAGTGAATTGGGACAATATATGGCTACAAACTTTTTAAGAACTTTAAGTCCCAATGAGTTTGCAAACTTTGACATTTTGGCTTGGTGGAAAGAAAGGGAAATCCAATATCCGGTTTTATCCGCTATGGCTCGTGACTTATTAGCGGTCCAAGCTTCGACGGTAGCTTCCGAATCGGCCTTTTCGGTTAGTGGTCGAATTATATCGGATAGAAGGACAAGACTAACATGCGAATCCGTGGAAGTATGTGTATGTTTGAAAGATTATTTGGACGGAGTAGATAGGATATAACATGAATCGTCGTTGGATGATCCAATAATAGATGAAGATGTTGAAGAAGGTATAATAAGAGAAGAAGAAGAAGCGGGGATATCACCTTCGTCTTCGACTACGAATACCGAAGGCGAATTAGATGAAGGTGAGTTTGAAGAATTTGAAGTTGAAGATTTAGATGTACAAGATTTTTTGGAAGAAAATGATCTTGATGACGACTTGAGTGACTAGTTGAGTATAACGGGTGATGGCAATGCCGAAGCTCGATATACTTGATTACACTAATATGTTTTCGGGTGATGGCCATGCCGAAGCTCGCAAAATGTATTAGTATTTATATGTTTTTATGATTGTATTGTTTAAATAAAAGTTATGATTGTATTGTATAAATAAAAGTTATGATTGTATTTTTTTGTTGTATAATTGTATTGTTTAAATAAAAGTTATGAGAATATTGTTTAATTATATGTTTGATAATTAACAATTTTATTAAATAAATGTTCGAAGCTTTTAGTAAAATTCCGGAAAAAAATGAACCGAAAAAAACGAACCGGTAAACAACCGATAAAAAATCCGAATCCGAACATTTTTAACCGAAAAAAGCGAACCGGTAAAAAACCGAAAAAAACCGATTCCGAAAATTTATAACCGAAAAAAACTGATTCCGAACATTTATAACCGAAGAAAACCGATTCCGAAAAACCGAAACCGAACCGAAACTGGTTATTCGAAAAACTGGTTTTTTTATAACTGGTTATTAAAAAACCGAAAACCGAAAAAAACCGCTTTTTTTGCACCTCTAGGCCAGACCGAGTTGGTCAACAATACTACACTCTTTGTTCGTCTTTCAAGTTTTCTAAAATAACCGGTGTATTAAATAGATTAAAACGATTTTGCTGAGATGCAAATCTCAGTTTTTAATAGAATGATTTAGAGATTCTAAGGTTGCGCTTAGTTGGAGAGAAATTTTCTTACTTTTTAATTTAGGTTTTCTTGAGAATGGAAGGTTTCTTCTCTAGAGAAGAGTTAAAAACTTGGAAAATCCGTTTAGATGGTGTTACATTTTTAATTTTCAAAAAGTTGAAAATATGTTTAATAAGAGAGAAAAGTAGAGAAGGGTAAATTTGGACTTTTCAAATTTCTAGTTAAAACTTGGAAAGTGAGATTTTCATTTTTTTTTTTTTTAATTTTGAAAATATTTGTGACTAACCGGCTTTTCTTTCTTTTCAGTCTAATGTGAAAATTTTCTTAGAAAAATGGGGTATTTTCACCAACTAAACACACCCTAAAGCATTTTGAGAACACTTTGGATGACTTTTGAGTTTTGACCCGTTTCCTAAGATTACATTTTCTTTAGAGTTAACTACATAAATGGTCCCTGTGGTTTGCCAGGTTTTACGGGTTCAGTCCATTTTTCAATTTCGTTACGGGTCCAGTCACTGTGGTTTGAACATGTTACGGATCTAGTCCATTTTGATGTTAAGTCGAATAAAATGACGAAAATACCCCCACTTTCATCTTTTTTTCATTTATATTTACTTTTAATAAAAAAAATTCTTAAAAATTACTAAAAAAATTAATTTTTTAGAAATTTTTTCGAATTTTTTATTTCCAAAAAAAAAAATTTGAAAAAAAAATTTCTAATAAAAAATTTTCTTAAAAATTACTAAAAAAATTATTTTTTTTGGAAATTTTTTTTTCAAAAAAAAAAATTTGAAAAATTCAAAAAAAATTCTAAAAATTTTTTTGACGAAATTTTTTTTCCAAAAAAAATTTTTTTCTTAAAAAATTACTAAAAAAATTATTTTTTTTTGGAAAATTTTTTTTTATTGGAAATTCGAAAAATTTCTAAAAGAATTATTAGAAATTTTTTTTTCAAATTATTTTTTTTTAGAATTTTTTTCGAATTTTTCAAAATTTTTTTTTGGAAAAAAAAAATTTCCAAAAAAAAAAAAATGTTTTTAGTAATTTTGAAGAAAATTTTTTATTAGAATTTTTTTTTTTTCAAAATTTTTTTTTTGGAAATAAAAAATTCAAAAAAATTTCGAAAAAAATAATTTTTTTAGTAATTTTTAAGAATATTTTTTTAATTTTTTTTAATTTTTAGATTTTTTTTAGTAATTTTTAAGAATATTTTTAAAAATTTCGAAAAAAATAATTTTTTTAGTAATTTTTAATAATATTCAAAAAAATTTCGAAAAAAAATTTTTAGAATTTTTTTTGAATTTTTCAAATTTTTTTTTTGGAAAAAAAAATTTCCAAAAAATATAATTTTTTTAGTAATTTTTAAGAAAATTTTTTATTAGAAATTTTTTTTTGGAAATAAAAAATTCGAAAAAATTTCTAAAAAAATAATCTTTTTAGTAATTTTTAAGAATTTTTTTTATTAAAAGTAAATATAAATGAAAAAAAAGATGAAAGTGGGGGTATTTTCGTCATTTTATTCGACTTAACATCAAAATGGACTAGATCCGTAACATGTTCAAACCACAGTGACTGGACCCGTAACGAAATTGAAAAATGGACTGAACCCGTAAAACCCGGCAAACCACAGGGACCATTTATGTAGTTAACTCTTTTCTTTAATGCATTCTGTTGATTTGCTAATGTCTTTTCTTTGATACAGGGTCTCTTGATGAAATTGGAGAAATCACAAGACAACGTATCAACTTATCAAGTGATCTTGAACAGGAAGTACTTTTCGAGGTGCTTCGGTGCACCAGTCATCTTAGCCAACTGCTTGGGAACGCTGCATCTGCTATATTTTATGAATGTTCTTTCCACAAACCATTAATATGTCCCGAACAAATTGTGAGGAGTATACTGAAGGTTCTAGAAGTCGGATATATTTCATGTGTAGCTCTTCTTGTTTTGGAGAAAAGAATAGCGGACCACAATATGAGTACAAAATGTTCAACGGATTTGCTTTTGTCTCTTCGCGAGTTGTACAGAAAAGCTGGGACTTGGGACACATTTGTTGATGTTGTGTTGAAACATTTGAAGTTTTTAGAGTCTCAAAAGAATGAGAACGGATCAGATCGGGAATCGGTGTTTGAATCGATATTCAATATACTATTGCTATTGAAGTACATGCTGAAGTTAAGTGTTCAGGTCAGCATGTTAGAAAAGTAGTAGTATGTCACATACTAGCATGGGTTATTATGAATAGTTCTATATACTCATACGTGCGTATAAATAATAGTAGATGAAACATGTGAAAGAAAGTTGAAAGCTTATTTATTTATTGTTCGTATGCAGATACATATGTCACCTGATGATGTTTCCAGGGTTCAACTTAAGTTAATTTGACCAATCCAACAAGTTTTCAAGGAGTGGCATAAGCCTTTCGAGTTACCTTTCATTTCTCAGTTCTCACAATTACAAACTGGTAAGTGTATCCTTACATCAATTCTTCATTAGACCTGGCAAAGCGGGCTGGTTGGGTTGTCTAACGGGTCAAAACAGGTAATATTTGGTGCATGTTAAAGTGGGTCAAGTTGGTTAGCCCATTATGTATGATTACAACATTGTGGATCCAGGAGGTTGCACGCATTAAAAAGACACTTTTGGTGACTTGTGACCCCATATATTGCATTTAAACCATTTTGTTTCGAGCTACATATTTTGATTTTACTCGTTTGATTGTTGGTGATGATGATACATAATTATAATTAAGCTGTTTTAAGATTTATTCTAATTACCACCTCTACTTTAAACCCATGCATATTTCTGATACTAGAATTGGCTGATAGATAGTGATTAGCACTATTTAGCAGCATTCCACTTGTGATTCTAGCTATGCTCGTTAGTTGAAGTTGATAAACAGAGAGCATAGAATAAATTGATTTTATATATTGTTTGTCATAATCCGTTTCTAGTTCTTGTTACATTTTGTTAGTAGGCTGATTTTATATATTTTTGTCATCAACCCCATTTCTAATTCATTATCCATTTTAGAGTAAACTACATTTTTGGTCCTTGTGGTTGTATCAAAATTTCACTTTTGGTCCAAAATTCAAAAAATCGCACGGATTAGTCCAAAAGTCCACGTGGACTTCAGTTTTAGTCCAATTTTCGTCCCTAGTTAGTTTAGTCGTTAAGTACGTTGCACCGTTAGTCCTCTAACCTAACGGTCGTTAGCAATGTTTGCACCGTTAGTCCTTTCAGTTAAAAAATTGGAAAAATTCGAAAAAAAAAAAAAATTTCCAAAAAAAAATAATTTGAAAAATTCGAAAAAAATTCTAAAAAATTTTTTTTGACGAATTTTTTTTTCCCCAAAAAAAAAATTTGAAAAAGAATTTATAATAAAAATTTTTCTTAAAAAATTCGAAAAAATTTATAAAAAAAAAATTTTTGACGATTTTTTTTTTTCCAAAATTCGAAAAAAAAAATCCAAAAAAAAAAATTCTAATAAAAATTTTTCTTAAAAAATTCGAAAAAAATTTCTAAATTTTTTTTTTTTTGATTTTTTTTCTAAATTTCTAAATTTCTAAAATTTCTAAATTTCTAAAATTTCTAAAATTTCTAAAAATTTCTAAATTTAGAAATTTTTTTCGAATTTTTTAAGAAAAATTTTATTAGAAATTTTTTTTTTCGATTTTTTTTTTTTTGGATTTTTTTTTCGAATTTTGGAAAAAAAATTTGTCAAATTTTTTTTTTTTATAAATTTTTTCGAATTTTTTAAGAAAACTTTTTATTATAAATTTTTTTTCAAATTTTTTTTTTGGAAAAAAAAAATTTCGTCAAAAAAAAATTTTTTAGAATTTTTTTCGAATTTTTCAAATTATTTTTTTTTGGAAAATTTTTTTTTTTCGAATTTTTCCAATTTTTTAACTGAAAGGACTAACGGTGCAAACATTGCTAACAACCGTTAGGTTAAAGGACTAACGGTGCAACGTACTTAACGACTAAACTAACTAGGGACGAAAATTGGACTAAAACTGAAGTCCACGTGGACTTTTGGACTAATCCGTGCGATTTTTTGAATTTTGGACCAAAAGTGAGATTTTGATACAAGCACAAGGACCAAAAATGTAGTTTACTCTCCATTTTATGAATTATGCACCTTCAGATAGCAGCACGAACCAAAGACCATCGGATCTTGGTTTAAGAAAGCGTGCATCAAGGGGCACATCAAGTGCATCACTGATGCAATGAGGTGGGCGCATCTGAGACTATGATGCGTTGCGATTCAAGAATGCGAGCAGATGCACTTTATCACCTTGCGTCAACATAAGGCGCACATCAAGCTCTCTGACTGAAGCCACGAATTTGAGCTTGTTTTTAACAAGTTATAGAAGATACAGCAGACCCATCTTTTAAAAGGCCATTGAGCCCTTCTTATTGGTTTAGTTAGACAGCTGATGTTCAATACTCTTGTCATTTTACTACTAGTTGATGGCTACTTGACGAAGGTGGAAATAACCAGTTTTTTTTTTTTTTTTTTTTTTTTTTTTTTTTTTTTTTTTTTTTAATCTTAAACTTCTAGTATCTTTACGTACAAATAGCTTTTGGCTTGTTTTATTTTTTTATTAGACTACTATAACCTCTGATAGGAACGCGTGGAGAGATGGAATTGGTATAGGCGGGTAGAAGGAGTAGGTTGTTTGAGGTTTTTAGATAGTTTTCGCGTTTAGGCTTTTCTGGGTTTTTTAGTTGCTTTACTTTTTGCGTTTTTAGGCTTTTGTTTCCCCTTTGCGTTGCCGTGCTTTGAACTTCGTTGTTCTCTTATGTTTTAGTTTTAGTTTTAGTTTTGCCTTTAAGTTCTTTTTTTTGTGCCGCGCTTTTATGCTTTTATATGTTTATGCTTTTTCCCATGTCACTCTTGCGCTTTCTTTTGCTTTTTGTCCTTGTGTATGTGTTTCCCATGTGGGGCTTATGCTTTCCTATTTATTTGTCCTTTTTCTCTTAGTTTTTATGATGGTTTTGTTGGAAAGTTAATCCACAAATCTTTGTTAAGTTTAGTATGAAGAATAACAGCCTTGTTATTCTTGTGTTGGGCTACAAGTCGACACACCAAGCAAGAAGAAAGTTAGTTATAGTTAGTTAATAGTTAGTTAGAAAAAAAGTTATATGACAGTTATCAATGAAGGGACACAACTGTTGGTTCAAGCGAACCATCAAAACCCTTCTAAGTATTGATTCAATATGTATATATAGGGTAGGATTCTGTAAACAATAGTTAACCCTTTAGTTATATATCAATAATATTAGAAGTGTTCAACCCAATCTTCCTTGTTTTCCTTATTGATTCTTGTATGATGATATACATGATATTTGTTTGATCATTCGATCCTGGAGATATGGAGATTCAAGACCTGTAAACAGTGGTATCAGAGTGAAGGGATCCAACAACAAAACCAAATCATGATCAATCATCACTCAAGAATCAAACCCAAGCTCTTTAAGAAACGCAACCATGAATGCCAATTAAAGAGAAAAGAAGAAGTAGAGAATCGGTTACCACCAAGATGATGGTTAACCAAGAAGAAAAAAAGGAGACGACAGTATCAAGAGAGTTTTCAATGGTGCAATTACAGCACTACCAGGGTACCATTCGAACAAGTTTATGTTCAAAGATTTGCTACAAGTTTGTAGAAGAGGACTAAGAGTAACCTGCCCAAAAATCATTGTGGAGATCAAGAAGATCAAGTGACTGGACTCTGGAATAGTTAGAAGACAAGAAGGCATCAAGGAACAAGAAGATTGAAGGAAGTAAGAGCCGAACCCTTGTGGTTCACATAGTAAGAAGATTGAAGAAAACAAAAATTTATAGATTAAGGGGGAATCTGTTGGAAAGTTAATCCACAAATCTTTGTTAAGTTTAGTATGAAGAATAACAGCCTTGTTATACTTGTGTTGGGCTGCAAGTCGACATACCAAGCAAGAAGAAAGTTAGTTATAGTTAGGTAATAGTTAGTTAGAAAAACAGTTATAGGACACTTATCAATGAAGGGACACAACTGTTGGTTCAAGCGAACCATCACAACCCTTCTAAGTATCGATTCAATATGTAATATAGGGTAGGATTCTGTAAACAATAGTTAACCCTTTTCAATTATATATCAATAATATTATAAGGGTACAACCCAATCTTCCTTGTTTTCCTTATTGATTCTTGTATGATGATACACATGATGTTTGTTTGATCATTCGATCCTGTAGATATGGAGATATAGAGATTCAAGACATGTAAACAAGTTTTTGTTTATGGCTTGTTTGCTTGCTTCCCATCGTATGTTTTATGTGTTTCCCTTATATATTTTTTTGGTTAAACGGTGAAGTATATTTTAACAACCAACCAATAGTTACATCAACATTCCAACCCGACCTGTGACATAACAAGCTAAGGCAAAGAAGATGACTGTAATAGAAATACAAACAGAAATACAAAGAACTCTAAACTTCAGCAGGACTACATTTCCTTTCCACTATAACCAATCAAAGCTACTGTTATAGTTGCATCCTCGTAACAGCAATTAGAGTGATTAAGGTGAAAGGCTTCATCTCTCCATTCAATCCATCCATACCTCCCAGATGCTGCAATACACATGACTACATTTCCATAGCTACATAATAATCCTATACCTTTTAAGAATAAAGATATATGCCACTTATATACACTACGGCATCATCAGATGCAGGCAAACATCTATCCCCCAGAGAGAGATTCTAATAGGTTAGACTACAACTCCTGCAAGAGACTTATCCAGATGCTTAATATTGCTTCATCTACATATTAAAACCTTGGACAAGCCCTTTAAGGCATCATCTAAACCTACAGAAACTTCTTTGGGAAAACCACCACTGGAAACCTACTTTGTGAGACTGACTACTAATCTACATTAAACAGAGCAGAGTACCCTACTTAGTTGCCACACCAGGCACCCCTAAGACAAGATATCTGATGTTCCAAAATACTTTCATCTGCCTCAAGTTACAAGGCCATCAGAACCATAGCATACTAGCATAAACACTCATCTACATATTGTCTTTTGCTTCTTGAAAGTCAACAAACATATATAACTTTTTGAGAATGCTAACATTGAGAATACTAACCATAACTAGTTTTGACTCATTTGCTCAAAATTCCATTAACAAGATATCATACCAAGTAACCAAATCAGCCAAACACCAGTTATCTATATTTCATATCTACATTCCATTCTTTTACGCATTTCACTACCTGATTAGACTTTCTCACTTTCATACCAATTAATTGCAATCTCACATTGTTTTCCTTGTTATTTTTTTTTTTGTGCAAAATGTGAATTATATAACTATTCAAAACTTTGTACATCATAAGTCTACATCAACGAAGGTGTCGTTTGTTTTTCAGAGTTTTTTACCTCTTTATCTGCAAACCATGTCTGCAGAAGAAAATGCACATCTAAAGTCTTCATCTGCATAGAAGAAGACTGTTTATTTTTTGAGCTATTGAAGTACTTTTTTTTCTTTTTTTTAACTATTGTTTTGTAATTTGAGAATATATACATCCTTTTGTCAAATAATACTAAAACGTTGAGGGTGAAACCAAAAATCCCTTAAAATACGGAGTATCAAAGATAAGCTTTCGTCCGTTTTATACGTTATCATTCGTTTTTGTACGTTTTCGTACGTTTTTTTACATTTTCGTCCGTTTTTTTACGTTTTGGCACATTTTTTACGCTTTTAACCTTTTTTATGTTATCGTCCTTTTTTTACATTTTTATCTGTTTTTTTACTTCTTCGTCCGTTTAATTTACGTTTTTGTGCGTTTTTTACGTTTTCAATCTTTTTTTACGTTATCGACCGTTTTTTAACGTTTGTGTCTGTTTTTTTTACATTTTCAACCGTTTTTTACGTTTTCGTCTATTTTTTTACTTTTTCGTCTGTTTTTCTACGTTCTCATCCGTTTTTTACCTTTTCTACATTTTCGTCCGTTTTTTACGTTTTCATACAGTTTTTATGCTTTCGGTCGGTTTTTTACGTTTTCGTCCGTTTTTTTATGTTTTCGTGCATTTTTTTATGTTTTCGATCGTTTTCGACCTTTTTTATTAAAGTTTTGTTTGTTTGTTTTTTTACGTTTTTGGCTGTTTTCTACGTGTCGTGCGTTCTTTTTTTCCGTTTTTGACCTTTTTTACGTTTTTGTCTATTTTTTACGCTTTCACCTGTTTTTCACATTTTCGTCCATTTTTTTATGTTTTTTTTACTGTTTTTTACGTTTTCGTCTATTTTACTTCGTTCTTGTCTGTTTTTTTTTTTTTTTTTTTTTTTTTTTTTTTTTTTTTTTTTTTACGTTTTCGTCTGTTTTATTACGTTTTCTTCCATATTACGTTTTGACGTTGTCTAACATTTTCGTCCATTTGCTTATACGTTTTGGTACCTTTTTTTTTTAATGTTTTGGTACGTTTTTTTATGTTTTCGTCTGTGTTTTTATCAGTGTTGCAAAAAAGGTCTACAAGGCCGATTAATCACCGCCTAAGCGCTACAGGGCCACCAATCTTGCCGATTTATGTAACTGGGTCAAACAAAAAGGTCAACCATGGTCAACGACGATTAAGGGCGGTCAAACTTGTCGGAAACCTGCAAATCTTGCCGAAAGTACCAAAAACTCAACGTAAACTTATTTTTGATCAATTATAGTATTTGTTTAAAATTTAAATCTATTACATGTTGTTTTTTAGAAAAAAAATCTTGCCGAAAATACCTAAAACTCGCCGGAAATATACAAAACTTACTGGAAATACCCAAATTTTACCAGAAATGCTAATCCGATTAATCACCGATTAATCCCGCCTAAACACATTACAAGCTACAAGGTGGTCGACCGCCTCACTACCGATTCACGATTTTTGCAACCTTGGTTTTTATGATTTCATCAGTTTCAGTACGTTTTTGTTCATTTTTACGTTTTCGTCCGTTCTCATATGATTTCGTAAGTTTTTTGTACGTTATTGTACATTTTCTTACGTAAGACGACGGGCGATAACAGATGACAACGTAAAAAACGAACAAAAACATAAAAAATAGACGAAATCAGAAGACAACATAAAAAATGGACGAATACATAAAAAACTGATCGAAAACATAAAAACGATCGAAAACGTGAAAAAAAAGATGAAAACGTAAAAAAGCGGACAAAACGTAAAAAAAACTGTCAATGGATGAAAATGTAAATAGATGTCGAAAACCTAAAAAACGGTCAAGAACGAAAAAAAAACATTTGAAAACGTAAAAAATTGGACAAGAACGTAAAAAAATGACGAAAACGTGAAAAGATGGTCAAAACATTAAAAAAAGACGATAACGTAAAAAACGGTAAAAAATGTAAAAAAATGAATGAAAACGCAAAAAACAGACGAAAACATAAAAATAAGGACGAAAACGTAAAAAAAACGAACAAAAACGGTCTAAAACGTAAAAAAAAACTGTCGAAAATGGAAAAAAACGGAAGAAAACGTAAAAAATGGTCGAAAACATAAAAAACCGACAAAAGCATAAAAAAGCGGTCGAAAACGTAAAAAAACATAAAATAAATGGACGAAAACGTAAAGAAAAAATAGACGAAAACATAAAAAAACGGTTTGTAAACGTAAAAAACGGGCAAAAACGTAAAAAACAAAAAAAAAAAAAGGAAAAAAACGGTCGAAACATAAAAAACTGTTTAAAACATAAAAAACGGACGAAAATGTAAAAAATGGACGAAAACGTAAAATAACATACGAAAACGTAAAAAATGGACGAAAACGTAAAAAGCGGACGAAAACATATAAAAACTGACGAAAACGTATAAACATTGATATTGAGAAAGAGATGTGGGGTTTGTGAAAGAAGAGGTAAGAAGTGAAAGATAATGTATAACATTTAGAAGAGGGAATAAGTGAAAAGAAGCACTTATGTCTGCAAAAAAAATAAACATAAACCTCTGCCTTCCCGCAAACAAAAGAAGTGAAAAGAGGGAAAATGTGCTTATTGGGAAAAAAAACAAACGACGCCTAAATTGGGCATACCGAAATCAGATCAAAGTAAAAATACAAAACTTCCATGTTGCATCTGATATCTGATACAATAGATATTTGATAAAACTCTGTTTGAAACAACCAAACAGTATAGCTAACTCCTAGCTACTTCCAAGCATCAAGAGTTAGAATCACCTTTAAGCACAATACCATCTAGCTACATTTCCATTTCTCCTTCCCACCAAGATCACTCAACCTGCCACCACAATGATCAAAAAAGGTTAGGAGAATAGCTTCACTAGGTACCCTTTCACTCAATCCAGTAAAGGGCTATACCAAGTTTCCTACATTTCCATCTCTGCAAAAGGCTTAAGAAACTTGGGAACACACACCTTGAGGGAGAAACCATCCTTACCTCCTATGGCAGTGTATAGCATAGACCAAGTAGGTTCATCTTTCACTCATCACTATTCCATGCTTCATACACTGCCCTCCCACTCACTTACCCTTCACAGTTGGTAACCTACTTTATGGATCGACTAGCCCTTCACAAATGTAGTCCAATATTAGATTTACAATTCCTAACAAAGGCCAACTGTAACTCATACATTGTAGTACATGGTGAGGAGATAAATGACCTAAGTTACAAGGCCTTCAACTATAGTGAGCTACAATATACCAAGTATCATATTGATGGAAGATACTGTAGTATTTTGGTCTAAAACCATTAGTTGTTGCAGACTTTCCTTGAACCTTGATGTCTGCTATATTATACCAATTTTGAAAAGAAGTAAGTAACCTCTTTTTTGTGATTACTATAACCACAAGCAATCAGGAAACTGCTGATGAGTGTGTAAATACTCATCATTTTTATCGTATCTGAACTGCCAAAACATACAAAAACACTCAAAAACGCATCAAAATACAGAAATTATTCCAAAAGTGTGTTTTATATGTTTTAGATGCAAAATGTTTAAAAACAAACGAAAAACGAACAAAGTTTGCATAATTGGCAGTTTCAGTCCCTCAAGTTTCAAAAATTGACAAAACTAGTCCCTGAAGTTTTAAAACGAAAGAAAAGTCAACCCAAGGTTTTCTAAAGTCAAAAATTGTCAAAACAAGTCCTTGGGTAAAAAGTTTGAGAAAATTACACTTTTACCCCTCAAAATCCAAAATTGCAATAAAAGGTCCCTGGAGTTTCAGAAATTGATAGAATTAGTCCCTGTGAAATATTTTTGGATAAAAAGTCAATTCAGGTGTTTGGAAAATCAAAAGTTGGCAGAAATGGTCCTTGGGTGAAAGTTTTAAAGAAATTGCAATTCAGTCCCTCAAGTTTTACCAATTGGCAATTTTAGTCCCCGGGATTTTCAAATTTTGGAAAATTGAAATTTTGGTCTTTGGTTATTATTATATGGCAAGTTTAGTCCTTGGTTACAACTTTGGATTATTTACACAGCAGGTCCCTCAATTTTCAGCTTTTACTAAATTGGTCCTTGTGATTTAATTTCTACAAAACTAAACGGACCCTTGGTTTTAATAATCCAACAACCAAAACAAACACCAACCCAAATCCTACCTGATCTAATAAAACCCCCAAGCCCACCATACCCTAACCTGGCCCAAGTCACTTAAAAGCCCACCACCAAATAATAAAACTAACACCCCGTTTTTTTACCCACCCTCAGTCAAACCCCATTGGTCAACATCTCCACCTTATCCCTCCAACTTGACCCTGCAACCCTGCTTAAACTCCATCATCACACCTTCATATCCACTGCCACACTCAAACACCCACCCCCTCCTACACACCAAACAAACACATAACTCCAAACTCCCCACCTCTGGCTTCAATTTATAAGAAAAATCCAAAAGAGGGCTTTGGCGCCAAAATGCAGGGAACGGCCAAGATCAATTTTATTGATCCAATGGTCCTAGAAAGAAGTGGGAAAGCTGTGGGGACTCACCTCATCCTATAAAAGTGAAGAAGAAAGAGAAGAAAAGGGAGTTAGTTAGTCAATATAGTAGTAGAATAATTAAGAAAAATTTAGTTTTTATGTTAATTGTAGTTTTATCTTTCTAGTTAAATTAATCTCAAGTTATTAAGTTATTTAAAAGCTTTCCTGTAATCAGAATTTCAGTTGTATTCAAGTATTTAAGTTTAATGGAAAAGCAAAATTTCATGTTCAATTCTGTTAATGCTCTAAACTTCATTTAAAAGTGGTTTAGATAATTTCAAAAGCTCGCATAAGCTTCATCATAGCTTAATGTAAGACTCTTAGCAAGATTAGCTCCACAGTGAAGAAGTTGGGTTCATAAAGAGAAAAAGTCAATGAAAGTCAATGGATTAGGGTGAAGGAGAAATGGTGTATTCAGCTGTGAATTAGGGATGTTTTGGGGTGATATAAGCTTATCTTGAGATAGGCTTTGGTTTGAACTTCACCTTATTTCAGTTAAGGGTGTCAATTTGTAAGATCCTTTCTTTCCATTTCCAAGTTTTCATGTGAATTTTGTAGGACTGTAGTCATTTCTGTTTTTGTAGATTGCTTATTGTTATCATTTGTTACATTTAATTGGTTGATAGTTCTAGTTAATCTATAGTAGTAGCTAAATAGTTAGAATATAACTTGTTTTATGTGTAAGCTTAGCTTACTGCCTAATATGGCAATTTTATGACCAAGTGGTGATTTGTTATCATGAATTGTTTTTATACCTTCCTATGATCATTTAGCGTCAGTATATGTTGGTATATGGTGGTCTGAGCATGTAAATCTCATTTTCAACCCATATTCATAAAATCAGTCCAAGATAAAGGGTGTTTGGCTCAGTTCTGTCTTAGGTGTTTGGGACAGATTTAGTTGTTGTTTTCTGCTTGAACTAGTCACCTAGGGTCTAAATAGGATTTGTAAGTCATAAAAATGGTGCCTTAAACTGCCAAAAGTCAAAATCATGGTTTTAGCTCTTGATTTCATCAATTGTTAGGACTTAAAGTTTCATTTTCATCACAGTGTTTCATTAAGTGGTAATATAGCTTAATTTAGTTTAATCACAACATATTACAACTTAATCAGTCATTAAATTCAGTCCCCATCTCATAAAAGTCAACCAAGTGTTAATTTCCAAAAAAGTCAAATTTGCATTGTGGAGAAAAAATCAAAACTTGCAAGATTTTTAACGATTTTTGTGCTTAGATTCAGGATTTGAGATTTTCACAAGTTGTAGTGACCCAGATCAAGTTTAGGATTCCTTGGTCACTTCATTTTTAGGATTTTTCTAGTGGGGCCCACACCTGATCAAACACACCTGCAGGGCTGCTGAGTCCCATGTTTCAGCAGCATACCACCCTACCACCACCACTTTGGTGGTGGTTTGTGGTCACCACAGTGATTCCTACACCCTAATTTTTGGTTCTCCCAACCCCCCTCCTGGTAGGATGTATGTTTTGACCCATGGTTTGACCTTGGACACCCTGGGTCCCACCTGATTTACCCCCACAAGTCTGTCCTTTTTTTTAGTCTAATAGCAAGAGATCAAGTGCTTAATTGAGCTTTTTGGCTTATCCAGTGGACCCCACTTGCATTTTCTGGCTTAAGCAAGTTCATATAACTTATTTGGGTCAGAATTACCCATTGTGGGTCCCACCTAAGCTGATTTCAGCTTATTTCCCCATTTGGTCAACTTTAGTCAACTGTTGGACTTAATACCTTCCAAAGTGCTTATTATCAGTTTATAAAAAAGTTGTTTTCACAAAAAGTTTTTGTTTTAAGTTATAAAATAGGTTGGTAAAAGAAAAATCAATTTATTTGTAAGTGATAGTTTCTATTTAATGTAATGTAATTTAATTTTAATTTTCATTTTTAAATTTTTATTAAGTACTTAGCTATTTTATATTTTTCTTCAATTCCTCTTATATTAAAGTATTTATAATAATTTTTTCAGATTTTTATTTTACTATTTAGTATTTATTAGAATTAATCTTAGTTTTATTTATTATTAATTAATAATTAGTTTAAAATAGCATAATTAGTTTTTATTAAGTAAAACCTAGATTTTATATTTTTTATAGCTTTTATATGTTATAAAATAATTTTAGAAATTTTATTAGAGTTTTTACTGTTCATTTGTTATTTTTCTTAATTTAAAATAGTTTAATTAGGTAATTAATAATTATTTAGTAATTAATTAATAGAAAAATCACAAAAAGACAAAAACACTTATTTTTAATTTTAAAACTTATTTTTAGTTATTTCATAACTTTTGAAATTTTATTTTCATTTTTCTAGTATTTAATTAGTATTAAATTATATTTAAGTTGTTTAAACATTAATAATTAGTAATTAATTAATATTAAATAATTAATTAGTGTTAAAATTTATTTTCTTTTTCTAAAAATTTTCTTTTACCTTTAAGTTTGTAAAAAAGTCATTTTCACCCCCTGGGTGTTTTCAGAATTCCGTTTTCACTTTTTATTTTGTACGTTTACGTTTTATTTAAATGTAAACGTACGCGTTTTAGGTTTTAAACGTTTCTGGTTTTTCTGACTTTCTAGTCTTGTTAATATAGTGTATTTAAGCTATTTTCTTTTATATTTCAGTAGTGTAATCATCACAACTCATTTATACCTATTTCCGTCCAAATTCACCCGATCACAAACCGTTTTGATACCATCCACACCTCGTCGGGACATAACGACCCGGGGAAATACTATACTTCCACGGAGCATTGGTTTAAGCTGTTTGACTATTATAGTTGACCATTCACAAGTGGTTGACCAATAATTATCTGGCGGTTTAGCACAGATCAAATTTTGGCGCCGCTGCCGGGGAGGTTGTGCGCGTATTTTAAACGGTTTTGCGTATTTGTGATTTTGGAATTCATCCATTTGTATATTTATCCACCTTTGTTCATATTATCTTATTATCAAAAACAAAATTGTTCCTGAAAACTTTTTATAATTAGTTTTCAACGAACACAAAAACACAAAAAGATTTTCTTTCTTACAAAATGTTTTCCAAAAACACCAAAAATATCCATCTTTACCCTCCTACCTTTTTGATTCTTCATCCCTTTACCCTCTATCCTTTTGATTCTAACTTCTTCCACTTGTCCCATAAATGATTCTAATGGCATCTCTCGATGACGATTTCTTTGAACAAAGGGCCTTTAAAAGCAAAGTTGAAAAACTTATGGCATTGTCAAAAATGTCGAGATGTCGTGTTGATTATGATGGACCTTCGATTCCTATTCCCTCTCCGGTGAGGGAAAGAGATCATGAAACCGAGGTGACAAAGGACCCTGTACTTTCCTCTAACCATGAAAGTGCTAAATACGTCCAACCTACGGTTGTCCAAAAACCTAAGCTCACAATTGCTCCTAAACCGTCTATAATTAATCCTAACCTTTCACGGTTTACGGTTAAAAGTTTGTCAAGCAAACGTACTGAGCTTAGGGCAGTGACTGAAAAAAACGCCTTGCCCAATCTTCACGTTCATCATGAACCAAAACCCGAGACCATAACGGAAGTGGTGGAAATTACTAGCTCTAAGAGCACACCACTTGTCCCACCTCCGGATTTTATTCCTTGTGTTGGTTGTGGTGAGCCGCTTTTTGGTTTACCATGTCGTTGGTGTACATGTGTACAATGTGGTAATGATATTCAAAATGGGAGTTGTTTGTTTTGTGGGTCGAGTAATTCATTTGCTTATGATCCTAATCAAAACTCATTTAACAACTCCTCAAATTTTTCCAACTACCCATCACATTCATACGAGCAAGAATCATATTATCCAAATCTCAATAATGCTTCGTATCAAAATACACCAAGCCAAACCCAGCAGTTTTACTGTTGTGAGTATTGTGGAGGCCCTCACTACAGCTCTGATTGTCAAATTAGGAATCAGTTTGTCTATGAACAGGTTCCTTGTAACAATCATGAATTTGGTTTTAACCAGCCTTCACGATACACAAACCCTCAACCACCGCCTCAGGACGAGTTAGCTAGAGCTGAATTGATTACTAAAATGATTATGAATCAAACTCAAGTCAACAAGACCATTCAAGATAGTATAAACTGTCTTGAGGATTTGATTCTTAGAAAACAAAAGCCTCCTGTTAACTCATTTTATTTTGAGGATGAAAGTGATGAGGATGAACCATTTGAAGAGGAAAACCCTAAGGAAACTTCAGATATCTTGCCAATGGGGGACAAGGAAGTCAAAATCAATCCTCTCGAGGAAATTGATGACCTTGTTCCAATCCCAAAGGTATTTGAGAAACCTCTTGATTCAACTTCAGTTGAAACTGTTTCAGTAGAAACACAGGGAGAAAAGAATATGATAAAGTCACTAGCCGTTGATCAAATGGAACTTGAAAATTCCATAACTGCTAGTACTTCTAAACTCCCTCAGTCTGCTATTATCACACCCGAAGTTCACACTCACTCTCTGAATATGGGGGATGAGCATCTTGACACTGTTCCTCAAAAGGAATCGGACAAATTCATAAAGTCTAGTGTTGAGAACCTTGTCCTAATCCCAAGAGAGTCACAGGGGACTTTTGATCATGTGTGTGATCTACCTTCTCACCCTGAAAATCCAAAAGATCATTTTGAGACTTTCTCCGATTTTAATGATGATTGCACATCTTATGGAGAAGTTGAGTATGAGGAGGCACCATTGCCTCATTCGGATGTTAACCCTCTTATTGAGGAGTTCACAAACGAACTTACTCACATCAATCCACTTCCTTTGGGAAATGATGATGGTCTCCTTGATTTTGAAGCCGATATGGGAGAAACTGAAAATCTTTTAAACTCTAATCCCAACATCGAGCTTAGTACTTCACATGCTGATGAAAATTCTTTATCTTCTGGAGACATCAGTCATGTGGAAGTATTGCCTTTTGAGCTAGTTAGCTTAGAAGAAGAGAATGATGAGATTGACACTGAAATCAAAAGATGAAGCACTTCGTGCAACATTAGTGAAAGTCAATCTCCTCATTTCTAAAATCGAGGCTTTCAAAATGAAACCTATTTCATCTCCTATCCCCATTAAGGATAGTGACATTTTCTCCGATATCCCATTCCGGAGTTTGAAGCCTTTACTTTTGATCATATGGGAGAGAAGATTAGTGGCAGTACCACTTCTCATTCCCAAATTTCTCTCCCCGAATATGATTCATTCACCTTTGAGGAGTTCTCCAGTGAACTCACTCATATCATGACTCCTCCGGAGTATGATGACCCGGGGGGAGATGCACTCAATCATGAAAATTTGCAAATTCCCACCCACCCTCCTGGGATATTTACGAGCTTAACCCTTGAAATCCAAACTCAGGCTACGGAGCCTGATCTCGAGGAAGAAGATCAAACCATGATTTTCATCATGGTTTTCTTCCTTTTCTTCACCTACAGGGTGACTTCTCCTGTTCTTCACTCCTTCGGGAATGAAGACCTTATCTTTGACCCCGGCATCACCGCTTATAGTTTTTACTATTTTGAGCCGGGTACTTATCTCATCGGTGTGGAACTTTCACGTGCTTCAAATGTTTGTCCAAACATCTTGAATGAAAGTCCGATTGAGATTGTTTCTTCCACATCATGCTTCCCCAAGGACAAATGAATTCGGGGTCGAGTCAAGCTAGCGACTCGGTAAACAAAAACAGTAGCATACTTATAGGGTTTTCACCCTAAGTGTGGGGGAGTCCCCCATGCTATGATTACAAATGTGAAAATACAAAATGGTGTTTTCCACGCTTAGCTTGTAATGTTGCCCTTTTACGTTCCAAGAGTCGGCATAATCGCCGGGACTTTGAATATTGAGGACAATATTCATCCTAAGTGTGGGGGGTATTTCGCTATTCTAGCGAATTTTATCACATTTTACTATCTTATACCCCCGTTTTTGACCAAAATTTTTCAAAAATTTTTCACTAAAGTTCAAAATTTTTTTGTGGTAATCTATGCGCCGTGTCTAAACGACAAAAGGGATTGGCTAGTCCAGGAGCAAACGGCTCTTGGTAAAGACATCTCAAATCCGTTTATGGCTTGCAATTTGCCCAAAATTGTATGGTACCTCAACTCGCCATATCCTATAAAGCGAATGAGTTGGCTAGCCCGCAATATTATGGCTTGTGGTAAAGGCCGTGGAAAATCCATAATTGGTAATCAGCTCACCAAAATGTTGACTATTCCATCAAGAGTTGGCTAGTCCAGAAGCAAACGGCTTTTGGTAAAGACTAATCAAATCCGTTGACAGCTGGTGGTTTGCTCAAAATCACACGGTTATCAGGTGTGCCACAGTTCTTACACCTGGCTACTCCAGAAGTGATGGCTTTTGGTAAAGAGGTTTTCAAATCCATTAAGTTTTTCTCAAAATATTGCTAGGGACTAGCAATAGTTTAGTGTGGGGGATTGATTAGTGTGTAAATACTCATCATTTTTATCGTATCTGAACTGCCAAAATATACAAAAACACTCAAAAACGCATCAAAATACAGAAATTATTCCAAAAGTGTGTTTTATATGTTTTAGATGCAAAATGTTTAAAAACAAATGAAAAACGAACAAAGTTTGCACAATTGGCAGTTTTAGTCCCTCAAGTTTCAAAATTTGACAAAACTAGTCCCTGAAGTTTTAAAACGAAAGAAAAGTCAACCCAAGTTTTTCTAAAGTCAAAAATTGTCAAAACAAGTCCTTGGGTAAAAAGTTTGAGAAAATTACACTTTTACCTCTCAAAATCCAAAATTGCAATAAAAGGTCCCTGGAGTTTCAGAAATTGACAGAATTAGTCCATGTGAAATATTTTTGGATAAAAAGTCAATTCAGGTGTTTGGAAAATCAAAAGTTGGCAGAAATGGTCCTTGGGTGAAAGTTTTAAAGAAATTGCAATTCAGTCCCTCAAGTTTTACCAATTGGCAATTTTAGTCCCCAGGATTTTCAAATTTTAGAAAATTGAAATTTTGGTCTTTGGTTATTATTATATGGCAAGTTTAGTCCTTGGTTACAACTTTGGATTATTTACACAGCAGGTCCCTCAATTTTCAGCTTTTACTAAATTGGTCCTTGTGATTTAATTTCTACAAAACTAAACGGACCCTTGGTTTTAATAATCCAACAACCAAAACAAACACCAACCCAAATCCTACCTGATCTAATAAAACCCCCAAGCCCACCATACCCTAACCTGGCCCAAGTCACTTAAAAGCCCACCACCAAATAATAAAACTAACACCTCGTTTTTTTACCCACCCTCAGTCAAACCCCATTGGTCAACATCTCCACCTTATCCCTCCAACTTGACCCTGCAACCCTGCTTAAACTCCATCATCACACCTTCATATCCACTGCCACACTCAAACACCCACCCCCTCCTACACACCAAACAAACACATAACTCCAAACTCCCCACCTCTGGCTTCAATTTATAAGAAAAATCCAAAAGAGGGCTTTGGCGCCAAAATGCAGGGAACGGCCAAGATCAATTTTATTGATCCAATGGTCCTAGAAAGAAGTGGGAAAGCTGTGGGGACTCACCTCATCCTATAAAAGTGAAGAAGAAAGAGAAGAAAAGGGAGTTAGTTAGTCAATATAGTAGTAGAATAATTAAGAAAAATTTAGTTTTTATGTTAATTGTAGTTTTATCTTTCTAGTTAAATTAATCTCAAGTTATAAGTTATTTAAAAGCTTTCCTGTAATCAGAATTTCAGTTGTATTCAAGTATTTAAGTTTAATGGAAAAGCAAAATTTCATGTTCAATTCTGTTAATGCTCTAAACTTCATTTAAAAGTGGTTTAGATAATTTCAAAAGCTCACATAAGCTTCATCATAGCTTAATGTAAGACTCTTAGCAAGATTAGCTCCACAGTGAAGAAGTTGGGTTCATAGAGAGAAAAAGTCAATGAAAGTCAATGGATTAGGGTGAAGGAGAAATGGTGTATTCAGATGTGAATTAGGGATGTTTTGGGGTGATATAAGCTTATCTTGAGATAGGCTTTGGTTTGAACTTCACCTTATTTCAGTTAAGGGTGTCAATTTGTAAGATCCTTTCTTTCCATTTCCAAGTTTTCATGTGAATTTTGTAGGACTGTAGTCATTTCTGTTTTTGTAGATTGCTTATTGTTATCATTTGTTACATTTAATTGGTTGATAGTTCTAGTTAATCTATAGTAGTAGCTAAATAGTTAGAATATAACTTGTTTTATGTGTAAGCTTAGCTTACTGCCTAATATGGCAATTTTATGATCAAGTGATGATTTGTTATCATGAATTGTTTTTATACCTTTCTATGATCATTTAGGGTCAGTATATATTGGTATATGGTGGTCTGAGCATGTAAATCTCAATTTCAACCCATATTCACAAAATAAGTCCAAGATAAAGGGTGTTTGGCTCAGTTCTGTCTTAGGTGTTTGGGACAGATTTAGTTGTTGTTTTCTGCTTGAACTAGTCACCTAGGGTCTAAATAGGATTTGTAAGTCATAAAAATGGTGCCTTAAACTGCCAAAAGTCAAAATCATGGTTTTAGCTCTTGATTTCATCAACTGTTAGGACTTAAAGTTTCATTTTCATCACAGTGTTTCATTAAGTGGTAATATAGCTTAAGTTAGTTTAATCACAACATATTACAAGTTAATCAGTCATTAAATTCAGTCCCCATCTCATAAAAGTCAACCAAGTGTTAATTTCCAAAAAAGTCAAATTTGCATTGTGCAGAAAAAATCAAAACTTGCAAGATTTTTAATGATTTTTGTGCTTAGATTCAGGATTTGTGATTTTCACAAGTTGTAGTGACCCAGCTCAAGTTTAGGATTCCTTGGTCACTTCATTTTTAGGATATTTCTAGTGGGGCCCACACCTGATCAAACACACCTGCAGGGCTGCTGAGTCCCCTGTTTTAGCAGCATACCACCCTACCACCACCACTTTGGTGGTGGTTTGTGGTCACCACAGTGATTCCTACACCCTAATTTTTGGTTTTCCCAACCCCCCTCCTGGTAGGATGTATGTTTTGACCCATGGTTTGACCTTGGACACCCTGGGTCCCACCTTATTTACCCCCACAAGTCTGTCCTTTTTTTTAGTCTAATAGCAAGAGATCAAGTGCTTAATTGAGCTTTTTGGCTTATCCAGTGGACCCCACTTGCATTTTCTGGCTTAAGCAAGTTCATATAACTTATTTGGGTCAGAATTACCCATTGTGGGTCCCACCTAAGCTGATTTCAGCTTATTTCCCCATTTGGTCAACTTTAGTCAACTGTTGGACTTAATACCTTCCAAAGTGCTTATTATCAGTTTATAAAAAAGTTGTTTTCACAAAAAGTTTTTGTTTTAAGTTATAAAATACGTTGGTAAAAGAAAAATCAATTTATTTGTAAGTGATAGTTTCTATTTAATGTAATTTAATTTTAATTTTCATTTTTAAATTTTTATTAAGTACTTAGCTATTTTATATTTTTCTTCAATTCCTCTTATATTAAAGTATTTATAAAAAAAATTTCAGATTTTTATTTTACTCTTTAGTATTTATTAGAATTAATCTTAGTTTTATTAATTATTAATTAATAATTAGTTTAAAATAGCATAATTAGTTTTTATTAAGTAAAACCTAGCTTTTATATTTTTTATAGCTTTTATATGTTATAAAATAATTTTAGAAATTTTATTAGAGTTTTTATTGTTCATTTGTTATTTTTTTTAATTTAAAATAGTTTAATTAGGTAATTAATAATTATTTAGTAATTAATTAATAGAAAAATCACAAAAAGACAAAAACACTTATTTTTAATTTTAAAACTTATTTTTAGTTATTTCATAATTTTAGAAATTTTATTTTCATTTTTCTAGTATTTAATTAGTATTAAATTATATTTAAGTTGTTTAAACATTAATAATTAGTAATTAATTAATATTAAATAATTAATTAGTGTTAAAATTTATTATCTTTTTCTAAAAATTTTCTTTTACCTTTAAGTTTGTAAAAAAGTCATTTTCACCCCTGGGTGTTTTCAGATTTCCGTTTTCACTTTTTATTTTGTACGTTTACGTTTTATTTAAATGTAAACGTACGCGTTTTAGGTTTTAAACGTTTCTGGTTTTTCTGACTTTCCAGTCTTGTTAATATAGTGTATTTAAGCTATTTTCTTTTATATTTCAGTAGTGTAATCATCACAACTCATTTATACCCATTTCCGTCCAAATTCACCCGATCACAAACCGTTTTGATACCATCAACACCTCGTCGGGACATAACGACCCGGGGAAACACTATACTTCCACGGAGCATTGGTTTAAGCTGTTTGACTATTATAGTTGACCATTCACAAGTGGTTGACCAATAATTATCTGACGGTTTAGCACCGATCAACTGCCTTGATGTTTACTCTCCATATATGTGGATTTTATCATCATGGTACTAGCCATCTGCTCTTCAATGTCTTATACCTTGGATCTCAGTTGCAGACCCAAACACCCCTTTATGCAGTCAAACTACTGAATTCACTTGGACAGCTACACATCAGCTATCCAATACACTTTCCTTCCCTACTTTTCATTCTCACAGTTAAACTTGATAACTCCGACCTCACATGGTTAATCACATTCATAGTTAGTTCCTTGTTGTCAGTCTTTTCATTAGAGAATAAAATTTTGTTCCTTTCATTCCATATGAAGTAAACACAAGCTGCCAACGTGATTCTGATCAAGGCACTCATAATGGACTTGTTATGCCTCATATTTGTCATTCTGCAGATGATATCTTCCCATTTGTCAAGCAAAGACTTCTGATTAGCTTTTTCTTTCAAAGTCTTCCAAATCTTATCAGAGTAGGAACACTCAAAAAACAGGTGATTGAGAGAGTCTAAGCAGCTTTCACATAGAGGACATGTCATTACCTTTTTAGGGTACCACTTCTGCAACCTTTCTTGAGTAGACAATCTCCCCTGAATTGCCATCCACATTATGAAGGAGTGTTTGGGAGTACAGTTAGAAAACCAAACAATATCACACCATTCCACTTGATCACCACACTATCTTAGATCTTTCCATGTCCTATTGGTTGAGTACTTTTCATTCTTCCCATTACATGAACACCACATATACTTATCAGTTGAGCTTGAGCTTGTGCACATATACTTATCTTAGATCTTTCCATGCCCTATTGTTTTCCTTGTATTTCTTTTTGCACTTTCACGCCTTTTTTTCTTGAACTTTTCTCAAATGCAAAATTACACTAAGTCTCTCTACTGTCGGGTTTATCCTGGTGGTAAGGTAGAATCTGTCTACATCATTTACCCCCAACCCTACTCCAGTGGGATTGGGTTTTGTTGTTGTTGTTGTTGTTGTTGTTGTTGTTGTTGTTGTTGTTGACTACTATTAGTACGTAAGTAACTTTATCTCATGTTTAAGGTAGAATCTATATGTAATAATAGTTTGCATCTTTTTTAAAAGAAAGAGCGCTTGTGATGCACACACATTTACATCTTGCATCGGCTGTTGGAAAATACCTCGACAACAATCCGAAGCTCGATCGCGGAACGCTAGATCGCGAGTGTATCGAGCACACGTAGCAAACACGAGATACTACAAAGAACCGACTAGAATATGCACACGATATACCCTCAATGAACCCTTTATTAATACCAATAAAGCTTTTACAATTGAGGAAGAAGAATGAATTAACTAGCATCCCCCCTCATCTCTATTTATAGAGATGAGGGGGTAGAGACCTTAGCTTGGCTTGCAAGCCAAGCAACTAGTTTCCTAATCTAAGTACAATCCTAAACTTTATTTAAACTAAATACAATTAATCCCCTTATTATTGTCTAAGTAACATATAACCCTCCTAAGTATTGCTACTAACACATAACAATTTCCACCTTAGGAGTAATACTTAGGCATTAACGATACTCAACATCTTCATCTAATGTTGGAACCTCGAACCGGGGACCACCTTGAGAACCAGGCCTTGTACTTTAGTAAATTCCCAAGTTTAGCTTTCTTAGACTCCATCACTTTCTTCTTTTCAGCAGCATTACCCTCTGCACCCTCTTGACCAGGTACTCTGGTTTCCGTAATGTCCGCCCCCACCTTTATACCAAGGTGTATCTTCTCCTGCTCATTTACCAAGCAGCCCGTGTTTGTCTTTTCTTCAAGTTGCTTGTCCTCCAACTTTCTTTGAGCCACTGCAGTATCATCGTTACTAACCTGAACAACCTCAGCTTCACGATTCCCTTGAGCTCCCTGCAGTTCCACCTCAAGCCAAACACGTTCATCAACCTGTACTCCATGGACTCCTGTTTTAACACCAGGACCAAGTTGTTTGAACCCAACTTGTTTGAGACCAACTTGTTTATGACCAAGTTGTTTGAACCCAACTTGTTTATGACCAAGTTGTTTGAACCCAACTTGTTTATGACTAAGTTGTTTGAATCCAACTTGTTTTGAACCTCCATGCTTTTGTACACCAAAAGTTGTCACTTTTGCTTTAAGAGTATACACACAGTTCTCTTTCCTGATCCCAGTCATCATAACCCGGCAACCTTTGATCACCTTGACTCTACCCATCTGCATCTTCACAGTATAACCCTCTTTTTCAAGAGTACCCAATGAAATCAAGCTTTTTCTTAACCCTGGAACATACCTGACATCTTCCAGTATAAAGCTTGAACCATCATGCAACTGCATCTTCACTTTTCCTGTCCCTTTGATAGTGCATGTCCTGTTATCACCTAACTGAACCGAACCACCATCAAAATCCTTGAAGTCATACAAGAAATCCCTCCTAGGTGTCATATGATAAGACCCACCTAAATCCATTACCAATTCAGTCATCTCATCATTCCTGACCACCGCCAAGGCTTCTCCAAAGTAGGCGTTACCCTCGTCATCAGAAGAATCAGAATCCTGATCATGCTTACCCTTCCTAACGAACCCACTTGACTTCTTCTTTGGACAGTCTCTCTTCAGATGACCCTCTGAATGACATACGAAGCACTTGAGTTTACCAATTCTACCCCTTGACTTGAACCGCGAACTTCCACCAGAATGAGCTTTTCTTGGATGATCTGACCCTCCCCTTACATATAACCCGTCACCAGTTTCTTCCTTTGTGCCTTCAGTTCTTTTCTTCAACTCTCTTGAATTCAGAGTTGCTAGAACATCCTCCATTGTCAAGGATTCCCTCCCATACAACAATGTTTCCACGAAGTTTTCGTAAGATGATGGCAACGATGTAAGTAACATAAGTGCCTGATCTTCATCCTCAATCTCGATATCAATATTCGCCAAATCAAGTATCAACTTATTAAACTCATCTATATGATCACCCAATTTCGTACCTAGACTCATATAGAATGTGTACAGCTTCTTCTTCAAATACAGTCTGTTTGCTAAGGACTTAGTCATATACAGACTAGTCAACTTCATCCAAATTCCTGCAGCAGATGTTTCCTTGGTAACTTCCCGTAAAACCCGGTCTCCCAAGCATAGAATCAAGGTATTGTATGCCTTCTTCATCAAAGCAGCCTTTTCACCTGCTTCCATGTCCGCGGGTAATGTCTCTAATGCAGCATCACATCCCAGCTGTACCATTAAAGCACGCATCTTTATTTGCCATAACCCGAAGTCATTCTTCCCATCGAATTTTTCGATGTCAAACCTAGTTATAGAACTAGCCATTCTTCTTATACCTTGCAAAAAACCTTGTCAAGTTGTTTCTTAACCAACTTTACCGACAAGCCTCACAAACCGTGTGCAATATTCCCCCTTGTTGCTAAAAAACCCTTCTTGCAAATCGAATTAATTAGAAAAGCCCTAAACCCTCGATTTCGAACAAGCAACCCCGATCGTAAACTTGAACCCCACGCAAACCACGATCTAAACTTGTACCACAAGAAAAAACCCGCAACAAGAAATAACCTTCAAGCTGCTCAATTTAGTTAAAAAAACTTAAACTAGCCTTGAAATCGTTTTAAACCAAAAACGATAAACAAATGTTTGTCTTTTTTAAAAAAAAAAAAAAAAAAAAAAAAAAAAAAAAAAAAAACCCTTGTCAACTTGTAGTATGATACTATGATCCACGTGAGATTAAATTAAATATTAGGAAAATAATATTCAACTTTGATAAAGAAAACCTCACCTGTCGACTGCTATGATCGACGGGACGAAACCGAACCTCTAAAAACTTCGAACAAACTCGGAACCTCGATCTTCGGAGACCACAATTAACCGTGGCTCTGATACCACTTGTTGGAAAATACCTCGACAACAATCTGAAGTTCGATCGCGGAACGCTAGATCGCGAGTCTTATAGAGCACAAGTAGCAGAGACGAGAGACTACAAAGAAGCGACAAAAATATGCACACAATATACCCTCAACGAACCATTTATTAAAAACCTAATAAAGCTTTTACAATTGAGGAAGAAGAATGAATTAACTAGCATCCCCCCTCATCTCTATTTATAGAGATGAGGGGGTAGAGACCTTAGCTTGGCTTTCAAGCCAAGCAACTAGTTTCCTAATCTAAGTACAATCCTAAACTTTATTTAAACTAAATACAATTAATCCCCTTATTATTGTCTAAGTAACATATAACCCTCCTAAGTATTGCTACTAACACATAACATCGGCCTTTGGACTCTTTCTCTTTTAGTGCATTGGCTCGCCTCATGCCTTTTCAAACCAAGCATGGAATGACAAAACAAGGATATGTGACTTCATGTTTGCTTTTATTCTGTTGCTTGATCATCAAAGATCAATTTAAGGCAATAAGGGTGTTGATTCAAGACATCTTCAAAACCCAGTTAACTATAGTATGGTACAGGGTGAAGATGAGTCATCTTCTTTATCGATACCTTTTTAATTTCCATCACACAATGCCAAACAATGGTTAATGGATTCCACCACATTGTCACAACCTGGGCAAAGAAGAGAATCGAGGTCAATACCTTTTTCGTCGAGCTCCGTTCGTACAGGGAGCCTTCCGAGCAAAGTACGCCACACGAATACATTATCTTTTCTAGGAACAATATTTCTCCAGAATGTTTTGTTTCCTTCCAAGCTCACTTCCATATGATGTTCCTCAATATATCGAGACAGACTTTTCACCGAGAATAAACCTTTAATTCTTCTCAAGATCTGAAATGTTTCCGGTATTACCTTCATTAACGATTCTCGAGTCTTTCTTTTTATCAATATTTCGTCCACGTAAGCTTCCAGGTTAACTCTGATCTGATCTTTGAATTCAGTGTCAACAAGTGCCTCATATGTGGCTCCTGTATTCTTCAAACCGAAAGGCATTTTCCTATAATACTATATTCCTTCATTTGTGTAGAAGGTTGTCTTCTCATCATATGATTTTTTCATGAGTGTTTGGTGATAGCCTTTGTAGAAGTATTTGTACTTAAAGACAGAGAGAGATTCTACCTTCTAGTCAATTGGAGGTAGTGGATAATTGTCCTTAGGAAATGCTTTGTTTAGTTCAGTGAAGTCGACACAAATGCACAAGGTGCCGTTTTCCTTCTTTATCACGAACGGGTTTGCAACCCATGTTTGATATTTCACATGACGAAGGATCCCTACCTGGATAAGGTCATTGACAGTGGTCATGGATTTTGACCTTTCTATAGAGAGGCTCCTCCTCTTTTTCCTAACAGGCGGTGCATATTGATTGAGACCAAGGCTTGTTCAGCAAATTCCCTTGGAACGCCTGTCATATCGGCTGGTGTCCAAGGAAAAACATCGAGACTATTTTCTAGCAATTGAACAAGTTGGTTTTTTTACCTAGGGTGGGAGGTGTTTTCCGATAGTGATTGGTTGATCTTGGTATTTTTCATTGATGACAACTTTTTCTTCCTTTTCATTATCTCGGGGCATAAGCTTCCACCAGATTTCCCTAATCGTCATGTTGTCCACTACTACGAGTTCCACATCTTCTTCTGGGAAATTGCTTTTCACTGTGGTCATCCCTGATTTCATTGGGAATTGCACATGTGACGGAATCGTAGACACCTTCGCACATAGTTGTTGTATGGATGTTCTCCCGAAAAAGATTTATTTGAAATTTGATTTAATGACATGAAATTCCATGATAACTGTTCGCAACAGTGGGTGAGATCACACTATGGTTTCTAGTTTGATTACTTCATCTGATGAGAGGAATAGTTGCAGGACGTATTAATTTCTCGACCTTTTCAAGCAGTTGACTGAGCTACCCCCATCCATGTAGATTCTACTTATATTGTGAGAACCAATGCTTATATTGTGTGAAGCAATTATGGCGGTGACAACTATTGGATCCAACAATGAACGTACATGATGTTGACTGAGCTGCCCCCATCTATGTACATGATGTTGACTTGACCTTCCCAAGGAAATTGTTCCTTGGTTTTCGGAACCCATTCTTCAAGTACGTCACTGTCTCATTTCTTACTCGGTAGCCAGGTTTGAATCGTGTGTACATGAGGTAACTGTTGGGTGTTTGGTTTGCTTTCAAAATTGTTTTGGTTTTGTATATTTGCCATGTTTTCGAAATGAGGTTTTTATTATGAGAGTGAGGCAAGAAAATATGGTCGCGTTTGTAACGAAGAAAGTGAAATTGTTGAGTTTTCTGATGTTGGAAAATGGAAGGTTTGTTGATTTTTTCCCCATATTTCACTATTTTTTAACAAAAACAATGAAGTAAAATGGTTCATCCTTTAGCACAACATTTAAGTCGTTCGAGCCTTAGCTTGGTCTTAACGACAACAAAACTGGCCTGGGCCTATGTGACTCATGTAATACTCCTTAGTTATAATATTTACCACTCCACTAGCTAGTAAGCTCATCTATTATGTTTTTATACATTCATCTTAACTTATAGTATTGTTTGACCGGAAGAGCCACTTTTAGGAGATATATGCCATATAGCAATGCATGACATCCTAGCTAGTTATCTTATTGAGGTTTGGGTCAAAAAGAAAATTGGCTAAAAAGGATCTAGCCAAATGATATACTTGCATAGTTGCATGTATAATTATAACCTGTTTTCTTGTAGAAGCTTGTGAGCTACTACATATGCTAGACACATCTCAACCGAAACATCAATATTAGGAGAGAAATGCTAAAACCACATAATGTTTACAAAAGAATTTTCACAAAATGAGGTGTAACAAAATGATTTGTCATGAAACAAAAAGTTAGTGGAGGAAAAAAATAATAATTGGTCCAAGTAACATGCCACATCATTGTGTGGATGTTTTTTTGTAAATATTATGTGGTTCTAGCAAGCCTCATATTAGGATGAACAAGACACGTACATATTCAAATTTGATTATATATATGCCGGAGCTGATAGGGTGGAAGAGGGATGTTGGGCCTCCCCTAACAAGCCCAAATTCTGTAACTGTTATACTAGACATTGTCCCAAAATGAAAATAACAAGGAAACCGGCACCCGCCGCGTTGCGGCGGGGCTTCTGGTTGTGAGATCATGATATTTTTTTTGCCAACACATGTTATATTTGTTTGTACTAAATGTTGTGTCAAGCTATATTTGTAATTGTCGTTGTATTTGTTTGTAATAAATGTTGTGTCAAGCTATATTTGTAATTGTCGTATGACGTTCTTTTTTGAATGAATGTTGTGTAGGGCACCAATGTGTTGCGGCGGGACTAATTTTTTTCTAATTTCAACTTGTTTTGTTTATAATGCGAAGGCGTTTCTAGCGGTATAAATCGTTAGATATTTGGTAAATAAACTTTGCTATATAAACAAAAGAATTATATATAAACTTTTATAGAGCCGTATGTCTTTGGCTTTTATAGTTTTAAAAAAATTTAAAATAATTTTTAAAGTTATTTGATAGGTTAGTGGTGCATCTTAAAAATTCTTTTATTTAAAAGATATATATATATATATATATATATATATATATATATATATATATATATATATATATATATATATTAAACTCTAACATTTTTTATAAAACCATACGTATGCCAAAAACATATCAATATTGGGCTTGTTTTGTTCGTTATCGAGAGGCGTTTTTGCCAGTATTTTTTTTATTCAAAAACCGCTAAATATCGTTAGATATTTGGCAAATAAAGTTCGTTATATAAAAAAGTTGTAAATATTAAAAAGTTGAAGGTGTATTTTGTAAGTTTTCTATTTTTTTACTATTAATACTAATATTTTAATACTCCATATTTGTTTTACCAACAAAAAGTGATGGACTGTATTGGACCAAAATGTGGCTTGTGATAGCCAAAAAAATAACGGCAGCCCATGTCAAAACGACAGTGGTGTCGTTTAACGACGTAAAATTATATATATAGTAATGTTTTGTTTCGTATTAGTCCCTCCCAATTAATAGTTTCTATCAAGTTCTCATTTTCATTTTGTCGTTTTTGTCATTTCATTCCTTGATATTTATGGCTTTTATTTTGACTTTTTCTTATACGTTGGTTAAGAGATGAGTATTATTAAATTTCAAGAATAATCTGTTGTTGTTTTATAATAGTTCAATTTTAAATGAAACCTTAATTTAAAATACCATCACAAATCTGCCGTGATCAATCACAGTGGATATCTATGTTTTTGGTTAACTGGTATGCCTTTGTAGAATCATTATCATGATCGATTTGACAGAATATCATTTCATATTTAAGATGTCCATTGTTACTTCTAAAATATTGTCAACGAACACTACAAATCATGAGACATTGATATTTTGTTGAATTAAGACATATTTTGTTACTATCAGACAACAAAGTTAAGTCCCCACTAACTTTAAAATGTAAAAAATCCTCCCAACTATAAGATGTTATAAGTGTTTGTACGTTCCAAGTTTTCTTTTTCTTTTTCTTTTTTTTTTTATCTTTATCTTTATCTTTTCTTTTTCTTTTTCTTTAAAACAAAAACATCTTTGAAATCAAATTATTAAAAATAATAATAATAATAAACAAATAAAAACCATTGACGTAAATAAAAACAACGAGCGGGAGTACCCGCGCGTTGCTGCGGAAATGTTGTGGTTAATCTAAACTTGAAATAAAACGATTGAAAAAAATTATTGCTGAAATGTTGTGGTTAATCTAATTGAAAAAAATTATTTGTTATTAACGACTAAATTTGCAAAAGATCGATAAACGCAAGTACTATTTTTTTAAAGTTAGTCTTTTGAGACTAACTTTGAAATTAAAAATTAACCTGAGTCGGTCTAAAAAAAAAAAAAAACCTGATGAACATTGTTTTAACGAATGAACAATAATTTTTAACGGGATCGATATGTTGCAATGCTATTTTTTTGAGACTATTTTTTAAATTAAAATTTAACCTGAGATGTTATTTTTTTTAATATTTAACCTTAAAAAAAATTTAAAAAAAAATATATATATAATGAACAGTACTGCTACAGTCCGGACGAACAGTAATCACACTCACGAAAACACTGTTGAGATCACTGTAGCAAACACTGTTGCTACAGTTGCTGCAGTACACGTACTGATTTTTAGTATATATATATAACTAGCGGGAAAGCCCGCGCGTTGCTGCGGGAACGTGATGCTAAGTCTTATTTGAAAGGATAATAAATTTAAAAAAAAAAAAAAAAATTGCTACTGTACATCCGCTACAGTAGTTAACGACCGTTAAAGTTAGCAAAGGACGTAAGCTGCAATGAAAGTTACATGTGAGGACCATTTTTGCAATTTACTGTTCATCCAACTGTAGATGAACAGTAAACCATGCCACCTAGGATCTGCCTTTTTAATATATATATAATGTTATGAAAGAAAATGAATAAACACGAGACTAAAATGTTAAAAAAAAGATAAATCATCTTCCTCACTTGATCCTTTTCCTCGCCTATGCACACAACACAACTTAGAAATCGAAAAGAAAAAAACCAACAAAAAACTGCCTTTTCACAACAACTGATTAATAGACCGTCTCCTATGTCATGAGCTGTTCAAGTCCTCACAACATTCGTAATCAATCGCATACTTACATTCGAGACACTTAAATATCATCCAGTACCGCAATTGGAAATCACACTTACTGCATCGACCATCAATCGCTGTCCCTTGAGGGAAATAGAGAGGATGTTTGTGACCGGGTGTCTTATGAATCTTCCCAAACTTCACATTCACATACCTGTAGATGCTGCCATAGGATGCTGCCATTTCGGACCGAAGTATTAACGGAGCACAAGCCGAATGCACCGACCAAACACACTTGTGATAGTGATAGAAAGCACAATGAGGATTCAATTTTTTCTCACATATTTCACAAAAGTATTCACTCTTGTGGTTCTCAATTGGGAAGTAACTTAAGCTCATGGGATGTTTGTCATACTTGTGCCGTATTGTCTCAGACAATAACAAAGCACACTTGGGATGTATACAGATATTGTCACAAATGCTGCAACTGAATGAAAAAGAATCCTCATGCATACCCCAGCCACACATATGACAATCGTGATATTTATCTAATTTGACTCTTGACAGAAGGTGGTTTGGGTGTGCTTTATGTGTGATTTTTTCAGGAATAAACCCACAACTAACATCAACATAGTAATCACATTCTTCACAACCATATGCAAATCCATTGCAATATAATCGGCAAACACGACAATCGAATATGCTGAAAAACTTATGGGGGACATTTTGCATAAGAAAAAGGGTATGTTGTGGGTGTCCTGGGTGGTTCTCTACTTTTGTTGGCAGTCGGGTGCACCACTCATGTAAAGCAAAGTTGCAACTCTCAGCACACTTATAATATGGCATTGACATTATTGGTCTTAAACATGCATTGCATAGTAGTTCAATCTTTTTCATTGGGTCATGCAACAAGAATGCTTCTACTGTGGAAGAGGTTGACCCTACGGTACTATCAATACATTTTGTATCAACTAAAATTAGCTGGTGTTCATGTTTGATATGTTGTAGGTTTACCTCATCCGTTTCAAAGGTTGATCTGCTAGGTCCATTGTTTTTGAAAAATAAATGTTTCAGAATGTTGTCAGTCTGATCTGGGAACGGTAGATGGAGAAGACCAGGATAGTCTGCATCCTCATAGTTTTTAACGAGTATACCAGAACCTGAAAATGGAATAACAGGCATGGTTATATGAAGAATCCTTCAACTGCTAGATAGTTAACAAGGAATACTAATGTTGTTACTTGAAGAAATTGCAGAATAACTTACCAGTACTAGACAAGATGGACATGAATGGTTCTCTTCTTGATGTCCCGCAATCGAGATGGACATAGTACATACATTTCTCGCATTTGTAAATCCAAAGAGAACTCTTGTAGTAAAAACCATCATTGCATACTCTGCATCTTGGGTAATATTTAGAAACTTGGTCTGCTTGTGGGAAGGAATATGAAATGGTGAGTGGATGAGGATGGTAGAAAGCATCGTCTGTTGACTTTTGAATTAACAATTTTTTTGGTAGGAATGCACAATCATTGTGTATTGTAAAGTTAGAACAAGTTGTACATATATAGAAGACCCCTTTATGCTCTCTCCCACAAGCTTTACAAAGACACAAAGTGGTGTAGAGATAGCACAGACCAGCATGTGTGGGTGGCTTGGGTGATTGATGCTCTTTTTTTCGACATCTATGACACAGTTTACATCAATATAGTAATCACAATCTTCCTCATGACATAAATATTGTACTTCATGAGTCTCGTGTTTGCTTTGACAATAACTGCATGCCCAACTCCCCCATATAAAATGATGTTGGTGAAGAGTATGTGTGTGAGATATGTGGTTTAATATTGCTGGCAACTCTGCACAGAACTTGTGCAGCAAGATATCACATGAACCTAAAGTACATTTATAGTAGTACCTGTGGTACACAGTGATGTCTTCGTGGCACCGGTTACATGGACGTCGAAACTCATCTTCAATAATCAAGTCATCATCATCGTCATCAGATTCTTCTTCCCATACATCTACAATCTTTGGTGGCTCCAAATCAACGAGCTCTAGTGGATGATCGTGTTCTAAGACCTTCATTATTATAGTTAAATTTCTTTGTTTTAAGATATGGTGTTTGTTCAACTCATATGCTATTACTTATAGTAAGAAAAAATAAGACATGTGATACTTTGCTTGCAAACCAATCCTTGAAATTGAGAGCTTTTTTTTTTTTTTTTTTTTTTTTTTTTTTTTTTTTTTTTTTACCTTTATGTTCTTACAAGTTTGTTTTATTCTTGAAACTGTGTTTTACAAGTCATTCCTAAAATCCAATGTTTTTCATATAACTAATGATTATTTGATAAAGTATGAGGACCTAAATAGTTATATATTCAATTTCTGTTAGTAGTATTTTGAAGCTGATAAATTAACCTTAATGAATTTGTATCAATTGCGATCCTGATGAGTATGTATTCGGATGTTTTATTAGACACGCTATGTAAAAATGGCAGCATAAAAGAAGCCGCTTTACTTTTTGAAGACATGAGGGTTCGGTTTCCACCAACAATTAAACATTTTCACCACACTGTTGTACAGTTGGTGTAAAGAAGGCAAGCTTATGGAGGCTAAATTTGTATTGGTCCAGATGAGAGAGGCTGGGTTTGAGCCCGACATTGTGGTATACAACAATTTGCTTAACAAGTATGCGGTTGCAGGAAAGATGGTAGATGTTTTTGATCTGTTGCAAGAACTGAGACAAAAGGGTTGTGATCCAAATGCAACTTCTTTCACTATATTGATACAAACACTTTGTGGTCAAGAAAAAATGGAAACCGCTATGCAGGTGTTTTCAGACATGGAAAAACATGGATGTGAAGCGGATGTTGTTACTTACACCACATTAATAAGCGGTTTTTGTAAATGCGGGAAAACCCAAAAGGGAGCTATTAGATCACATGATACAAAGAGGGCATACTCCAAATCAGTTAACATATTTATATATATATTAAATTCTCATGAAAAGAAAGATGAATTAGAGGAACATTTAATTTAGAGCTTGTGAATGAGATGAAGAAAATTGGCTGTTAATCTGTTATCCTGATCTTAACATTTACAATACAATTATTCGGTTGGCCTTCAAGTTAGGGGAGTCTAAAGAAGGTATTCGCGTCTGGAATGAGATGGAAGCAAGTGGACTTAGTCCGGGTCTTGACAATTTTGTGAATATGATTCACGGGCTTATTAATCAAGAATGTTTAGTTGAAGCTTCTGAGTATTTTAAAGAAATGGTTGGAAGGGGTCTTTTTTCCACCCCTCAGTATGGTCTTTTAAAAGATCTTTTAAATTCACTATTAAGAGGTGAAAAGCTCGATTGTATTATTAATAAGGGGTATGTGAAGGAAGCGTATTCTTATTGTTTGGACATGATGGAGGCTGATGTGATGCATCAACCCGGTACGTTTGCCAAGCTTATGAAGGGTTTGAGAAAACTTTATAGTAGAAAGATTACTGCTTAGATTACTGAAAAGGTAAGGCAAATGGCTGCTGAGAGGAAAATAAATTTGAAAATGTATAAAAGCCGTGGTGAGAGGGATCTAAAAGAGAAGGTTAAGGCTAAAAATGATGGTAGGAAAAGAAGGAATCGTAAACGTCAATGGGGCAGTTCAAAAGCTGGGGCTATCTGATTTTATATGGAGTCGTGTGAGCAAAATGTTATTGTGAGCTGTAACAGCCTAATAGGTAAGGCGGTCCTCACTAACCTTCCACTCCTCATTGGCCCTTGCTACCATTGTGGATACATTTTCTGAGCTTCTCAGATTGGTCTTATTAAAAAGGTGGTAAATAAACAAAGTGAATGGATCACTGGCTCTAAAGAGGATCAAGAAAGATGTGTCACAGCCTTCGACCATAGGTGCAGCAGTGGAGAGGAATGTACTTGATCACAAATGGCAGCAGCCATAAAATTGGTGCTGCAGTCAGTGTGTCACCTGCATTATCAATGAATGTTGTGTATTAAGATTCGATAAGCACAACTTTAAAAATATGATGAGAGTTTTGTAATGTCCAGAATTTAACTCTATATGACTCGATAGCATCTTCATTTGTTTCAATCTTGTAAGACAATAATTTGTTTCCCGAAAATTATAAATGTAATAGACAACTGTTTGTTTCAGTTAAAACTTCTAACTGATGAAGTTGGTCCGACAAAGAATCATGCTTTTCTAGTGTTGTCCACTAATCTATCATGCAACAAGGCTTATGGCAAATTTGCTGCAGACAACAGCATATCATCAATTTCTTCATGTCTTCAGGACAACGGAAACCTATTTGGTCCATGCATGGCATAATTCATATGGGAAGAGAGGAACTTCTTTTAATATACAAAAAGAACACTAAACTATACTAATAAATGAGTGATTTTGAGTTATAATGACTATCAAAAATAGCTAATATAAATTGGTTAAATTACTCATGTTCAACATTATCTTGTTATGGATATGTTTAGAAGGTTAAGACATAAAATATACTAATACTTTAACCGCTTCAGAGTGGCCATCATCATCCACTTGAGGTACCTGGATTTAGTAATAAGTACAAGATTTTTATATATGTAGATACATAGCCGAAATGTTAGCTGATAAAAGTGAAAACTGTAATGCATATTATCATCTTACACTTACGAGTATATGACAATATGACATGCCGTGTTGGAATTGAAATTTTTACTAATAATGGGATGGTATTTGATAGCAGGTAAAATGTTGTTTTGATTTTATTCTTTTCATTTTTTTAATTAAGAGCATCTTTATTTTATTTTTTTATCTCTTTTTCTTTTTTCTTTCTTTTTCTTTTTCTTTTTTCACCTTTATGTTCTTGTAAGTTTGTTCAACATAAGTGATTTTCAGTTATAATGGCTATGTTTGGCGACACGTAGCAGTAGCAACAAGCAGTAGCAGTAAGCAGTAAGTAGTAGCAGTAGCAGTAAAAACGTGTTTGGTAACGTAGTTGTAACTGTAATTATAAAGTGTTAAACAAGTAAATGTTTACCGCTTGTCGCTTGCTGCTTCTCCAGGAAGCATTTAAGATTGGAGCGGTTAATCATGTTTCAGACGCTTGTTGAGGTGTTGCCAAACAAGCAAGATAATGTTTACCGCTTGTCGCTTATCGCTTATCGCTTATCGCTTATCGCTTATCGCTCTTAAACGCTTCAAAAAAGTTGTTGCCAAACATAACCATTACTATAAAAAATAGCTAATATAAATTGGTTAAATTACTCATGTTCAACATAATCTTGTTATGGATATGTTTAGAAGGTTAAGACATAAAATCTTATACTTTAACCACTTCAGAGTGGCCATCATCATCCACTTGAGGTACCTGGATGTAGTAATAAGTACAAGATTTTTTATATATGTAAATACATAACCCGAAATGTTAAACAAAGAAAAAAGACAACAGTTTAAAACATATTTTCAAAATTTTAGGAGTAACAATAACCTATTAAAATCTTTGTGAATATTGATGATCACTGATGAGTGTGTAAATACTCATCATTTTTACCTTTTCTAAGCTGCCAAAACATCTAAAAACACTCATTATTGTATCAAAATAGTGAAAATATCCCAGGAATGTGTTTTACATGTTTCAAATGCAAAACAATCAAAAACAGATGAAAAACGCACAAAGTTTGCAAAATTGGTAGTTTCAGTCCCTCAACTTTCAAAAGTTGTCAAATCTAGTCCCTGGTTATTCTAAAAACTTGAAAAAGTCACCAAAGGTCCTTTTAAATCAAAAAGTTACAATTAGTCCTTTGGTGCAAAGTTTCACAAAATGTCAAGTTTAGTCCCTGAAGTTTGGAAAATTGTCAAAAATGGTCCCTGGGATATTAAAACTTTGAGAAAAACAAATTTTGTCCTTGCACTAATCTTTTATGGCAGGATTGGTCCTTGGTGGAAAAGTTTGGTGAAATTACACAATTGGTCCCTGAAGTTTAAAAGTTTAGCAAATTTAGTCCTTGGTGAAATTTAAATGGAAAAGTCAACCTTAGACCTCATACTAATCATCACTTGGCATAAAACACCCCTTGAAACACTTTGGAAGAATGTCAAGTTACACCCTCCAACTTTCGGTTTATTACAAAAATGGTCCTTGTGCAAATAAAACCAAACCGGACCCTTATTATTATTCCAATCAAATCCAAACCCAATCCATAAACCACCCAGCCCACTCCCTCTTTTAGGCCCAAAATACCATCAGCCCACACACCCCTTTTATATTAAAACGGGGGTCAAAGTTTGACCCTTGGTCAAACCGAGTCAAACACCACCCCTACCCCCATTTCCCTCTCCCATCCTCCCCCACACCACTTGCAGCCATTCCATCACCACCACCCCACCATCCTTGTCAAATCCACCGCCCAAACCACTCACCCTACACCTAATCACCTCAGCAATAAATGCTCCCTCCTCCACGCAAGTTATCAGAGACCAATTTGCAAAAAAGGGTTTTGGCGCCAAAAACACGTGGCACTCAATCAGAGGGTTAGCAGTGATCCAAGGGCTCACAATTGGTTGGGATTTGCTCAGAAGACTCTCCCAAACCCTAATCCACAGCTATTTAAAGAAGAGAAGCAAGAAGAAGAAGTGTGTTCCAATTTTTAGTTTTAAGTATAATCGTAGAAGTGTAATAGGGAATTATAGTTTAATTAAAAGCTTTTAAGCAGTGTTCTAAGTTAATTCAGTGTACTTTTAACCTTTTCAAAGCAATAAAATCAAGTTTCCTTAATCCTTATTGTTTATGCAATTTTCCTTTTTATATCAAAATCCTAAATCCTATTCTGTTATTGTTTATGCTTGTATCATGGACTTTTAAGCTCACTTAGGTTCCCTTAAGCTTATTGAAGCTTGTAGAGACCATAAAACTCAGTACTAGTAGAAAAAAACATCAAAAATATAAAATAGTCAACGTAAGTCAACTGTGTTTGTTTTGAGTTTGATTTCAGGTATTGTGAAGCATTGAAGGACAAGCTTGGAAGTGGATAAGCCTATTTTAAAGATAGGCTTCAGTGGAAAACCCTTTGTTCATGCTAAGGGTGGTTAGTAAGCTTTGCTCATTTTGAATTTCCTCTAAAAATCTTAATTTCTTATACTTACTGTAGCATAGCTTATTTCTTGCTTATTTGTGCTTAACCAGTGTTAAATAGGTATAATCTAGCTTAAAATCAGTAGGTTGTTTGTTAATTCTCATAGTTGTTTAAAATTCATAAGTTGGCAGTTAAATTAGTTCATTTAGTAACTTTGGGTATTTGTTGATTAAACCAGTGAACAGGTGTTTGATTCAGCTTAACTTAGCCTAAGTGAAGTTCTGGAACCAAGTTTGTGGTCTTAAACCTTGGATCTCTTTGAAATCTATGAAACAGTCATTGCAAAAGGGGTGTTTGGTTTATTAGATTGCTATGGTAAAAAGTGGCCATTTGGTCTTGACCATTGTTCCCTTAGCTTGCATTAGGTATAATTAGACTTGAGGAGTATTAAAATTGGTGCTTGTAACACAAAAAGTCAAAATCAAAGACAAAACACCTACACAGTTAACTGTGTAGGTATTTGAGCATCACAATCACTCAAAACCTTGCATAAGTACTTAAGTTCACTTGATTTAGTTTCATTGTGGTTAAAAACATCATAACAAATCAGTAAACCTAGATCAAAGTTCACATAAGTCAAAGTATCAAGTTTTCTCAAAAAGTCAAAAGTGATAATCTCAGTTTTTTTTCTCAAAATGGCCTGAATATTATTGATTTTTGAGCTTGGTCCTAGGACTTGAAACTTGTTGGGTGGTTAGTCTATCAGCTTAACTTGAGATTTCCATAGTTGTTACATTTTTGTGAATTTTATTTGTGGACTATTTTGCCCTTGGAACACACCTGCAGGGAAGAACACCTCCCCTGCATCAGCATATCACCACAACACCACCACCTTTGGTGGCTGTTGTAGGCCACCTCAGTGGGTCCCAGTGATCCACTTTAGGATTTCCCAACCCCCCTCCTACCAAGCTACAAAGTTTGACCCTTTGTTTGACCTTAAGCTTAGTGGACCCTACCTGGAATCAACCCTTAAGTTTGTCCCATTTCTGAGTTTAGCTCAAAGTTTCAAAGTGCTTATTTCTTTCTAATTGGCTTATCAGTGCTTGCTGTTTGTTGTTTCTAGCTTATTTAAGTTCCTTTTGCTTAAGTGAACAAAGTTTTATCATTGTGGACCCCACATATATTCATTTGAGCTTAATTTGCTATTTGGTCAAAGAAAGTTAAACTGTCTTGGTCAAGGGGGTGCACACAGCTTATTTTTAAGCTAAATAAAAAGTTGTTTCACAAAAGTTTCTTATTTTCATCATATTATTAGCTGTCAAAAATAAAAACTCCAAAAAACCAAACATAAAATTAGTGATAGCTTCTATTTAATAGAATCTATCTTTTTTATTTTTCATTTCAGCTTATTTATAAGCACTTTTCCATTTTTATAATTTTCTTAAATTCCTAGTACCTTTAAGTATTTAAAATAATTTTCTTAGATTTTTCCTAATCAGTTTACTATTTATTAGATTTAAAAGTAGTTTAATTAATTAAATAAGTAATATTAGTAATTAATTAGTTTTCATAAATTTTTATTAACAACAGTACGTTTTTATAATTTTTCTAAGTTTTATAAATTAGTTAAGACTTTTAGAAAATATATTTTTAGTTTCTACTGTTCATTTTCCATTTTTCTTATTTTAATTATTTAAAGTAGATTTAAATTAATTAAAAGGTAAATAATTAGTGAAATAGCCTAAAATATAATTTTTAGAAGTTTTTTATAATTTTGTAGGATTCCTGTGATGGGTAAATAGTTTTGTAAATTTTTACATAATTTTCTAAGTTGATTTAGTATTATTAGTAATTTAAAATAGTTTAATTAGTTTAATTAATATAAATAGTTTTTAATTAATAAAAAACTCATAAAAAGACAAAAATATTTATTTTAAATTTTTATACTTTCTTCAAGTTCTTCTTAAGGTTTAGAAATTATTTTTGCAAGTTTTTAGTTTAATTTGTAATCTTTGTAATTTTTAGTTAATATAAATTAGGTTTTAAATTAGATTTTAAATAGTTTTAATTAATTAAATAATATTTAAATATTAAAATAATAATTTTTATCATTTCATTTTCATTTTAAATTTCCTTTTAATTTTAAGTTTTCAAAAGTTCACTTGCACCCCCTGTAGTTTGTAATTTGTCAAAACCCATTTTTTTCTGTCTGTTACCTGATCCTTAATTGTGAATTTGTGCATATATATCTGTATATATGTTTTTGTGAATATTATATCTTTGTACAAATACCAAAATATCAGTAGCAAAATCAATTCCAAATCATCTTTGCTACTGTCCTCAGTGCCACTCATTTCAAAAACGATTTCCAAAGCACCATTTTAATCTCGCTGGGACTTAATGACCCGGGGACACACTATACTATCACCGGAGAATTGGAACGAGGCTGTCTTTGACTTATTGACCTTGGTCAATAATATCTGACCGTTTCGGGACCAATCAAAATTTGGCGCCGTTGCTGGGGAGGTTGTTGCATGTTTTAAAAATCGTTTTAAGTTTAGTGGTTTTCAAAACCCTCCCTGTACAAATTTTACACAATTTGTAAAAAGTTTTTGTAAAAATATAATCATGTCAAAAAGTTCATTAACACTTTTCCTGAAGTGTTAACAACACCAAAAAAACCAAAAACAACAAAACAAACTGTGAAGTTAAATTACTTTGTTTTCTTTAAGATTACAACCTGAAACAGTTGGTTTAAGGTAAGTTCTGACATTAAATTGCGAACTGAAGAGGAATCCATTCTTTCCTCCCGCCAGCCTGCGAGTAATCTTAAAAGAACGATTTCGGTTAACGAATCAGTTCCAAAAATATAATTCCCAAAGTTTTCTGCACACACACCCATAAGCCTAAAACAGTTTTTCAAATTAATAAATACATAAAATCTTACCACCGCAAACCAAGGCTGAACACCTACCAACTGGGGGTGTGGACATAATAAGTTCCCAAACTTAAGATAAAAACTTGCCTTTGTATCCCTGTGAGTGGTGTACCTTTTTTAAAAAAGTCATTCACTTGTGATTATTGGTTTAAGTTCACTGTGGTTTTGTCTCGATCTTGTTTTAAAAAATTGTTTTTAGTGCATGCGCACTCGGTCACAAACAAAACGTAAACATCAGAAAGACGTACTCGAGCTACGTACTGATATTGAAGAACCAAAAACCGAAATGGCCGATATGCCACCACCACCATTACCACCCCCTGACCCTCCCAGGGATGAGCCAGCTCCCGATCTCCGAACGATGGAGGAGCTGTGCCAGCCTACCATGCAAGGGAGGGGCGGGCCTATTGCACCACTCACTATTGAGGCTACGGACTTTGGCCTCAAGCACCACATGATCCAACAAGTCTAGAATTCGTGTCAATTTCACAGATTACAGGGTGACGATGCTAACAAGCATCTTGATAAATACCTTACGGTCACCCAAAGCATGAAACAGCATGGTGTCACCGATGATGCCCTCCGGCTGTATCTCTTCCCCTATTCTCTCACTCATCATGCCACTGCATGGTTTGACTGACTCCCAAAGAATTCTATTCGTAGCTTTGATGAAATGGTAACCAAGTTTTTAGCAAAATATTTTCCACCTTCCATGGTTACCAAGTTACGAAATGATATCAGCAACTTCCGGCAACGTCCCGATGAGTCGCTTTTTGAGGCTTGGGAACGTTATAAGCTAGCTATTGATCGGTGCCCTAACCACAATATGTTACAAGTTACCATCATAGATACCTTCTATAATGGTCTGACATTGAGGCACCGAGATATTCTCAATGCTGCTGCTGGTGGGACCTTTATGAAAAGGCGTCCCGAAGAATGCTATGACTTGATTGAGAACATGACTGTCCACCATAACTTTTGGGATTCCTCTGCGGAGAGGGATGAGTCATGCAAATTAATCATTCCTTCATCATCATCTCCTGAAATAATTGCTCTTACCAAAAAGATGGATGATATTTCTACGGCTGTGTTGAGAATGAACCAAACGATGCAAAATCAGGTTCAAAATCAACAAGTGAAAGCCGTGGCCCGAAGTTGTGAAACTTGTGGGGGCCCACATCTTTATTCCGAGTGTCCAGCTACTGCTGGTTTTCATCAAGAGAACGTTTATGCTACTCACGGTTCCTACAACATGGGGGGTAATTCTTACCAACCACAAGGGGACCGAAATCTCTTAAGCTATCGTTCCAACAATTTTCTTGGACCTCCCGGTTTTAACCAAAATCAAAACCGTAACTCGAATCAGAATTTTAACCAAGGTCAAAACTCAAATTTCCAAAACCCGAATCAAAATCAAGGTCATTTTAATCAAAATAATTTTCAAAATGGCAATCAAAATCAAGGTTTTCAAGGAAATTTTCAAAGAAACCAAGCTCAAGGGAATTACAATCAGGGTAATTTCAATCAGAGAAACAATTTTCAGGGTAACAACAATCAAAATCAAGGGAATTTTCAAAACAACCGTGTTCAAAATCTTCCTAATCAAAATCAAAACGTTGTTCCACCCTCGTCTTCCTCCGATGAAGTGCCAAAACAATTCATGAAAGCACAAGAGGAAACGAATCGGTTATTGATCAGCAAGATCTCTGAGCTTCAGAAGTCTTTAAATGATGGACCCTCGGGCCCGGGTTCATTACCGAGCAACACGATCGCTAACCCGAGGGGCGATGTCAAAGCGATCACTACCCGAAGTGGGGTATCATACAATGGACCCTCGATTCCCTCTACCTCTTCTTCTCCTCCTACTAAGGTAGCGGAACGTGAACCTGAGGTTACCACGGACACGGTACTTCCTACTAATAACGGAGGTATCAACAACGTCCACCCTCAAGTTGTCCCGGTCCCGACTCATAAGTCGAAAGTTGTATTTGATCCTCCTGTGAGTTCTAATGAAAATCCAAAAAATGATCCTAAGCCTTCAATTCCATATCCTTCACGTTTGAATGATCAAAAGAACCGCGAAAAAGCTAACCATCAGATGGAAAAATTTTATCAAATTTTCCAAGAATTACATTTCGATATTAGCTTCGCGGATGCTCTTCTTCTCATGCCTAAATTTGCTTCAACAATAAAAAATCTGATAAGCAACAAAGAAAAACTCTGTGAGATGGCAAAAACTCCACTAAATGAGCAGTGCTCTTGAAAAAGCTTCCCGAAAAGCTTGGAGATCCCGGGAAATTTCTCATTCTTTGTGTTTTCCCGGGGATGGTTGAATGCTTTGCCTTGGCCGATCTTGGTGCAAGCATTAACCTGATGCCTTACACAGTCTGGAAAAAGACTCTCTCTTCCTGCTCTCACTCCTACCTGCATGACTCTCGAGCTTGCAGACCGTACTATATCCCGTCCTCTCGGCATTGCCGAAGATATCTTCGTGAAAGTAGGAAAGTTCCATTTTCCGGCAGATTTCGTGATTGTTTATTTCGATGCTGACCCAAGAGTTCCTCTCATTCTCGAGAGGGGATTCTTAAGAACGGGTCGTGCTCTAATCGATGTATTCGAAGAAGAAATCACTCTACGTGTTGGTGGTGAAGCCATCACATTCAATCTTGATCAGACTTCAAGATACTCCTCCAACTATGACGCTGAAACGGTTAACCGAATTGACATCATCGATGTTGCGTCTGAGGAGTATTCTCAAGAAGTCCTTGGTTTCTCAGCAAGTGGCAGTACCACTCCTTCTACTGATCCTATCATTTCCGACTCTTCCCCTTCCCTCACTCCGTTTGAGGGAAGTGACTTCCTTCTGGAAGAGGTCGAGGCTTTTCTTGCACAGGATAGTTCAATTCCTCATGGGGTTGATGAAAACTATCTTGACCCGGAGGGGAACATTCTTCTTCTTGAAAGATTGTTAAATGACGATCCTTCACCCTCTCCGTCTCTAAAAATACTTCATAAAGAGGAAGTCAAAAATGTTGAAATAACTGAAGACTTTCCCGAGGTTGAGCTCAAGGACTTGCCTCCTCATCTAGAATATGCATTTCTGGAGGGTGATAATAAATTACCCGTCATTATTGCTAAAGACTTAAAAGATGAGGAAAAGGCAGCACTCCTAAAGGTTCTTAAGGCAAACAAGCAAGCAATTGCTTGGAAACTCTCCGACATTAAGGGCATAAGCTCGGACTTTTGTACACACAAAATCTTAATGGAGGATGACTTTAAGCCAGCAGTGCAACAACAGAGAAAGGTAAATCCCAAAATCCACGAAGTTATCAAACAAGAGGTTCTTAAACTTCTTGATGCGGGATTGATTTATCCTATATCTGACAGTCCTTGGGTTAGCCCAATTCATTGTGTTCCTAAAAAGGGTGATATAACCGTTGTCACCAATGAGGATAACGAGTTGATTCCGACTCGTTTGGTCACGGGTTGGCGAGTATGTATTAACTATCAAAAGTTAAAGGAGGCCACCCGTAAAGACCATTTTCCTCTCCCTTTTATGGACCAGATGCTTGAAAGACTAGCGGGGAATGAATACTACTGCTTCCTCGATGGTTTTTCGGGTTACTTCCAAATCCCCATTGATCCACAGGATCAAGAGAAGACTACCTTCACATGCCCCTACGGAACCTTTGCTTACAGACGTATGCCTTTCGGCTTATGTAATGCTCCAGACACGTTCCAGAGGTGCATGATGTCTATCTTTTCCGACATGATCGGGAAAACTATGGAGGTATTTACGGATGACTTTTCAGTCATCGGGGATTCATTCCAGACCTGTCTCTCCCACTTGGAACAGATGCTTAAACGTTGCAAAGAAACGAATTTAAGTCTCAACTGGGAGAAGAGTCACTTTATGGTTAAAGAGGGCATTGTCCTCGGCCATAAAATTTCAAAAAACGGGATTGAGGTTGACAAAGCCAAAATCGATGTCATTGCTAAATTACCTCATCCCACCACCGTTAAAGGTGTTAGGAGCTTTTTGGGTCATGCCGGCTTCTACCGTAGGTTTATCCAAGATTTCTCTAAGATTGCCCGACCTATGACCCATCTCCTCGAGAAGGATGCTCCTTTCATCTTCTCTCCTGAGTGCATCGAAGCTTTTGAAACATTAAAGAAAAAGCTTACCGAGGCACCGATTCTTGTTGCCCCCGATTGGGACCTACCTTTTGAGCTTATGTGCGATGCTAGTGATTTTGCCATAGGTGCGGTCTTGGGGTAACGTAAAGCAAAATACTTTCAGCCTATACACTACGCAAGCAAAACTATGACCGAGGCTCAGAGTCATTACACCACCACTGAAAAAGAACTCCTAGCTGTGGTGTATGCCTTTGAAAAATTCCGGCCATACTTAATCCTGACTAAATGCGTAGTGTATACGGATCACTCGGCTTTGAAGTACCTATTTGCAAAGCAAGATGCAAAGCCGAGGCTTCTCCGTTGGGTTCTCCTCCTCCAATAATTTGATATCATTATCCGTGATAAAAAAGGAGCTGAGAACCTTGCTGCTGATCACCTCTCACGATTAGAAAACCCTCATCAGGATTTGTCCGAGAAAAAGGAAATAAACGAAACATTTCCTCTCGAGACACTCAATGCGGTTGCTTTTCGTGGTGACTCTACTACCCCATGGTTTGCCGACTTTGCAAATTACCATGCTGGTAACTTCATCGTTAAGGGGATGACGTCCCAACAGAAGAACAAATTCTTCAAAGACGTTAGACATTACTTCTGGGACGATCCCTATCTCTTCAAAATCTGTGCCAATCAAGTCATCAGGCGATGTGTATACGGACAGGAAGCCGCTGATATTCTCAAGGCTTGCCATGCTGGACCCACCGGGGGCCACCATAGTCCTAACTACACCGCCAAAAAGGTGTTTGATTCCGGTTTCTATTGGCCTACGATTTATAAAGATGCCCACGAGTTAGTCAAAACTTGTGATGCTTGTCAGCGTCACAGGAATATTTCACAAAAGAACGAAATGCCACAAAATGCCATTCAAGTTTGTGAAATCTTTGACGTCTGGGGCATTGATTTTATGGGGCCATTCCCATCTTCTCGTGGAAACAAATACATTCTCGTGGCTGTTGACTACTTGTCAAAATGGGTTGAGGCTAAGGCCTTACCCACTAACGATGCCCGAGTTGTTGCAAAATTCCTGAAATCCCTCTTTGCTCGTTTTGGAACTCCACGTGCCATCATCAGTGATCGCGGTACTCACTTTTGCAATGATCAATTCGCAAAAGTCATGCTTAAGTACGGTGTTACTCATCGTCTTTCTACCGCGTATCACCCACCAACAAGTGGGCAGGTGGAGGTTTCCAACCGTGGTATAAAACGGATTCTTGAGAGGACCGTAGGTGAAAACCGTGCTTCCTGGTCGGATAAACTAGATGATGCACTCTGGGCCTTCCGTACAGCTTACAAAACACCCATCGGGTGTACTCCCTACAAGCTTGTATACGGGAAGGCGTGTCATTTACCGATCAAGCTCGAGCACAAAGCCTACTGGGCCTTGAAACATGCAAACTATGATCTTCACCGTAAGGTTCAACTCAATGAATTAAACGAACTTCGTGATCAAGCCTACGAGAACTCTTTGATCTACAAAGAAAAGACAAAGAAGATTCATGACTCTAAGATTAAGAACCGCGTTTTCAACGTCGGTGATAGAGTCCTTCTTTTCAACTCAAGGTTAAAGATCTTCTCGGGGAAATTAAAAACCCGATGGACTGGACCATTCACTGTTGCTAAAGTATATCCATACGGGACTGTTGAATTATCTCAACCCGAAGGTCCCAACTTCAAAGTGAATGGTCATCGTTTGAAACATTATTTTGGAGAGGACATACCACCCATGGTTGTCCCAGATCTCCAAACTTTCCCCATGGACCAATGAATTCGGGGACCGAGTCAAGCTAGTGACTCGGTGAACAAAAATTAGCAAAATATATGGGTTTTCACCCGTATTTCTGACTTCTTTCTACTTTCTACCACTCTAGTGTGGGGGAGTGGCCGTCCCCCACCTTTTGAAAAGTAAATATGTATATAACGTTCAAGTTCAAAAAAAAATGTAAAAATGTTTATATGTACAGATAAATAAAGTGAAAAATAAAAATCGATATTTTCACAGTTAGATTCGAATATTAGCTTTTTCCGTTCAGAGATTCGGCATAATAGCCGGGACTTTGAATATTGAGGACAATATTCAATTCTAGTGTGGGGGGGGGGGGGGGGGGAATCCTTACGAATTTTATCACAAAATACTTTCTAAGTACCCCCATTTTTTGCCTAAATTTTTCAAAAATTTTTCACTTTATTTCAAAATTTTTGTGGTAATCAGTCCGCCAAAGTCTTAATGACAAATGGATTGGCTAGTCCAGGAGCAAACGGCTCTTGGTAAAGACATCTCAAACCCGTTGATGGCTTGCAATTTGCCAAAAATTGTATGGTAAATCAACTCGCCATATCCCATAAAGCGAATGAGTTGGCTAGCCCACAAGATTATGGCTTGTGGTAAAGGCCGTGGAAAATCCATAATTGGTAATCAGCTCACCAAGATGTTGACTTAGTCCATCAAGATGCTGGCTAGTCCAGAAGCAAACGACTTTTTGTAAAGACTAATCAAATCCGTTAACAGCTGGTGGTTTGCTCAAAATCACACGGTTATCAGGTGTGCCACAGTTGTTACACCTGGCTACTCCAGAAGTGATGGCTTTTGGTAAAGAGGTTTTCAAATCCATCAAGTTTTTCTCAAAAGATTGCTAGGGACTAGCAATGTTTTAGTGTGGGGGATTGATGAGTGTGTAAATACTCATCATTTTTACCTTTTTCTAAGCTGCCAAAATATCTAAAAACACTCATTATTGTATCAAAATAGTGAAAATATCCCAGGAATGTGTTTTACATGTTTCAAATGCAAAACAATCAAAAACAGATGAAAAACGCACAACGTTTGCAAAATTGGCAGTTTTAGTCCCCCAACTTTCAAAAGTTGTCAAATCTAGTCCCTGGTTATTCTAAAATTTTGAAAAAGTCACCAAAGGTCCTTTTAAATCAAAAAGTTACACAATTAGTCTTTTGGTGCAAAGTTTCACAAAATGTCAAGTTTAGTCCTTGAAGTTTGGAAAATTGTCAAAAATGGTCCCTGGGATATTAAAACTTTGAGAAAAACAAATTTTGTCCTTGCACTAATCTTTTATGGCAGGATTGGTCCTTGGTGTAAAAGTTTGGTGAAATTACACAATTGGTCCCTGAAGTTTGAAAGTTTGGCAAATTTAGTCCCTGGTGAAATTTAAATGGAAAAGTCAACCTTAGACCTCATACTAATCATAACTTGGCATAAAACACCCCTTGAAACACTTTGGAAGAATGCCAAGTTACACCCTCCAACTTTTGGCTTATTACAAAAATGGTCCTTGTGCAAATAAAACCAAACCAGACCCTTATTATTATTCCAATCAAATCCAAACCCAATCCATAAACCACCCAGCCCACTCCCTCTTTTAGGCCCAAAATACCATCAGCCCACACACCCCTTTTATATTAAAACGGGGGTCAAAGTTTGACCCTTGGTCAAACCGAGTCAAACATCACCCTACCCCCATTTCCCTCTTCCAGCCTCCGCCACACCACTTGCAGCCATCCCATCACCACCACCCCACCATCCTTGTCAAATCCACCGCCCAAACCACTCACCCTACACCTAATCACCTCAGCAATAAATGCTCCCCCCTTTACGCAAGTTATCAGAGACCAATCTGCAAAAAAGGGTTTTGGTGCCAAAAACACGTGGCACTCAATCAGAGGGTTAGCAGTGATCCAAGGGCTCACAATTGGTTGGGATTTGCTCAGAAGACTCTCCCAAACCCTAATCCACAGCTATTTAAAGAAGAGAAGCAAGACGAAGAAGTGTGTTCCAATTTTTAGTTTTAAATATAATCGTAGAAGTGTAATAGGGAATTGTAGTTTAATTAAAAGCTTTTAAGCAGTGTTCTAAGTTAATTCAGTGTACTTTTAACCTTTTCAAAGAAATAAAATCAAGTTTCCTTAATCCTTATTGTTTATGCAATTTTCCTTTTTATATTAAAATCCTAAATCCTATTCTGTTATTGTTTATGTTTGTATCATGGACTTTTAAGCTCACTTAGGTTCCCTTAAGCTTATTGAAGCTTGTAGAGACCATAAAACTCAGTACTAGTAGAAAAAAACATCAAAAATATAAAACAGTCAACATAAGTCAACTGTGTTTGTTTTGAGTTTGATTTTAGGTATTGTGAAGCATTGAAGGACAAGCTTGGAAGTGGATAAGCCTATTTTAAAGATAGGCTTCAGTCGAAAACCCTTTGTTCATGCTAAGGGTGGTTAATAAGCTTTGCTCATTTTGAATTTCCTCTAAAAACTTAATTTCTTATACTTACTGTAGCATAGCTTATTTCTTGCTTATTTGTGCTTAACCAGTGTTAAATAGGTATAATCTAGCTTAAAATCAGTAGGTTGTTTGTTAATTCTCATAGTTGTTTAAAATTCATAAGTTGGCAGTTAAATTAGTTCATTTAGTAACTTTGGGTATTTGTTGATTAAACCAGTGAACAAGTGTTTGATTCAGCTTAGCTTAGCCTAAGTGAAGTTCTGGAACCAAGTTTGTGGTCTTAAACCTTGGATCTCTTTGAAATCTATGAAACAGTCATTGCAAAAGGGGTGTTTGGTTTATTAGATTGTTGTGGTAAAAAGTGGCCATTTGGTCTTGACCATTGCTCCCTTAGCTTGCATTAGATATAATTAGACTTGAGGAGTATTAAAATTGGTGCTTGTAACACAAAAAGTCAAAATCAAAGACAAAACACCTATACAATTAACTGTGTAGGTATTTGAGCATCACAATCACTCAAAACCTTGCATAAGTACTTAAGTTCACTTGATTTAGTTTCATTGTGGTTAAAAACATCACAACAAATCAGTAAACCTAGATCAAAGTTCACATAAGTCAAAGTATCAAGTTTTCTCAAAAAGTCAAAAGTGATAATCTCAGTTTTTTTCTCAAAATGGCCTGAATATTATTGATTTTTGAGCTTGGTCCTAGGACTTGAAACTTGTTGGGTGGTTAGTCTATCAGCTTAACTTGAGATTTCCATAGTTGTTACATTTTTTTGAATTTTATTTGTGGACTATTTTGCCCTTGGAACACACCTGCAGGGAAGAACACCTCCCCTGCATCAGCATATCACCACAACACCACCACCTTTGGTGGCTGTTGTAGGCCACCTCAGTGGGTCCCAGTGATCCACTTTAGGATTTCCCAAACCCCATCCTACCAGGCTACAAAGTTTGATCCTTTGTTTGACCTTAAGCTTAGTGGACCCCACCTGGAATCAACCCTTAAGTTTGTCCCATTTCTGAGTTTAGCTGAAAGTTTCAAAGTGCTTATTTCTTTCTAATTGGCTTATCAATGCTTGTTGTTTGTTGTTTCTAGCTTATTTAAGTTCCTTTTGCTTAAGTGAACCAAGTTTTATCATTGTGGACCCCACATATATTCATTTGAGCTTAATTTGCTATTTGGTCAAAGAAAGTCAAACTGTCTTGGTCAAGGGGGTGCACACAGCTTATTTTTAAGCTAAATAAAAAGTTGTTTCACAAAAGTTTCTTATTTTCATCATATTATTAGCTGTCAAAAAGAAAAACTCCAAAAAAACCAAACATAAAATTAGTGATAGCTTCTATTTAATAGAATCTATCTTTTTCATTTTTCATTTCTGCTTATTTATAAGCACTTTTCCATTTTTATAATTTTCTTAAATTCCTAGTACCTTTAAGTATTTAAAATAATTTTCTTAGATTTTTCCTAATCAGTTACTATTTATTAGATTTAAAAGTAGTTTAATTAATTAAATAAGTAATATTAGTAATTAATTAGTTTTCTTAAATTTTTATTAACAACAGTAGGTTTTTATAATTTTTTTAAGTTTTATAAATTAGTTAAGACTTTTAGAAAATATATTTTTAGTTTCTACTGTTCATTTTCCATTTTTCTTATTTTTATTATTTAAAGTAGATTTAAATTAATTAAAAGGTAAATAATTAGTGAAATAGCCTAAAATATAATTTTTAGAAGTTTTTTTATAATTTTGTAGGATTCCTGTGATGGTTAAATAGTTTTATAAATTTTTACATAATTTTCTAAGTTGATTTAGTATTATTAGTAATTTAAAATAGTTTAATTAGTTTAATTAATATAAAGAGTTTTTAATTAATAAAAAACTCATAAAAAGACAAAAATATTTATTTTAAATTTTTATACTTTCTTCAAGTTCTTCTTAAGGTTTAGAAATTGTTTTTGCAAGTTTTTAGTTGAATTTGTAATCTTCGTAATTTTTAGTTAATATAAATTAGGTTTTAAATTAGATTTTAAATAGTTTTAATTAATTAAATAATATTTAAATATTAAAATAATCATTTTTATCATTTCATTTTCATTTTAAATTTCCTTTTAATTTTAAGTTTTCAAAAGTTCACTTGCACCCCCTGTAGTTTGTAATTTGTCAAAACCCATTTTTTTCTGTCTGTTACCTGATCTTTAATTGTGAATTTGTGCGTATATATCTTTATATCTGTTTTTGTGAATATTATATCTTTGTACAAATACCAAAATATCAGTAGCAAAATCAATTCCAAATCATCTTGGCTACTGTCCTCAGTGCCACTCATTCCAAAAACGATTTCTAAAACACCATTTCAATCTCGCTGGGACTTAACGACCCGGGGACACACTATACTATCACCGGAGAATTGAAACGAGGCTGTCTTTGACTTATTGACCTTGGTCAATAATATCTGACCGTTTCGGGACCAATCAATCACCAAACACAATCACATGTTCATGTACCATTTAATTCCCACGTATAAAGGTAAACATTCAAACCCTATTTTTATTTATTCATGTATTAATATCAGTTTTCATACTTTGTGTGAGTTTGTAGTTATTCCAAACACTAGTCATTCAAACCCGTGCGATGCACACGGGCTCGATCTAAATGTAAATAGCGTATTGTTCAGCACTAATTTTCGTCATTTTGATCATGGATGGATTTTGTTGGTCAATAAGTTTCTAAGTTGTGTTTTTTAGCATGACATGAAAAATGTTGATGTCGTTATTTCGTTACTTTTAATTGAGGTCGAGACTAACACTCAAAATACAATATATAACTCGGGTTGCCTCATGACCCATGCGATGCACACAACTTTTTTATTTGTTATTATAATTTATAAATGACTGTGAGCCAAAATTATGCAATTTTTCCTTTTTATTCATTATTCAATGTGATATTTTTAATATGCCGTATTTTGTTATTTTAGCAAACTTTTTTAATTTATCTGTTCAAATCGAATGTACTAAAACTCACTTACCCATGCGATGCATTGTTTTTGTTTACCATTAGAAATTCTAACTCTTAGTATTGTCAAAAACTAATTTTAATTGTGCGATTCACATGGGCTGTATAGAAGTTTTCAAAATTTAATATCCGTCTTTTAATTTCGTCATTTTATATTCAAGATGTATTTTTGTCATTATATATATAAGCTGTCATGGTAGCATACATTTTGTATGCATGATACGTATTTAAAATAGTTTATTGACATGTAATATTTTAATATGTATTTTTTACGTAATATTTTATGTCTATTTATTTTGGTATTGAATCTATTGTTTTTTATTGGAACTAACTAATATTAATACATCCGGCTAAGTTATAACTATTTATTATGATAGTCAACAATGCTCGTGCGATTCACGTGGACTGGATAGAAGTTTTCATAGATTTAAAATATGTGCGATGCACATGGGCTGTATAGAAGTTTTCATAGCGTAATATTCGGCATTTATTTTCGTCATTTTATATTTAAGTCGGTTCACATTTTTGTGGTTCTTTCTCTGTGATTTTATGGAGTGGTATTTTTCCGCTTAAATATCCATAAATTTTCTTTTGCTGTTGTGAGTAGTGACTAGAGTAGTTGAAATCTCGGGACGCGATTTCCCTAAGTGGGGGATGATGTAACAACCGTGGTTTTAGCAGGTCAGTTTAACTGATAGTCTTGACTCGGTTGACGTTTGTTTGGTGTGTCCTAGGTGATTGAAGTGTTATATGTGTGATATAGGTGAGTTTTAGCACTAAATCCCTTTGTGTGGTGTTGTTTTTGTGAGTGAGAAATGTTGATATTTGGGAAAACTCATTTTTGATCGCCTTTGTGGTGTAGAAATGACTTGTGAAGTTTTGGTGTTTTTGTGTTTTTGCGTAATGAGTCTCTGTTTATGTATTGGAGTGTTAGTGAGTTACGAGGAGTTTTTTTTATGTGTTATACATTTACAAAGGGTGAAAATCTATTTTTTGGAAACTTTATTTTTGAAAATGGTAATTTTCTGATTTGTCGTAAAAACTAAGGTTTATCGCGTAAGACGTTAGGATTAGCTACGGGTATTTATAAAATATAAAAAGTATGAGGTCTTGAGTGTGATATTAATTTAATATATATATATATATATATATATATATATATATATATATATATATATATATATATATATATATATATATATATATATATATATATATATATATATATATATATAGGGGGGGGGCGGCCGGTTATGGGTAAAAGGGTGGAAAATGAAACCCAATTTGAGTCCAAATATGACTCTTAGGCCCAAGGATTATCCAAAATTAATATATATACAAACCCAAACAACCCTTGAACGTTTTTCTATGGTATTTGGTCCTTCAAGAGAGGCAAAGGAAGAAGGAAAAAATTAGGGTTTATAATTGTGAAGCAATGATCAAGAATAAAGGTAAAATTCTTAAAATACATGTTCAATTGTTTGATTAATTATTTGAATTCATGTAATATTAAGTATGATGGATCTAGGGTTTGTAAGTTTCTGTAAATTAATTAATTAAAACATGTTGGGATCAATTAATGATAATAGTATGGTGATTGGTTAAGAGAATTGAGCGTAAAACATGCTAGTTATTGAGTTAGGGTTTTGACAGATTTGTAAGGCTGTAAAGATACGAGTGTATTTAACAGATGGTGAAGAGTTAGATCACTAATTTTTGGTCTAAATTGAAGTTTAATGAAAGAGTTTTCCAAAAAGTCCAGCCACGATTGATTTTGAGGTCTGGAAGTTAATCTTTTGATTTTTCTTTGATAAGGTGTCAAAGTTGTTAAACCTGGACAGAATTTGGGTAAAATTTTGATAGTGAATTGTGGGTGAAAAAGTGATATTAAGGTTATCCCTTCTGGGAAAGTTGAGTTTTAGGTTATCTTAGACTACCACGAAAAGGATTCGCGATAAAAAGTTGTAGAATTATTTTATTTTAATTAAAACTTTTTGGTGTGCGTTCAGATCCGAATTTGGATAGTTGACAAGTTTGATTTTCTTATGGGTACTTGTGTGTGTTATTATACCATGGCCTTCTGGGATTAGCTTGTATGCTTATGAGAGACCATGGTGAATTTTTGGTGTGAGTTGTTGAGCTTTAATTGTTATTATTTCATGTGGGCGAATGTACCCTAAAATTCTGCGTTTTCTGATTTTAAAAGTGCAAGGGATTTAGTGAGTATTAGGATTTGGTGGTGATTGGTATGGGGTCTAGGAAATCCATGGTGGGTCATATGAATCTTAGACATCCATCATATGTGTATTACATGGGTTATAGCTTTTAGCTTGGCCATGTGTAATGTGGATTTGTTTTGTGTGTTATAGATTTGTGATTTGTGTTTGTGGAAGCTGCAAAGTTTGAGGTGAGTTCATAGTCCCATATTTTTACTTTGTTTTAAACTTGGGATGGGAATGATGCTTTTCTTAAATGGTTTGAGTTACTGTAATTATGTGTGATTTAAAAGAGCTTGGACTTATAATGTTATCGTATGTATGCTATATGTGATGATTATTATGGTGTGATGATTATATGTTGTGATTATTGTGGATTATCGGGAATTATCAGGCATGTATTATCAGTGACTTAATTGGGAGGATGCTTATCCTGTTGCTCGCGCATGCGACCTAATTGATGTCAATATCACACATGCATATCAGAGACTTAATTGGGAGGATGCTTATCCTATTGCTCGCACATGCGACCTAATTGATGTCTATATTGGAGCGGGGGACACGTTCCGTCCCATTGGTTGCCTTATGTGTGTTGGTTGCCTTTATCTTGTGTGAATACATGTAGCTTATATGATAACTTTAATTATTCGTCCAGCTATATATTTTTATGATCACAGTGAACTGGTTGCCTTGAGAGTGTATGTGTGTCTTAAACCTGTGAATCTCACCAACATTATGTTGACGTTTTAAGCATCATTTTCAGGTGAGCTTACTAAGGTTAAGATAGAAGGATGTGATTAGACGAGACCTTAGTTCCATTGGAAGTGGTTTATCATCTATGATTGGATTCTATGTATTGTTTTGGATTATGTTTTGGTTATTTTGTTTTGGGGTATTGTTACGACACTTCGTGTTTGTACTTGCTCTACTTTATGCATGTAGTTATTCTCTATATAGACACCATGTGTTGTGATGATATCCATGAAGTTACACACTCGCGTTTCCGCCTTGGCGAGGTATGACAGATTGGTATCAGAGCCTTGGTTATAGAGAATTAGGTGGTTGAACCTACACTATAACCTAGGAGTCCCTCATCTAGTTGCATTTAGGGCCTATGTATAAGTATGGTATTTTATACGTATATTTTCCCTAAATTTATGAGATGTTTTTATCGAGTTTTGGACGCCTATTGAGCCTCTGTACGTAATATTGTATATGTCGATTTTAGTACGTCATCTTCCCTCGCGTAAGAAGTTTCGTTGGGCTATTATTTTGCTATCAAGAGAAGTGGTAGGATGAAGCGGACTAACCGCAGAATCCGAGTTCCTGATAGCATGTATCCATGTTCGGACAAGGAGAGGACGCTTATGGAAAACATTGGTGGAGAAGAAGTGGAGAGGTTTGTAACCACGGTGACTTCTGGAGATGGAGACATTACCAAATACCCTTGGTAGTGTCCTCACTTCTCATAGGAAGGAGAGGTGTCTTAGTCTAAACCTCACGATTTGTATGCACTTGTGAATCATACGGAATTGGAAGAAAGAAATAGAGATGGTTTTGCATGTTGTCGACTATCTCAACATGTAGGAAACAAGAATGGGTGGTTGAGTAAAGATGAAGGGGAGTTAGGATGGAATGGTATGGATTCAGATCTAGAGTCCGCAGCGAGTAGTAAGTTGAATTGATCTGAGTGGGGAGGCAAGTGCGAGAGTGGAATTTGAGCCATTATGCGACGTCTTTTGTTTCGTGTCATGTTTTGAAATTCTTATATTACGTTTTTGCCATCTGGAGCCATGTTGGAGCTTGATTACTCTTGAGTATTAGATCGATCTTATCCAAGTGATTTTGATTATGGGGTTTACGTGATCGTTGGAATTGTTCCATGTGAGATGATTGTTTGCGACGTCTTTTGTTTTTTTTTTGCATGATGTGTTGTCATATGAGGGAGTACACTTGTGAAAGGGGGCATAGATATTTATGGTGGCCAACTGGTATGTGTTAATTCACATACTTTTCATGGCCAAATACCAACCCAAATAGACTAATTATGCTAACAAATGCCAAAGAATGTGTGTTTTTATGATTGTGAACATGCAGGTACGGATATCTCGTTAAAAGACGAAAAACAAACGGAAATCAACAAAAAACGAGCACGAGAGTGGAACGTGTGCAGTTTAGTCAATGAAAGTCAATTCTGAGCCTTTGAAGTCATCAGAGATTTGAGATTTATCAGATTTGATCCTTGAACTAAGTTTCATGAGATTGTAATTTCTAGTCCCCCAAGTTTCAGAAGTTGGCATTTATGGTCCTTGATAGAAATATTTTGACAAATGCCAAAGACAACCCTCAGAGATTTGAGAAAAGGCAGTTTAAGTCCTTTGAGATATTTTGGAACTATGACAGAAACAGCCCTTAAAGTTTTAGAATTATTCACATTTGGTCCTTGTTTATTTCTAATACAAAACCTGAATTCACAAATACATTAGTCCGGTCCAAATCAGAAGCCCAAGTGCAAACTAAATAAATCCAACACCTAAGCCCATCCACCCAAAGCCCATATCCGGTCAAAACTATACAACCACGGGTCAAAGTCAAAAGGGTCAAACAAAATTAAAATATTAATTACCCGCCCCCTTTTCCCCCTCTCAACCCAGAATTCACTATTCACCAGGAACCCTAAATAATTACCCCGTCTCAATTAACAGCAATTAAGGGCAATACCGTACAATTACATGCTTTCTAGAAGCTAAGGGGAATGTCAGATGATGTCAGAGCCAAAGAAACACACGAATGGGTAACGTGGCAGCATGTGATTGGCTCAAACATGTCATAATACATGATCTGAGGGTTGTAATTAGAAGGCAATGATTGATTGATGATCAAGCGGTTAAGATTGCATTCCAAGAAGCACACCACACGGATTGCCAAGCTGGCAATCCGTGGCCACCTCACTCTTAATCCTTTTCTCTCATTTAGTATAAATAGAGGTGTAGGATCAGTGTATGAAGTGTGGAGTTTTGATTAGCGAAGCTCTGCCAATTTCTTTTCTTAAGTGTATTAGCTTTAATTTCAATTGTAACTTTTCTCTTTTAATGAAATTCAGTTTACCTTTTTAATCAAATTAGTTCTTATAAGTTTACTGCTTATTGTTGCTTTATTATATACGTTTTATCATTTTATTTCAATCAGTACCTCTTTCACATCTCAGTTTAATTTTTACCTTATTCAAAGTTTCAATTCAAATAAGAAAATAAAAAATAGAAATAGTTTTGGTGAAATCAGTTTTCAAACAAGCTTGTTTTTAGTGAATACAATCTCATTTTAACTGTTAAGTTTCTGTAAAAGAGTAGTTAGATTTCAATAAAGTCACATCTCAGATTTCATAATTGGTCAACATAAGTCAACTATCTTGACTTACTAGTAAACTGTGGTAAATTTGGCAAGCTAAAGTGAGTAAGGGAAGCATTTTAGCCTGTCTAGAGACAGGCTTGCTAAGTGAATCACCTCTATTTAGAGCTGAGGTAAATAGTGACTGTAAGTTCTATTCAATTATATCTCATTTAGTGCATAACTAGTGATTTTGTGTTTCTATGGATTTCTATTGATTTTGTTTGTTGATTTTATCTTTATTAGTGTTATAGTTGATAGATTGATCATTGATATGGTAGTTTGTAGCTTGTTGCATAATTTCTTAGTATAACTGTCATTTTTAGGGGTGTTTGGATCAGTATTTTGCTGTTAGTGTTTGAGGTTTGATTGCTTATTTTCTGTCTCAAACAGGTTCTAATAGATTAGTAATGGTGTTTTAATTCATTAAAACAGATAGTCACAACTTTAAATAGTCAAAGAAGGATTCATAGCAGCTTAAAAATTAGTGTAGTGAGTAAACAGTTAGCATAGTGGTAGTTTTAGTTGCTTAATAAAACAATTTAGCATCAATCAGTTTAGTATTAGCTTATAGTCACATAAAAGAGTAGATTTGATAGCTTGAATTTGGATAAAGTCAAAGTAGAGTGGTAATAAAATAGTCAACTGTTTCTTGAATTTAGCTTCTATCAGCAGCTGAATTTTGGTAGATTTAGAGTAGAGATTGGTAGTTTTAGATAGGGCTTTTGCCTTTTAGATTTATTCAGTAGTATAGAGTAGCATTTGCCCCACTAAAATTCTAGATTGTAGCTTCTTAGTACTGCTTATTGGTACTTGCTTATTAGGTAATTGGAACTAGTTTTCTGTCATTAGAAGTGGGCTGCTATTGTTTGTTTGAGCTTGTGATTAAGCTTTATTGACACTTCTGAGTTCCACTGAGTGCATAGATAGTGATTTTGTTGTTCCTAGTTGCTAGCTTATTCTATTTCTAATTCTGCTTATGTTTTAGCTTATTGATAGACTGCTTATTGTTTGATTTCATTGTCTCTGTGTGATCTCTACTCATTTCTGAGTTCCCTTGTGCTTTTTATAGTTCTTTGCATTTGTGTTTAAGTTTGGATTAGTTTTGTGGCAAGTGCTTATAAATAAGCACTTGCCATAAGCTGTTTTAGCTCAAATAAGCACTTCTGCTTATCATTTTCATTTCAAAATTTTTATGCAATCTTTCCATATTATTTTAGATTTTCTGTAATTTTTTCAGATTTTTCTGGATTGTTTTACTATTTTTCTTAATATTTCTTAGCTTTTAATCAATTTTTAATACTTTTAAATAAACAAAAATCCATAAAAAATCAGAAAAAGCTTTTAAAAAATACAAAAATAATTTAGATAATTCTTTTATAATATTTTAGATTTTTCAGATTAGATTTCATAACTTTCCCATTATTTTTCACATTTTCTTTTATTTTTAATCACTTTTTAATTCAATAATTAGAAAATAAATAAAAATCCATAAAAATATTTTTCTTTTTCTAAAAATTCTTTTTAATAGTTTAAGATTTTTAGAAATTTGTTTTACATTTATAGGATAATTTTTAGTATAAAAGTCGCGTTTTATTTCGTACGTTACGTTTAAAATTCGCGTTTGAATTTCCGTTTTCTAAATTTAGACTTTTGTGCATATATAGCTTGTACCTTCTGCATAATTCATTATATCTTTTCAAATTTTGAATTTCACAATCACTTATCACTATTTACTACACGATTCACAATTCGATTATTCGAAATTCCATTCGATTTTCGTTGGGAGAACGACCCGGGAAATACTTTCCTAAGTATTTCTTTGGAAAATAAATATATACTATAATTGAGCACACATCACCAACATAATTATACATGTGTCACAACACAAGTGGACTTGCAAGTATGATAGCATGGATTGCATGGTGTATAAGGTGCTATGTGGTATATGTGCATTATCATTGAGATGTGTGGTTTTGGAAGTAAGTATGCGTGTGAAATAGGTCTTATAACTATGGTCGCAAACATAATTATAAGGGTATCACACACGTGGACTTGTGACCATTATTGCATTGATTGATGTTTGTTGTTATGTGTTGTGGTAGATGGTATGTGATATCATGTTGATGATGGTTGTATGGTTAGAGAAGTATTCTCTTAACCGTTTATGCAGTCGTTATATGTTGGGGTGTGTAGGTGGTAAGATTCCATCCTACCTATCATATTTTGATACCTCGATTATCGGTGGTACTAATGTTGTGGTATTTGAGTTGATTCGTTTGCTGGACTCTTCGTTTGTATACCTAATTCTTCGGTTGGCATTCCTATTCGTACCATGATGGTACAAATGCCATATTCTTTCTATTCAACGTCGTGATTGGTGTTGGGAAATCGAATTCGTTTTTGGTAGATACTGGTTCGTTTCTTTGGTTATTCCTTGCATTCATTCCGCGAATGAATATTATATTGTTCTTCGAGTATTGTTGGTTCGTGACGAGTGGTGTGGATATTTGATCCCTCATTTACACACACCAATTGAATTTCGTGACATGTTTTGTGACCTGTTAGTATCGGTGTTTTTCTATGATTTTGGTTTGATCGTTGTGCCAATGAGTCTGTAAATTCATCGTTTGGTTTGCAATGTATTTGCGTGAGTGTTCACTGGTATGAGATTCGTTTGATGATTATTTTGATTATGTGATTCTTCTGTGTTTTTCGCATCAAATAAAGGGGTTGTGTTAAAGTCCTTATGGTATTTTAAAATTCGTTTTGGGTATTTAAAGGTCATTTGTTGGAAACTATTATTTTTATGGTGAAAATGAAGTGTGGAAAAAAATGGTTATGTTGATGTCTTACATAAAATGGTTTATATATATTTTATAAAAAAAAATGTATAAGTTTAAGATATGTCTTGTGAAAAACGGTGTTCATTTGTTTTTGGGAAGGTCGAGTACGGGAATAAGAACTGTCTATGGTTCTCATTTATCAAACTTGTTATGTATTTGGTTCATCGAGTGTTTCTTTCATTGAGGTACGCTTATGGATGTTTTATGGGTACGTGTATTTTATATTTTCTTTGTATGGGTTTTCAAGAACATTTTATCCGTGTCTACTTTTATTGGGGGAAAATTTCTCATTGTGTTTTTCTAGCTATGATTTTGATGTTCGTTACTTCGCTAGTCGGTAATTCGTACCCATTTTGAGTTCGTTGATATACGTTTTGGTTCGACCGATTTCATGGTTCGCGTCGTTTACTTAGGATAGATTGTCGTTTTGATTATCAATTTGTTCGTTGAAGAAGAAGAGGGTGTTTTCCAAGTTGTTCAAGTGAGAGGTGTAGCTTTAAGATGTACGTTCTTCAGGAAGGTGGTCAACGATAGTGAGTGTTCATGGACATTAGTAAGATAAAAGTGGTGAAGAGTGGAAAGTACCTAAGACACCATCCGAGAGACAATTTTCCTTAGGATTGGCAGGTACTAGTGACGATTCATTTCTATCTTTCTATAGATTGCGTGGGCATCGCGGAGGTGGAAGATCCATAAGAGGAATTGTGTGATACATGACTTAGAGTTGCGAGTAGGATGTGGAGACGATATTTTTATGGAGCAAAGAGTGTGGTCTACCCAGATCATAAGAATCTTTAGCATATATTTAACAAGAGGTTAATATATGTTGAAGAGAAGTTGGGTGTGGAATTTCTCAGTGACTACGATTGTCTGATTTGCTACCGTCAAGGAAGATCGTACATCGTGGTAAGAGCGCTGAGCAGGAGCGAACGAGTGAAACTTAGTCGTCTATGAACAATGATTGTGATAATTCAGTTTGGAGTTAAAATGATGATACTGGCAGCCTAGAGAGGGATGTTCAGGGAAGAGAACATGTGAGGAGAATGATTACATGGTTTAGATCAGCTAATGGAAAGGAATGATGATGGAGGATTGTACTTCGCGGACCAATTATTGGTTTCATTAGAAGGAAGCATAAGGATATCAATCATGCAAGGTATTTGATACATCCTAGGATGGATAAGACGTATTATTACCGTAACGAGAGTTGTTTTGAGGAGCAAGTATGAAGAGGAATACAGATACCTTAGCAAGTGTTTGATACGCTTGAAGGTAAATGTTAATGTCAATGATTATTAAGGTGATGAGATACCTGAAGATTGTGTTTAAGGAAGTGATGAGGCTAAAAGTGTACCGCTTTTAAGGGGTCATTTAAGCCCGAATTCGAGATTATTTGATCAATTATTGCCCGAAATCGTTCCTTTTGTCATTTTAGGTACTTTTTAGGAGAAATCTGGAAAAGGAAGCGTTTTGAACGTTTTTGGACCATAAAAGTGAAGAAAATGGCAAAGTCTCAAAATTGCTTGCTGGAACAGTACCTGACGACGTCAAGTGTTTACTAGTGACGGCGTCAAGAGTGACAAAAGAGGTGGATGTGGAACTTATAACGTGACGGCCCAGAACATTTTCTTTGTTATTGGCCTGACGGCGTCACCTAGGCCGTCAGGGTCCAAATACTAGTGACGGCCCAGAGTGTTTTTCTAAATGACGGCGTCAGAAGTGGATCTAGGCAATACGAATTTCACCTTGGCGGCGAGTTGACGGCGTCAGAGGCTAATACATGACGCCGTCAGGATGCATAGTCTATATATATTTTTCCAATTTTTCATTGTAAAGTGTGGAACTTTTGTGGAACAAGTTTTGTAAAAACCCTAGGTCGAATTTCCTGCATCTTGAAGGGGTTTCAAACCCTTCTTTCTTCCATGTTTGAATAAAGATAAGTACTTCAATAATCATTCAATATGTCTATGTATTGTTTGATTCTATCTTATGTTCATCTTTCTTTTAACATGTTAGGCTAGGCTTTTATTGTGTTTCCTTAGATGTAGTGAAACCTAGATGTTGATTATTGGTTGATTGTTTGTCTATAATTGTTACGGATGATTGTATTCGATGTTAGGCTTAAGAAAACTGGCAGACTTCCATTGGTAACTTTCTTGAACGTCTTAAGAAACATGATCGAAGGTGTACTATGATTTTTGGTTGTATTTAATGCATAAGAGAATTCTAATGATCCCATGTTAGGAGCTTTTAACGGCTCGACATAGGAGTGAAGTAGGATCTTATAGAGGTAGGGAATATTGTACACGGCCCTACGACTAGTATTAAGGAATATAACCCATCATCCATGCAATTGTAACAAGCTAATCAACCTGTAAAAGATATCTAGGGAGTAATGAAATCTAAGTAAACACAACTTTTCTCATTATTGTTTCCACCACATTAGTATAATAGTTTAATTTTCATTTCTTTTATTTTATTTTGATTGCATCTTTAGTTAATTGGGTTAGTTGGCTAGCAACTAATTCCGCCCACTCCTTCAAAACCCGAGATTTTACTTGCTTTCCATAAAATTTAAAAATACAAAAAGAATCATCCCTCACCTCTAGACCTAGTTTAGTAGGTTTTCTAATCCTAGCGACACTATTCTTGAGTTGAACGATCAATCCCCCGGTACTTGTCACTATACTATACTACAACGATCAGGTACTCTGCCTGGTGGGGGTTGTAAGCTTCTCAAGTTCCCTTGAGAGGTAAAACCTGTTGCGAGGGCGCAATTCCCACGTATCAAGTTTTTGGCGCCGCAGCCCGGGGAAATAGTTATTGTCTAGGTTAGAATTTCTTTTTATTAGGTCTACTTGCTAGATTCTTTTCTAGTAAGATTTTTATTTATTATTTTTTTTAGGTTTTCTTTAGTCTATCTTATTTCTTCATTTCTTTATTCGTAACTTTTCCCATCCGACATCATGGAAGGTGGTAATATCTTTGATCCCATCAACCCACCACAACAAAACCACCCACAAAACCCACCACTAGCAAACCAACCTCCTAGACCTCGAACTTTAGGAGAGTATTCCCGTCCTAGCCACCAAGGCTATTGAAACACCATTGAGCTCACTCAAGGAGCCAATGTGTCTCCCTTGCGATCCGACACCATCCGGTCCGTGCAAAGCGGATGTGCATTCCATAGACTTCGTTCCGAAGATCCTAATCAACATCTCAAGGATTTCCTCAAAATCGTAGATTCCATAGACCTTGATGTTGCAACTAGGGAGTCGACCCGATTACGCCTATTACAATTCTCTCTACGTGATGAAGCTAGTCAATCGCTTGAACGTTTTCCCGTGGGATCGATCACCTATTGGGATGATCTCACTTCTCGTTTCCTTGCTCAATTTTTCCCACCGGGGAGAACTACGATGCTTAGAAGTGATATCTTGATGTTCCAACAATGTCAAGGTGAAACTTTCTATGAAGCATGGACTCGTTTCAAAGACTTGCTCCAAAAAGTCCCTCATCATGGCATAAATCTTTGGCTATTAGTTCAAATCTTCTATGACCATGTCGACTTTCACACCAAACGCACCATTGATCGAGCCGCTGGAGACAGGTTGCGTGATAAAAACGCCGAGGAATCTTGGGAAATTATTGATGAGCTTGCCTTCGACAATCATGAGTTATGGGAAGTTACTCATGTTATAAACTCGGCTATCAACGCAATCTCGACACCTGGGGAAACCACTCAAATCTCTGAAGAACTCCTTCGCAAACTTGAGAAAAAGGTTGATTATCTCATGGAAAAACAAAAGAGACCTTTAAGTCCCAGACGGGCAGCAGTCAATTCTGTCTCAAATATGATTCCGACACCATTGTCTGAGTCACCCTTTAGAGAGAATGTCGAAACCTTTCAAAATTATGCTCAACCTTATTCACCTCCTCAAAACCTCAGCCCGGAATTCGAAGCTCGAATGAGAGAGTACATGGCAACCCATTCTGAGTGGCTTGCTAAATTCGAGGAAGCTGTTTATAAACAAAAGGAGGAGATGCAAGAGAAAATGAAGGAGATGATGAGCCTAGTGGAGGAATACTCAAACCAAAAAAACCCAGAAATGATGTTATTAAGAAAAGAAAGCGCTACCCCTACTACCCGATTTGTTAACTCTATCACAATCGTCCATGATGGTAACGAGGAAAAGGAAACCCCTAGTGTACAAACCATTGAGGAACCGCCAAAATCCCAATCACTAGGTTACTACCTAAAACATGATATAAATGAGAATACCATAACAAATTGGATAAAGGGTGACGGGCGTAACCAATCCTCCAAACAGGTTTCAAAGAAGGAGAATGAGGGGAAAGATGAGTATAATACATTACCTGGGGGACCGGTATTCGAGAAGCTACTTATACAAAAAGTGGCTACTAAGCAGATGGCTTGTGGGAACTTTGAGATACCAGCCAGCATTGGGAAGTTGCAATATCTAGATGCTTTCGCCGATCAAGGATCGGAAGTAAATCTTATGCCCCTAATTATTTACACCCAACTAACCCCGGAAATGCCGGCCACCACCCGTCTTAGGCTATCCTTCGCTGGTCACTCTTATGTATACCCTTTGGGAATTGCAGAGGATGTACTGGTCAATGTTGCAGGGTTCATGTGTCCCGTCAATTTCATGATCATCGATGATAAAGGAGGTGGGTGCATGCCAATAATCCTTGGAGCACCATTCCTCACCACCGCGAGAGCTGTCATTAGGTATGAAAAGAGGGAAATTGAACTTAAGTCAGGAAAAAGAAAGATTAGCCTTCCTATGACCCCACGATGTATACAAGAAAGCCTGATGAAAAGAAAGCTCAAAAACAACATTGACACATCGCCTAATCATGTTCAAGAAAAAATCCTCGCATGGGAAACAAGAATCAAAAGCTACAAAGAAACTAAGCTTGAGAGAGGCGAAAGCAGCAATAAAGTTCATGTCAAGTTTGAATGTAGTTAACCGACGGAGAATCATGTACCATTTGCAGAAGGAGACTTGGTACTCTTAAGGCATTCAAAGATAAAAGTACCTCCCGACGAGCCGAGTCCCTGGTGGTATGGACCATTCACAATTGAAAGCATACGCCAAGGTGGGATAGCTACCTTGAGCAGTAAAGGAGGAGGGGAGGTGACTGCAAGTGTCGAACGATTGAAACACTACCACCCCGATAGCGAGGATCATAATTATATGGGATACATCAACTCAAGAGACGAGGTCATGTAATCGCCCATGATCTTAAGTCTTGCTACAAGACTCGTAAATAAAGAAAAACGCTTTTTGGGAGGCAACATATGTTTTGTGTGTTTTTATTTTTTTGATTTTTATTCGTTTGATGTTATTTGTTTCCGTATGCGTGTTTTATTTTTATTGTTGGTAGATCATGTTTCAAATTAAATAGTGAAAATGCTTTATTTTGTTTTTAACTTCGTCTTAATTACATATAAAGGTATTTTGCAAAAGCTAAGTGTAAGGGAAACCCCAAATTTGTTATAAGAACGAAAATGATCATGATTCGCCACAATATTAAATGAACATGTATATTAGTATTTGTTTGAGTCAAATGCTTGTATCGAGTCATAATGATGTTTTGCAGGATTTTCCAGGAAATAGGACATAAGTTTTTCCAGAAATTTTCCGGAAACTTAACATAAAGATTTTTGCAGGTTACTTCTGACGGCGTCAGGGTTTAACACCTGACGGCGTCACGTGTAAAATTCTGGAAATTTTGCGAGTTTTGTTTAAACCGGAGTCTTAAAGTTTTTGTTAATTCTTTAGTTTTGTAAACTCCATGAAATCTGCAAACATTCATTCCACAAGCATTATATCTTAAATTGCTTTCTAGGATTTGTTAGTATATATAGATTGCCACCGATTTTACACGAGGTTGCCTTGATTGTTTTCTCAGGTTTAACAGGTTATATATGACAAGAAGATGATTTATATTTCTGGAAGGGAAGCTTTCAACGTTCATTTTCTTGGAGGAAGATCTAACATTGCTGACACACTATCCACATCGAACGAATCAGGGGAGTATTTGTTTTCATTCTTTTACCTATTTTACTTTTACATCCTTTAATTGAACATTGGGGACAACGTTCATCCTAAGTGTAAGGGGTGGGTAAATGATGATACCTTATAGGATACAATTGCACTTGAGTTTGTTTGTTTGATGGTAGGTGTGTAATAAAACTAAGAGAAATACTTGTTAGTGTAATTTTAGTGCCAAATTTAAAATTTTTTACAACATTTAGGAGTGAAACTTTAGCCTTAACAAGCGTCTCATGGATAGGAGTTGTATGACTAGCACAAAACCGTACCATTCAGAAAAATTTTCCACCCAAATATGTGAGGTTCGCCTTTAGATTTGATAGGAAAAGCATTTAGTATTAGTGCTTATGAGTGTACCGGTAGCATTTAGATTCTAGAACTTGCGTTAGTGATGCATCCCGAGACCGCTAGTGAGACTACATTCGTGTAGTAGGATTTACTACATGATAAGAGGCATTAAAATCACCCTTGTGTTTAAACCAGTATCATAATTACTTGACCACTTAAGTCATATTACTTGACTAGTAAAGTCAATTAATTTTTTCCCACACCTTAGCGTTGTACTCATTTTTAGTACACGAAACCCCTAGTACACCCCTCCGAGCCAATCCTTTCGTTTCTAACTTTAAGCATTTTACTTAAACGAAGAATTTGTTACAGCCCACCCAAATGTGCAACCAAATCACCTTAGCCTTCCGTGTATGCACTCATCTTTAGTGCATTATTGTTACATGTTTAAACCCTTAGTTAATTATCTAATTGATTACATGGTTGCTAAGTCGAGTCATATCTTGTACATATTGTTTTGGGACTCATGGGACTCATGGGTAAAGTACTTGTGTTTTGGAGTAATGGGGAAGAACATCAAATTATTACCCCCATATGTGCATTAATCTTAAAAAGTACTCCAAGTGTTTTGATTATCTTGATTCGAGTCATTAGAATAGTTTATTTTAAAGTATGTAAAAATTCAAGTGTAAGGGGAATGTACATTCCCTATGATGTATTATTTTGGATGGTAGGGTAAGAGTGTATGCCAAAAAAAAAAAAAAAAAAAAAAAAAAAAAAAAAAAAATCGAAAAAATCAAGAAAAAGAAAAAAAATAGAAAAAGAAAAGAGAAAACATACGGACTACCATCCCGTTTCATTTTATGTTTGTTTTACGTTTTTGTTATTTTTGATTCATTAGCTTAAGTCGAGTCTAGTCTTGGCTTAGCAACGCCATATTGTACATGTAATTAACCAAGATGATTAACGCGCCACCAGTAAATATTGCATTTATCCAACAAAACCGTGTTTTCCATATCCCTACACCTAACGTTATAACCCTTTAAAAGACCTCTTTGATAGTTTATCCTAGGTGCTTACGCCAAGTGGTAGAGGTTTGATCCTTTCCCAAGCCTATGGTAATCTATTTGCTATGACAGGTAGTGAGAGATGTTTTCCATTTCCATATTGTGAAATATACTTTATTACACCCGAGAGATGTGAGTATCTAAACACTATTTGTGAAGTGATAGTGTATGACCTCCGTGCTTGTTTTTGGTCTTTAGTGGAACGATTATTTGTTGTAATTACTTTTATATTAGTGTTAAATGACCCCTAACTTGTACTTTGATTAGAATAAAAGCGCATTTGCTTGAGGACAAGAAAATCTCAAATGTAAGGGTATTTGATGAGGCAAAAAGTGTACCGCTTTTAAGGGGTCATTTAAGCCCGAATTTGAGATTATTTGATCAATTTTTGCCCTAAATCGTTCCATTTGTCATTTTAGGTACTTTTGAGGAGAAATCTGGAAAAGGAATCGTGTTGGACGTTTTTGAAGCATAAAAGTGAAAAAAACGGCAAAGTCTCAAAATTGCTTGCTGGAACAGTACCTGACGACGTCAAGTGTTTACTAGTGACGGCGTCAAGAGTGACAAAAGATGTGGATGTGGAACTTATAACGTGACGGCCCAGAACATGTTCTTTGTTATTGGCCTGACGGCGTCACCTAGGCCGTCAGGGTCCAAATACTAGTGACGGCCCAAAGTGTTTTTCTACATGACGACGTCAGAAGTGGATCTAGGCAATACGAATTTCACCTTGGCGGCGAGTTGACGGCGTCAGAGGCTAATACATGACGCCGTCAGGATGCATAGTCTATATATATTTTTCCAATTTTTCATTGTAAAGTGTGGAACTTTTGTGGAACAAGTTTTGTAAAAACTCTAGGTCCAATTTCCTGCATCTTGATGGGGTTTCAAACCCTTCTTTCTTCCATGTTTGAATAAAGATAAGTACTTCAATAATCATTCAATATGTCTATGTATTGTTTGATTCTATCTTATGTTCATCTTTCTTTTAACATGTTAGGCTAGGCTTTTATTGTGTTTGCTTAGATGTAGTGAAACCTAGATGTTGATTATTAGTTGATTGTTTGTCTATAATTGTTATGGATGATTGTATTCGATGTTAGGCTTAAGAAAACTGGCAGACTTCCATTGGTAACTTGCTTGAACGTCTTAAGAAACCTGATCGGAGGTGTACTACGATTTTTGGTTGTATTTAATGCATAAGAGAATTCTAATGATCCCATGTTAGGAGCTTTTAACGGCTCGACATAGGAGTGAATTAGGATCTTATAGAGTTAGAGAATATTGTACACGGCCCTACGACTAGTATTAAGGAATATAACCCGTCATCCATGCAATTGTAACCAGCTAATCAACCGGTAAAAGATAACTAGGGAGTAATGAAATCTAAGTAAACACAACTTTTCTCATTATTGTTTCCACCACATTAGTATAATAGTTTAATTTTCATTTATTTTATTTTATTTTGATTGCATCTTTAGTTAATTAGGTTAGTTGGCTAGCAACTAATTCCGCCCACTCCTTCAAAACCCGAGATTTTACTTGCTTTCCATAAAATATAAAAATACAAAAAGAATCATCCCTCACCTCTAGACCTAGTTTAGTAGGTTTTCTAATTCTAGCGACACTATTCCTGAGTTGAACGATAAATCCCCCGGTACTTGTCACTATACTATACTACAACGATCAGGCACACTGCCTGGTGGGGGTTGTAAGATTCTCAAGATCCCTTGAGAGGTAAAACCTGTTGCGAGGGCGCAATTCCCACGTATCAGGAAGAGTTAGCAGGACGTTACATATGATGAGTTGGTAGAGAGACGTATGGTGTCGCGTCAATCAGCTTATATCAAGACGAAATACTTACTTCGCGATTGTGGTAAATGTTTTATGGAGCCTTGAGATAGTGTATGAAGATGAGTACGACTTATCGTTCTTAAGTGAATGGATTAAGTGAGCGTACAAATCAGTCATTGGATGGTATGATGAGAGCATGGGTGTGTTTGAGTTTGGAGGGAGCTGAGGTATGCATTTATCTTTAGCTGAGTTCTCCTCTAACAATAATTATCATTCTAGTATTAAGAATGTGCCGTTTGAAGTATTGTATGGAAGTAAATGTATATCACATGTTCTATGGGCAGAGGTTGGGACAAGCCAACTAATTGATCCTGGAATGAGAGATTGCAAATAAGGTTTTCAGATTAGAGAGAGAGATTTAAGGCACGGAGATATTCGCCAAAAGATTTACGTGGATAATCGCCGTAAGCCGTTAGAGTCTAATGTTGGTGATTTTGTGATGTTAAAAGTATCTCCTTGGAAAGGTGTTATGCATTTCGGTAAGAAAGGCAAGCTAGCACCGAGATATGTAGGACCATTTGAGATTTAAGGAAAGGATTGGATTTGAGACATATCAATTGAATTTGCTTGAGGAGTTAAGTAGAGTGCATGATACGTTTCATGTATTTAATTTGAAAAAGTGTTTGGTGGATACTAGTCTGCATGTGCCATTAGATGAGATTAAGGTTGACAAGACTCTCCGATTTGTCGAGGAACCTGTTGAGATTATGGATCGAGTGGTCAAAAGTGTAAAATGTGGTGAGATAGTGTTGGTAAAGGTACGGTGGGTTTCTAAGCGTGGTCCTGAGTTTACTTGGGAACGTGAGTATCAGATGATATTTAAGTATTCAAATTTGTTTGCGGATGTGGTTGGTGAGCAGATCGTTTGTAGGTGGATTTAGATCGTGGATGTTAGATGCGGGGTGTTCATAAATGTTTTATGTAATGTTTTGTTTTATGGGTATTTGTTACATGTGCGTGCTTCTTGCGGTTACCATTTGGATTTTCATTTGGTTCGGGGGTATCGTACCTACCTGTGAGAAGTCGTTTTGATCATTGGTGTTATTGATCGGGGAGTGTATCTATTTGCGTGTATCGTTGGAGTGATGGAATGTTTTCTATCGTGTGAATTCGGATATTTAGTTGGTTCACATTTTTATGTTTCTTTCTCTGTGATTTTATGGAGTGGTATTTTTCCGCTTAAATATTCATAAATTTTCTTTTGCTGTTGTGAGTGCTGACTAGAGTAGTTGAAATCTCGGGATGCGATTTTCCTAAGTGGGGGATGATGTAACAATCGTGGTTTTAGCAGGTCAGTTTAACTGATAGTCTTGACTCGGTTGACGTTTGTTTGGTGTGTCCAAGGTGATTGAAGTGTTATATGTGTGATATAGGTGAGTTTTAGCACTAAATCCCTTTGTGTGGTGTTGTTTTTGTGAGTGATAAATGTTGATATTTGGGAAAACTCATTTTTGATCGCCTTTGTGGTGTAGAAATGAATTGTGAAGTTTTGGTGTTTTTGTGTTTTTGCGTAATGAGTCTCTATTCATGTATTGGAGATTTGGAGGGTTAGCGAGTTACGAGGAGTTTGTTTTTATGTGTTATACATTTACAAAGGGTGAAAATCTATTTTTTGGAAACTTTATTTTTGAAAATGGTAATTTTCCGGTTTGTCGTAAAAACTAATGTTTATCGTGTAAGACGTTAGGATTAGCTACGGGTATTTATAAAATATAAAAAGTATGAGGTTTTGAGTGTAATATTAATTTAATAAAAAAATAAAAATATATATATAATTATAGGGGGTGGCCGGTGACTCCTCCCAAACCAACCAGTCAACCGGGTGCAGTTGATAAGCCCACCTGAGAGAAAAAGTCAAGTATTAAAATCTGTGGAAGTACTGGGAAATCCCCGGGTCGTTAAGTTATAACGAGATTGAAATTGTATTTTAAATGTTTTCGGGAATGAATGGTACTGAGGACAGTAACCAATAAAGATTTGGAATTGATTATTCTACTAATTACTTGCTATTGAAGATAATAAAACAGTATTAACAATTACAGCAACATAGATATAACAAACGTAAGCAAATTGCAAATCAGAAATGCTTACAGACAGAGAAAAAGATGAGTTTTAAACAATTTACAACTACAGGGGGTGCAAATGAAAATTTTACAAACTTAATATTAAAAGAAAATTTAATTAAAAAGAAAAAACAAAATTTGATTATTTATTATTTAATATTAATTATTTAAATAAAAACTATTTAATTATTTAATTTAAATTATTTAACTAAAAGGCTTTATAATACAAATTTAAACTAGAAAATTGCAAAATAAATTTCTAAAATTATAAAATGACTTAAAGTAAATTCAGAAATTAAAAATACCTATTTTTGTCTTTTTCTGGATTTTATATTAATTAAATACAAATTATATTAATTAAACTAATTAAATTAATTTAAATTACTAAGAATGCTACAAATGAGTTAGAAAATTATAGAAAAATTTATAAATCTAATTACCATCACAGGAATCCTAAAAAATTATAAAAAGTTTATAAAAATTATATTTAGACTAATTTACTAATTGTTTACTTATTTATTTATTATTATATAATTTAACTAAATTAATTAAGAAAAAAAATGAACAGTAGTAATTAAGAAACTATTTTCTAAAAATACTTAATGATTTATAAGTCCTAGGAAAAATATAAAAAGGTATTGTTGTTAATTAAAAATTAATAAAACTATTTAATTACTAATATTACTTAATTATTAATTAAACTAATATTAATTCTAATAAATACTAAATTACAATAGAAAAATCTAGAAAAATTACTGAAAATACTTTAATATAAAAGAAAATTTAGAAAAATATAAAAATGGTGAAGTGCTTAATAATAAGCTAAAAAGAAAAATTAAATAGATAAATCCTATTAAACAGAAGCTATCACTAATTTTAAAGTTGGTTTTTTTTTGTTTTTCTTTTTGACAACTAATTATTAACTGAAAACAAACAACTTTTGTGAAACCACTTTTGTTTTAGCTTATTAATAAGCTATGTGCAACCCCAAGTGCTTAACAGTTGAAATTTTAGCTTATTAGGACTTATGGATGTATGAAAAAGCTATCAAATGAACAAATAAGCCAAGACAGATGGATATCAACTTGAAATAAGGCAAATAGCACAAATAAGCACACTGAATAAGCTATGAAAACCAAATAAGCACTTATCAAAACACAAGGCCAAAAGAGGCCTGAAGTGAGGGTTTTTGGACCTCTGTGGGGTCCACAGAGGTGAGGGATGGTTTAAATTAAACCCTGACCCTTGAAGTTGACCTGGTCTACTATGAAATAAGCCAATAAGCTAGGCTTATGGCTTATTAATGAGCACTGGGTGGGGCTTAGTATATTGGCTCAAACACTGAGTCACTTAGTGTACACAAAGAAATGGTCAAACTAAAAGCTGCTTGCAGCCCTACAAAATAATCCAAGGATAAGCAAATAAGCTTAGAACCTTAGAGATGGGCTTATGGGGTTTCCAAAAAGCCAAAATGCTAAGGGTGGGGCCCACTAATGAACTAGTTATGGTCTATTGAAGTTGGGTGATCAATACTGAGTACTCAGCATACTCCGTGAAATAAGCAAACTTTAAGGCCAAAATAAGCTATGCTACAGGGAACTGAGATCCAATTTTATTGAGAATCTAAAAAGATAAGCTGACAAGCTTTCCAAAAAGCTAAAAAAACAAGGTCTAACAATTTGATTTGCACCCTGGAGGGGGGTTTGAAATTTTGACCAATCTTACAAGATGCCCTGGTGCAAAAAGGGAACCTGCCCTGCAGGCTTAAATAAGCCCTTGCACAAGCTTAAATAAAATTCACAAAAATAAGTTGATGGTGGGTTTTGAAAGTTAAGCTGTCACACTATGACCTGTGAAAAGCTCAGGGTCCAAATCCAATTACAAAAATCAAAACAATTCTTCCCATTTTTGGTTTTCTGATGCAAGAGTATTTTTGACTTTTTCCAATTATGAACCAAGTTGACTTTTATGAACTTAGACCTTGATTTTATGACTGATTATGGTTTAATAAGCTGTATTAAGTCTAAAATAAGCTACACCACTCACTTGTGAATGGAAATGGGGCATAAGCCACACTTTAACCAACACAGAGGGTTAATTAGGCCAAATTATTGGTGATTTTGACTTTCTAATGAACAACACTGGTTTTTAATGCTTCTTGTGTTCTATTTATACTTAAGGAAACATGTATACACCACAAACAACAACTGGGACACAGGGAACAATGGTGAAATCCACTGATCCAAACACACCTATTAGAAACAGATTTTAATGAAATATGATCAAAAAGATGCCAAAGCTAAATTTACTGATTAGTACTACTCTAATAAGCTATAAGTATGCAAAATAAGCAATCATAGGGCACTGTTATACTATAAAGAGTAGGAATGAGAAATTTAGGCTTACAAATGCCTTCCAAGCTATCTTCCAAGAACCAAGGACCACATAATCATTACCTAATGAACCTCCACAGGTTCCCTAACCCAGGGCCATCCAAAAGCTACCCAGCTCCAGCTTCTTGATCACCATAACCATGATTTTTGATTTTTTCTTTATTTTTCTTATTTTTTTGTAATTTTTTCTTTTATAACTAACACTGTGTTTTATGGTTTCTAATAGCTTATATAAGCTATATGAGGAGCTTATATGAGCTTATGAGTCCATTTTATCAACTAGAAGCAACAATTAAGCTTATTGAGAATTTTGAAATAAAAGTAAAATTGCATATACTGAAACAGATACTGAAACTTGAATTTGATTATTAGAAAAGATTAAGATTACACTGAAAAAGCTTAGTACAATGCTTAAAAGCTAAATATTACACTAGAATTTTAAAACTTAATTAAACGACATACATGAGACTAAATTATATTACTACTCTTTCCTTGTTGCCTCTCTTCTCTCTTTTGTAGCCTTTATGAGACTCCCACATGCTTCTGAATATTTCCCATCATCAATCTCAGCCGTTGGATGAGTCAAAGATATCCTAGCCGTTTAAACGGCTTTTGGCGCCAAAATGGAAATAGAGCAATTGGACTGCTTTGCGTGTAATGGGGGAGGGAGCATTAATTATGGCTTGTTTTGTTAGGTAATAGTGGTGGAGTGGGCGGTGGGAAGTGATGGGCAAGTGGTGGTGGTTTTGCAGGGCGGTATTTGGAGTGGAGGGTGGTTTTGTGGTGTGAGGGTGGTGGTTTTGACTGGGGGTTTGACCCAAGGTCAAAGTTTGACCCCGTAATAATATTAAGGGGTGGATTGGGCTTGTGGGAATGGGCCTTTGGGGTGTTGGATTGGATTGGTGTTGGGTTTGTGTTTGGATTGGATTTAATTAATAAAAAGGGCCCGGTTGGTTTAGTAATTATCACAAGGACCAATTTTGAAAAATGCCGAAAGTTTAGGGACCTGGTTTGCTAATTTCCCCAAGTTGTTTCAAGGATATTTTCTGCCAAGTATGAATAGTACAGGGTCCCATGTTGATTTTTCCACTTTAAAAATTCCCAGGGACTAAATCTGCTATCTTTTGAAACTTGAGGGACCAATCATGTAATTTCACCGATCTTTTCACCCAAGGACCATTCTTGCCAAAGATGAGTAGTACAAGGACAAAAATTGATTTTTTCAAAGTTTTTAAATCCCAGGGACCATTTTTGTCAATTTTGCAAAGTTCAGGGACTAAACTTGTAATTTTATAAAATCTCACACCAAAGGACTAAATATGTTTATTTGTGATTACAAAAGGACCTTTGGTGACTTTTTCATGTTTTTGAATAACCAGGGACTAGATTTGACAAGTTTTGAAAGTTGAGGGACTGAAACTGTCAATTATGCTACTGGTTGTTGCTAAGGTGACACCGGTATTGAAGATAAAGACGTCATGGACCCAGTGACGCACTGCACTAAACCTTCTAGCCACTCAAGTTCTCTTAAAAGAGCTTGTTTCATTCTCACGGGGAACCGGTGTAATCTATCGACCTGTCTCTTAGAGATGGTTGATATTGAAGCAGGAGACCTCTCCCTAATCTCCGCATAGGTAACCTAATGTGCACTTATCGAGTCTAGAGCTCCGAGATTCATCAAAAGATCTCATAGGAACACATGATATTTCTACACTGGTTGTTCATCATTAAGGACGCCAGATGTAAGCTTAAGAGTCCTACGCAGATCTTAGCAATCTGCCGAGAACGTTTATGAGAGGAATTACTTATGTATATTCTCAATGATTGAACGGAAATTCCTGCCAGGGTCAACATCAAACAGCCCTGACAGCAGGTCACTTCGGTAATTCTTTATGGGTTACGCTTAGTGTTCGCGGTGGTTTCAAACGGTCTACAGTCGTGGAGTGATCCCCAGCGACTCACCCAGTCATTGAGCTACTTAGTAGGTCTCGTAAGCTCTTTCGAGAGTATCTGATATGGGAACGGCCATGGTAAGGGTTAGAAGGAGTCTTCACACTATGCTGTTGACGATCTCTAATTCCTTATCTGTAAGTACCGGTTGTTTATTGCTAACTGTTTACCTGCAGCTATACATCATCTCCATGGCGAAAGATTCCACATGCTCATACATGCATCACAAAGTCAAAGGAAAGTTCTCACAAAGATCAAAGGATAACAACAGCCAAAGAAAGATTCTACGCCAAAAAGAAGAATCTACAAAGTAAAGTGACAAAGATCAAAGTGAAAGAACGGAAACAACAAATGCATGTATCACAAAGACTTAAGACGTATGAGCATGTTGGAATGGCAGACAACCACCACAAACACAGAAGTGACGAAAGGCAGATGACATCATCGGATCACTTCAACAACAATGAAGCATGATGAACTGGAACTATGATTCATCTAGTGATTCTTAAAGACGTCAAGATCTATGAATGATAAAGTTTAAAGACAAAGATGATGACGTCGCGCAACCTCAATAACCAACACTTAGGGGGAGATTGTTAGAATCGTATTTTTATTTATAAAAAGTGTCGGTCATTAGTGTATTGTTATAGGTTGCTTTAGAATATCATTATGATGAAGTTTATGCTTAGTATTCATGTTTTGTTAAAGTCTAAGGGCTATTAGTGTAATAATGTAAAAGATTAGAGAAGCCCTAGACTTCAACTATAAATACTCTTGTAAACCTCATTTGAGAGGTTGGTTCTCTTAGTGGTTCATTTAGTGTTAACAAGGTTATTATTTCACACACTAGAGTTCCCATCCACTCTCTCTCTCTACTTACTTTCTCTCTCTAGGTTTAAGCTTGATTCTATAGTGATTTAGGTTGTTCAACGGTCCTACAAGTGGTATCAATCGCCTAGGGATAATATAGGTTGTTTTAGGTTTGATTTGGTTAGAAAAAACATGGTATAAAAGTGGTTTTTGTGATTCGAGGTTACTGTTCATCGCCAACTTTTCGAGTTAGAATTTTTTTTTCGAGTTAGGATTCCAGTCTTATCGAGTTTGGGTGTTTCTTTCGAGTTAGGATTCCTGTCTTATCGAGTTTGGGTGTTTCTTTCGAGTTAGGATTACTAGTTCTATCGAGTTTGGATTTAATTATCGAGTTACGATTTTGGTGTCTATCGAGTTAGGTTTTTGGTATATCGAGTTTGGATTTGCTTATCGAGTTAGAACTGGTGTCTATCGAGTTAGAGCTTCTATTCTATCGAGTTTGGATTTGCTTATCGAGTTAGAACTGGTGTCTATCGAGTTAGAGCTTCTATTCTATCGAGTTTGGAATTGCTTATCGAGTTAAGTTTGGCGAGTTAGCCTGTCTTACCTAATCGTTTATCGAGTTAGGTTTATCGTTTATCGAGTTAGGGGAAACTCTGCCCAAATTTCATGGACTTATCGAGTTAGAACTATTTTCGAGTTAGAACCAAAGTTTCAACTTGTACCGAGTTTGAAACAATTTATACCGAGTTAGAACTATTTTCGAGTTAGACATCAAGTTACCGAGTTAGGCTCAAAAAAAAAAAAAAAAAAAAAAAACAAAAACAAAAAAAATTGGCGGGAAAAGTTGAGTAAAATTTATTTTTCACACGAGCCTTAACGTTCAATTTTTACGCGAGATTTAAATTTTGGTATAACGTTGAAATTTTTGGCCCGAAATTCAAATTTTTAGGCCAAAATTCAAAAAATTTCGGTAAAATTTGACGAAAAAATTTTCAAAACTCAAATTTTTCAGGTAACCTTAGAATTGTATTTCTTTGTGATTCTCAAACTTTGAGAAAGAAAATTTTCGTATTCATTTTTTGAAGGGAAAATTTGAAATCACAAAATATCAACCGAGATCGCTTTTCATATTCACCAAAACATCTAATCTACAACAACAACCTTTGTTATCTTTCAAAAGATCCTCAGAACAACGTTTTCACTTAGAAGTCAATCCATGGCAACACAACAAGATATTCATGCTGTCAGTGCCGAAAACCGACCTCCCATGCTGTCAAAGGGTGGATACTCACAGTGGGCTAGTCGTATGATGCGTTATCTTAAGAGCAAAACAAATGGAAGTCTTCTCATCAAATCCATTGTGGATGGACCCTTCAAACCATCACAAGTACTAGACCATGGTGATCCAAATGGTACCCCCCCCCCCCAGTACAACCATACTACAGAGAACAGAATGAGACTGAATACACTGTGGAAGACAGAAAACAAATTGAAGCTGATGATCAGGCATTTCATTACGTCGTTCTTGGTTTACCTGAAACCATCTATGCTACTGTTGACAGTGAAGTAAGTGCTCATGCAGTCTGGGAAAGAGTCAAGAGGTTAATGTATGGAACAGACATCGAGAAACAGGAAATGGAAACACAACTGCTTAAGGAACTTCGCAAGTTTACTTCAATTTCTGGTGAATCCATAGAGACGTACTACCACAGATTCTGTAAGATCATGAATGATTTATCAAGACACAACCTCAGTCAGACAAATATTGCTAACAACACCATTTTTCTAAATGAGTTACAACCAGAATGGGGAAGATATGTCACTATTGTTTATCAGACAAAGAATTTGCATGAAGTTACTTATGATCAGGTGTATGACTTCTTGAAGCAAAATCAAGATGAAGCTAATGAAGTAAGAGCTGAATTACTAGCTAAAAAGCATGATCCTCTCGCATTAATTGTTGATACACCAACACCTATACCAGTGAACACACAACAACAACCATCATCATCTTCCACTCACAACTACTTGCAACCATCCTACATTCAACAACCAACACCGATCTACCAACAACAATTCTACCCACAGCAACAACATGTTATTCCACAACAGCAATACCCACATTTCCAAGAACCAGAATTCACTGACAATGATGAAGCTACTGCAGCCTTGACACAAGCGTTTGCTTTTCTGACAAAAGCATTCCAAGGACGCTATTCTACACCAACAAACAATAACCAAAGGATTTCATCGAATACTCGCAACAGGCAGATCGCTCAGCCGAGTTTCAATATGGGCAATAGAGGCCAAATGGTTGGAGTTTATGGGAATCAGCAAGGATATGCTACTGGAATTAACATGGGTAATCAAAATATGCAGAATGCAGGTCAGTATGCAGGGAATCAGTATGGTCAGTATGCAGGGAATCAGATGGGTCAGCATGTTGGAAATCAGAGGGGTCAGAATGTTGGTAATCAGGCAATGGTAATCAGAATAGGAATGTGGCAGCTCCAGTTGTTGGGAATTATGGAAATGTGAATCAGGGTAATCCGGTAAAGTATTTCAACTGCCAAGGAGTAGGTCATATGGCAAGGAACTGTCCTACTAAGCCGAACAAGAAAGATCTAGAGTATTTGCAGAAAGCAGTACTGTTGGCACAAAAAGAGAAGGCAGGGTTTCAGTTGAATGCAGAGGAACATGATTTTATGGCTCTTATGGATGAAATGGAAGACAGAGAGGATATCGATGCGAACTGCATATTCATGGCGAATCTTCAGGAAGCTAAGTATGACACGGATTCTGACACACTTCCTGTTTATGACACCAGTGCACCTTCTGAGGTATCAAATTTCAACACATGTCATAATAATGATATATTTGATATGTCTCCTCATGAGGAACAGCATTCTGAGAAGCAAGCACCCACTTATGATACATACCTGGACACGCCAAGTAGTAGCAATACTTCTTCAGCAACTCCAGATGTGAATCATAATGGAGGCTTCGTTTCACAGCATGCTGAGAATGATGAGGAAACACGTGCTTTATTTGAATCATTATTAAATAATTGTGGTATTGAAATCGAGAAAGTGAAAAAGGTCAATCGCGATGTTAAGGCCGCGAATGAGAAATTGACCACTGAGCTTGAGAGATACAAGGAAAATGCAAAAAGTTTTCAAATTCACAAAGAACGCGAGTCAGAATTTGAAATTGGTTATAAGAAGTTACTTGTTAAAGATAGGGAATGGAAAACCCAAGTTTGCTAATCTTGAAATAAGTTCAACAAAAACCATTAACTCTTTGAAACAAGAAATTTCTGAATTAACAAACCAACTTTCAAAACAAGAAACAGCTTACACCAATCTTGAAAAAGAAAGGGATGAGTTGAAAAAGGACTTTGCAAAGAAAGAAGATAAACTTTTGGAAGAAATCGTAGAGTCAGAACACAAGATTGCACATCTAGAAGAATTAGTGGTTAAGTCGGGTCAGTCAAGTCAAACAATGAAAATGATTTCAAATCAAACTAATCCGATTTACCATACGAAACACAAAATGGCTCTTGGTAAAAACAATCCTTGTAATCTCAAGAAAGCTCAGGAAGACAGAACGTCTTGTATAATGGTAGTGTTTTTTACACCAAACATGATCCTCCCGTCGTTCAGGATTCTGTGCAAACGATAGAACATGTCGAAGAGAGCATTTCTAAAATGAAACAAAAGGATTTGAAACCCATTGATTACAACAAATTGAACAAACTTTCGGGTATTACTTTTGTTCCACAAAAAGAACCATCTGTGTTTTCCATAAAAAGACCATTCTCGAAAATGTTTTCTAAAAAAGTAGTTGCTTCCAAATCGCTTTCAAACATGGAACAAATGTCTTCAAACAACACTTTTAACTCAAGTGCTGCAAGGGGATATCTTGATGATCTTAAAACCAGAATTGGGCAACTTAAAACGACTTTAAAATCTAAAACGAGACTTAATGAGATCAACTGGAATTCCACGGTTCATTTACAGCTTAAAAAGATTCTCGAAAATGAATTTGCTACTCAAATTAATAACATCCATGCTCGAGTAATTCATTTTGAACAAGCATTTTTGAAAGAAACAGCTGACTTCGTCACGGATCACAAATCCCTGATAAAGAAGGCAAATGAATCTTTTGAGCAAATCAATGTTTTGGAAAACCTAAATGATTCTCTCTTCAAAGCAGTTCTGTCTACTGATATTATGTCCATCATTTTACAAACATATTCTGTTCATGACGATGAAAGACTGAGAGCTGAGACCTCCGAAATTGTTTCAAAATATGAAAATGCTCTTATTAAGCTTGAAAAAGAAAATGTCACATATTTTAAACAACTTGATCGAAAAAGTGAAGAATGCAAATATGACAAACTGTCGTATGAGCGTGAATTAAAGAAAATGAAAGAGCAAAATGATCTTTTAAGGGCTCAGCTTTAAAGTCAAAAAGGGAAGGGTGAGGAAACTAAGTTTGCAAAACCGTCGACTTCGGAGAAACCAAATGTTTCAAACACGGTTCAAAAACCAAAAATGTCAATTTCAAGGTTTGCTCCAAAAGTCGATGAGAAAAAAGATTTGACAAAACCAGTCACTCCAACACCCTTGCCCAAGAAAAGTGACAATGAAAAGATTGTTGATAAAGGAAAAGCGGTTGTCGAAACACCAAAAGTGATAGCACCTGGCCTTTTTAGGATTAGTCCCACTAATGCGTCTGCCTCCACATCTAAGACTTATGAGGGCAAAAAGGATAATTCTAAAGAGTCTAGTGATGCTAAAAAGGACAACAATATAAATCCTAATGTGTGTGCCTCAACTTCTACAGGATTAGAAAGCACCTCTAGGAGCAGCAGACTACAGCCTAAGAGCAATACAAGGAACAATAGAGTCTCGCCTGCCTCTACGAGTAGTAGCAAGAATAAAGTAGAAGAACACCCTAGGAATTTATCGCTTTTTAATAAGAGACATGTTTCATCTGAATGTAATGTCGAGAGTACTGGTTCTAATGCATGTAATGACTCTATTTGCTTGACATGCAAGAAATGTTTAATTAAGTATGTTCATGATGAATGTGTTTCCAAGAATGTGAATGTTACGCCTGAACAGAAGAAAGTTCCAAAAGGAACTAGTGCTAGATCTAGATCTATTGAAAGATTAGTTGCACGCTTTAGGTCTACCACTAGTAGCCAAATGCCTAGGAACTATCTTAAGTATTGTGTATAGAAACCAACAGGTAGAAAATTCATTCTCCAGGATGGAACATTGAAAGTTGTTCAAATTGAACATGTTGAAACATTCTATGAGTGTGATATGGATTTTACTCCTAACCCAATGGAACCAAATTCAAAACGGTTTCCAAATACAAAATCTTCTGTTCTTCGCAGGTTGTCGAAATATGTCTTTGGATCGTCGACTCGGGTTGCTCCAAGCACATTACCGGGAACTTAAAGCTGCTGATCAATTTCATTTGGAAATTCATGGGAACTGTACGCTTTGGAAATGATCATGTAGCAGCTATTCTGGGTTTTGGAGATCTTCAGTTTGGGAAATTTTTAATCACTCGAGTTTACTACGTCGAAGGGTTGGGACACAATTTATTTTTAGTCGGGCAGTTTTGTGATGCAGATTTAGAAGTTGCATTCAGGAGAAACACGGTTTTTATTAGAAATTTGGTTGGTGATGATCTCTTAACTGGTAATCGTGGTACAAACTTGTATGCTATCGACATCAACCAAATGGCTTCTACATCACCAATTTGTCTTATGACAAGGGCAACCGAAACTAAGTCCTGGCTGTGGCATAGAAGATTATCCCATCTCAATTTCGACACCATCAACAAGTTAGCCAAAGACAACATTGTCACTGGACTTCCTAAGTTCAAATACACCAAGGCACACTTATGTCCATCATGCGAACAAGGAAAAAGTAAAAGAGCATCATATAAACCCAAAACCGTACCTAGTTCGGAAGCAAGGTTACATATGTTACACATGGACTTATGTGGCCCAATGAGAGTTGAAAGCATTAATGGGAAGAAGTATATTCTTGTTATTGTTGATGATTATTCAAGATATACTTGGGTAAAGTTTTTGAGATCAAAAGACGAAGCACCAGGCATCATCATCACCTTTCTGAAGCGTATTCAAGTTCTACTTCAAGCTCCAGTAAGGATTATAAGAACAGACAATGGCACAGAATTTACAAACCAGGAGTTAAGAACTTACATCGAAGATGTTGGAATTACACATCAAACATCAGTTGTTAGAACTCCACAGCAGAATGGGGTAGTTGAAAGAAGAAACAGAACACTTGTGGAAGCTGCTCGCACAATGCTCATTTATTCTAGTGCACCACTATTCTTATGGGCTGATGCTGTAGCCACTGCTTGTTTTACTCAAAACCGATCCCTAATCCATCCAAGATTCAATAAAACCCCATATGAGCTTGTGAGTAACCGGAAACCTGACATCTCTTACCTTCACGTGTTTGGCGCTTTGTGTTATCCGACGAACGACAGAGAAGATCTAGGAAAGTTGAAAGCTAAGGGTGATATTGGAATCGTCATTGGATATTCAGAAAACTCGAGGGCATTCAGGGTGTATAATCGAAGAACTAAAAGGATAATGGAGACGATGAATGTGAAGTTTGACGAAATTTCACAAATGGCTTCTGAGAGATACGCTCTAGAACCCGCGCTTAATCCAATGGCATCTAATCAAACCAGATTAGGACCCGCACCAAACAGTCAGACTTCTGGACACATCAGTTCAGGACTCGTGCCTCAAGGAGCTCAGTCAACAAACACGGATAAACCTTCAGAACAAGAACTGGAAAATTTCTTCGAGTTAATGTTTGATGAATATTATGGTGGAACTTCGACAAATGCATCTCCACAACATTCCGCTGCACCCGCTCAAAATCAACAACCACCACCACCACTGGATGCATCTACAACAATCGAAGCTGAAGCACCTACTACCTCAACATCATCTACATCTACTCAAGCCACTCCAGTACTTGAAACTGAACTACCAAGAGTTGATGAGCAAAATCAAAACACAAATTTTCAAGAAGAACAAACAAATAATTCAAACGATGTTGCGTTAGAAGAAGAAGAAATATTTGAAAACCCGTTTGCAACAGACTCTGCTGAATCTTCTTCAAGGTTACAAGAACCATCTAACACACATTCGTTAAACCCAAGGTACCCTTCTACGTTTCAATGGACAAAAGACCATCCAATAGAACAAGTTATTGGTGAACCTTCAAAGCCAGTTCAGACGAGGAGACAACTTGCCACTGATCTCGAATTGTGCATTTATATTTGCTCAATCAGCCTCAAAGAACCAAAGAACATTCGGGAAGCAATGGCAGAATACCCTTGGATAGAAGCGATGCAGGATGAACTTCTTCAATACCTGTTACATGATAGTTGGGAACTTGTTGAACGACCACTTGATAAACGCGTTCTTGATCTCAAGTGGTTGTGGAAGAACAAACTGGATGAGGAAATGACTGTAATTCGTAACAAAGATCATCTCGTGGCTAAAGGATATCCACAAGAAGAAGGGATAGATTTTGAAGAATCATTCGCGCCTGTAGCTAGACTTGAAGCAGTCCAGATTTTCTTAGCTTATGCAGCTCACAAAAACATCACAGTCTATCAGATGGACATTAAGACAGCTTTCTTGAATGGAACTCTGAAAGAAGAAGTGTATGTGAGTCAGCCAGAGGGATTCATCGACAAAGATCATCCAGACTACGTCTACAAGCTTAAGAAAGCCATCTATGGTTTAAAACAAGCTCCAAGAGCGTGGTATGATGAACTATCATCTTTCTTGCTCAAAAACAATTTCACAAAAGGAACGGTTGATGACACCTTGTTTATCAAAAAATTCAAAGATGACATTTTGATCGTTCAAATTTACGTGGACGACATAATTTTTGGATCAACCAATCCTAACCATTCAAAACATTTTGAAAATCTCATGAAAAGTAAATTTGAAATGTCCATGATGGGGGAACTAAAATTCTTTATTGGTTTACAAATACATCAATCCCCTCGTGGTATTTTTATCAATCAAGCTAAATATACAATAGAGATTTTGAAAAAACATGGAATGGAAAATTGTGATTCTGTTGGTACTCCAATGGTCACTTCACCAAAAATTGATGCTGATTTGTTTGGGAAACCCGTCAATCCGAAGAAATATCGGAGCATGATCGGTTCTCTCATGTACTTAACTGCTAGTCGACCTGATATTCAATTTGCTGTTTGTTTGTTAGCACGGTTTCACGCAAAGCCTACCGAACTTCACCTCAAAGAGGTTAAAAGGATCTTTCGGTACCTACGAAGAACCATTAACATGGGACTTTGGTATCCGAAGGATTCAGGGTTTAATCTAACAGCCTTTTCAGATGCCGACCATGCAGGAGATCAAGTTACAGCAAAAAGTACATCAGGTGGAGCACAATTTTTGGGTGAAAAGCTAGTAAGCTGGTCGTCAAAGAAACAGGATTGTACTGCGCTATCAACCGCCGAAGCCGAGTATGTGTCTCTATCTGCGTGTTGTGCCCAAGTTCTTTGGATGAGGACACAGCTCACAGATTATGGCTTTACTTTTGACAAAATACCTATGTATTGTGACTCAAAAAGTGCCATAGCCATCTCGTGCAATCCCGTACATCACTCTAAGACGAAGCATATCAAAGTCCGCTACCATTTCATCAAAGAACATGTGGAAGAGGGTACTGTTGAATTATTTTTCGTTAAGACTGATTACCAACTCGCCGATCTATTTACTAAAGCCCTTCCAAAAGAAAGGTTTGACTATTTAGTTCGACGAATTGGCATGCGAAGCCTAACTCCTGAAGAGCTAGAACGTCTTCTCGAATCTTCTTGAAAAAGTTTTCAAAATCGCTTCGCTGTAAATATTTTGAAAAAAACAAAATACAAAATGTGAAAAACCAACAAAAACAAAATACAAAAATATAAAATTTCAAAAAATACAAAAACAATATAAAATCAAAAAATCCAAAAATATTCTTCTCACGACATGTCTCTCGTATAAATCAATATTCTGTACGTTTCTAGAAATGTCATTCAACAATGATACGGACATGTACAGATGCTTGAGCGGGAGTTCTTTTTTAATGTTTTTCTAAAAACATGTCGTTTCTCAAAACTTTCTTCACAATGACTTTCGTATACTTCAGTACGAAACCCGGACCCGAATGATGACTTCTGATTATTTCAAATCAAGGACTCGTATTTTCAAGGACGAAATCTTTTTCAAAAAGTTCGAGTCTAAACAAACGAAAAAGACTTCAAACAAAAACTCGTTTTCAAAATAGTAATCTTGAGCACTTTTTCAAGATTCATCAAAAGATTTTTCAAATTCTTTCAAATGAGTGCTCAAGATAACTCCCTCAAAACCCTTAATTGATTTTAAAATGTGCTATCATTAAGGGGGAGTACAAAAACAAAATAGTTCCGAATTCATGCAACAACAAATCTGTCTTTCTCTCCAAAAAGCTTTTTCTTAATCAGTTGATATCAAAAATATCACGATATGCTATTTTTGAGGGGGAGAAGACATGATTAAAATGTGATCAAAGATGTTTAAAGCTTGTGACTGAATCTCAAAAGAGCTAGACTCAGAATGTACCAATGAATTGACGAAGCTTAAAATGTCAGTAATCGAAAAGACTTGTCCTGGATGGGTAATAATTTCAAGCTAGTCTAACTAGTGATGTAAGCGTTTCTCGAATAGGACTTGTCTGAGTAGAATGTACCGTATCGAGAGACTTTCTTTGGACTTGGCCAGGATGGGTAATAACTTCAAGCTAGTCTATCTGGTGATGTAAGCGTGTCTCGAATCGGTCATGTTCACTGAAAGTGGATCAATTCAAAAAGTGCAAACTCCTCACGCATGTGCAAATTTCTTAAAAAATTCATGAGCACATGTGAAGGGTGAGTCCTTCAAAAGAAACAAAAACTCTCAAAGTGTCAACAAAAATGTGTTTATATTCATAAACACTTTGAGAGATTTTAAATCAAAGGTTTCATGGCAATTATAGGATTCATGGAGTTATAAGGTGACTAAGGTTAGGGAAAACCGTCCTATGATCCGCCAGAGCCGGAGGGATCTACCCAAGGACAATTCCAATAGATTAGAATTAGAAGTTCGTAGGTATGATTGAAAAAAGGAGAAAATGAGAAAGGAGAAAGAAGGGGTTGAAGAATTAAAAAGAAAAGTTATGAAAAAGGGTGAAAAGAAATAGCCCTCCATATGTTCAACCTTAAGGCAGACACCGGGTTCAATTCATATGCTACTGGTTGTTACTAAGGTGACACCGGTATTGAAGATAAAGACGTCATGGACCCAGTGACGCACTGCACTTAACCTTCTAGCCACTCAAGTTCTCTTAAAAGAGCTTGTTTCATTCTCACGGGGAACCGGTGTAATCTATCGATCTGTCTCTTAGAGATGGTTGATATTGAAGCAGGAGACCTCTCCCTAATCTCCGCATAGGAAACCTAATGTGCACTTATCGAGTCTAGAGCCCCGAGATTCATCAAAAGATATCATAGGAACACATGATATTTCTACACTGGTTGTTCATCATTAAGGACGCCAGATGTAAACTTAAGAGTCCTACGCAGATCTTAGCAATCTGCCGAGAACGTTTATGAGAGAATTTACAAATGTATTTCTCAATGATTGAACGGAAATTCCTGCCAGGGTCAACATCAAACAGCTCTAACGGCAGGTCACTTCGGTAATTCTTTATGGGTTACGCTTAGTGTTCGCGGTGGTTTCAAACGGTCTACAGTCGTGGAGTGATCCCCAGCGACTCACCCAGTCATTGAGCTACTTAGTAGGTCTCGTAAGCTCTTTCGGGAGTATCTGATATGGGAACGGCCATGCTAAGGGTTAGAAGGAATCTTCACACTATGCTGTTGACGATCTCTAATTCCTTATCTGTAAGTACCGGTTGTTTATTGCTAACTGTTTACCTGCAGCTATACATCATCTCCATGGTGACAGATTCCGCATGCTCATACATACATCTGGAAGTTAAAGAAAGCTCCCTCAAAGATCTATACAACACAAAGTTCAAAGAAAGATTCTACGCCAAAAAGAAGAATCTACAAAGTATAAAGACTAAAGATCAGAGTAAAAGAAAGGGAACTACGTGCATATGAATATCAAAGTCCAAAGATGTATGAGCATGTTGGAATGGCAGACAACCACCACAAACACAGAAGTGACGAAAGGCAAATGACATCATCGGATCACTTCAACAACAATGAAGCATGATGAACTGGAACTATGATTCATCTAGTGATTCTTAAAGACGTCAAGAGCTATGAATGATAAAGTTTAAAGACAAAGATGATGACGTCGCGCAACCTCAATGACCAACACTTAGGGGGAGATTATTAGAATCGTATTTTTATTTATAAAAAGTGTCGGTCATTAACGTGTAGTTATAGGTTGCTTTAGAATATCATTATGATGAAGTTTATGCTTAGTATTCATGTTTTGTTAAAGTCTAAGGGCTATTAGTGTAATAATGTAAAAGATTAGAGAAGCCCTAGACTTCAACTATAAATACTCTTGTAAACCTCATTTGAGAGGTTGGTTCTCTTAGTGGTTCATTTAGTGTTAACAAGGTTATTATTTCACACACTAGAGTTCCCATCCACTCTCTCTCTCTACTTACTTTCTCTCTCTAGGTTTAAGCTTGATTCTATAGTGATTTAGGTTGTTCTATGGTCCTACATAAACTTTGTTCATATTTCATCTGTTTTTTATCATTTTACATCTGAATAATATAAAACACAATTCTGGGATATTTTCAGTATTTTGATGCATATTTGAGTATTTTTGGATGTTTTGGCAGCTCAGATGAGGTAAAAATGATGAGTATTTACACACTCATCAGCCGGTTATGGGTAAAAGGGGGAAAAGGAAACCCAATTTGAGTCCAAATATGACTCTTAGGCCCAAGGATTATCCAAAATTAATATATATATATATACAAACCCAAACAACCCTTGAACATTTTTCTATGGTATTTGGTCGTTCAAGAGAGGCAAAGGAAGAAGGAAAAAATTAGGGTTTATAATTGTGAAGCAATAATCAAGAATCAAGGTAAAATTCTTAAAATACATGTTCAATTGTTTGATTCATTATTCGAATTCATGTAATATTAAGTATAATGGATCTAGGGTTTGTAAGTTTCTATAAATTAATTAATTAAAACATGTTGGGATCAATTAATGATAATAGTATGGTGATTGGTTAAGAGAATTGAGCGTAAAACATGCTAGTTATTGAGTTAGGGTTTTGATAGATTTATAAGGCTGTAAAGATACGAGTGTATTTAACAGATGGTGAAGAGTTAGATCACTAATTTTTTGTCTAAATTGAAGTTTAATGAAAGAGTTTTCCAAAAAGTCTGGCCACGATTGATTTTGAGGTCTGGAAGTTAATCTTTTGATTTTTCTTTGATAAGGTGTCAAAGCTGTTAAACCGGGACAGAATTTGGGTAAAGTTTGATAGTGAATTGTGGGTGAAAAAGTGATATTAAGGTTAGCCCTTCTCGGAAAGTTGAGTTTTAGGTTATCTTAGACTACCACGAAAAGGATTTGTTAGGAATACAAATATTCCTATAAAAAGTCTCGGTCACCTAATTATTGTAATGGCATTGTATGTTAGCTCGTAGTTAGTTAATTATCATATTAGAAGTAGTTTAGTAATCACTTGTGGAGTCGGGTCGGGTCTTTACCCACTGTCAGCTCGATCCACAGCCCGTTTGATAGGGCGTTTAGTTGGTTGTATAAATACCCCTCTCCACTAGTGGAGAGGGTTGGACCTTTCATTACACTAATCTAATATCTCTTGTTTCTCTCTCAAGAAAAGGCTCCCATCTCTTTCTCTCTCTCTAACATCTCTCTAGAATTTCTCTACTCATTCGATCCATACAAACCAAACCATACGTGTTAATCATTATGAGTATCCTACAATTGGTATCAAGAGCCATGGTTCTATCCTAGGATTAGTGGCATACTCAAACTTGTGGCTTAGTTTTATGTTTGGTATTGGTTCGAAAGTTTTAGTGAGCTTTCTTCTCCATTTGATCTCGTATGGTGTTTATCTTGGTGTTTTGGTTGTACTTTCTTAGTTAGAAAGGTTATAGACATCTTGTGTAGCTATTGGTTTAGTCATATCATCATTGTTGTGGAAGAAAAAGGAAATTCGTGGAGTGTTTCTAAGTAGCGAGTTGGATGTTTCAAAATAGAGAGTTGGCAGGTTTTGTTAGTGAGTTGAGAATAGCGTTTTGGCGGTTTGCTATTTTTGGGTATAAAGCCAAATCGCTAGATAGTGACAGTTTTGTCCTATTATAGTAGCGAGTTGACAGACCAGCGATTTGATCTTTTCTAGCGAGTTGTGGAGTTTAGCGAGTTGGTTATTGGCAGCGGGTTGTGATCTGTGTAGCGTGTTGTTTGCTATAGCGAGTTGGTGGAGTTAGCGATTTGTCTGTTTAGCGAGTTGATCATTGGTAGCGAGTTGTGACCATTTCAGCGAGTTGATTAATTTAGCGAGTTGGTGACTTCAGCGAGTTGGTGACTTTAGCGAGTTGGTGATTCAGCGAGTTGGTCATTCAGCGAGTTGACCAAAGTTGACTTTTTACAACAAAACTTCAAACGGCCATAACTTTTGAACCGTAACTCCGTTTTCAGCGAATTAGCTGTCAAAACGTCCGGAACAGGCTGAATATTGTGAGGTTTCACCACAAAGTCGTGAAACGAATTTTTCGAGGCCCAAATCACCTCCGGAGTGAAGTTATTAAGGTTTCTAAGTTTTTAGACCAGATTTTCACCAAATTTTCGAGGCCCAACTTGCATTAACCAAACCAAATCACAACTAAACAACATATCTTTGTCCATCAAACGATCATCACACAATCTCTAATCGTTGTGCCAATCCAACAGTCATTATAACACATATCAAGCATCATTGTTTCTCGGTTTTAATCATAGACTTATAAAATCCCGTGCACAATCACATCATGTCGACTACTTCAGACTCTGTCAGATCTGAGGTACTCAGATTGTACGAAATGATTAAACATAAGATTCCTAGTAATGGACAACCGATAAACGTGTTTGATTATGTAAGTGCCAATTGGAATTATTTGTGCTCATATTCACAAGAGAGAGTATGTAAACAGCCACAACACGTGCCTCAAGACGCAAAGGAAAGATGCATAGAAGGCTTTCAGCAACTTCGTTCACACCTCTCGGTACTTTCTAAGAGAAAGAGCTTCAACATGGGATTCGAACGTGCATTTGCAATACTATTTGGTCAAGATGTTCATATTTTCACAAGCACAATGATTCTTAACTTAGATAAACTACAACAACAACTTGACCAAGGAGAATCTTCCAAAATTGGATCCCTGGCTGCCCTTTGTGTGATCAACGAACAACTCCAAGTGTTCATCAATTTGACATTCGCTATGAATCATGACTACGACAGTCGTATGACGCAAAAGTGTTTTGCTGATCACACGGGAATCGAGGTTGGCATGTTTAGAGTTACACTACTCCAGCTCATGGGTAATCTTAAGAAGTTCATTGAGGAGAGAGCACAAGACAAACCTAAGTGTGACATCAAGATGTATGAAAGTCGGGTGCAATCAAGAGATATTAATGTTGATTTGGGTAAATCATCAGATGTTGGATCAATCGCCACTGAGTGTAGAGGAACAGAGATAGAGAAGCTTAACCCAAGCAGCAGTTCAACAACCGGTGGTACACAAGATGCGGATACAGATATCAGACCGGTAAATGAACAAGTGTCATGTGCTAAGGTACTCGAACTGTATAACATGGTTGATGAACAAAAGATTCCTAACAAAATTCAAATGACAAACGATGTTAATTCAGATGTTGTGGACATGGGAAATAGCAATGTTATCCCATGTGAACAACATGTGAAACACAATAAAGTGTCTGTTGAACCTTGTTGTGAATCCTCTGTTGTGAATGATGATTCTGTGTTGCATGAGAATACTGCATTTATCCCTGATGACTCATTGACCACTAGACTTAATACCCTTAGAGAACAGGTGACCATATATGAACAACGTGCAAAGTTTGAGCTAACCGAACGAGAGCAGAAAATGGATTGGCAGATGCGTACATATGTATCAGAACATAACAAAAAGGAAGAAACATTAAAAAGGGAGTTAGAATCTTTGACAAAACAACTTGATTAGTCTGTTAAACAAAAACAAGAGATACAGAAAAGTATGATCACGCAAAAATTGGATTTTCAGAAAAAGGAAACAAAACTCTTAAATGATTTTTCTTGCCTTAAAACGTTAAAGAATAAGCTCGAAGACAAATTGTACACGCAAGGCCAAACCATCCAAACTGCTCAAATGATACAAAAACATAGGAAGTTAAGTGATGAACATAGTGATAAGGACATAGACAAACCTAAGACCAACTTCCTTAGGAATGGTATAGGTGCTCAGCCTGCATTATATGATGCAAATATTATGCTTGAGCCTGATCATGCCCCTCCTGATGTGAGATCCAATGATGAGACAAATGAGATTGAAGATAGAACTAGGGAAAAACTTGCTGAGAAATTAAAGGATCCCCTGTGCACTGCTAATAATCTCGTCTTTCACTATGACTACACTGATGATAATCATTCAGCCATCTTTGTTCCTCAAAAGAAATTTTTCCCTGAGAAAGTTTTTTGGAATATTGACTTAGAGAAAATGAAAGCTGAAAGACTTGTGGGTAACACACGTACTATTTTTAGGATAGCTGACCCAACTATCTATCCTCTGAACACGCCCAAGCACCTTGTACCATTTACTCTTCCCACACAGAGTAATACTCTAATTGGTTTATATGTTTTATGTCAACTGTTTAATGATTTTGAGAAAACATGTAAAAAGAGAATTACACCAACGGGGATTACTGAAGGGGAAAGGGGTTTTGAGTAAACTAAACAGTGTTACTTAACTGAAGTCATGCCATTTTTCAATCTTCTCAAAGAACATTTTGAGGGTCTTCAAATAACAATTAATAATGATGTTACTGAAATGAAAAAGGTCTTCAAAGATGTGGAAAATGAGGGTAAACAATTGGCAATTGATCTCAAACATAGTGAAATTGACAGAAAAAACATTCTCATTATGAATGAAAACTTGATTACTCATTGCATTGCACAAGATGTATTCTACACTGTCACCGACTCTGCATTATCTGCTCGTCAATTTCATGAGATGTCGGTTACATTGAATGTTTTCCAAAATCGTGTTGTTGAGCTTGAGGGGGAGAATTTCAAATTACATCAAAAAATTCAAAACGACAACCATGATAACATGGTGAGGCATTTCTCAAAACTAGAAGTTGATAATCTTAACTTACAGTTAAAGTATCAACATCTAGAAGAAAGAACCAAAATCTCAAATGCCAAGACATCTTCGGATGCTCCTGAATTTGATACATGTTTTGAATTAGCCAAACGGGATGAAAAAATTCAAGCTCACACGAACACGATTCGAAAGTTGAGGCTTCAAATTCCCCAATTGAAGTCAAACAAAAGTGATGTGATTGGCACCCAAACACCACAGTCTGTAGATTCTTAGAATTTTCAATTTCAAGATACCATAAATAAATTGCAACATGAAAATGATTGGTTTCGTGCTGAAAATTCGAAAGTTAAACAACATTACAAAGAGTTATATGATTCAATTAAGATCACACGTGATATAAACAATGAAAAGATAACTTCTTTGCTTAAAGAGATTGAGAATCTAAAGACTCAGGTGAAAGGGAAAATGTCAATCATCACATGTGATAATGTTGTTCAAAAGGTTTCTGCTTGTAAGAAGTACGCAATTGATGCTGTGAATATTCCTCTTCCCCTTACGAATAATAAGTTAGTTCATAGAGACTATCTTAAACATCTTAAGGAGTGCCTTGACTTGCTTCGTGAAACCATTGAAGAGGATAGGATAGCAAAACCACTTGATGAAGCTATTATAGGTGCCTGCTTTCTCACTAATATATCTCAGGAACTCTTAGAATATGCTATTGGTACATGTCCTAAAATTGATAGCAAGCGTGATAGGTCTACTGCATCATCATCTATGACTAAGAACAAGCATGTTACCTTTGAGGTACCCTTGGAAACTTCAGATCCCAACACATCAAAACATGTTTAGCAACCGGAAGTGAAAAAGACTAAAACTCTCATTAGTCCGTCTACAGGAGTAAACAGTAACACTAAAGCTAGAGAGTCTAAACCAAGGAGAAATAGAAGGAATTATAGGACTTCACCTACTAAAAGTGTTCCTAAAAAGAAAGTAGATGACCACATGTGGAACATGAAGTCCAACTTGAGCAAAATGAGTCATAATTCAAAACCAAATTCACTATGCAAAATATGTAATGAATGCATAATTTCGAGCAATCATGATAAATGTGTTGAGAAATTTCTGAAGTCGTTTTACAAAACCCCAGTTAAGAAAGTTTAGAGAGCTAAACAAAGTAAGCAAATTTGGAAAGCAACAGGTAAACTGTTTGCCAATGTTGGTTATCAATGGAAGCCCACAGGAAGGAAATTCACTTTAGGAGAACAGTGCCCTTTAACTAGGATAACTAACTCTAAAGTAGTGCCTATTAAGGAATGGAAGCCAACTGGTAGAACTTTCCCTTTGGAGACCCAATGTCCTTTAACTAGGCCCATTGCATCTACTAGTGAAATTTCCACCATTGAAACGAATGCACCTAAGGTCTTAGTAGCTCCAGAACTTGTTTGCACTAACCAACTGAAACCCAACTCAAATTGGGGATCCGACGCTCTAAATTTTCTGCTCTCGTCTGTTTCCAAATGCAGGTCGTACATTTCGTCCTTTGATATTTGGACTCAGGCTGCTCTAAACCTATAATTGGGGATTGCTCAGGGCTCGAGAATTTCATGAATAAGTTTATCGGGACAGTTAGATTCGGGAACTATCATTTTAGGGTAATTATAAGTTATGGAGATTATGTTTCTGGTGACAGCTAATTTCCTGGGTATACTAAGTGGAAGGACTTGGGCATAATATGTTCTCTGTTCGTCAATATCTTGATTCCGATCTTGAAGATTGCCTTCAGAAATTACACATGCTTCGTCTGTGAATTGGGTGGTATTGATCTTCTTAAAGACAGTCATGGCATAAATCTATACACCTTATTCCATCGAAGACATGAAGTGGTCCTCTCCTATTTGCCATCTCACAAAGGCCTCAAAGAACAAATCGTGGCTATGGCAACAAAGTTTAATCACTTGAACTTTGGTACCATCAATGATCTTGCTCACAATGATATTGTATGAGGTTTGCCTAGTTTAAAGTTCGAAAAAGAACAATTTCATTCGGCTTGTCAACTGGGCAAAAGAAAGAAGCATACTCACAAATCCATAACTGTCTATACAATCATGGAGGTTCTTCACACTCTTCACATGGGTCTATGTGAACCAATGTAAATGCAAAGTATAACTGGGAAGATGTATGTTCTAGTGACAGTTGTCGACTATTCTTGGGTTACATGGGTAAGGTTTTTGAGAACCAAGGACGTGACTCCAGAGGTTATCATAAAACTCATCAAACAGCTACTAGCAATACTCAACAAAACCGACGAAATCATCCGGTCAAACGATGGAACGGAGTTTATCATCAAACAACTCGTTCACTTTTACGAAAGTATTGGCATCACCCATCAGTAAAGTATCCCATGCACTCCTCAGTAGAATGGAATTGTTGAAAGACGAAACTGTTCGCTTGTAGAAGCTGCACGAACCATGCTAATATTCTCCAATGCACCGATGTTTCTATGGGCGGGAGCAATTGCTACAGCTTGTTACACCAAAAACCGATACTTGATACATACTCTTCACAACAAAACTCCAAATGAGCTGATTCATGGCAATAAACCGGATCTCTCTTTTCTATTTGAGTTTGGTGCTTTATGCTACCCTACGAATGAAAGTCAAGATCTGGGAAAGTTAAAAGCTAAAGCTGATATTGGATTCTTCGTTGGTTATGCTCCAGATAGTAAAGGATACAGAATCTACAACAATCGAACCCGATAAATCTTGTTAACCATTCACATCACATTCTTTGAGCTGACTGAGCAAACGGCTCCTGTACACATCAGTGCAGGACCCGCGTCTAAACTTTTGTCTCCTGAATCAATCAGTTCAGGTCTTGTACAGAATCCCACTCCTGCATGTACCTTATGTATCACCTACAAATAAGCGTTTGAAGATCTAGTTTGACCAAATGATTGATGAATACTTTGAGGCACTTACTGATGATACACTAACACCACCAGCTGCCGCTGCTCCAGTTCTGTACAACTCAAATGGTCCATCAGTGTCTACTTGAATTGATCAAGATGCTCAATCTGCAAGTTACTCACCCATCATCGTCAAACCTTCAATCTCCTTCAGTACATCAAGGCACTGCAGTCGACTATCATTTTGAAGTGAATTCATTTGCTCCTCTTGAAGACGCTCTGTACTAAAACCTGTTTGCTCATGAATCTTCTTCTGAGACATCCTCTTCAAGAAATACAAACGCGGCTTCTTCATGTTCCTACCTACATTCACATGAACATCTCAGAAAACGAATATAGGATCATCCGATTGACTACATTATTGGATATCCTTCTCAACCGGTGTTCACACGAAGGAAACTTACCACCCATGCCTTGTGGTGTTGTTATAATTCCATACTATCCAAATTCGAACCCAAAGATTCCAAGACTGTTATCTCTAAATACTGTTGGGTTAATGCGATGCAAGATAAAGCTCGCACTTTCGATCGACTTGAAGTATGGGAATTGGCACTACCTCCAGACTGTGCAATGATTATTGCTCTAAGTGGATCTTCAGAGTGAAACTTGATGAGCATTATGTCGTTCTGAAAACAAGGCAAGGCTTGCTGCTAAGGGATATCGTCTACAGGAAGGTATTAATTTAGAGGAATATTTCGCTCTGGTTGTTCGTATTGAAGATATCAGAATGTTTCTCGCCAATGTTGCTTGTCAGAGCATGACGTTCTATCAAATGGATATGAAAATTGCATTTCTAAATGGCAAGCTGAATAAAGTCCGTTATTCAGTCAACCGGAAAGATTTGTATATTTTGATCGTCCTACCCATGTCTATCGTCTAAAAAGGGCTCTCTATGGCCTAAAACAGACGCCTTGGGCATGGTACGATACACTGTCAAAGTTTCTCCTGGGAAACGGAGTCTCCAAAAATGTGGTGGAATAAGATGAGAATGGGGTAGTGGAACTTTACTTCGTGAGGACAGAATTTCGGCTGGCAGATTTCTTCACTAAGGCTCTATCAAGAGAACGATTTCAATTTATTCTCCAGCGCTTTGGAATGAAGAGTCCTTCGCCAGTATCTCTCAAACGTCTTTAGGAAGAAAATGAGGAGAAATGGTTTTGCTTCACATATCCTTGTATATATCTTATACCATAAAGAAAATAGAAAAATATAAAACCTATAAAACCCATAAAAATCAGAAAAATCATAAAAATCCAAAAATATTCTTCTCACGACATGTCTCTTGTGTAATCAATATTATGTACGTTTCTAGAAATGTCATTCAATAATGACACGGAAACATACATATGCTTGAGCAAGAGTTTTTCGGTTTCAAATAAAGTTTTTTTTCTAAAACATGTCGTTTCTCAAAATATTATTCAAAATAATGGCTTGTAGTCATTTCAGGCTACAACCCGGACTTTAAAATTATGGTTTGCTATTACTTCAGATAGCAACCCGTTTTTCAAAATAGGGAAAACACGTCGCCAAAAAGACGGTTGTTCCTTTTACCGGGTGAAGTTCACCCGGGCATGGATTACTTTACATCCGTGCACCCTCGATACAATGTACGTTTCAGTGCATTATTTCTTGATAAAGAAGAGAAGTCTTCTTTTTATCGCCAAATACTTTCCCTTCTATGATTTTTCCGGAAAGTATTTGTGCAAAACTTGGTGGTACCATGAGATTTTGATTGAAAATCAAATTGAACTTAAAAGTTTGATAAAATTTTCACTCAATCAATGACTTTAATATTTTATGCAAATATTTTTTAACATCCGTCATTGATTGAGGGGGAGAGTGATTTCTGTGATTTCTCAAAATTTTATGTATCATCAAAACTCCCCACACTTTGTACAATACTAAAACAACAATACGATTTGTGATTTGTGATGGTTATGTGTCAGGATGAGTAAATTTTCAAAGAGTTTTCGTTAAAACTTCGAATCTTTTGCAAACTCTTCAAATCTGACACATAACAACTGATACGTGGGAATCGCACCAGGCTTTACCTCTCAAGGGATCTTGAGAAGCTTACAACCCCCACCAGGCAGTGTACCTGATCGTTGTAGTATAGTATAGTGACAAGTACCGAGGGATTGATCGTTCGGCTAGGAATAGTGTCGCTAGGATTAGAAAACCTAATTACTAGTGCTAAAGGTGAGGGAGGATTATTTTTGTATTTTTTATATTTTATAAAAGCAATTAAAATCTCGGGGTTTGAAGGATTTGGGCGGAATTAGTTGCTAGTCAACTAACCCAATACTAAAATGCAATCAAAATAAAATACTAGAAATGAAAATAAACTAATTACACTAAAGTTGTGAGCAGTAATTGGAGAAAATGTGTTTACTTAGATTTCACTACTCCCTAGACATCTTTTACACGTTAATTACTTGTTATAATTGCATGGATGACGGATCGTATTCCTTAATACCATTCATGGGGTGGCACACATAACTCCCCAATTCTATGAGCTCTTATCTCCTCCTACACCATGCCCAGCACAACTATAGGGATTGTAAAAAGTGGCTCATGCATTAAATACAACCATTAAAGACCTAGTGCGCGTCGGTTCATGTTTCTTAAGACGTTCAAGCATGTTACCAATTGGAGATCTGCCAGTTTTCTTAAGCCTAACATATAAATCATTCATCCAAGACAAGAATAAACAAGTAATCAACACATAATCAATATCTAGGTTTCATTAGATCTAAGCAAACACAAGATAGATCTAGCCTAGCATGATGGAATTAAGACAAGAACAAGATATAGACAACCAACACATAGACATATTGATTGAATTAGAAGAACACTTATCTTGATTACACATGCAAGGTATCAAGGGTTGGAACCCTTGAAAAACCTGTAAAAGTTACACCAAAATCGTACTTAGGGTTTCTCCAAAACTTCTCCCTAAACTTCTCTCTCTTTAATGAAAAAATTAGAAAACTATATATAGGAAAATGGGTCTGACGGCGTCAAGACCAAACTTGTGACGCCGTCACCTCGCCGCCAAAACTCTTCTCGGACTGCCTAGATCTACTTCTGACGCCGTCATGTGTATTGCATTTCCAGGCCGTCATGACTTTTACTCTTGACGCCCTTCTTCCTGACGCCGTCAAATCTGCTCTGGATCGTCATGGAAATTCATGAAATTTGCTCTTGATGCCGTCATGATATTGCTCTTGACGCCGTCACCTACTGTTCCCAGCATGGAAAATTAAGACTTTGGCGTTTTCTTCACTTTTATGCTCCAAAAACGTCCGAATTGCTTCCTTTTCCAGATTTCACTCTCAAAGTACCTAAAATCACAAAAGGAACGATTTAGGGCAATGTTTGATCAAATAAATTCGAATTCCGGCTTAAATGACCCCCTAAAAATGGATCATTTTTTGCCTCATCATATACCCTTACACTTGAGATTTGCTTGTCCTCAAGCAAATGTGCTTTTATTCTACTCAAAATACAAGTTAGGGGTCATTTAACACTAATATAAAAGTAATTACAACAAATAATCGTTCCACTAAAGACCGATAGACAAGCACGGAGGTCATACACAAGCACCTCACAAATAGTGTTTAGATACTCACATCTCTCGGGTGTAATAAAGTATAAATTACAATATGGAAACGGAAGATATCTCTCACTACCTGTCATAGCAAAATAGATTACCATAGGCTTGGGAAAGGATCAAACCTCCACCACATGGCGTAAGCACCTAGGATAAACTATCAAAGAGGTCTTTTAAAGGGTTGTAACGTTAGGTGTAGGGATATGAAATACACGGTTTTGTTGGATAAAGGAAGTTTTATTGGTGGCGAGTTAACAATCTTAGTCAATTACATGTACAATATGGCGTTGCTAAGCCAAGACTAGACTCGACTTAAGCTAATAAATGAAAAATAACAAAAACATAAAATGAACATAGAATGAAAACGGGATGGTAGTCCGTATGTTTTTCTCTTTTTTTTTTTTTTTTTTTTTTTTCTTTTTCTATTTTTTTTTTCTTTTCTTGATTTTTTTTTTTTTTTTTTTTTTTTTATGCATACACTCTTACCCTACCATCCAAAATAATACATCATAGGGAATGAGAATTCCCCTTACACTTAAATCTTTACATACTTTACAATAAACTAATCTAATGACTCGAATTAAGAAAATCAAAACACTTGGAGCACTTTTAAGATTAACGTACATATGGGGGTAATAAATGATGTTCTTCCCCATTACTCCATAAATAAGTACTTTACCCATGAGTCCCAATCGTCCCAAAACAATATGTACAAGGATATGACTCGACTTAGCAACCATGTAATCAATTAGAAAGTTAACTTAGGGTTTAATAAATAACAATAATGCACTAAAAATGAGCGCATACACGGAAGGCTAAGGCGATTTGGTTGTACATTTAAGTGGGGTGTAACAAATTCTTCCTTTAAGTAAAATGCTTAAAGTTAGAAACGAAAAGATAGGCTCGGAGGGGTGTACTAGGGGTTTCGTGTACTAAAAATGAGTACAACGCTAAGGGTGTGGGAAAAATTAGTTGACTTAACTAGCCAAGTAATATGACTTAAATGGTCAAGTAATTATAATACGGGTTCAACACAAGGGTGATCATAATGCCTCTTATCATGTAGTAAATCCTACCACACGAATGTAGTCTCACTAGCGGTCTTGGGATGCATCACTAACGCAAGTTCTAGAATCTAAATGCTACCGGTACACTCATAAGCACTAATAGTAAATGCTTTTCCTATCAAATCTAAAGGCGAACCTCACATATTTAGGTGGAAAATTTTTCTGAATATACGGTTATGTGCTAGTCATACAATCTCCTATCCATGAGACGCTTGGTATAGCTAAAGTTTCACTCCTAAATGTTGTAAAAAAATTTAAATTTGGCACTAAAATTACACTAACAAGTATTTCTCATAGTTTTATTACACATCTACCATTAAACAAAACAAACTCAAGCGAAAGTGCATATGTAAGGTATCATCTTTTTACCCTCCCCTTACACTTAAGATGAACATTGTCCCCAATGTTCAAGTAAAGAATGTAAAAGTGAAATAAGTAAAGAGAATGAAATCAAATACTCCCCTGATTTGCTCGGTATGGATTATAGGTGGCCAGGTTAAATCTTCCTCCAAGAAAATGAACAATCAAAGCTTCCCATCCAGAATATAAATCATCTTCTTGTCATACATAACCTGTAAAACCTGAGAAAATAGACAAGACAACCTCGCATAAAATCGGCGGCATCCTATATAAGTTACTAAATCCTATAAAACAAAATAAGATATAATGCTTGTGGAATGAAGTTTGCAGATTTCCTGGAGATTATAAAACTTAATAGTTCACAAAAACCATAAGACTCCGTTAGAAAAACAAAACCGGTAAAATTTCCAGATTTTTACACCTGACGCCGTCAAGAGTAAACTCTTGACGCCGTCAGAATTGACCTACAGAAATCCTTATGTTAAGTTTCCGGAAAATTTCTAGAAAAACTTGGTCCTACTTCCTGGAAAATCCTGCAAAACTTCATTATGACTCAATACAAGCATTTGACTCTAACAAATACGAATATACATGTTCATTTAATATTGTGGAGAATCATGATCGGTTTGTTTCTTAAAAACATATTTGGGGTTTCCCCTTACACTTATCTTTTGCAAAAATACTTTTAGGTGGAGATAAGACTAGGCTAAACAACAAAGTAAAGTATTTCCACATTTTAATTGAGAAACATGATCAACCAACAATAAAAACTAAGCATGCATACGGAAGCAAATAACAAACAAACAAAAATAAAATTACACAAAACATGGGTTGCCTCCCAAGAAGCGCTTTTCTTTATTTACGAGTCTTGTAGCTAGACTCAAGGTCATGGGTTAACGTGTATCGCTTATGCTCACATAACCAAGTGTGAGCCATCTAATAGTCGCCTCATCTTTCCTATAATCATCTCCTAACTCTAAGCATCCGCGATAGTATCTTTTATTCTTTTCATGAGTATACTTAAGTCCTCTTCTCTTATCATTCTCACTTAGCATTTCTATAGGCGGATACCTACTACACTTTTCCATGGAGAAGTCCTTGAACCTAGGGTGTGTGCGGGGCATTTGATAGACAAAATCTTCATCCCCATCCGAGAATGTAATTAACCCTTCTATGAGTTTTTCATCGAGGTTGGTCAACCGTTTGAAAGGTCTTCCAAACACAACTTGGGTCAATTTATCATCAATAAATTCTCCTAGATTCTCCATAACCATGAACTCAACAAGATAAACCAAACTTCCTACAAACACATGCAATGGTATTGCCCTAGCCACAATATTTTCCCCTTTGTATTCTAACTCATCTACCATGATTTTATTATATTCATTGCGCGAGATTATGTTCATTGGGAGAGATGAGTTAAGATAGGCGTTAAAGCTCTTAAATCCGATCTTACAAGGAAATTGCATGTTGAATGAGTTATCACACTCAATCCTAGTCCTAGGGTCGACATATCTAAGAGGGTTTATTTCTTCTTCCATCCTATTCTCATTAATTACATCACCATCATCAAGATCCTCGTCGGAGTCAGAATAATAAAAGGGACTAGCCCTACGGTCATCATCATGATCAGACTCCTCTAACTCAGAATTATTGTCAAAGTGGTGGTTGGGCGAAAGGTTAGGTGGGTTCTCGTTCTCAACTAAAGGGGGTGGGGCGGGCATTTGGAAAATCCTACGACGAAAAACACGAATAACAGGAATCAAACGATCAATGTTATTGTTATCCATCGAAATAGCTTACGAACAAAGGACACAAAGAAATGAGATAGACTAAAGAAAATCTAAAAATAAAAATAAAATCTTACTAGAAAGGAATCTAGCAAGTAGACCTAATAAAAAGAAATCCTAACCTAGACAATAACTATTCCCCGGGCTGCGGCGCCAAAAACTTGATACGTGGGAATCGCACCAGGCTTTACCTCTCAAGGGATCTTGAGAAGCTTACAACCCCCACCAGGCAGCGTACCTGATCGTTGTAGTATAGTATAGTGACAAGTACCGGGGGATTGATCGTTCAGCTAGGAATAGTGTCGCTAGGATTAGAAAACCTAATTACTAGTGCTAAAGGTGAGGGAGGATTATTTTTGTATTTTTTATATTTTATAAAAGCAATTAAAATCTCGGGGTTTGAAGGATTTGGGCGGAATTAGTTGCTAGTCAACTAACCCAATACTAAAATGCAATCAAAATAAAATACTAAAAATGAAAATAAACTAATTATACTAAAGTTGTGAGCAGTAATTGGAGAAAATGTGTTTACTTAGATTTCACTACTCCCTAGACATCTTTTACACGTTAATTACTTGTTATAATTGCATGGATGACGGATCATATTCCTTAATACCATTCATGGGGTGGCACACATAACTCCCCAATTCTATGAGCTCTTATCTCCTCCTACACCATGCCCAGCACAACTATAGGGATTGTAAATAGTGGCTCATGCATTAAATACAACCATTAAAGACCTAGTGCGCGTCGGTTCATGTTTCTTAAGATGTTCAAGCATGTTACCAATTGGAGATCTGCCAGTTTTCTTAAGCCTAACATATAAATCATTCATCCAAGACAAGAATAAATAAGTAATCAACACATAATCAATATCTAGGTTTCATTAGATCTAAGCAAACACAAGATAGATCTAGCCTAGCATGATGGAATTAAGACAAGAACAAGATATAGACAACCAACACATAGACATATTGATTGAATTAGAAGAACACTTATCTTGATTACACATGCAAGGTATCAAGGGTTGGAACCCTTGAAAAACCTGTAAAAGTTACACCAAAATCGTACTTAGGGTTTCTCCAAAACTTCTCCCTCTTTAATGAAAAAATTAGAAAACTATATATAGGAAAAGGGGTCTGGTGGCGTCAAGACCAAACTTGTGACGCCGTCACCTCGCCGCCAAAACTCTTCTCGGACTGCCTAGATCTACTTCTGACGCCGTCATGTGTATTGCATTTCCAGGCCGTCATGACTTTTACTCTTGACGCCCTTCTTCCTGACGCCGTCAAATCTGCTCTGGATCGTCATGGAAATTCATGAAATTTGCTCTTGACGCCGTCATGATATTGCTCTTGACGCCGTCACCTACTGTTCCCAGCATGGAAAATTAAGACTTTGGCGTTTTCTTCACTTTTATGCTCCAAAAACGTCCGAATTGCTTCTTTTTCCAGATTTCACTCCCAAAGTACCTAAAATCACAAAAGGAACGATTTAGGGAAATATTTGATCAAATAAATTCGAATTCCAGCTTAAATGACCCCCTAAAAATGGATCATTTTTCGCCTCATCATATACCCTTACACTTAAGATTTGCTTGTCCTCAAGCAAATGCGCTTTTATTCTACTCAAAATACAAGTTAGGGGTCATTTAACACTAATATAAAAGTAATTACAACAAATAATCATTCCACTAAAGACCGATAGACAAGCACGGAGGTCATACACAAGCACCTCACAAATAGTGTTTAGATACTCACATCTCTCAGGTGTAATAAAGTATAAATTACAATATGGAAACGGAAGATATCTCTCACTACCTGTCATAGCAAAATAGATTACCATAGGCTTGGGAAAGGATCAAACCTCCACCACATGGCGTAAGCACCTAGGATAAACTATCAAAGAGGTCTTTTAAAGGGTTGTAACGTTAGGTGTAGGGATATGAAATACACGATTTTGTTGGATAAAGGAAGTTTTATTGGTGGCGAGTTAACAATCTTAGTCAATTACATGTACAATATGGCGTTGCTAAGCCAAGACTAGACTCGACTTAAGCTAATAAATGAAAAATAACAAAAACATAAAATGAACATAGAATGAAAACGGGATGGTAGTCCGTATGTTTTTCTTTTTTTTTTTTGTTTTTTTTTGTTTTTTTTTTTTCTTTTTCTATTTTTTTTTTCTTTTCTTGATTTTTCGATTTTTTTTTTTTTTTTTATTATGCATACACTCTTACCCTACCATCCAAAATAATACATCATAGGGAATGAGAATTCCCCTTACACTTAAATCTTTACATACTTTACAATAAACTAATCTAATGACTCGAATTAAAAAAATCAAAACACTTGGAGCACTTTTAAGATTAACATACATATGGGGGTAATAAATGATGTTCTTCCCCATTACTGCATAAATAAGTACTTTACCCATGAGTCCCAATCGTCCCAAAACAATATGTACAAGGATATGACTCGACTTAGCAACCATGTAATCAATTAGAAAGTTAACTTAGGGTTTAACAAATAACAATAATGCACTAAAAATGAGCGCATACACGGAAGGCTAAGGCGATTTGGTTGTACATTTAAGTGGGGTTGAAGAGTGCGGACTGAGATAGAGCTAGGACTGGAACAAACCCAACAAGGTTCTAGTGGTGAAGTCTCGGTAAGCACTGAAGGGGTTGAAGAATTAAAATGAAATGAAATGAGAAAGGGTGAAAAGAAATAGCCCTCCATATATTCAACCTTAGGGCAGAAACCGGGTTCAATTCATAATCTACTGGCGGTTACTAAAGTAACACCGGTATTGAAGACAAGACGTCATGGACCCAGTGACGCACTGCACCAAACTTCCCAACCACTCAAGTTCTCTCAAAAGAGCTTGTTTCATTCTCACGGGGAACCCTGTGCAATGTATCGACCGCTCATTGCGAGCTATGTTGATACCTAAAATAGGAGACGCCTCCCTAGTCTCCAGGAGCGGATCAAAACGCACTATTGAGTCTAGAGCCAAAGAGATCATCCATAAATCTCAATAGGACACACTTCTAAATATGCTTATTGCTTCACACAATGTGGAAAGTAAGATAAACTATTTAGAGTCCTACGCATTATCCTTGTGGTATTGCCAGAACATCCGAGTGATATGAAAATATTCACAATGAAGATGGAAATCCTTCTAGAGCAAACATCTTTCAAGCTCTTGGTAGGTAACATGTGAGATATTGGATCAATGATCAAGTGACAACTGGAAAGCAACAATGGTGCGATTCAACATTGAATCAAACTTGTTCCAGGATATGGATTTACGGACACTTTTGCAAAAACCTTTCAATGTGCTCACAACTAATTTTCGAGCACATTGATTGTGTAAAACCTTTCAAACAAAAGTATTTTTGATGGAAATATGATTCAATGCTTAAATCTCTCGTCGTGTCTCTAAAATGTTTATCATATGACACACGAGTGATTTCTATAAATCAGTTTCTCATCAATCCGTGAATATTTATTCACCGATTCACTCTATCATGCTGTCTGCTTTGAGACGTTCTGGTATGAGAACATGCTAAGTATGAAGATTCCAAAGTGGATTCTTTGTAAAATTCATTACTACAAGCTGGAAATTCCTGTCAAGGAGAGTCTTCTTTAAAAGAGACTCTACCTGATCACAGGTCGGTTTTTACAAAACCGGAGGGTAGTCTGTCCTCGCAGAATGAATGACAAAGCCATATTCGTTCTCTATCTTTATTTCTAATTGTTTTATTTCAGGGACACATATAAAGATGGCGTTGATGGCTCCTATTTCCAGCTAAATCGGGTCAATCCATACCTCATGCTCACATATCATCCACACTATCAATAACGATGAGAGACTTGCTACAACAAATGTTGTGAGACTACCAACAACGTTTCCGCAACTCTGATGAAAAAGTCTCCTGATCCACAACTCTAATGTAAAGTCTTCTGATCTAGAAGGGTGTGAGCGTGATGGTCCTAAAGTCGCTACGTCACATGAAGGCGATACTACTATGGATGAGCTTGGAGATTTACTATGGCTGATGATCTCAAAGAAGCTCAAAGATCACATATCACAAAGGAATCCAAATCACAAGTTCGCTTGCTTGAAGTACAAAGTGTGCAGAAAAGTGAAGAATCAGAACCTACGAGCTACTATGTCAAAAGAATGCCTAAAGATCAGAAAAGCTCAATTTCCATGGTGACCTCGCTTAGGGGGAGATTGTTAGGAATACAAATATTCCTATAAAAGTCTCGGTCACCTAATTATTGTAATGGCATTGTATGTTAGCTCGTAGTTAGTTAATTATCATATTAGAAGTAGTTTAGTAATCACTTGTGGAGTCGGGTCGGGTCTTTACCCACTGTTAGCTCGATCCACAGCCCGTTTGATAGGGCATTTAGTTGGTTGTATAAATACCCCTCTCCACTAGTGGAGAGGGTTGGACCTTTCATTACACTAATCTAATATCTCTTGTTTCTCTCTCAAGAAAAGGCTCCCATCTCTTTCTCTCTCTCTAACATCTCTCTAGAATTTCTCTACTCATTCGATCCATACAAACCAAACCATACGTGTTAATCATTATGAGTATCCTACAGGATTCGCGATAAAAAGTTGTAGAAGTATTTTATTTTAATTAAAACTTTTTGGTGTGCGTTCAGATCCGAATTTGGATAGTTGACAAATTTGATTTTCTTATGGGTACTTGTGTATGTTATTAGACCATGGCCTTCTGGGATTAGCTTGTGTGCGTATGATATACCATGGTGAATTTTTTTGTGTGAGTTGTTGAGCTTTAATTGTTATTATTTCATGTGGGCAAATGTACCCTAAAATTCTGCGTTTTCTGATTTTAAAAGTGCAAGGGATTTAGTGGGTATTAGGATTTGGTGGTGATTGGTATGGGGTCTAGGAGATCCATGGTGGGTCATATGAATCTTAGACATCCATCATATGTGTATTACATGGGTTATAGCTTTTAGCTTGGCCATGTGTAATGTGGATTTGTTTTGTGTGTTATAGATTTGTGATTTGTGTTTGTGGAGCTGCAAAGTTTGAGGTGAGTTCATAGTCCCGTATTTTTACTTGTTTTAAACTTGGGATGGGAATGATGCTTGTCTTAAATGGTTTGAGTTACTGTGATTATGTGTGATTTAAAAGAGCTTGGACTTATAATGTTATCGTATGTATGCTATATGTGATGATTATTATGGTGTGATGATTATATGTTGTGATTATTGTGGATTATCGGGAATTATCAAGCATGTATTATCAGTGACTTAATTGGGAGGATGCTTATCCTGTTTCTCGCGCATGCGACCTAATTGATGTCAATATCAGACATGCATATCAGAGACTTAATTGGGAGGATGCTTATCCTGTTGCTCGCACATGCGACCTAATTGATGTCTATATTGGAGCGGGGGACACGTTCCGTCCCATTGGTTGCCTTATGTGTGTTGGTTGCCTTTATCTTGTGTGAATACATGTAGCTTATATGATAACTTTAATTATTCGTCCAGCTATATATTTTTATGATCACAGTGAACTGGTTGCCTTGAGAGTGTATGTGTGACTTAAACCTATGAATTTCACCAACATTATATTGACGTTTTAAGCATCATTTTCAGGTGAGCTTACTAAGGTTAAGATAGAAGGATGTGATTAGATGAGACCTTAGTTGCATTGGAAGTGGTTTATCATCTATGATTGGATTCTATGTATTGTTTTGGATTATGTTTTGGTTATTTTGTTTTGGGGTATTGTTACGACACTTCATGTTTGTACTTGCTCTACATTATGCATGTAGTTATTCTCTATATAGACACCATGTGTTGTGATGATATCCATGAAGTTACACACTCGCGTTTCCGCCTTGGCGAGGTGTGACAGAGACCTTTTTATATCATCCCCATTCGATGCACACAGGTTTGGACTGCCTCAGGACCCATGTGATGCACATAGGTTGAATCTAATTGTTTTTTTTCGTAATGTTCGAGACTAATTTTCGGTTCATGTTTCAAACTCTCATTTTTTGTGAAAGATGGACTTCGTTGTTCAAATAAATTACATTATTAAAAGCGAACTATAAAACAAATTTCCTTTTTAACAAAACTATAAAAACATTAAACATTAAAATAATTAGTATATTCAAGAGTATAAATTATAATTCGTATAATAAATTATAATTCGTATAGTAAAATATTGCATGTTTAATTCGTAACGCACTATTAATATGAATGCTAAGTATTCATCTATATTGACACCGGTGGCCGTGGCGTTGTTCTTGTTGTTTTTCTTCTTGTTGTTGTCTTTTTCATTGTTGTTTATTGGCATTTTGCATGTTTTGTTCTTGATACAATTTTCGTGACTTCTTGATCTTTTTCTTTAATGTGAAGAGATTTTTTGCAAAATGTTATATTTAAATGAGGCTTTTCATATGTAATCTTTTAATATGAGTAAGTCACATAAAGTATTTTTTAATTAATGCATTATTACAACATTTTTCCATAAACTATAATATCGAATTTGGAGCATTCATTAGTAACTCACTCTAAGTATTTACAATATGACGACATGAATCACATGATCTCAAACTCAAATGAATAATGCTTACCTCGTGATAGGTGTAGGATAACATTTGAAATACAATTTTCATCTCCTTTATATACTTTTTCGATTTAGAAGATTCTTATTGTTAAGATGATAGTGTAAAGATATTTTTATTATATACTACCATTTTCAATATGTAACATCGACATAATTTACACAGTCATATCAAATATCAAAGTCACGCAATATTTCAAGACGTTTAATTAAGAAAGTGACATTAACACACCGCAAGACAAAAAACTACATTAAGAGTAAAAATATTAAAATGCACCAACAAAGTGTAGTAATGATTATTGACTAAAAATTGAATGCTCGTCACATTATTTTCAATAAACTTACTTGCTAACGAATCAATAGTATTAGCCTGTTTAGCGGTATTACATGAAGTAAAATATTGCATGTTTAATTTGTAACGTACTATTAATATGAATGCTAAGTATTCATCCCACCGGTGGCCGTGGCGTTGTTCTTCTTGTTGTTGTTCTTGTTGTTGTTGTTGTTGTTGTTGTTGTTGTTGTCTTTGTCGTTGTTGTTCATTGGCCTTTTGCATGTTGTGTTCTTAATACAATTTTTGTGACTTCTCGATCTCTTTCTTTAATGCTTGTTGACACGCTACAAAAAACAATTAGATATAGTTGATCATTAGTAATTTAAATACAGTTAATCAATATATTGCATTTTCGATCAAAGTAAAAATGTTCGTGCATGTTCCACTTAATTGATAAGACAACGATGTGTAGGATCTCTTAAACAATTAGAGAAGATGATGTTACTACCAAACCTCCTAAGCACCATCTTTATGTCCTACATTGTTACACACTTAAAACACACGTGAAATTTACATAAAATAATATAAATCAATATGCTAAATAAGTAAAACGATATGATGCTTACTTTACCACCATAATAAGTTGTAGCCCAATGTCCACGCGATGTGGAGGAAGTTGTGGTTTGTTGTGTGTGATTTTTGACACATTATATAATTGATAAATTATTTGTAACTCATGGACGGGAAGATAAAAAAACTAACCACTAATTGGTGTGTTTAATTTATGCATTCATGACATTTTTGGTTTGTATTCTTTGAGGTTTATAGATGGCTTTAAACATGTTGTACTGTACAAACTTTTGTGCACGATTCCTCATGCAAAACATATTGTATCATACAAACTTTTGTGCACAATGCCTCTTGCGCATTAAATTAAGCACTCCAATCTTTAGATAGTATAGAAGATATACTTTTCATGTTGCTTAAACTACCTTGTACCGTACTACAATTTGTGCACAAATCCTCTTGCACATTAAATTAAGTCACTCAATATTGTGTAATTGATATACTTTTGATGTTGCTGAAACTACCTTGTACCGTACAAATGTTTTCAATTACTCGAATCACTAATCTTATGTACTTACCCTTATGCATGACTATTAAATCAATGTACTAACACATGAAGCCTCCACATTTCACTTTAATTTCATGAAACATTTATTGTGAGCACTTTGCATTTATAAGACAACTTAAGTTTTTAGTATATAAGATAGTTACTTGTTTCTTATAGTTAAGTGATATCTGGATGAAGCCATTATCGGGTCTTTAGTGAGTATTACTAGATTTTAATTATGTTGGAAAACAGTTCTTGAATCCTAGATTGATAGAGTTTACTTCTTTATATCAAAGATATGCATACCCTGTTTGCTCATTAGTAGTGATTACATCATATTATAAAATTTTAGTCTTGGAAGAAATGTGAAAACTGTAATGCATATTATCATCTGACACTTAGAGTATATGACATGCAGTGCTGGAATTAAAATTTTTACTAATAATTGGATGTTGTTTGATGGCAATTAAAATGTTGTTTTGATTTTGTGAAATATTAATATTCATTATTATAGTTATATTTGTATGTTTTAAGATATAATGTACGTTGAGCTTATATGCTACCTTATAGCGAGAAATAATAAAACGTGTAATACTCTACTTGCAAACCAATCAATGAAATTGAGAGCATCTTCTTTTTCTTTTCCTGTTTTTACCTTTATGTTCTTATAAGTTTGTTTTATTCTTATAAAACTGTGTTTTACAAGTCATTCCTCAAATTCAATGTTTACAACTAATGTGTGCCTTTTTTTATATAGTTTTTTTAAGAAAAGAAAATAAAAACGAAATAAAGTGCTTTACAATTATCTTCAATCTAGTCATGTTCAATTTGACTTTCATGTTAGAAAAAATCTAATTTATGTTAAGTTCCTTATAATGTACGTAAGGAATAACATGAGCATATGAAAGATAACAATGGAATGAGAGAGATATTTTTACTACACTTGTGAAATTTTTAATATAATAAAATAATTACATAATTTCAAAGTATTGCTAAAACAATCTTATTGAGAGAAAAATTGAGCCAACCAAGTTGCTCTATTTTGACACGTGGTAAAATCGAGCATTCTTATTGGTAAATTGAAAGTCAAAATTGAAAAAAATTATCAAACTTTAATAAATTTGGTGGAGAAATTCAGTTGAGAAAAAAAAACATAAAAATATAGGTGTCAAATTTGTGAAAACAAAAACTTAAAAAATATGAGATTAATAAAATTTTATTAGTCGAATTTTAAATACATTATATGGAATTAAGTGTAAACTTAGAACTTTTCATCTTTTTTAATAACTTTAAAAAATACTCCCTCCCTCCCAATTTATTTGTCCACTTTTGACTCTTGAAGTATTTTTTTTACAATTTTGACTTTAACTATTTTCTTTTGTGTTATATAATACTGATGTGAATATATAAATGGATTGTTTTAAATATATTTTCATTGGTATAATTTTCATCAAGTATTACATAGTACAAATAAAAATAATTAAGATTAAAAAAAAAATCAAAAGTGGACAAATAAATTAGGTTGGAGGGAGTAAGCAAATACCCACTTAGACTTTATACCTCCTAAATTTTATATTTAAAAAATACAACATATATGTTGTTTTAAAAATATAACTTGTTGTATATATGCACAGGATTATAAATATCAAAATGAATTAGTTATTGTGTATGTAAATAAATACACTATGTTGTACGTGTACGAATAACTCATATTCCTCTTTATGAGTTTAAGTAAGAACATCAAAAAAAAAAGATTTGGTGTTCGTTGAACTCATATACTATTACTTATATTAAGAAAAAATAAGACATGTAATACTCGCTTGCAAATCAATTCATGAAATTGAGAGCATCTTCTCTCTCTCTCTCTCTCTCTCTCTCTCTCTCTCTCTCTCTCTCTCTCTCTCTCTCATTTTTTTTCTTTTTTTTTCCCTTTATGTTCTTACAAGTTTATTTTATTAATGTTCATGATGGGTGAACTAAAGTTATTCTTATGACTAGGGGTGTTCATGGGTCGGGTAATAAACCGAATAAACCGAAAACTGAACCGAACCGAACCGAACATATAACTGAACCGAACTTGTTAAAACCGAACCGAACCGAATTAAAAATTCGGTTTTCGGTTTGGATATGGGTTTTGCTATCTGAACCGAAAACCGAATTTATATAAATATATATATATATATATATATATATATATATATATATATATATATATATATATATATATATATATATATATATATATATATAATATATATATATATTTTTTATATATTTATATTATTTTATATATAAAAAATATCCATTAAAAGTTTATACTAATATAAAAAACACTTTTTTATGCTTAAATATTTTTTTTTTCCTAAAAATATATATAATTAAATTAAAAAAATATATAAATAGTGTAATTCAGGTATAAATTTCGGTTTTCGGTTTTGACCCATAACCGAACCGAACTTCGGTTCGGTTCGGTTATAGATATTTTCGGTTCGGTTCGGTTTTCGGTTATGACCCAAAAAGTTTTTTTAACCGAACAACCCAAACCGAATAAACCGATTAACCGATAACCGAACCGATGAACACCCCTACTTATGACTCCAGTTTCATCAATCACCACGTGACATCTTTCTCTATCTGTCCAAATAAGCTTTTGAAATACTGAAGAAACATGGCATGACCAGTTATAATACTTACAATAATTCTATGTCAGCCACACCACCAATGCATACCTCATCAAAATTCTTCAAGAAAAATGTAGAGAGAATATATATTCAAGAGGGGTGAGAAACAAGAGAGAAATGGCTCACTATTTATAGGCAAAACTAAGCATTGTTCACCCGGATCCGACGAATCCCTTTCCAAAGAGATCCGGCCAGTGTTATCCAAGGGATCCGGCTATTTGGTAGTACCAGTTCGGATTTTGGGTTACAATTCCGGGTTTTGGGTTATGGGTCAAGGTCCATGGGTCAAGTGATGTCATGAATGATGTCAAAAACATCTTGGGTAATGGGTTATACCCATTATTTAAGTCATACATGATGTCATGCAATGAGTCATGGGTTATGGGTCAAATCAATTCTTATCGAATTGTGTTTTACAAGTCATTCCTAAGACCAAATATTTTTCATACACCTAATGTGTGCCTTTGTTTATTTGTTTCATTTTAGCATCTCGTTTTTTAAAGGAAAAAATGATAAAATGAAGTGCTTTACAATTAACATATCACATATTTATGTCGGATCATCTTCAATATAGTCATGTTCTCAATTCGGATTTTAATTTTAGAAAGAATATAATTTATGTTAAATTACTTACAATATGGGTAAGAAATGCCGTTAGCAGTGGCGCAGCTTGCCCCCCGAAATTTTTTTTGCGATGTAGGGGTATATAGTTTTCGTGTAGAAAAATTTCGGTATTTTCGATTTCGCCCCCCCAATTTAATTCGGTTTCGACCCCCCATAGTGTTAGGAAAAAAAAAATTTAGATCCCGACCCCCCACTCGAAAAATCCAAGCTTCGCCACTGGCCGTTAGCATATGAAAGATAAAGATGCAATGACAATATATTTCTACTACACTTAAGAAATATTGTACATTAAATGATGTCTCATACATACTTTTACACCTTAGTTATATTTATGTGTACGAGTATTTATGAATTGGTGGCGGAGTTTTTTATGTTCGCAATAACAGAAATTAGATGTGCATTTCTACTATTCCCACTCATATATAAGAGATTGACAAAAAAAAAAAAAAAAAAACTCATCATTGTTTATCTTGCGCATTTGTCCTATTGTTTTTACACAAATGCTTAATCTTTTATATAATAAGAACTAACTAGTTTAAGACTCGGGTAACTCAGGTAACTAGTTAATCCTTTTTTTTTTTTTTTTAAGAAGTAAAAGTAATTTTAAGTAGTGTTGTAAATTAAACATAAAGCCTAAATGATAAACACAATTTTTTATAAGTGTATCAATCGGATTGAGATCCTTTAAAGTTGTGTTTAACATAACCCATCATGTTGAGTATTTTTGTGAGATGGATAATATATGTGAGCCCATGATTTTTAATTAAAATAAAAACTTTTGTCCATTTTACTTATATTTGATTGGTCAACATGATATGTCATGTTAAAACCAACTTGAGAGGATCTCAATCCGTATCAATCTATTGAAGACGCTTTTATATCATTCATTATCTTCATTCCTTATTGGCATAATGTAATAATAGCAAATAGCAACCAAGAGTAGAGATTGTGATTATGTGACTATTTGCAAATTGGAAAATGATTGAAAGGCCTAAAAGTGTGACTAGTTATGTATCTAAATAGATTTGACAATAATTTATTAGTTTGTGAAGAAGTAAACACATAAGTTTAGGCATATAATTACTAAATTGAACTAAAAAGTTGTGAATCACAAATCAAAGTCGTTCACTAACGAATCAATGCTATGAGAACTCGAGATAGAAATCCATGTTTTAGTTTCTCATAACCTTTGTCAAAGAATAATGCTAATACTTGTATCACAAATTTCACTCATCCGTGCTTTTGGTGCGCTTCTTGTTGAGCCGCTGTGGTTTAGGAGGGTATATCTCATATTTGATGAACTTTTCCACCTCAACCAATGACCGGAACATCCTTCCTAACGACCTATGATGGTAAAACTGCATCGAAATAGTTTATGTTACTTACATAACAAATTATTTGAAGTGTCTTTTAATAACACCAAAAAAAAGAAAACTGAGATTTCCATCTGAAACACGTTCAATATTCTGTATAATATTGACTTTGATTCTACGTATATATTGTAAGTAAATTCTTAATTTATGTGGAACTAAATGAGTCGTCAAAATATCACTAGATGTTCATACGGGAGATCTAACCTTGTCATGAGTCTTGTCTGGTCGTTTTCTGGTCTCAACTCTCCATCCCTCTAGTCGATTGTGCACGGATAAGTGACTTTTTCGAGTCTCTACATTTGGGATATTTTTCCCAATTAACCTTGATAGCCGTTGACGATACTGTAAAAAATATACAACTTGTCATAATAAAAATGTTGAACAACATGAGTAGTAGTACATTATTGTCTCTAAACAAATTCAAGATTTGACATTACTAGCAAAAAATTTGGTTATTAGTTAAATATATATACTGAAATTTTGATGAAGTATTGTAACCATAGTTGAAGCCTTGAAGGCATGAAGCTATATGCCTATATTGCCTATATATCAACTAATAATACTTTATAGTGAAAACAAAGATGTATCTAGAAGCAATCACTTTACCATCGGGTAAAGGTGTGACTGTCTAGTCTAGATTATATCTCCTCGTAGCCCGCTTCGGCAGGATTAGATATTGTTGTTATTATTTGTTGTAGTGAGAATAAAGATGTAATCAAAATGAGATATATTTTTCCAAACAACTAAGTAAAAGAAAAGTATTGGGTCTTTTTCAAAGAAATGGAAAGCTTGATTAAAGGTACCTTATCCCTTATGAGAATATAGTTGACACATTCAGTTGGAAGCTCAAACTGACCATCAACATAATGGACAGTATATGATGTTCTTAGGCCTCTTTTGGGACCTTTTTGCTTTTGCTCATGTGCTTGATCTTGTGATTGATGTTGGACTAGTGTCAATATCCCCTATTATCAAGGGAAGAAATTGTCAGTCTACTAAAAATGAATAATTTCATTAAAAAGAGAGTAAATGAGTCTGTTAATGCTTTGCATAATCATATTGGTGTAGTACAAAATAACATCTAAACTCTAGGAGATGCTTACATTCTCTATAACCAATGTACTCTTTGAAGTCTCCTGCCTCTTGAATGACAATGGGATGGTTGCTAGTGCTTCCTTGTTTATCATATATTCAAGCAAATACATCAATCATAATAAGATAATTGTAAAAGTAATTTTAGATATGATGTATGTGTCTTAGGAGAGAGATGTATATACAGGTAAGTATTTACGTATAAGTGTATATATACAGGTAAAAATACAAGCATACATACACCGATACCATGTGCCGAAAACACGATACCACTAATAGATGTATGATGAATAGAGATCTAAGTAGCATACCTCAATCATGTTGACACTTGCTTTTAGTTCATGTGAACAAATGGTAGAGATTGTAGGAAATTCATTTTCACTCAATGTATGTTCTTTCTCATATGATGTCATTGGTGGCTACAACACAAAATAGTTCTATCACTACTTTAACAAATAACCTATATATGTGCATAAACAAATCAAGATTATAAGCAAGTATCACATACAGATTCATTCAAATCAAGAAGGCGCGGTTCTTTCTTCAATCTTCTAGGGCTTTTTAACAATTTTTGGTTTGAAGGAGACGACATTCTTCTAAACAAGTTTTAAGTGCAATCAGCAAATGAAGGTAAACTAACATGTATTTATAATGTTCAGCAGCTTACACTGTCTGGTTTATTGTTAAAGCTTTCCATATAAACAATGCAGAAAAAACAGCATATTTTGATTGTGTTTTATGATAGTGCTATTACTAGGTTGATTGTGGCAAGTCTCATTAAATGACATATTTCATAATACTACACTTTTAATATATGATATTAATAATTTTAATGTTACATTATCAAATGTACCTTATTCGGGATCGAAATCATAAGTCTCTACATCCGTTGAATGCAATTGTCTCATGATATACACACATGGAAATCCATTTAATTGCCAAGATTCGCAATTTGATACGATGAGATAACAAATATTACTGTCGTATTGAAGACCTTTTTCTATAGTTCGTCTCTGTTCTTTTTCGTTGAGCTTACAAATATGCGATTTCCATGTTAACAACTTAACACTAGCATACATTTTATGACCATTAGCCAATATCAGCATATCATATCTGATGAATGATAATGCATTATATCTGAGCAATTGAACAAATTAATGTATTTATCTGTACATGCATTAGATTGATCCTATCTACATCATGTGCAAATGCATTTGAGAAAACTTTTATTGCAGTAGATTGCAGCAAACATAACGTAAAATTTAATTCTTTGTTATTTTACTACGTCCATACTTTCCTTTTAATTGTCTGGATACGTTTTTGTGCATCGACTACGCAATATAAATGTATTTTATCAAGTTGGTACAATATTCAAGTATTTGTAGATTTATTACCAGATTACACTTGCACGTTTTTGTTGACAAATGTATAATAGTTTAATTGTAGAATTCGATATGCAAAAGTACACAAGTATGTAAAAAGAAGTTGCTCTTGATTTATATAAAAAGAACAAAACCAGAGCTGTGTTTGGTTTATTAAGCATCGACTTTCTTAATAATAGCAAAACCAGATTTGGTGCTGAGGATGTAGAAATGAGCAATATTCTAACCATTGTTCAGATTCAACAGTATCACTAAACCGAAAAATCAGCACTACATGATGTAGAGATAACATAGCAAAGATTGGCAAAGACTGGTACAACCGCTATATATCTTCTTAATAGCACGATGTAAAGATTGCGGGCATAAATAACTCTTAACTCATAGTTATTTACAATAACTGTACAAATAGATTAAGAGGCTGGTGGCCAGACAATACACCATACCATGACACAGAATCCATCGTGCATACCAAATCCAGCACTCACTGTTCAGACATAATAAAAAAAATGATTAACTGTTGCGAGAAATCCAACCAAATGATTATAATACTAAAAATATAGCTCAAGAAATTGTGTTCTCAAAATCATTCGTATACATATATTAAACTAATATGGTGCATGTCTTATTATCTTTTATATATTCTCTGCCAGAACTACATATGCATAGCAATCATAGTTTTGTATTAGCAAAAATATAGAAGAAAGGAAAATAAAGCTACAAAACAGAGTGTTCGGGTAACAGACCTTCAGTAGAACTCATCTACAATGAATCCAATCTAAAGCATTAGAAAAGCGCCGATTGATGTTTGATGCAGCACTTTCGAGCTCCGGTCAAGCCCATGAGAAGCCACCTACCAACAACATTATCAATTACATGGGATTAATTATAAGTTTATAACTGGGAATCAACATATAGACATGATGGGAAATAATAAAAATACAGAGAATTACTAGCAAGGGGGCAATGTTAAATATAACAGAACTAGTCAGTCTTTATCAATATTTCAGGGAGTGTTTGTCTAAGCTTATGTTTTGGGCTTAGGTTTATATATTTCATAAGCAACTTACGGCTTAAGATAATAAGCACATTAGCTTATGCCTAGTGTTTGGGTTAGTTAATATAGCTAATCACATCTAAATTGTAATTGTTATATAAGGTTATAAAAGTCTTTTTGCCCACTCCTGTCAAATAAACCACAAAATTTGAGCTTATCAAAACCCCCTCTTATAAGCTCATAAGCCCAACCATATAAGCTTACCCAAACGCTTGATTAGGCTTATTTTGTTATATAAGCTACTAAGCTCATAAGCCCTCTAGATAAGCTAAAACAAACACCCCCTCAATTGTTTCACCATATAATTTTCAAGATTTAAGTACTATATCATCTCTGTTAATGAAGTCATTAATGACGATGAGACCTTAAATAGTGCAATTTATGTCATAACAATGAAGTAGAGAGTAGTAGAAACAGGATTCTCGTGATACCATATGACATAAGGCTGCATAACGTTCCTCGTTCAAATATAAAGGCTTTCCCCTATGCATTTCAATATCCTGCAAAAGCAAATAGAGAAAATGAACCGTTAATAGAAAAGATTAGAAGACATTGACACGTGTCCATTTGCTCACATGATCTACAACACCTAAAAACTATATATATGTTTTGACAATTTGTGTCTATGCAACATCCACCTTATCTTATTCTGATGTTACAAACAAAACAAAAAACTACTCTTCAAGGTATGAATAAGATGTTCATGCTTGTAGCTTATTAACTAAAACCTTCAAATATTTCTCATATCACAGGTTAACTTATTCTTTTAGTCTAGTTTATATCTTATTAATGTTTCTTCCACAGTAAGCTCAAAGACAGTAATTTTAAAAGATAAAATTTGAATGCAGAATATTGTATTACCTCTTCACCATATGCGTCCAGGTAGGGAGATGGCCAACGTGCCTGACGTGCAGATCTTTGAAGTAATATAGTAGTTTTCTACAAAAAGAAATTAGAAAAATTTGATATCAGTATACAATGTTTAATCCAGGCCTATATTTCCAGACCGTTGGACTACATGTTTGTGTGTTGACTTACCCTAATTAGCAGAAATACCCCAGTACCAGCACCACAAGACATTGCATGAGTTTGGCACTTATTATTCCTAAAGAACAACAAGTGGATGTCAAATTTGAATTCATATCCAATATATATAAAAGTCCCATTAAAATAAAAAATAAAATAAAATAACATAACACACACACACACACACACAAACCTGCAGCATGTCTTCCAGCTTGGCGAGCACAATTTACCACACAACAAGCATAATGCCGGTTCATCCTGAACGGCTTCACAGTCAACACACTTCTTTTTTATGTACCTGAAGATACAGAATCATTGGTATATAAAACAAATGAAGATAAAATAAAAAATAAAATATAACTTGTATTAAAAAGAGGAAGAACCTTTGCAAGAGATCTTGGTAGAGATGAGGCAAAACCATCAGCTTAAATGGAACGACTGGTGTTAAGTGCAAACCCCTTGATGGAGTGTTAACTTCATATTCTCTAGCAAAGTGATGCAGCCAATTTAAAACCAACGAACGTGATAGCTCGTCATTAACTATGTTATCTAACGAGTCAATCTTAAACATCTTCTCCAAATCTTCTATTTCAACGAACTCTTCTGCGGTGCCATAAGTATAGTCCATGAGACTGGCCCCACCAAAGGGTGATAAAGCCGACGTGTTCATCAGTTTCCATAGTAATGCACATCTTCGTAGGAAAGGAAAACTCATTCTACGAACAGTTTGTTTGATATCACGAGCAATATCAACATAGTCTGAAGCTAAATTTTGACGTAATGATTCATTATCAATATAGTTTGAAACAAAATATTGACTTAACGATTCATTTTCACTCATAAATTTGAATATGTCAGTGAGAAGTGGGGAATCGTAAATGAAATCATTCAAAGCACTTTCATTTCTTCCAAAGTATGCTATTACAGCCTACAAAACAAGTATACACAATATGTTAGCAAGCTATGCAGGACGTCATATAAAATAAATATAAAAGTTGTAATATCATATGAACCTGAGTCATGGAGACAATATAGCACATATGAACAAGAGGTAAGAACGCTTTTTCCGATGACATCAATGGGACCGGAAGACAAAAGAAGATCCACATTAAAGTTGAAAAGGCATCAGATGCAAGTACAGGATATGATGCCATTTTCCAAAACTGAACATCAGGGAAAGGTATGCCCATATCGGCATTTTCCAACATACTCGTCATAATTTCTGAAAAAAGAAAAAGATAATTAGCACGATTAATCAAACAAAACACATTAGATATATTACTAAAATTTATATGTACCTTCACCTCCATTTAGATTATCAGCACAGCATATAGACTTTGCAAATAGTTGAATGCCTCTTAATCTTAAAAGGACATCAAGCGAACTTTGGTCTCGTGTGTTGTGAACTATTTTAAGCATCAATGACAAAATAAACCCACTAGAAGATCGTAGTTCTTCATATAAAGCACTAACACCATAATTGGTAGCTGCAGAAGTTCTTTCGGATCGAGCAGCGATTTCAGTAGAAACAAGGGAATATTTGAGGGTGTCCCACAAGATCATCGAGTCGCTTAACCGATTTGATCCTGAAATTTTATCGTTTCCCGGGAAATACATTTCACGTAATAAACGAACCGCCGATTCAAGATTTGCGACTCTTCCACCCTTTTGTTGGACTGGAATCGCTTCGAGAACTTCATTCCTTCTAGAAACATCAGCTGCAGCTTGAAAAAGAGAGAGTGACTGTCTAAGGAGAGACATGCCATTAGCATCTGTTGGGAACAGATTTGGGTTTTTTGAAGACACACTGCCCTTCATTGCTTCTTTAGGCAAATCAGGTAAGACAGAATTTGCAAGTCCCCGACAAACAGGACACAAAAACTCCCCCTGCACATCAAATATTAAAATATTAAAAAAAAAAAATATGAAACACTTACGTTAAAATCAAAAGATAACTGAAACAACATGCACCTGATCTGGATCCACAATATGTCCTCCTTCAAAATCTATTCTTCTTGTATATCTGCAGACAATGTTTCCAACATTTTTCAATCCCGTTTTACTAAAATACTAATCCTAATGTGTTTTCAGTTTTTGCTGTTTGCTTTTCAAAAATATATATATATATTTATCAGATTTTAAAGGATTTTACCTTTCCTTCAGTGACTAGTTCTCAATCGTGTTTTAGTAGAATTATAATTTATAATATCTATGTCAAAAATCAATTATAGTATTTTTAAAAGATTTTACCTTTCCTTCAGTGACCGTAGATAACGATCAAGGCAACCCTGGTGGACAGCATGCCCACAGGATGAAACATAGATTCCATTGCAATCGGATGGTCCAAAGCCATCATGTGGCAGGTGCGAAGTCACTGAACTTGATTGTGCCTTACTACGGGACCCGGTAGTTTCTGAAGGTGATGGATTTTTCAAATTTTCCTCAGATAAAGAAGCAATATACTTTCCAAGAAACCGAGATTCATTTGAGCTACTGCCTGAATATGAACTACATCCAGCAATCAGAATACCCTCGGTTTTTACCAAATCATTTTCCATTGTGTCCAGAATCTGTGTGTACATATTTTCTTCAAAAGTATCACCCAGAGATGTGGTTGGTTCACTCATATCATCTGATATTTGAGGAAAATGTATATTCTGAAGAGATGGGAACTTTGCTTTTATAAATTCTAGAAAAGCATCAACCTCTCTTGGCTGACCAGTTGAAGAGAATTCATTAATTGCATTCTGAACAATGTCTATTAATTGGGACGATGATATTGTCTCTGAACTGCTTGAAGACTCAATATGGATATTCAAAGGATCGTCACTAGTAGAGACTCGCTCCTTCCCAGATCTGCTAATTTCTTTTTCCCATGATGGCGGACCTTTATCAAGTAAACTCACAACCCTGGATTTCTTTATCCCAAATTGAGACAATATCAGCTTAAAATTTTCAAAACTCACCGACTAATGTAAGAAGTTTTAAAAAATGAGATCACAAACCTGGAGAAGAATTAAAAATGATAAAGGAGACTTTGAGTTAGCATCATGGCAAAGAGAACAGATTACACGCTCAGGTTCATCCAAATCGTTTGCAACTCCAGAGATACTTTCTTCAGCATCATTAGAATCATCTAAGCCACTTTCTGCTGCTGAATTTACGTTCTCCATGAACTTTGACTGTTGTGCCTTCATTTTTGCCTGCATTTAATTAATATAGTTGAAAACCTGATGTCAACTATTAATATAACATCATACAAATGTAATTCCTGTTGCAGAATATAAGCAAACACTCTACCATTATTGCAGCTTGCCTCTCGCGAGCTTTTGCCTTCCTCTTATCACTATCAGACATGGAAGCACTGTTACTTGCATCATCGCTCGGCTTGGAATAAGATAAATGAGTAATGACAACTTCAGGCGCTAGTGTTTGTAGTTTTGTTAAACATACAGAGTCCAGTTCAGCAAACTTCTGAAGAAGATTCTTGATCAAAGAAGACAAGTCAAACCCACCAGATTCCACAAGGTTGTACACATTTTCTTTTTTATTTATCCTCATTAACGATACAAGAAGTGATAATAAGCTATGTGTGTCATAACCATCATTTAATCCTGTACATATTTCTTCACCAGCGAATGCCAAGAGGGGAATTTGATCACCTGATTCCATCTGCACTTGAGATATGTCCAAGGCTAGAGACAGCAAGTGCAATGACGTTATAAGAACGCCATCAGGGGCACGTGACGCCATCAACTTATCAGTAAAAAGGGCATAGAAAAGAACGGCTCGGATGATTTGCAGAACCGTTTTACATGTAGCTACTTTAGCCAACCCATTAAGAGGAGGATAGATCTTTGACCATTTCGGGAGTTGACTGGTCAATGCAGACATGTTACAAAAACGCAGGTATCTTTCTTCTGCAACTTGCAAGTCCCGTGAGTTCCACCGAGGATGATACAAATCTAGTTCTTTCCAGTATTCTAAACGTAACTTGTACATTCCCTAAAACAAATAATAATACTACAATAAGTACATGCAACTGAATTTAAACTTTGATCATTATTAAAAAAATTACCTGTTTGATTCCAGATGGATGTGAGTACTCAGCTACAGTATCTAAAATCTGTTGAAATTCATCAACTTTGGAAAGGTCACGAGGAAGGGACTTGACCAACTGACTATGAGTAGCATTTCCGGTTGATAGCTTATATATTAACTCACGCTGCAGACATTGAGCTGTAGTTAATCCACAGAATCGTCTTTCTTTGACTATCTGTATAATAAGATTTAGCATCTCCTGCACCAAGACTGCTTCATACCTGAAAATACCATTCCATATTTATGTTACAACTTTAACCTATACAATTACGGACAATTGTGGTCATCTCCTTTTAAGACTTTCCTTCACCTGAGTTAAAACTACCAAACCTTAAGATCTATAGTAATTTTAGAACACCTAAAAATGAAAATTACACTCGGTTAACATTAAGTTAATGAACTTACGAATGTACATATTACTTCTTTACTGTTACCTAACAGTCAATATTTTAATTTAAGTTCTTTTATATGAGAATGTGTTAGGCATTTAACGAATCATGGCCGTCATACCACTAGATATTTACTCCTCGATAATACAATCAAATTTTGTAATATATGTACAGAAAGGGATACTAACTAATGAAAAACCGTATTAAACAGCACCATTCATGACAGTTACCCAATGCTCACATTTCAAAATATAATCAGCATGAGAATAAGCTTACTAATTATAAAATGAAGATATAGAAAACTTGCCCGTCGGTAATTTTCATAATGATTGTTACCATTCTGTGGAAGAATCATTGAAAATGCGACACCAAGACATAACTATCAAATTTTGTGAAATATTTTTTATATTTTTCTAGTCCTTTTCTTTTCTCTATTTTTGAAGGAAAATAGTGGTGTGTCAAAATAGATACAAATTGAGATTAATATGATCGCATCACATATTAAAAAAACCCAATGATTAACTAGTCCTTGCTCTGTATAAGTATTTTAGCTTAGAACTCCATCTATAAAAATATCAATTTTCATAATATCAAAGAGAAAAATGGGTATATAAAAGTTATCTTTTACTCACATATCAAACTTACTATAATAATTAGAAAAAAGATCAAGTAGACGTGATTATTGGAGTTTATAAAAAGATGCTTACTCATTAGCTTTTTCCAAATTCAAGGAAAGATAAGTTGATAGACCAAAGCGCTCAATGATTCTAGAAATATAAAGATCTGCTGGAGCTAATGCAGCACAACATTGTAGAAGAAATAAATCAAGTTCCAAACCTTGCTCAGACCTGCATTAAAAAGAGAAATACTGAAAATTAATCTCGCAAGAAGCTTATATCAAATCTTACTTGAAATAAAAAATTGCTTACCAGCGAACGGAACGATACCACTCATAAGATAGTATTGCAGCATCCCCGTTCTTCCGCCACATTCCAGCGTGAACCTCACTACAGAAAACCCTAATTCGCAGAGGATGTTCCATGACAAAAGCAGAGAATCCATAAGGGTGGCAACCACTGAGCACATGGCTAAAGAAATCACCATATTCGATTGATGAGTGAGAATATTCACCATAACACCTCTTTAATGCTCTTTGAAGAACCAACGAGAGTAAACGGTGCAATGGGATGTGTACTGATATCTCCTGTGAACTGACATCATATAAAATTTCTGGCCAATCTGCCAAACTCAGAACACTGAGTGCCTCTAATTCATTTGTAGAATCTCCTTCCACGCCACGACTGAAAAAACCTGCAGAAATGGCGTCATTGGAGCCGTTCAAACTTTGATGAGCACCATAATGAGCAGGTGAAGAAAAATCTTTGGTTTTTCCCTTTCCTAACTTAGATAGTGTTTTCTTTAATTGAGAGAAATTACTACCAGAAGCATTGTTTGATCTTGAATTCAAGACACCGCGTAGAGCTCCTGACGTGTTATCCACTTTTAACCAGTTCTCAATGGCTCTTAAACACTCGAACATTAACCATGATATTGAAGTCAAGACTGAAACACTTTCAACATCCCCTTCAACAGGCGTCATTTCACAATCAAATGAAGTACTCCTCGCCGTGACACTAGAAACAGAGCTTTCTTGTGAAAGTCTGCCAACTTTTGCATGTCTTAAAGTGTCGGGTTCATCAATATCCTGCTTATCTATACTGGAAACTGATTCATCTTCCGTGGAAAATGCTCCAGCCACTAATAAAGCATGTATATTTGCAATGGAATGACCTAAAACGAAAGGTAAATGCATATTTTCGTTTTCTTCTTCTATATGAATATTTGTTTCTCTTATTTGAGGACTCATTCCCTGAACAAACGCCAAAAGTTTCATCCATGTTCTTGTGATATCACGCCTGTCACATGTCATGTACTTTGGTATCGTGGAATGGCTCATGACAAATCTGATATCTTCAACAACTCGGTGAGTTGTTTCATACAAGTTTCCCCATTTAGAAACCTGGAAAAAAAAAGTAACAATTAAAAACAAACATTGGTAATTCGAAATTATGAGAATATTGATAGTTGACTTTACCTGTAGTCGATGATCCTCTTGGGAACACGAGCTGAATATGTTACTCAAACATTTCAACAACATGGCTAGAAGATCCATTTCCTTAACAAGGCGTGGAGTAAGAGTAGGGACAGTGAAAATCTGAACGGAAAATGTTGGCAGTAGTGGATAACTCCTAAACACAGCATCTTTACACTCTAAAATAGCTGCGTTTATAACCTTTGGATAATACCTTAAAAAAGCCTTTGCAAACTCATACTTGAAGAAAGGATCACTTAGCAGTTTTAAAAGCAACTCTTGTAGCTTCCGAACAACATCCGTGCTCAAAAACCCCTCTGCCTCAACTAGCAAATCCAACAATCCATCTGCAGAGCATAATCTTCCAGAAACAAAACCTAACAAACTTTCGCTGCACTTACAGAACTCCAGAAGCATCCCCACCACCGCTGATGTAAGCACATCTGCAGCCTTTTTTGGTTCTGGAACAGCATCATCAACGCTAGGTTCGTTTTGGGGGACATTTTCCAACTTGCTTCTCCAATGAACGAGAAGGGAATCAAGAACAGGACCTAAAGTTTTTGCAATATCATCTTGAAGCGGTTGTACTTGTTCCGCTCCTTTATGTTTAGAACAAAAACCACTGCGTTTCCATGCAGTCACATCCCCGCAATCACAGCACCCACCACCAGTGTAGATAATGGAGTAATCATGGTCCGTATGATTACCATTTTTAAAACACGGAACGCAAATTGCACAAGTTGGGTCATGTTCACATGTTCTACAACGGTATGCTATATCATTATGACCCCACACGGCCCCACAAACACCACGTTGCCCGACATTCATCACTGCTAGTCGTTCTCGGACAACATGAGGATCACCATCAAACATTAACCACTGCAACCAGATCATGCTTTCATCTAGTAAATCTTCAGCGTTAGGGTCTGCATGTGGTTCCATGGCTGCCTCCATTTCAGTATCAGTTGGCAGAATTGCACCGACAATTTCTGGTAATTGATCACTGTTATTTTTAACAAATGCAATTAACCCATGCTGTAGATGTTCCATGCTCTCTTCAGAGACATTTACTAGGGCAAGCCTCTGATACAAAGAAAACCGAAAACATGATTTGCGTTAAACACCAAATATTTAAAAGATATTATACACCGATTTGCCCAAATGGTTGCAACTATGCAAGGATCGTAAAAGGGGGCAGCTGTTTCATATGGAAATGACCAGAACCGATTTGATGACCAGAACTCCAAAGTCAAAAAAGGGAACCAGTGGATAATAGGGGGCGTTTGTTTCGGCTTATATGTGGTCTTACGAGCTTATTTGATTTCGGCTTATATAAACATAAGCCCCAATTTTCCGGCTTATATAAAGTTTATTTCGATATGATAAACTTATATAAGCCCATAAGTCTCAATATAAGCCACAAAATTGGGGCTTATGTTATATAATCCGAAATCAAATAAGCTCATAAACCCCACATATAAGCCGAAACAAACACCCCAATATATTTATCATAACTACAGTAATTTCCAACTTGTTTGGGTACTAATAAAGTAAACAATTCGCCGCAATGAGAAAGAAACCCTAAAACATATATACAATACCCCTAACAGATCACTGATTAATCTTCAAACACAAAATTTATACCATACCTAAATAAATTAAAAAAAAAAAAAAAAAAAAAAAAAAAAAAAAAAAAAAAAAAAAACCCTAATTTGGACAAAATTACTACAACCAGTAAAAAAAATGAACAAATTAACAAAAACAAATAAAATAAAATTAAAAGTATACCTTGAGAATACGGTCTTTAGGAGAAAGATAAGGCGAATCAATCTGGTGGTCATCAATATCCATTTTGTGATAATTATTATTATTATTATTAGAAAATAACTTTATAAACCAATCGGCGCAATAACAGTTGCCGATTTCACAACTGTAACGCCCCAGCGCTGCTGCTTATCAAACTTTTTTCTCTTTCTTTTTTTTTTTTTTTAAAAAGCACATTAATAATGATTTTATATCTTTCTTTTGTTGTTTGTTGTTGTTGTTGTTGTTGGAGTGAAAGAAAGAGAGAAGATATGAAGCAGCAGGGCTCACAATCAAGGACTTTATATATTTTTTGGGCAATTGCATATATACCCGTTAAAACTTGAATTGCATATATACCCAAAACATGCTTAATTGACATTGTACATTATGCATTAAAAACTTGTGTTTTTGGGTATATATGCAAGTTTATGAGTTTTAGTAGGTATATATGCAATTCTCCCTATATTTTTTGCGTGCTGGATTAATAGATTTATTGATGCTTTTTTTTTTTTCTTTTTTTTTTTAACTAGGATAAATTTGGTTTTTTAACATCCTTTTTTTCTTGTGGCTTTGAGAATTGCCACTTGTTTTTTTGTGTGTTGTCAATTTAGATCCTTTGTTTTTTTTTTTTTTTTTTTCCTTAAATAATTATTCATCGACAAAAGAGTACATAGTTTAAAAAAAGTATGTGTTTTATAGTTTTTCTTTCTTACTTTTTGTAGAATGTCAGTTTTATTTTTAACTAATTAATTTAAACTTTCTTTATTATTATCAAGTGAGGGTAATATGGTAAACTCGAACTAAATTCTTTATCTATTTTTAAAAGTAGACAATTAACATGAGATAACTTGAAATGGAAATGTAAACAATAAATATGAGATTGAGTATCTGAGAAAGGCGATTGTTGATCGGTACTCTTATCAATAAAGGCTATTGTTGATCATTAGTATTATCAATAAAAAGCATTGAATTTTGCATCATAATTTTTTGGTACAAAAATGGTGTGAGAACAACTATTACTCAGTAGCTTCAGTTGTACATGATGTAATTTTTAATGGTTGGTATAATTTGTTGAACATTGAATTATACCTTTCTTTGCCTTGAAATAAAATTGTTGTATAGTTTATTCTTTTATAATGTACATTAATAGACTTGAGAATAGTTAATAGGGAATATATTAGTTATAATTTTTTGTAGCCAATTAGGTATAATTTTATGCTATAAATAAAGGCCTTAAATTTTTTATGGATTCACGATTCTTTTTTATGGGCCTCTGATTCATTGTTTGCGTATTTTTTGTAAAGAATTGTAGCCAATTGTGTACAAAAATTATAGTGAAGTTATCCCTAGTTAATATACTACCTCGTAGGAAAATTTTCAAGGAATTTGAGGTTTAATTAATTTTAAATTTATTTTCTTTGATGTTGACAGTGTATTGCTTGTTATAATTTTTTTTTATTTTTTCACTTTTGATGCATGTGGTTTATGAGCTAAGTAGGTGAAGAAGAAATTATTTACGAAAAAATTATTTTATTAAATTTTTGGCTTAATATTTTAGGCCTAAACCACTTAAGCAGCGTCGTTAAGTATGACTAATATATATAAGGTAAATAAGTGTAATGGTAAAATTATAGTATATATAAATTCCAAAAAAAAAAAAAGTGTCGTTTTGCGTCCTTTTTTCTCGCCATTTTTTTCCCAGTTTTGGCCTGCCAGTTTTTGCCCAATTCAGTTAGTTCCGATCCATTTTCTGCATCTATAACAACCACACATATTCTAGACACATCTACCACATTCATTCTCTCACACATACTGAGATGAGCGCCGCCTCCCAATCTTCATTGCCTGACAACAATTTCATCTCAGGTTTTTACAAGCTTTTTTGTTTCGAGCATGTTGAAATATTTTTTCCTATGTATCGTAAATTAATTTCTATTATTATTGGGTATTGTGGATGTGAAATTTTTGTTTATGATTAAAGTTTGTATTTTTGTGGGTTCATGTAGTTTTAGTTTACAATTAAGTTTTTGGATTATTGTATTAAGTGGTGTATTCGTGCTAATGTTGTTTGTCTATATGATTTTAGAGGAGATAATCAGCTATGGCATTGAAACGGCGGCCTCAACATGTTCGAAAATCATTTTATGTTTGTCTATATGATTTCAGAGGTAGTGTTTTCTTTACGGTTACGGTTGCTTGGATTTGTGTTACAAATTAGGTTAAAAAGTCATTTTAGTTTTTAGAATATGCATATAATGTGTTTGAGGAAATGTCTGAGTTAGAGGCAGTGGAGTTATAAGTTTGTTTTTATATGCAATCTTAAGCTCAAGGTCAGACAATGATTCATAGTTAATTGTTTTAGAAAAACTTTGTATTATGTAGATTCGTTTTTGTTTTATTACAGTTTTTAACTATGAATTTGAGTCTGATTTAACCTGCTTAATATAACGAGACAAGCTGAAAGTAAGCAATTCAAAACATCGTCTTATTTTGGTTACTGTATATGTGGGTTTTCATATTCATGTAGAAAGACAAGTCTTAATTTACAACTTTTATTTTAAATAAAAAAACGTTACTTGCAACACTAGCATTTGGGTCTGTGGGTTAAGGCTTATTATCTTAAGCTAATAAGCTATAGTTGATTACCTCTTAAAAGTCAGCTTATTAGCCTTTTCAAGTTTAAAGGATTACATAGAATGTTATAATGTCTTTAGGTACTGCCATTTGCGTTGTTTACTTAATTGTTTATTCATTAAGGTCTTTATTTTCATCTATAAGTTTACAGAAACTTTTTTTGATGTTCTGCGCATGTGTGTATCTGGCAGCAAGAAAAAAAAAGAAAGAGAAATCGCAGATATGGAAATCGGGCAAAAAGTAACCCAACAGGGCCTAAGTTCATCCGCACACGAATTTGCAGTGTTCCATTAGCGGAGGATTGAGAATTGAAGGTATGCTCTTTTTGGTATCTTTTGTTTTTCATACACCATTTTTTGTGACACTCACATTTGTTGAGTTTATCGGCTTATTGAGATTTGGAAAATCAGTGACCTTACTTTTTCTAGCTTATGAGCTTATTAATATAGGCTTATTAATTTTGTTACGCCATAAACTGAAATTGACAAACCTAATTGAAGTGGGTTAAAAAAATTTCGTTACACCAGTAAGCGAACAAATAACCTATTCTAACAGCCCCTTAGCGTGTGTAGACAGAAAATCCGTACATCTGAAGTTGAAAGGATTAGTATATCCTCTCCAGATTTCAAAATGTTGTTATATGTAGGCACACACCTTATGAAGCACTGTATTGAAGTTTCTTTGTCGCATTTCCTACTATTGCAGGCGCAGTTACTCCGCCTGCAATCCCATATGTGGCTGCCAGTACATCCGGAACCGCCTTGCATATGTTATTCAAAAAAGGAGTAGGACACAGATGTAAAGAGGTGGCTCCCAATATCGTCTACCTGCATTGTAAAATTATTGTTTTGTATCCATTCATGTTTATTGATCCTTTCAGATTTCCATTATTGCAGATGTACATGCTCCGGAAGATGAACTCCACACTACAGATTTTAGAGTTTGACAATCAAATAACACATATTGCGGAAGCTAGGATCAAGTATAACAAGTAAATATTAACTAAAACGTAAATAAAAACATACCCGATGCACTTCAATAAACCTTGAATCTTGTGTAAAATAGATCAATGATAAACCCCTTACCGTTTTGTTTATCGATCTCTTGATAGTTACTATAGTGAGTAATTACCTCGTTCTTGTACACACAAACTACCAACGAATAAAGGTTTATGCAAGTAAACGAAAACCACTTGTTTTGGAACAACCAAAATCAACCCAAACCCTAAGGTGGGTGTTGTGCCGATCGGCTAAGAAAGAAAAGAAGAGAGAAAAGGTTTTAGGGTTTTGTGTGTGTGCACAAAAGATGTGAATGTCTAACCCTTGGCCTTGTATTTATACTAGATGTAATTCTTGGGGAACAAGCAAGCATGGATCGACCCATATGGGTTGGGTCGACCGGCCGTACACCCTCCAAGGGTGTTCCGGATCCTTCTTGTCTTCCAAATTACATTTTAGTCATCATTCTTTCGTTCCTAATGATAGTTAATACTTACATTTAATATTTAATGATCATTTAGTCCCTCAAGTATCTTAACTACATATAAAGAGAAAATGGTCAAGTGAAAAGTTGAGTGTTGAAAAATAGTCAAATTAGAGAGAAATATTAAAACTAAATGATTGTCTGCAAGCTGTAAACCATTTCCCTCTTTTCTTTAACCTAATTAAAAAAACCCTCTCATGTTCACATCTCACATCTAACAATCACCTCCTCCACCACCGGAATCCCTCCACCACCGAGACCCCACCACAACCGAAGCCCCATCACCACCGAACGCCACCTCCACCACCGTAACCCACACCATTAGAAAACCCCAAGCACCGAGACTAACGGCCATCCAAGCGTCTACATCACAAAAGGGATTTCAAGGTTTTTTTTTTTTTTTTTTTTTTTTTTTTTTGTTTTTTTTTTTGTTTTGTTTTTTTTTTTTTTTTTTTTTTTTTTTTTTTTTTTTTTTTTTGTTTTTTTTTTGTTTTTTTTTTTTTTTTTAATGTTTTTGTTAGATCTATCTATATTAAACAACTTGTGAAGATTTTCTTATATTCTTTTGATGGTTTTTTTTGTTTCAGCCGCCGCCTGAGGTCGCAGTGACACAATCGGTATGTTCCATTCTTCTATTGCAAGGTCTTTCGTAGTTAACTGATTTTTACATAAAAAGTCAATAAGGATACTTGAGCCTTTAATGTAAAGGTCTTTATGACCCACAACCTATTGCGGTGTTTCTTATGTTACTGATAAATATGTAGCGAAACTTGTTATTAGCCCTCATGGCATATTGCGATTAATTGTTTTGTGATATATATTCATTTGCTATATATGAAACATCAGTTATTACTGTCTGATTTAAACAAGTTTATCATCTTACCTTTTGTTCAGAGGATGATGCAAGCATAGATACTATGGTTAAGATACCTATTCTGATGGAATTCCATGATCATATATATGATCCTGGTTGGCATTTCGAATGTGAGTACTGGATGTATCACCTAACTCTAATCTTTTGTCATTCAATGTATATGATTTACTTGTTGAACGTAGTCGTTTCTTTTATTAAAAGGTGGTACAAAGGAATACAAGATTCTCAAGGACCAGTTCCATCATGTTTCTACTGCTTTTTTAGAGCTTAATGGAAGGTCGCATTTTAACCGGTTTTCTTGATTTTGATTTTAGAAGCAACACTGAGCTTAGCACAGTTTTAGGATTTGGGCTCTTAGAAATTTGAAAACTCCTATCGTATATAGTGCCCTTGAAACCGGTTTTCTTGATTTTAGCCGTCTTTCTTGATTTGTTGCCAAGCAATGGTTTATTTGTAAACAATGAATGCCAAATGCATGGTGGTGCTATAAAGGGGATATTTTAATTAACTTATGTTTGCGTCTTATGAGCTTATTGTTTGAATTAGTACTTGAGAAAGGTGATAAAATCATAAGCCAAAAGGTGATAATTCATAAGCCCATTTTTTCTGATTTTTTTGCAAGGTTTGGGATTTTGTCGTACCAAGGTAGCAGCCTAATGGAGGAAGAAGAAACACAAGTAATTGGAACATTTGGGTGAGTTTTTACTTATTTGGTATTTTCTACCATTTGTGTCACATGGTTTAGTGGGTGGGTTTGGTTGGTTCAAATATGTTTGGGCATTAGCCGACTTGACCCATTTTTACCAATGACAAAAAGAACCTGTTTTGACCCGTTACCCAACCATTTTTCGACAATGGTTATACATTTTTCTGATGGTAGGTAAATGGGTGGATTTGGGGTCTGAATTGGGTCAGTTTAGGGGCTGAAAAAATGGGTGCGTTTGGGTGCTCAAATGGGGGCTGAAGTGGGTGCACTTGGGAGCTGAAATGGATGCCTTTGGGTGATGACATGAGAGTGAAATGGGTGTGTTTCGAAGCTGAAGTGGGGGCTAAAATTGGTCTGTTTTGGGGCTAAAATCGATATGGGATTAGGGGCTGAAATGAACGCTGAGATGGGTGTGTTGGGGGTCCTAAAATGAGGTCTGAATTTAAGCAGCAATAGACCAATCCAAACACCCTTTATATCAGCTAGCACAGATAAGCCTAAACACTTCTTAATCCAGCAGTATGAACTAAGCTATTGCTGCAACGGGAGTATACATTGCTCATGACGATCATGTGGGTTCAGCAAGCAATATTCAGCTTCAAGGTGAGCAACATTTCTTCCTCATTACATTGTTATTACTTCAAATTAAAATTTCATAGATTACTCTTATACTTGACTGTAGGTTTTATAAGCCATAACCACACCAGATAATAGTCTATTTATGCTGATAAACAAAATCCAAGTTTTTTGGTTATGGTTTTCCGTGGGTTTAACGTTCACGAGATATCTATTAGAGATGGTTTGGGGCTGCTACAAAACAACAATTTCAAAGGTGGTTTGAGGCTGCTACCTCTGTTAGTGTTAAAAACCATCTACGCGTTATTATCATATTTGATGACTTTTATTTCCAATGCCATTAGGATCAGTGGTCACAAACTACCTGAGATGCCAGGAGTACAGGAAATAGAACCCTGGGCCATCATCGGAAGGTGTATAATAATAAATATTTTTTTTAGTCACATATGACGTAGGTTTTTAAGCATTGTTATGATTTTGAAAATTGTCGGCATATAAGTAATAAGCATGCTATGAATATTTTGGATTTTTTTTATTTTTTTGCAGAAGTACTGTTGGAGCAAAATAAGCGAACGACAAGTTTTAAAGATCCGATACAAGTATTTGGACAACTGCGGTAGAAAAGGATGCATGAAGCTCAAGCGAGAGTTGAATTGCTTAATCGAGGTGTATATATAAACGACCATAATTCTGTAGATCATTAGAATTAAGGCCATTTACCCACATTAATTATTAATTATCTGATATGGTAAATGGACTAACACGTCAAGTAATAATCTAATGATCTACAGAATTAAGGCCGTTTGGAATTGCTTATTAGGACTGATGTTGCAGAACAAAAGGTAAAAACTTGATATTCAACATTTGTTTTTGGTATAGTTTTTAATTATTTGATGTGAATATTTATGCTACAATAATCAGCCATCATCTTTCGAAAGACTATTATTGGTACTTTGGTACTAATGCTGACTCCATTTCATTTTTTAACTCCATTTCTGTCAATGTTCAGTGTGAGTCCAATATGAATTATTTCTTTGTCTTTCTGATGCAGAAGTGGATGCAATGATTAACTATTCAATAAGTTTGAAGGACAAGTTGCATGGATCGATAATTTGAGAAAGGAAGTTGCTTCAATCAGGCAAATTAAAGACTTTTTCTGAGATACTAATCTATTATCTTAATTTATGTTGCAATAAATTTAGAAATATTCTTCATTTGCAGAGATGCTAAGGATAAAGAGCAAGAAAAGTATGAAAAGATATTAATTGAAGAGAACCAGAAAAGTAAGGCATTTCTTCTAAGTTCTTTGACTTAACCTATTCCAGTATACTCCATTTGGCCCATTTGTAGTGTAGTGATATAGAATTAAGACCCTTTCCCATCCTCATTACCACTGGTGGAACATATTGTTGGACATCTAGAAACATCATATGAACCATGCAGCATCCCATGGTTATCATATGCAAAAATCGATCATATATATCATTTCTTAAAAACTCCGGTATAGAGTTGATTTTTCTGGTTCTAAGGATTCAGACAACAAGAGGAAGCAAATCCGTCCTATGATGTTTTAAAGTTTTGGGATTGTTGGGTAAGTCGGGTCGGGTGGATATAGGACCGGGAAAGAATTTGGTTCTTGGGTAGCAAGTTAGCAATTACGGTTTAGAATAAGTGAATTAATGTTGCAGGTAGTCTTTCTTTCTTAACTGGACAACTAATGAAATAGTTATCATATGTGATCTATTGTTATTTAATGTCCTTGCAGGGGTTGAGATTGATGGCAAAAAAGATTATCTAATGTGCCCAATGTGTCCCGATTTGCTTCCTTTTGTGGGGTTTGTACCAACAGCATAATATTTGCAATTTTGCGGTTATTTACTCCTCTTCCTAACCCGTCCGTTTTTTATGCTTATTTTAGGTAATGGATGAATGTGCATATCGTCATCTCAAGATATGGTTTCAGGAGGAGTAGCTTTATTCACACCTGCAGCCGTGGAGATTCACGTGACTACGGAATCATAGTTGCATTTGTACACCTGTGCTATATATATTGTTTGTAAGTAGCAACTTATATTAGTTACAAACACATTTTATGACTGTTCTTTTATTGGCAAATTGTATTATTTTTGGGATTCTCCATGTTCACAAAGCTGTAAAAAAACTAAACGAAAAATATTTCTTGAATAGAAACTCTTTGATTGCCAAACGGCCCAAACCTATCAATTGGGAATAAATAATTCTTTGTTTAAAGTTAACCTCGAAACGTCCATTCCGCTTGGAAATTTTGAAATATTTGGAATATTTGTAAGTTGCGATTATAGACCATTACAATGTCATAAGACCATAAATGCTAATTACCCAATGAAATGTGATAAGACCAAATCTTCAGCTAATGATTTACAATACAATATCAATCATAGTAAATATTGGATAGGACCAAATCAATCACATATGAATACACAGCTAACAAGAACATCCGAGCCGTTGTGTCTCTCTCAACTCGTAAATCATCTGGTGATCAGTTGCAGCAACCCTTATCTCCATCTTAATGAACTCGAATATATCAACATTTGTAATGTGAAAGTAATTTCGGAAGTCATCCAATAGTTGACATCGAGTCTTCCACCAAATTAATGTTTCTTTGAAAGATTTATGATTTTGATTAAAATTTGTGATACAAGTTGATCGTAAACAAAACACTTACTACGATATCATATCGTTAATTGTCCGCCGCTAGGAATTTCCGTTGCTATGCACGGGTACTCGCCTAGTTTATATAAATATATATATACGATACATATATATATATATATATATATATATATATATATATATATATATATATATATATATATATATATATATATATATATATATATATTACTTTATTCTCGTTTGTAATGTGTGCAATCCCGAGGTCTCGGGTTCGATACTAGTCATTTACTTATTAATATTTATACGTAACTTTTAACAGCTCCCACTCGTATATTTATTAATAGTAAAATGACATTGGTTGGCGTCTTGCAACACTCCAATGCCCCCAGTTCGACCTGAGCTTGGTTTCCTGAAAAACCTTTAATGATTCATCATTATAATTATCCTTTCGCTTCTAATACTACATTAATAAAGATGTGAGGTTCTTTATTAAATTCTGTTTCTCGTCTCTTTATGATTGAACAAAATTACCAAAACATCTTAACGTATTCCAGATAGACTTTGGGCGTGGCCACGCAAACATTTTGTCAACCCTACGAGGGGCCCAGCAGTATTAAACTTCTGAACAAATCAGAAGGAACGAATTCTCTCTTGACTACAAGAATAACCCATGAACTTCGCAACACTTCTGAAAACAACACTTATGACTTCCAATTACTGTAAGCGGTAGATTGCTCCATAAAAACGCACTACATCCATGACACTTATCTGGTATCTCAAGTCTGAGGATAACTTTAAATATGATTCTTACAATAAATTTTAAATCGTATAGTTGGGATAAGTCCAATACTCAATTCATTGAATATCATGTGAAATTGGTATTACTACGCATCAATATACTTTCAAGTATATCCTTAACCAATACTCAAAATTGCCTTAGTTTAATGATATTCCCATATCATTAATCGACAACGGACTATTTAGAATAATAACTTATTCATGGATTTTAAATATATTATTAAGACAATGAATAAATAAACATAAACAATACTTTATTTCATTAAAATAATAATTGTACATTACATCCCTTATCCAAATACTAATTACAAATGGGCATGAAACTTTCAGCTAATTTAAGTCCTATTCCTTCAGGATGCTTGTAAAGCTTGGTGCCAGGTAAAGGCTTTGTAAATTGATCAGCTAAGTTTTCATCTGTGTGAACTTTGAGCATTTCGATTTCACCTATCTCAATTTGTTCTCTAACATAGTGGTGCTTAATCGGGAAATGTCTGGTGCCTTTCATGATTCCAGGTTCATTGGCAAATGTAATTGCAGCTGAGTTGTCACAATACATTTTTATAGGTCGCCGAATCGAAGGCATAACCCCAAGCCCTGAAACGAACTTCCTAATCCAAACAGCTTCCATTGCAGCTTCTGAAGCAGCTATATACTCACTTTCTGTAGCAGACATCGCTAGTACACTCTGCTTTCTGCTCCTCCAATCCACAGCTCCTCCATTAATGACAAAAACATAACCAGTCTGAGACTTCGTATCATCTTTATCACCTTTCCAAGAAGCATCGCAGTAACCTGTAACATCAAGTTCTGCAGATGGAGTACCCCCATAAACTAAGAACATCTCTTTAGTAGCCCTAAGGTACTTAAGAATATTCTTAACAGCAGTCCAGTGTTTTTCACCTGGATTCTGCTGATATCGACTGGTTAAATTCTGAGCAAATGTCACATCAGGCCTTGTGCTTTTCACCGCATACATAATAGATCCCACAGCCGAAGCATAAGGGACTCTCTTCATGCGTTGCACCTCTTCAGGTGTTGAAGCACAAACTTTCTCGCTCAAGCCATGTTGCTCTTGCATCGGCAAATATCCTTTCTTGGAATTTTGCATATTGAATCTTTTCAATATTTTATCAATATAAGCACTTTGGCTTAATCCAATTAATCGCTGAGATCTATCTCTATATATCTTGATTCCCAGAATAAATGCAGCTTCCCCTAAATCTTTTATAGAAAAACAACTTCCAAGATATGCCTTAACCTTTTGCAAACTTGGAATGTCGTTCCCCATGATCAATATGTCATCGACATATAATATAAGGAAAACTACATTACTCCCACTAGCTTTGTGATATACACATGGCTCATCAAGATTTTGAGTGAATCCATACTTCTTAATTTCACTATCAAATCTCTTATTCCATTGTCGTGATGCTTGCTTTAATCCATAAATGGATCTTTTAAGCTTGCATACACGATTTGGGAATTCTGGATTCACAAACCCCTCAGGCTGCGCCATATAGATGTCTTCATCTAGGCGACCATTTAAGAAGGCGGTTTTGACATCCATTTGCCAAATCTCATAGTCATAGTAAGCAACTATGGCTATAAGAATCCTAATAGCCCTTATGTCAGCTACAGGAGAAAAGGTCTCCTCATAGTCAACACCAAAAGTTTGAGTAAGCCTTTAGCTACCAAACGGGCCTTATAGGTGTGTACAATGCCATCCATATCAGTCTTTTTCTTGTAGAGCCATTTACTCCCAACTAACTTGGCACCCGGAGGTAGGTCTACTTCTTCCCAGACTTCATTGTCTTTCATGGATTGCATTTCCCCATTCATAGGTCCCTGCCATTTTTCCTTTTCAGGACTATTCATAGCAGCTTTATAACTTGTAGGTTCATCAAGATCCCCTATCAAGTTGTCATCACACTCCAAGGTTAAGACATAGACGTGTAGGAGCCTTCACAGATCTAGATGACCTGCGAACAGGAACCACTTCAACTTCAGGTGGAGGACCTAAACTTTCAGGTTCCACAGGAAGTTGGCTAGCATTTTCAGAAGGTGCTACATCTTCATGATCGTCTTCCAGATCATATACTCTCCCTCTGAATTCTTGAGATATGAGCTCCTTTTCTAAGAAGTCTCCATACCTTGCAACAAAAACTTTGTTTTCAGTTGGGTAATAAAAGTAGTAACCCATAGTTTCCTTAGGGTATCCTACGAAGATGCACTTCACAGATCTTTGTTGGAGTTTGTCTGCTGAGTCACGTTTAACATACGCCTCACAACCCCAGACCTTTAGATAAGACAAGTTAGGAGCTTTTCCAGTCCATACCTCATATGGAGTCTTATCCACCTTCTTTGTTGGAACCATATTCAAAATGTGAACCGCAGATTCCAAGGCATAATCCCAAAACGAGTAAGGAAGAGTTGTTAGATTAAACATAGATCGTATCATGTCTTGCAATGTACGATTCCTTCTCTCAGATACACCATTTTGTTGTGGAGTATATGGAAAAGTAAGGTGCTGGACAATTCCCTCCTTTGCTAAGTTATAAACTCTTGACTCAGGTATTCACCACCTCTATCGGATCGAAGAGCTTTAATCTTCCTTCCTAGTTGCAACTCTACTTCTGCTTTAAACACTTTGAATGTTTCAAACACCTCATGTTTATGTTTAAGTAAATAAACATAACCATAACGGCTGTAATCATTCGTAAATGTTAAGAAGTAGCTAGCACCTCTCCTTGACACATGTCTAAGTGGTCCACACACATCTGTGTGAATAAGACCAAGTAGATCATTAGCCCTTTCAATCCTATTTTTAAAGGGTTTCTTAGTCATCTTCCCAGCAATGCAAGATTTGCATTTATCATATGATTCATCATTGATCTTTTCTAAAAGCCCATCATGTTGCAGCTTTTTCATGTGATCCTTGCCAATGTGAGCTAGTCGACAATGCCAAAGATAAGACGAATCCAGACCTTTCTTGATTCTCTTATTGTTGATGCTATATATTGAATTATTTTTAACAAAAGCATTATCATTATCATTCATATCAATTTCAAAGACACCATTCACAACAATAGCATTAAAATAAAAAACACCATTTAAAGAAACTGAAATTCCATTGCTAGAAATAGTATGCTCAAAACAAAGGTTTAACAAACATGAAAATGAAATTACACCTTTAACAATTGACTGTGCATAATGACAATTATTTAAAGATAGTACTAGGCCCGAAGGCAACACTAAATCAAAAACTCCTATAGCTTCAACTCCTGCATGCGCTCCGTTACCAACGTGCAAGAATTGTTGTCCATAGGCCAGCTTTCTCTCAACTTTAAACCCCTGCAAGGTATTGCAAATATGAATGCCACATCCCGTATCATATACCCATGAATTCAATTTAGGAGTAAGAGTGAATAATTCAATCATAAAGAACGCACCTGATGAACTGGGGTTACCAGCTTCATTCCCCTGTTTCTTGAGTAGCAAGTCATGAATATAGAGAGGGCAATTGTACTTCCAATGGCCCTTTTCATGACAATGGTGACAAGCATGATCCTTCTTGTTTGGCGGATTCACCTTGTTCTGCTTAGGCTGATTCTTTTTCACCTTGGGTTGAGGTTGATAGGCCATGACCTGCTTGCCTTTATCACCTTTCCCCTTGCCTTTGTTCACATGCGATTTCTTCTGGATTCTCCCCCCATGAATTGCCAACACTTGCGGAGTAGGGGCCTTGACCTTGGCTGGTAGACTTTTCTCACAATCAACAAGAAGTGCGAGTAATTCTGAGACTGTCTTCCCCGAGCAGTGCATGTTGAAATTCTGCACAAAACCAGCAAAGTCCTTGTTAAGGGACCTGTTGATCAAGTGCACTTGCACATTGTTCGGGTAACCAAATCCAATTCTGTGAAGCCGATCAAAAGATTCCTTCATCTCAGTCACATAATCTTCAACTGGTTTACCATCACCATGCTTGCAGTTATGTAGCTTGTCAAGTTCATCATACAATTCAACTGCAGGTGGTTTCTCATAAGACTGCTTAAGTACTTCAAGCATATCTTTAGGGAAAAAGTACTCAAACTTCTTTTGTAACTGAGCACTCATGCTAGTGAGCATTAAACAAGCAACCTCATTAAACTTAGCATGTTCCACCCTCCATGCCGCCTTAACTGCTTCTGGTTCAGTAGCAGCAGGCTCAGCTGGGCATTCATCGGTCAAATAATCTAGCTTTCCGGACGCCCTCAAGACAATTCTGAGCGAACGGTGCCAATCATTTAAATTCTTTCCAGTCAGTTTTTCTCTCTCAAGATGACTCTTGAAAGCAGAAATCACAGTTGGGTTATCGGGTTGAGCCATATCTACAGATAAAAGTTCAAACATTAGTATTTTCAATAATAAATATCTTCAAGAAAATAAAATACCCATAGCTATATTCATATAACCACCAAAATTTTCTTGAAAATCTAGGACTTAACTTTACATAGTTCCACCACATCAGTTGATCTGCTAGTAGTGAAAGTACAAAAGATAGTAATATGTCGAACAATAATTGGCAAACAAGATTTCCAATTCCTAGATCATTATGGGAATTACATCAAATTGATTCATCAATTTGCCTTGTAAGCATGTTTCATCCCATCTCATGCCTTAAGTTCTAGGTCTCACGCACAACTTAATTAAGTCGTCTACATTAGAAACTGTAAAATTACAATTATGGTCTCACGCGTTAAAAGAATTTTACCTTGTTATAGTAATTTAGCCTAGGTCTCACGTTTACTAAATTAAAATTCCAAGTGTTCCTTATAGATAGATGGCATGTAACTTAAATTATAAGGGTATTCAATTTTGATATGTAAATCAAAATATGTATAAAGATGCATGCATTCATCTTTATAGCATAAGTTTTCAAAACCTTTTTATTACAAATTCGTGAAATTAATACACAAAGTTTTACTTGAGGTTTAATAAACCCTAAGATGACTTTCTACAATTATGATTTTAAAAGTAATTCGTTTAAGACATATTCAAGATTGTGATAACCAAGGCAGACTCTAAGGCTCTTTTCTAAGCCTTGAAATCACGGTTATGAATATCGTCTTAAAAGATTTAATTTTAAAAGCATATTTGTACAAAACATCAATCAAGCAAAAGTTTATGGATTCAATCTCAAAATTATGTAATAAAGATTCAATCTTTATCACTTAGGGTTTCACCATTATTAGTCCATGTTATTTTCTTTTATGAAAATCACCCTTTTTATTGCTTACAACTAGTCCAACAATTAAGAAACAATAAAAAGACAAGTAATTTAAAGAAAAATAAACAACTAATAATAATAACGTGAAACAATTAGCCACATGCAAACCTTGTTAAAAAGATCCTAATAAAATCAATTCTAGGTATAATAATGCATGTAATCAACTAAGGCCTTCTCCTCTTGATGGAGAAGAGTCACATACATTGACGAATCAATTGCGTAGGCCAAAGATAATATACACACCACATAGCATATAAATTGATTTTAATATATATATATATATATATATGAATATCGTCTTAAAAGATTTAATTTTAAAAGCATATTTGTACAAAACATCAATCAAGCAAAAGTTTATGGATTCAATCTCAAAATTATGTAATAAAGATTCAATCTTTATCACTTAGGGTTTCACCATTATTAGTCCATGTTATTTTCTTTTATGAAAATCACCCTTTTTATTGCTTACAACTAGTCCAACAATTAAGAAACAATAAAAAGACAAGTAATTTAAAGAAAAATAAACAACTTATAATAATAACGTGAAACAATTAGCCACATGCAAACCTTGTTAAAAAGATCCTAATAAAATCAATTCTAGGTATAATAATGCATGTAATCAACTAAGGCCTTCTCCTCTTGATGGAGAAGAGTCACATACATTGACGAATCAATTGCGTAGGCCAAAGATAATATACACACCACATAGCATATAAATTGATTTTAATATATATATATATATATATATATATATATATGAATATCGTCTTAAAAGATTTAATTTTAAAAGCATATTTGTACAAAACATCAATCAAGCAAAAGTTTATGGATTCAATCTCAAAATTATGTAATAAAGATTCAATCTTTATCACTTAGGGTTTCACCATTATTAGTCCATGTTATTTTCTTTTATGAAAATCACCCTTTTTATTGCTTACAACTAGTCCAACAATTAAGAAACAATAAAAAGACAAGTAATTTAAAGAAAAATAAACAACTAATAATAATAACGTGAAACAATTAGCCACATGCAAACCTTGTTAAAAAGATCCTAATAAAATCAATTCTAGGTATAATAATGCATGTAATCAACTAAGGCCTTCTCCTCTTGATGGAGAAGAGTCACATACATTGACGAATCAATTGCGTAGGCCAAAGATAATATACACACCACATAGCATATAAATTGATTTTAATATATATATATATATATATATATATATATATATATATATATATATATATATATATATATATATATATATATATATATATATATATATATATATATATATATGAATATCGTCTTAAAAGATTTAATTTTAAAAGCATATTTGTACAAAACATCAATCAAGCAAAAGTTTATGGATTCAATCTCAAAATTATGTAATAAAGATTCAATCTTTATCACTTAGGGTTTCACCATTATTAGTCCATGTTATTTTCTTTTATGAAAATCACCCTTTTTATTGCTTACAACTAGTCCAACAATTAAGAAACAATAAAAAGACAAGTAATTTAAAGAAAAATAAACAACTAATAATAATAACGTGAAACAATTAGCCACATGCAAACCTTGTTAAAAAGATCCTAATAAAATCAATTCTAGGTATAATAATGCATGTAATCAACTAAGGCCTTCTCCTCTTGATGGAGAAGAGTCACATACATTGACGAATCAATTGCGTAGGCCAAAGATAATATACACACCACATAGCATATAAATTGATTTTAATATATATATATATATATATATATATATATATATATATATTATATATATATATATATATATATATATATATATATATATATATATATATATATTAAAATCAATTTATATGCTATGTGGTGTGTATATTATCTTTGGCCTACGCAATTGATTCGTCAATGTATGTGACTCTTCTCCATCAAGAGGAGAAGGCCTTAGTTGATTACATGCATTATTATACCTAGAATTGATTTTATTAGGATCTTTTTAACAAGGTTTGCATGTGGCTAATTGTTTCACGTTATTATTATTAGTTGTTTATTTTTCTTTAAATTACTTGTCTTTTTATTGTTTCTTAATTGTTGGACTAGTTGTAAGCAATAAAAAGGGTGATTTTCATAAAAGAAAATAACATGGACTAATAATGGTGAAACCCTAAGTGATAAAGATTGAATCTTTATTACATAATTTTGAGATTGAATCCATAAACTTTTGCTTGATTGATGTTTTGTACAAATATATATATATATATATATATATATATATATATATATATATATATATATATATATATATATATATATATATGTGTGTGTGTGTGTGTGTGTGTGTATATGTATATATACATATGTATATATACATACACACACACACACACACACACACACACACACATATATATATATATATATATATATATATATATATATATATATATATATATATATATATATATATATATATATATATATATATATTAGAGTCTTCCCCAATTTTAGATCTATCTAAAACATGTGATAAATAAATAAAACAAAACAAGATCCATGACTAACATGCATGTTTCGTCATGGAATAAACCTAACAATTAACACTTAGGTCACAAGTACGTTCAAATAACCGGTTAAAGACCTAGGGTTTCTAGTGATTACAAATTAATCAAGTTAAACCACAAACCCTAGATCAAAAACATGTATCTAAAACAATTAAATATTCGATTTTTATTACGTTTTAGTAATCAATTACATGTTATACATGGCTCGTGATGCCAGTGTTAGAGTTTGACAATCAAATAACACATATTGCGGAAGCAAGGATCAAGTATAACAAGTAAATATTAACTAAAACATAAATAAAAATATACCCGAAGCACTTCAATAAACCTTGAATCTTGTGTAAAATAGATCAATGATAAACCCCTTACCGTTTTGTTTATCGATCTCTTGATAATTACTATAGTAAGTAATTACCTCGTTCTTGTACACACAAACTACCAACGAATAAAGGTTTATGCAAGTAAACGAAGACCACTTGTTTTGGAACAACCAAAATCGACCCAAACCCTAAGGTGGGTGTTATGCCGATCGGCCAAGAAAGAAAAGAAGAGAGAAAAGGTTTTAGTGTTTTGTGTGTGTGCACAAAAGATGTGAATGTCTAACCCTTGGCCTTGTATTTTTACTAGATGTAATTCTTGGGGAACAAGCAAGCATGGATCGACCCATATGGGTTGGGTCGACCGGCCATACACCCTCCAAGGGTGTTCCGGATCCTTCTTATCTTCCAAATTACATTCTAGTCCTCGTTCTTTCGTTCCTAATGATAGTTAATACTTACATTTAATATTTAACGATCATTTAGTCCCTCAAGTATTTATATAAATATATATACGATATATATATATATATATATATATATATATATATATATATATATATATATATATATATATATATATGTATATATATATATATATATATATATATATATATATATATATATATATATATATATATATATATATATATATATATATATATTACTTTATTCTCGTTTGTAATGTGTGCAATCCCGAGGTCTCGGGTTCGATACTAGTCATTTACTTATTAATATTTATACGTAACTTATAACAACAGATACGGGGACATCCATGACACAGACAGTGCGGCGCCAACGTTAGTGAGCTTATTTTATCTTGGTCTAAAATATGTAAAAGGAATTTGAGATTCCAAAAGTTTTGAAACCACTATTTCATTGACTGTGTAAAGATATTGCACACTGCTATTTTCTTTATAATCACTATATAATCGTCGTTGAATGTCCCACATTTTTTAAGGTGGTGTATTACATTTCACGTTGTGTGGATTTATTGCTTTTAACACTTTCATGAGAGTGTTGTTCAACAATCAAGCCTAACTCCACATTAAATGCACAGCGAATCTACAATTGTCTCAAATTTTTAAATAGGATTTTATTAAACCTTTTGTGTTCCTGTCATGACAGGTACACCAGAGGCAACTAATGTATCTCAAAGAACAATTGAATCAGTGGCGCCATCTGATCCACAATTGGCAGCTCGCCAAAGGCAGCCGACACCAAGGCAACTACAACAGCTGCACAAACAGGTACTTTATATACTTCAACATGCAATGGGTTGTTTACGGTTTCTGTACATTCTTTTTGTGTTGTCACTTAACGATCCTTTTGCAAACTTTTATACCATGGTTATCGATTACGTTTAGTTAAACGTAAAATGAGAGTCAAGTTACAAATGTCCTCTCTTTTTTGTATTGTTATTATACATAGATGTACCAACGGCACACATTGCACCTCCAACAAGAGCTGGTGCAAGACGAGGTTAAATCATATACATACAACACCTTCACAAACAGGCGACGCACAAACTCCCAGGAAAGCTAGCGCGCACACACAGGTACACAAATGCACTTGATTTTTTTTACAGTTTTGATCAATTTCTATTGTAATCTTACATTTCCTAACAAGTTCTTTTGTTGTCGTGCAAGCGCTCAAACTGAGTATATATCATTTGGTTCCCGTGAATGTGTATGTTCAAAGTGTCACGGTCAGTTTTGGTATGAGGAGATACTCAGCAGTTCCACCAGATCTTCGGGCCCCCTATATCATTGATGTTGTTTGGGAGGGAAGTTACAACTTTTCATACCCCGGGAATATCCGCATTATATCTATCAATTATTTTCAGACTCGCACTTCTTTAATAACATTCGCGCATACAATAAGATGTTTGCAATGACATCCCTGGGTGCCAACATTGATGAATGTGTCAATACCGGAACGGGGCCTTATGTATTTAAAGTATCGGTCCACATATATCACCGCATTGGACGAGTGTGTCCCGAACCAGGTGAGACTCCACAGTTTATGCAATTGTACATTTATTATACTCGCAATGAAGCTGCCAACAGCCTTGGTCATTTTGGAACTAGTGCGCAACCAACCATAAGAACTGAAATTGTTGAAGGTCTAATGTATTTAACCTCGGTTTCTTTTCACAATTTGCAAATCCTGATAATGTATGTAGTGTTGGGTATACAACTGTGCGGTTCATAATTATGATGCCTATGTTGTGGAGAGCTGTTGTGGGTCGACTGTGTTGAAGAAGCTGGGTCCGAAACAGAATTGTGAAATTTTTTTTAGCTTTTCTTATGATTACTGCATTTTTATTTGACCACAATTGTTCCACTTCAACATGATGAAGGTAATGATGCCCCCTCCATGCTTATATAATTTAATTTTGTACATCGATACTGTACTTTAAAACATACATGATTGTTAATTAACATTCTTTATAGGAAAAACCAAAAAGGCAGCAGGTAAATTTGTAGATGTGTTGACTGAAGCGGCAATGACCAGAATGAATGAAGCATCGGAGGGCAAAACATAAGAGTATATTACAGCTACCTCAAAAAAATTGATTGCGGTATAAAATATATTTTATCTCTTCTATGTTCAATGAAAATTTGTCCTGATTAGTTAAAGGGTGTTTTGTGATTGTTTATTTTGATTAGCTTAAGCAATTACTTTGATGGGTACGTACCGGTTGAGACATACCAAAATGAGAGTAGGGATCAAAGTAATAATCAACGGTGTCCTTTTTGAATGCCTACACTCAGTTTCTTTTCACATGTTTCTTTTCTTTCTTTTTTTGGCTAAAAATGCCACTTTGATTTTGTGTATACCATGTACTGTAATTATGCTCAACAGTTGGAGATTATTGATAAATATGTACAAGGTCTTCTCAAGTGTGATAGGATATGAACTTTTCAGTGTAGTTTCAGCTTACGAACATATTTGTTTAACTATAATGCGATGCCTAAATATTCTACTTTATTTATGCAAAATCGCTGATACGTGGGAATCGCACCAGGCTTTACCTCTCGAGGGATCTCGAGAAGCTTACAACCCCCACCAGGCAGTGTACCTGATCATTGTAGTATAGTATAGTGACAAGTACCGGGGGATTGATTGTTCAACTCAGGAATAGTGTCGCTAGGATTAGAAAATCTCCTAAACTAAGTTTAAAGGTGAGGGATGATTCTTTTTGTATTTTTATGTTTTTATAAAAGCAAGTAAAATCTTGGTTTTTGGAAGAGTGGGCGGAATTAGTTGCTAGCCAACTAACCCAATTAATTACTAATGCAATCAAAATAAAATAACAAAAATGAAATGAAACTAATTATACTAGTGTGGTGTAAAAAATGATGGGAAAAGTTGTGTTTGCTTAGGTTTCATTACTCCCTATATATCTTTTACAGGTTGATAGCTTGTTACAATTGCATGGATGACGGGTCATATTCATTAATACTAGTCGTAGGGCCGTGTACAATATTCCCTAACTCTATAGGATCCTACTTCACTCCTATGTCGAGCCGTTAGAAGCTCCTAACATGGGATCATTAGAATTCTCCTACGCATTAAATACAACCAAATATCGTAGTACACCTCCGATCATGTTTCTTAAGACGTTCAAGCATGTTACCAATGGAAGTCTGCGAGTTTTCTTAAGCCTAACATCGAATACAATCATCCGTAACAACTACAAACAAACAATCAACCCATAATTAACATCTAGGTTTCACTACATCTAAACAAACACAAAAGAAATCTAGCCTAGCATGTTAAATTGAAGACAAGCGTAAGATATATTCAAGCAACACATAGACATATTGAATGAATTGAAATAGTACTTATTTCAATTAGAACATGAAAGTTTCAAAGGGTTAAAACCCTTGAAAAAGCTATGAAAATCAAGCTAGGGTTTTTCCTCAAAGTTACACCCTAATGAATGAAATTTGGAAAATTATATATAGATTTTACAGGGTGACGGCGACAAGAAGGAATATGTGACGCCGTCAACTCGCCGCCCATAATGAAATTGGATTGCCTAGATCCACTTTTGACGCCGTCATGTGTAAAATTGTTCTGGGCTGTCACTAATATTTGGACCATGACGGCCTTGGGTGACGCCGTCATCTCCAATGCACAAAACTCACTGGATCGTCACGTGTATAGTCCACATCCACCTCTTGTATTACTCTTGACGCCGTCATTAAGGAGCAAGTGACGCCGTCAGGTACTGTTCCCAGCAAGGAAAATTAAGACTTTGTCGTTTTTTTTCACTTTTATGCTCCAAAAATGTCCAAAATGCTTCCTTTTTCAGATTTCACTCCAAAGGTACCTAAAATGACAAAAGGAACGATTTAGGGCAATATTTGATCAAATAATCTCGAATCCGGGCTTAAATGACCCCCTAAAAATGGTTCATTTTTTGCCTCATCAAATACCCTTACACTTGAGATTTGCTTGTCCTCAAGCAAATGTGTTTTTATTCCAATCAAAATGCAAGTTAGGGGTCATTTAACACTAATATAAAAGTAATTACAACAAATAATCGTTCCACTAAAAACCAAAGACAAGCACGGAGGTCATACACTAGCACATCATAAATAGTGTTTAGATACTCACATCTCTCGGGTGTAATAAAGTATATATCACAATATGGAAGTGGAAAACATCTCTCACTACCTGTCATAGCAAAATAGATTACCATAGGCTTGGGAAAGGATCAAACCTCCACCACTTGGCGTAAGCACCTAGGATAAACTATCAAAGAGGTCTTTCAAAGGGTTATAATGTTAGGTGTAGGGATATGGAATACACGGTTTTATTGGATAAAGGCAATATTTACTGGTGGCGAGTTAATCATCTTGGTTAATTACATGTACAATATGGCGTTGCTAAGCCAAGACTAAACTCGACTTAAGCTAATAAATCAAAAATAACAAAAACATAAAACAAACATAAAATGAAACGGGATGGTAGTCCGTATGTTTTTTTCTCTTTTCTTTTTTTCTATTTTTTTTCTTTTTCTTATTTTTTTTTCTTTTTTTATTTATTTATTTATTTATTATTATTATTTTTTTTTTGCGTACACTCTTACCCTACCATCCAAAATAATACATCATAGGGAATGTACATTCCCCTTACACTTGAATTTTTACATACTTTACAATAAACTAATCTAATGACTCGAATCAAGATAATCAAAACACTTGGGGTACTTTTAAGATTAACACACATATGGGGGTAATAAATGATGTTCTTCCCCATTACTCCATTACATAAGTACTTTACCCATGAGTCTCAATCGTCCCAAAACAATATGTACAAGATATGACTCGACTTAGCAACCATGTAATCAATTAGATAATTAACTAAGGGTTTAAACAAATAACAATAATGCACTAAAGATGAGTGCATACACGGAAGGCTAAGGCGATTTGGTTGCACATTTGGGTGGGTTGTAACAAATTCTTCCTTTAAGTAAGATGTTTAAAGGTAGAAACGAAAAGATAGGCTCGGAGGGGTGTACTAGGGGTTTCGTGTACTAAAAATGAGTACAACAAGGTTAGATCTTCCTTTAAGTAAGATGTTTAAAGGTAGAAACTATAAGGTATCATCATTTACCCCCCCCCCCCCCCCTTACACTTAGGATGAACATTGTCCCCAATGTTCTATTAAAGAATGTAAAAGTGAAATAGGTAAAAGAATGAAAGCAAATACTCCCCTGATTCGTTCGGTGTGGATAGTGTGGCAACAAGGTTAGATCTTCCTCCAAGAAAATGAACATTCAAAGCTTCCCTTCCAGAAAAATAAATCATCTTCTTGTCATACATAACCTATTAAACCTGAGAAAACAAACAAGACGACCTCGCATAAAATCGGCGGCAATCTATATATACTAACAAGTCCTAGAAAACAAATTAAGATATAATGCTTGTGGAATGAATGTTTGCAGATTTCCTGGAGTTTATAAAACTAAAGAATTAACAAAAACTTTAAGACTCCGTTAGAAAAACAAAACTCTCAAAATTTCAAGAATTTTACACATGACGCCGTCAGGTGTTAATTCCTGACGCCGTCAGAAGTGACCTGCAGAAATCTTTATGTTAAGTTTCCGGAAAATTTCTGGAAAAACTTATGTCCTACTTCCTGGAAAATCCTGCAAAACATCATTATGACTCGATACAAGCATTTGACTCTAACAAGTACTAATACACATGTTCATTTAATATTGTGGTGAATCAAGATCAATTTTGTTCTTAGAAACAAATTTGGGGTTTCCCCTTACACTTAGCTTTTGCAAAAATACCTTTATATGAAGTTAAGACGAAGTTAAACAACAAAATAAAGCATTTTCACAATAATAGTTGTTGGGATCATAATTAGTCGTGGAGTGATCCCCAGCGACTCACCCAGTCATTGAGCTACTTAGTAGGTCTAGTAAGCTCCTTCGGGAGTATCTGATATGGGAACGGCCTGGATAAGGATTAGAAGGAGTCTTCACAATATGCTGTTGATGAGCTCTAATTCCTTATCTGTAAGTACCGGTTATTTATTGCTAACTGTTTACTCGCAGGTACCTCACTTCCATGATGGTAGATTCCAACATGCTCATACATACATCTTGAAGTCAAAGAAAGCTCCCCCAAAGATCTTAGCAACACAAAGTTCAAAGAAAGATTCTACACCAATAAGAAGAATCTACAAAGTATAAAGACAAAGATCTCAATGTATGAAAAGGAACTTCTTGTACGTGAAAGTCTAAGTCCAAAGAGGTATGAGTATGTTGGAATGGCGGACAACCACCACAGACACAGGAGTGACGAATGGCAGATTACTTCATAACACAATCACTACATCATCACCAAAGAACAAAGACATAGAGCAAAGTACATCCATTATCATTCAAACCATTTTGAAGACGTCTAGAGTTTAACATGTCACAAGTCAACGACAAAGATGAAGACGTCAAGCAACCGTGATGACCGACCCTTAGGGGGAGATTGTTGGGATCATAGTTTTCACTACTGTATCAAGTCTCGGTCATTTGTAATAATAGGTTGCTTAAGTTACTATTTACTTACATTTATGTTATGTAACATGTTTACTGGACTTAAGGCATTTTAGTCCATGGGCTTAGAAGCCTACACGAATTGATAGTGGAAGGAGAGGGAGTGTTGCCCTAGCTCCTTCCCTATAAATAGAAGCCTTAGTCTCATGTAATATTTGGTTGGTTAATTCATTATTCTAAGAAAACTCTTTCATTTCTATTTCTCTTATTGTCTTAATCAACCACCTCTCATTCTCATCTCTTTTCTATCATTCTAATACTTGTGTTTAAATAAAATGGTGACCTAACAATAGTTTTGAAACATGATCTACCAACAATAAAAATAAAGCATGCATACGGAAGCAAATAACATTCAAACAATTAAAAATCACCCAAAACATGGGTTGCCTCCCAAGAAGCGCCTTTCTTTATTTTACGAGTCTTGTAGCTAGACTGTTAGGAATATGTTTATTCATATGAAGACTCGGTCATCCCGAGAACAGTTTAGCATGTTGTAGCTCATAGTATTTATCGTATTAGCTAGAACGTAGTTTAGTATTAGTTAGTATTTGTGGAGTCGGGTAGGATCTTTACCCACTATCAGCCTGCTCCACAGCCCATTTTAGGGGGCGTTTTATTGTAACTATAAATACCCCTTCCCTAGCTTGGAAGGGGTTGGAGCTTCCATTTCACTTAATCTAATCTTTCATATTTTCTCTCACTTTCTCTCTCTAGGAATTCCTCCCAACTCTTCTCTCTCTCTCTCTAATTTTCTTCCATAATTCTTCTATCTAAAACACAAGACCATGTATGTTATGATTATTGATATTCTACAATTTGTATCAAGAGCCATGGTTTCATAGGGACTTGGTATACTTGGATTTGAGCATGGTTTTGTGTTTGCTTATTGTTCGAATGGTTCTCTTTGAAAACACCCTTGTTTGATATTGTTAATGATTTGTATTGTTACATGTTTGTACTTTCATGATTAAAGGTGTTGTATGAGCTTTGTTTAGTGTTTGGATTCCTTGTTTCATCCGTTTTTAGGTGTATTTAGGTCAATTCGTGGGTTAGTTTGAAGGTTTTCTTGGTTGAAATTTGTCACTAGTTAAGAATTTCATAGTAGCGATTTGCTGGGTATTTTATAGTATCAATTTGGTTTTTAACCGAAAAAGGAAAAAGGACGAAATGGCAAGAAAGTGACATAGTAGCGATTTATGAAGTTTCAATGTAGCGACTTCTCATTTAACCAAAAAGGACAAAAAGCTAGACAGTGACAGTTCTGTCTTTTTGGTCAATTTAGAGATTTCTCCTAGCGAGTTGTCCAAGTAATTTGTCCCAGCAATTTGGTATTTTTTTATTGATGCAATTTGGTTAGAAGATCAGTAACAACTTCCAAACAAAACCTTTAACCTACCTTAAGAGTAATTCCTACAACAATCCTCAACTAACATTAATACAAATATATCCTAAACCAATCTCATCCAACAAATTTAATCATAACTGAAAATGAAAACAGATTCAATGGTCTTGTTTATCTCTTTTTGCAATCCATGATAAGTCCAAAACATTCCAACTACAGTGTACAAACAACAACCTCATCTCTACATTATCTCTGACTCAAACATTAACTGTAGGAAAAAGATCTCAGGCTATCTCATCTTGGCACTCAACATTTGTTCAAGACGAAAACCAAAGAGATTAATTTATCATAGATCATATCGAAGCACTTTAACCCTTTCTTTATTTTTTATTTTTTTTCCTTTCTTTTTCGAATCTTATTAAGAAGGTACAAAAACCAAACGGGTTTTCACTCAATCTCTCATTCGGTTTAAATATGAAAACAAAAAGAAACATTATTGATCTCAGTTTGTGTTCATATTTAGTACAAATCTTTAAAGATCTTGCGTTTTTGAACATAACATCATCGATCTTGTAGAAGATAATTTTTTTTGATATACGAAAAAAAAAGTGAAAAGAAAGATATAATCAAAGGTGTTTCATCTTCTTTGTCTTTCGGTCTAACAAAAACTATCAAAACATGTACCTTGAAGCCGAATTCAAAGGGGCTTCGTATGTTCTTGTGTTCGGATTGATTGTGAATCAAAGGGTTGAGGTGACTGCTAGTCAAGAAAGGAAGCGTACTATATTTTTTTTGTGACTGCGTTCTAGTTTGATTAGGGTTAGAATTTTTAGTAAATTAGGAATTTTGTGTGTGATTAGTGTCTTTTATAACCATTAGTTAGGGTTAGTTTGGATTATGTTGTTGGGTTTTGCTTGTGCCAAGTGTTATCACATCTTTATGGGCTGCGTGGGCTGGTAATTTAACAAGGGACTTTGTGTAGTAATTTTAAGTTGAGCTATTGGACACTTGGACTGTTATTATAGCGAAGTGACTTTCTTTATATGGCGAATTTTTGGGATAATTTTTCGACGATGATTTTGATTGAGCTTCAAGAATCCGAGAGTGTGAATTAATTTGGGTGAAGATATTGTCAAGTTTATTGGATATAACTACGGTGTTTATTTGGATTTGCTTAAACTCATTTCAACCAAACCAAAGCACAACTGGACAACACATCACCTAATCGATCATACATATCAATTATCATTGTCTCACGGTTTCTTAGTGATTTTGTTAAATCCCGGGAAAAATCTATTTCTCGGTTTAAATCATAGAATTGTAAAATCCCGTGCACGGTTACATCATGTCTACTACTTCAGACTCTGTCAGATCTGAGAGTGTACTTCACCAGCCACTTAAATTGCTCGATAATGCAAAAGATTGTCGCATAGAATGTTTTCAACAACTTCATTCACACCTATCGGTACTTTTAGAGGGAATTGGATTCAAGATGGGATTCAATCGTGCATTTGCAACACTCTTTGGTCAAGATGTTCAGACTTTCACAGGAACAATGATTCTTAACTTAGATCAACTACAACAACAACAACTTGACCAAGGAGAATCTTCCAAAAATGGATCCATGGCTGCTTTCAGTGTGATCAACAAACAACTTCGAGTGTTCATCGACTCGAAATTCACACTGGAATATGACCATTATAGTCAGATGACGAAAAAGTGTTTTGCTGATCACACGGGAATTGAGATTATAATACGTTCAGAGACACACTCATCCAACTTATGGATAAAGTGAAAAGATTCATTGAAGAAAAAGCACAACATATACATGCATATGATGACAAGGTAAAGGCATGTAGGGTGCAATCATGTGATGGTATTGGCGATTCGGGTAAAGCATCGGATGTTGGGTCAGTTGTCATGATATGCGAAGGGTCAGAGACTGATAAGCCTGACACTACCAGCAGTTCAATGACTCTTATTACACATGACATGGATGCAGATTTCAGACAAATAAAAGAACAAGTGTCATGTGCTGAGGTACCCCTAACGGAACATCATAATGTGCTTTCTGATGAACGACTGCATACTGATCAAGTTATGCCCAGTTATGACACATATTTGTTGAAAAAGACTGATAGCAATACCATTTCTGATTTAACAAATATGAATCATAAAGGGGGAGAAAGTGATCAGGATGCTGAACATGATGATGAGTCAAGTTCTTTGTTTACAGCTGAGTCTTTTAAATCAAATGATATGGTTGATAAAGAAACTTTTAATGAACTTTCAAAGAGATTCTTACAACTTGAAAAGCATTGTATTTCACTTGAAATCGCAATGCAACAAAAGGAAGAAAGTTTTCAAACTAACCAACCATGTAAAGATCCGGAACTTCCTGATTTCCGTGAATTCTTTTTGATTAATGATTTGAAAGCTCAGCTAGAAACCAAGGACTTGACAATCGACAACCTGAAAAAACGTATTACTGAGTTATGTGATATGTGTAATGAAGTTAAAGCTAAACATGACTGCAATGTTATTGAATTGGAACATAATGTGGCTAAATTACGTGATGAAAATGAGTCTTTGAAAATTCATTGCAAAGAACTGTGTGATTCAATCAAAGAAATGAAAACTAAAAGTGTTGAGCAAACAATATCTTTGATTGCAAAAATTGATGAACTCAAAGCTCAAGTTCAGGAAAAGGGTTTCACAATAACAGCATTAAAGAACGAGCTAAGAAAAGCAACAGGGAATAGTGTGAACACTAAGTTTGCAAAACCATCAATCTTGGGGAAACCAGTTTTTCAATCGAATAGAAACCAATCAGTTGTTAGACAATTGACTGTGTTTAGATCTGAACGACCAAAATTTTCAAAAACACGATTTGCCTCCCAAGTTGATGCGGAACAAGTTTTGACAAAACCAGTCACTCCACATTATTTGCCCAAGGTAACTGCTTCTAGTTTTGTTCAACCTCAACAAGTAGCTACTCCCACTTCTAGTGTCTCTAGGATTAGTTTAAGAACAGAGTCAAAACCAAGCATTAAGATTCAAAAATCTTATGATATCAAGGACTTGTACAAGAACTATGATCTAGAAAAGGCTTGGAAAAGGGCGTTACTTCAAAAGGATGGAATCTTAGGCTCATAGCCTTGTATGAGGCCTCCTAGGTTATTGAAGAACACTGCTAAGGTTCAACCTGTTAAGTCTAGGATTTACAGTAAGTCATCCACAATGCATAAGAAGCAAAACAAACCTAATATTTCTCCTAGGTGGATACAAACTGCTAAATCTTTGGAGACTAGGTATATTGATAAGCCTTCTACTATGCATAAGAAGATTAGCAATCCTAGACCTTGCAATAAGTGGATTCCAATTGGTAGAATTTTTAAGTGCGTTGGACTTAAGTGGATAGCTACTGGAAAGGTGCTTACTGATGGCAATGCCATGGTTGACCATGAAACCCCTAAGGGTTTGGATATTGATGTCACTAACCCATATATATGCAATCAAGTTTTTAATGTTAGTGCAGGTAGTCCTTACTCAGTTGCAGGTACATCAATCATTCACAACATAAGAAGACTCAAAGTCTGGAGGCCTAAAGCAAGCATATCTCCTGCTTCAGGAGGTCTGGCAAGTCAATGTTGATGTATGTGTGCATTATGACGTTTGAACACAACAGTGCAAGCCTCGTTCTTCATCGACTATGATGTTTGAACAAATTAGTTCAAACCTCGGTCCTCATTGTCAACGTTATGGCGTCTACTAACAACACTTCAGGCCCCGTTCATCAAAGAAAAGAAAGGTGTACGATTCAGTGCGCCTTATCTTCAGAAGAAGAGAAATCTTCTTTGTTTTGACCATTCTCTACAATACGGTTCATGTTTCCTCCATGTTTGTTCAGTCATCAAGTAGATCTACTCATATTTGCTTGAATTCGTATTCACTTACTCATTCAAAAATGGCAAACTTCGTATGTAATTTTTGAGGGAGAGAAGGGTGAATAAACTACATGATTGAGTGCATTCTTATTCACATGCTCAATCAAAAATGACAACCTCGTATGCAATTTTTGAGGGGGAGAAGTGTGAATAAAATACATGATTAATTGTATTCTTATTCACTTTCTCAATCAAAAATGGCAAACCTCGCTTGCAATTTTGAGGGGGAGAAGTATGAATATACCACATGGTGATTGATGATTGAAGAATGGCCATACGACTCATCATACGACTCTCCTCCAACACCTAATGTTCTATGTACTAAGGATGACTGGGATTTATGGTTGATGAATACTTCGAAGCTTCAACGAATGTTGATCATGTAGTTCCTGAAGCTGTTCTCCTGTTCCTGTTGTCTCAACTGGTTCACCTTCCTCAATCTCCATTGATCAAGATGCACCATTTAGAAGTATTACTCAGACTACTCAAGTAACCCAATCTCCAGTTATTCCTCAAGGTTTTGATGATGACTATCATGATTGTGAAGTTGCACACATGAATAATGATCGGTCTCTTTGTTCTATTTCATCACGGATTGTTGTTCCTTCAAATGTGCACTTTGGAAATCAACCCGAAGGACATTACGAAAAATGTCGACTAAAATGTCAAAACGGCTAAGGAGTTGGACATGGAATGTCAAAGTGATCACGACGTTTATTTGGTATTATTTATTTGAAATTGAAGTGAAATGTCACGGGCGCGTGTACTTAGTATCTGAAGATATTGGGGTTGGTTGGACGAAGATTCTTTGAGATCCTTGTTCGAGCTTTTACCCTTTGCAATGACGAAGACTTGGATATCTAGTTATTTTGGTGATTATTCATTTTTTATTATCACAAAATAACTATCACGTTTAGTGTCACACGTAGTTGTCGATATTCAAGAAGTGATGTAAGTCTTATACTTGATGGTTGGTTGGTTGAAGAGTATAGAGTACTTAGAGATTCGAAGTTGCACGAACTCTCTACACCACTCTTTGTCACACATTAGCGCAAGTTTAAGTCATACGTTCGAGTTAGTTTACTCCACTTTCAAGTTCATTATATCGGGTTTTTCTCCATCAGTGGTCTCTTCAAATAGCCTACATTATTGGTTGATAATGATAGTCAGAGAGAGTTTCAGTTGCAGTTGATTCTCACATGTTAATTTGAGCCAATTTTGTTCTTCTCTCAAGATCTCAAGTATATGGGCGTTAAATGTGTTACTGATTCTGAGGTGTCAAAACCAGCAAGGGGGAAGGAGACATACATCTGAACGCACAATGAGTGCACATGATGAGCTTTATACCTCTTCATTATTGAAGTTATTCCGGGAAGACATATGTCATAACCGCAGAGAGAATCAGTGTTGTAACTCTAGGCTTTTGGTGTATTATTCCAACCATTTTGGGGGAAGTGGTCTCTTGATACTTGTGGTATGTATTACTTCAACTTTGAGTGGGAAGAAATATGAGAAGAATATTTGGAGCGTGAGATGATATTGCTTATCGACATCTTCATACGTGCTGATATGATGTATGGTAAAGTGCTTCTGGTTAATGATTTATGTACACATTGTTATGCTGATTCCGATGAGATCGCAACCATCAGGGGAGAGATATGTGTACATCAGGGGCGCACAACAGGTTCACATGACCGAGCTTAATCATTTATTCTGGAGTTGAAATCCGCAGAGATGGTCAGTGCTTCAACCTGTTACTTTGGTGTCATCGTTTCTTCTTGTGTTAGGGTACATGTGTACAATATGGATTGAATTGCTATATGCAAGATAACTGGAATGCATTTGGTGAAATGAAGATGTTGATATCTTGTTCCCCCGAATAGACAAACTGCTCAAAATCGTAGAGTAATGTGCACATCGGGGACGTACAACAGTGTCTTGTGATCGGGCTTAATCATATATTCCAGGATTGATAACCGCATAGATGATCCGTGTTTCATCCTGTTACTTCGGTGTTATCGTTTTCTTCGGGTTCTCGAGCTTCACACAATGAGACTTTTTGCGAGCTTCACACAATTAGACTTTTTGCATCACTTCAACTACTTGGGGGAAGTAGTCTCATAAAGGTGATTGTCGGTTTGGGGGGAAGCTACCAAAGTATCACATTGAGAAGACACAAGTTTAGATGATTATTCGTGTGCCTCGAATGCTTTGGTGGTAATAATTTAAGAGATGTTGACTACAAACTTCTACAACGAGCTGAACGATTTCCTCATTTCAGTATTCATGTCAACATCTTCTTAAATTGATTAGTATCCTTTGTACATATATTATACCAAATTGTAAATAGAAAATTATAAAACCTTCAAAAATCCATAAAAATCAGAAAAATAGAAAATACCAAAAAAAAAATAAAAATAAAAATAAAAAAATAAATAAAAAAAAAAAGTTTTTCAAGGCATGTCTTCTGGCATCGATAACATTTACGGTCCTAGAAATGTCATTCAATAATGACACGGGTCTTTAAATGAAGTTCGAACAGAAGTTCAAAAAGTTTTCTCAAAACATGCCTAAATGGCTTGCAGTCATTTCAGGCTGTAACCCGGACTTAATATTATGGTTTGCTATTACTTCAGATAGCAACCCAGTCTTAGTATTGGGGAAAGTTCGTCGCCAAAAAGACGATTGTTCCTAACAAAGGCACGAATTACTTTATATTCGTGCCTTTCCGATCTGATGTACGCTTAAGTGCATCATTTCTGGTAAAAGAAGAGAAGTCTTCTATACATCTCAAATACTTTTCCTTCAATGATTCTCCGGGAAAGTATTTGCTCCAAACTTGGTGGTACCATGGTTTTTGAAGATCAAACAAACATGAAATGTTGTTTAAAATTTGCCACTCAATCGATGCTAAAAGAATTAATACTTTGTGCAAAATGTTTAATTTTAAAATGTGTCATCGATTGAGGGGGAGAACGATTTCAAAAACTATATATCATCAAAACAAGATCTTTGTGCATAACTTCAGTGGATTAAGTGCAATTGTTATGTGTTAGTATATGAATTTTTCATGAGTTTCTCGTTAAACTCAAAATTACTTATAAACTCATCATCTCTAACACATAACATACTCCCTCAAGGTTTGAGGGGGAGCTCAAAATCAGTCATTCTTAAATATGACACATCCTTCTCCCAAAACCTTTAAACTTATTTAAATCACTTGGGATCACAAATCTTAATTGGTTTGAAATTTTTGATCGGGGGAGAAGATGTGATTTTAAATATGAAAAACTGATTAAAACGTGATGTTTTGAACCCAAAAACAAAAATATGCTCTTCCCTATGTGCCAAACTCTTTTGTATATCCTTGCATCTCATATGAGTGCATCTTAGTCTTGACTCATGAATTGACGAAACACAATTGTCTTGAATCGAAAGGACTAGTTCTTGACGGGTAATAACTTCAAGCTGGTTTAACCAGTGATGTAAGCGTGTCTCGAAAAGGACTAGTCTGTGTATAATGTACCGTTTCGAGAAACCTTGGGTGAATCTGATCAGGCCGGGTAATAACTTCAAGCTAGTCTAACTAGTAATGTAAGCGTGTCTCGAATGCCCGGTCATGCTCACTTAAGGTAGATCAATTCATAAAGTGCAAGTCTTCCTGACATGTGCAAATTTTCAAATCAATACATATGAGCACATGTTAAGGGGGAGCATTTAAAAATGACAAACTCCCAATGCGTTAACAAAATGTGTTTCTTAATCATAAACACATTGAGAGAATTTTCAATGATTTGGTGTATGGCAACATAGGATAGTCATGAAGTTATAAGGTGGCTAAGGATAGGAAAACCGTCCTATGATCCGCCAGAGCCGGAGGGATCTACCCATGGACAATACCAAATAGATAGTATTAGAAAGTCCATAGGTATGATTATTAAAAAAGGAGAAATGTGAAAATGGAGAAAGAAGGGGTTGACGAATTAAAAAGAAATGAAATGTAAAAGGGTAAAAAGAAATAGCCCTCCAATTATTCAACCTTAGGGCAGAAACCGGGTTCAATTCATAATCTACTAATTGTTGCTAAGGTGACATTGGTATTGAAGACAAGATGTCATGGACCCAGTGACGCACTACACTAAACCTTCTAGCCACTCAAGTTCTCTTAAAAGAACTTATTTCATTCTCACGGGGAACCAGTGTAATCTATCGACATATCTCTTAGAGATGGTTGATATTGAAGCAGGAGACCTCTCCCTAATCTCCGCATAAGAAAACCAAATGCACTTATTGAGTCTAGAGCCTCGAGATGCATACAAAGATCTCATAGGAACACGTGCTACTTCTACCCTGGTTGTTCAACATTAAGGACACCAGTGGTAAACTTATGAGTCCTACGCAGATCTTAGCAATCTTCCAGAACATTTATGAGGGATGTTGCTATTGTAACTCCCAGTGATTGAATGGAAATTCCTGCCAGGGTCAACATCAAGCAGCCCTGAAAGCAGGTCACTTAGGTAATTCCTTGTGGATTACACTTAGTGGTCACGATGGTTGCTAACGGTAAATAGTCGTGGAGTGATCTCCAGCGACTCACCCAATCGTTGATCTACTTAGGTAGTTCATGTAAATCCTTCCAGGGTTTGCAGATTGGGAACGGTCTTGGTAAGGGTTAGAAGGAGTCTTCACACTATGTTGTTGACGAGCTCTAATTCCAAACCTATAAGCATCGGATGATTTGTTGCTAACTGTTTGCTTGCAGGAATTTCTGACGGTTGCAGTTTATTGCTAAATAGATGCTGATCCATCAACACATGCTCACACTTCGACATCACAATCTAAGAAATCATGATCATTGAGTGGGCCAATCTATGCTTCCACAACTCTGATGCAGAAGATCATGATCCTGAAAAGTGTGAGCATGCCAACACAAAGATGTTCATATCACATGGAGACATTACTGCTCAAAGATGACCCTCAGACACTCATTTGGATGATGAAGTTGAAGCTATTCCCAAAGATCATCCATCACATTGAAGATGTCATATAGATTCTACCACTTAATGCACAAAGATCACAACAATGAAGAATCAAAAGGCTACGAGCTACAAAGATTTCGTCAAAGACTTGAATGCTATGATTCAATATTTATTTTCCGGGGTGAGCTCCCTTAGGGGGAGATTGTTAGGAATACGTTTATTCATATGAAGACTCGGTCACCGCGAGAATAGTTTAGCATGTTGTAGCTCGTAGTATTTATCGTATTAGCTAGAACATAGTTTAGTATTAGTTAGTATTTGTGGAGTCGGGTTGGGTCTTTACCCACTGTCAGCTCGCTCCACAGCCCGTTTCAGGGGGCGTTTTATTGTAACTATAAATACCCCTTCCCTAGCTTGGAAGGGGTTGGAGCTTCCATTTCACTTAATCTAATCTTCTATATTTTCTCTCACTTTCTCTCTCTAGGAATTCCTCCCAACTTTTCTATCTCTCTCTAGTTTTCTTCCATAACTCTTCTATCTAAAACACAAGACCATGTATGTTATGATTATTGATATTCTACATAGACTCAAGGTCATGGGCTACGTTTTCCTTTCCCACTTCTGTGCTAATTCAAAACATCTAACCCAATTCTCATCACGCTTGTACTCAGAGCCTAGATTCATGCAACCCGAATAGTATGTTCGCCTCCTCTCATAGTAAACCTCATCATCAATTCTGTCATCCTTGATCTCATAAGGTCGAATCTCATCAATTGGTAAATTCTTGATTTCCTTTAATTCTTCCCTCATGTGAGGCATTATAAAAGTGATCTTTTCTATCCCATCGGTAAACTGAACTATTCCCTTCCCATGATCACAATACATCTTAGTTATCTCAACAAAAGGTTGCCCTAGGACCATTTCTCCTAAGTGTGGATCTATATTGCCTCTAACATCTTCTAGAATTACAAAGTCGCATTCATAAGTAAAATTTCCTACAAAGATGTGTACCCCTTTCACTCTCTTGACAAAATTACACAGTCGATTAGGGTTGTAGGGGTCTTTTCTAGGGCTTAACCTTTCATTCATTATCCAATTGTAGTAGAGCCTAGACATAAAAATTCATGGGTGCTTTTAAATCAATGTATGTATGCTCTCTAGACATGTACCCAATCATGCAAGGAATTTTTATGTTCCTAAAGTTATGCCTCCTAATACATGGCATTCTCCTATATTTTGTGGGGCAGGGGTGTTGTAAAAGGAATCTATGATAACTCAATTCCTCCGGGGTTGGGGAGAAGTCTGTAAACTCAATTTTCATCTGGAGGGGTTTATTAAATTCCTTAAATGTGTTAACTTCCCTCTTTCTTCTTTTACGCACTATAAGCCTCTTGCTAACTTCTAAACGGCGATTCTCTAAATCCATAAATACAAATCTTATACGAACAAAGACACAAAGAAATAAGATAGACTAAAGAAAACCTAAAAATAAAAATAAAAATAAAATCTTACTAGAAAGGAATCTAGCAAGTAGACCTAATAAAAATAAATCCTAACCTAGAAAATAACTATTCCCCGGGCTGCGGCGCCAAAAACTTGATACGTGGGAATCGCACCAGGCTTTACCTCTCGAGGGATCTCGAGAAGCTTACAACCCCCACCAGGCAGTGTACCTGATCGTTGTAGTATAGTATAGTGAAAAGTACTGGGGGATTGATCGTTCAACTCAGGAATATTGTCACTAGGATTAGAAAGTCTCCTAAACTAAGTCTAAAGGTGAGGGATGATTCTTTTTGTATTTTTATGTTTTTATAAAAGCAAGTAAAATCTCGGGTTTTGGAAGAGTGGGCAGAATTAGTTGCTAACCAACTAACCCAATTAATTACTAATGCAATCAAAATAAAATAATAAAATGAAATGAAACTAATTATACTAGTGTGGTGTAAACAATGATGGGGAAAGTTGTGTTTACTTAGGTTTCATTACTCCCTAGATATCTTTTACAGGTTGATAGCTTGTTACAACTGCATGGATGACGGGTCATATTCCTTAATACTAGTCGTAGGGCCGTGTATAATATTCCCTAACTCTATAGGATCCTACTTCACACCTATGTCGAGCTGTTAGAAGCTCCTAACATGGGATCATTAGAATTCTCCTACGCATTAAATACAACCAAATATCGTAGTACACCTCCGATCATGTTTCTTAAGACGTTCAAGCATGTTACCAATGGAAGTCTGCGAGTTTTCTTAAGCCTAACGTTGAATACAATCATCCGTAACAACTATAAACAACCAATCAACCCGTAATTAACATCTAGGTTTTACTACATCTAAGCAAACACAAAAGAAATCTAGCCTAGCATGTTAAATTGAAGATAAGCGTAAGATATATTCAAGCAACACATAGACATATTGAATGAATTGAAAGAGTACTTATCTCATTAGAACATGAAAGTTTCAAAGGGTTAAAACCCTTGAAAAAGCTGTGAAAATCAGCCTAGGGTTTTTCCTCAAAGTTACACCCTAATGAATGAAATTTGGAAAACTATATATAGATTTTACAGGGTGACGACGTCAAGAAGGAATATGTGACGCCGTCAACTCGCCGCCCATAATGAAATCGGATTGCCTAGATCCACTTTTGACGCCGTCATGTGTAAAATTGTTCTGGGCCGTCACTAATATTTGGACCATGACGGCCTTGGGTGACGCCGTCATCTTCAATGCACAAAACTCTCTGGATTGTCACGTGTATAGTCCACATCCACCTCTTGTATTACTCTTGACGCCGTCATTAAGGAGCAAGTGACGCCATCAGGTACTGTTCCCAGCAAGGAAAATTAAGACTTTACCGTTTTCTTTACTTTTATGCTCCAAAAACGTCCAAAATGCTTCCTTTTCCAGATTTTACTCCAAAAGTACCTAAAATGATAAAAGGAGTGATTTAGGGCAATATTTGATCAAATAATCTCGAATCCGAGCTTAAATGACCCCTTAAAAACGGTTTATTTTTCGCCTCATCAATCGCCTCCACCAAAAAACAGGCCCGCCCGTAACGCGGCGGACCGCTGCCATTCTCGTGTTTAACAAATGCATAATATTAAAATTCCTAAAGAAATTGAATTTTAAGATTGAAGGTTATACACTCAAACTCTATATCATGTATACAGAGATATTCATGATTTTGGTTGACTTAACGTGTTTGGTTGAGAGAAACTCATTTTACGTGTTTGATAGAAGTTGAGAATGAAAGTATCGGTAGAAGTTGAACAAATTGAAGTTATATAATTGTAACATCACTTATTAACTAACTATAACTTTCTTAAAATGCAAGGTATTGCAACCTTAGTGTATATACCAAATTCATCACATTCATTCATAACAGAATTTGAACTCATAAGCTTTTGCTTACAACTGATCTATAATGTATGCACGACAAAATTTGGTACATATAGCTAAAATAAAAAGTAGCTGGTGATTGTTAGTGGACTAGTATTTAGTGTTAGCATTATTTGTATTGGTCTAAGCCTGTTTGATTATTTAGCATTATTTATATTGTACTCAAAATCATTACAGAGGAAATACATGATTCTACGCTATGTGTCTAAAAGCTAAATTTCTTTCCTTATTGTAAATTTTGATATAAGCTTTGGTACAACTTGTAACAATAGTGGTTTAAGTTTCAATTTAAAGTTTAAGTTGTAAGTTTCATGTACAGTAACAATGATTGTTATCTTTAGTTGCTAACTTGTCATTTTTATGTTTGGGGTTCATCATGTCCCTTCATTGGGTGGTATAATAATCCACCCATGTGTCCAAAAGTGAGGGTTGTAATACCCGGTCTAAAGAGGTCCATTCACGAGCTCGAGGCCGCATTACAGGCATGCCAAGCTGACCTTTTTCTTGAGAAGGAAAAAGTGGTAAGCTCTGTTAACGAGCACGAGGTTGCTCTATAAGCCTGGCAAGCTGACCTTTTTCTTGAAAAAGAAAAAGTTTGTCAATAGAAGAACTTATGTGTTTTGTCTTGGATATTTATCATCTGTATTTGTATTGTTTATCTAATGGGTTTAGAAACTCATTTTTTGTGTTTTAGGTTGTAGATGGTTAGTATAAATGACAAGTTTTGACTTGCACAAGTTAGGTGTTGATGGTTAGTATGGTAAGGCTTCTGTAGGAAGATGTTTTTTTTTCCTCGTTGACTAGTTACATGTGTTGGTTGACTATTATCCATTGTATTCCTTTTTTAGTCTTGTCCTTGTATCAATTGTACTAAAAATGTGTTGGTTGACTATTATCTATTCCTTTATAAGTTTGGTCCTTGTACAGTGGTGGAACTAGGATTTCGACATAGGGTATGTACTTGACTTGCAAAAAAAAAAAAAAAAAAAAAAAAAAAAAAAAAACATCATTACAAATTTTTTTTTTAATCCGGCAGTTTCGGGTCGAGTTTTCGGCTCAGTTTCGGGTCGTTTTCGGTTCAGTTTACGAACCACTTGCAAAACCTAATGTTACCATTTAAAAGTAAAAACTACATAACAAACCACTTGCAAAACGTACCATTAAAAAGGTAAAAACTACATAACAAAAGAGTACTTGCAAAGACTAATGTTACCATTAAAAAATGAACATAACAAAAGAGTAACCAGGAGTGTCCTAAGCTACTAGTTCACCTATACATAACAAATAGTAACAAAAAAACTACTAAGCTGCTAGTACAATTGTCCTCGTCAAGGGCGCATAAGTTGGAAGCGATTCATAATAGCATCATCATTGACTTGAGAAAACACATCTTTCTCTATATAAGTAACCAAGCAATCATTTAGAAATTGATCACCAATGCTATTACGTAACTTATTCTTCATATAAGTCATTGCTGAAAATGTTCTTTCGACACTAGCCGTTGCTACCGGAAGGATCAACACCAACTTGATAAGTAAATAAACAAGATCAAATGTTGTATGTTTCTTTAGTTCCACAAGTTTCAGGGAGAGCTCTCCAACATCCTTCAACCCTATACACCTTTCATCCTTTCTCATGTCATGAATATAGTTGTCAAGTTGATCACTAAGACGAGACAATTCATGTCTTGGAAACTCATTAGGATAGAATTCAGCAAGTGTAAACAATTGTTTACTACTGAAAGAACTAAAAGAATTTAATGGGCTCAAGCTACCCATACAAATTAGCAACTTCGAATTTACCTCATTAAACCAATTGTTGAGTTCCTGAAGTTGTAGATCAATGATTGTACAGAAGACTTCAACCGAAAAATGATGAAGGTTTGTAACGTGTTGTTGGTGACGCTTTTTTCTTCCTCGAGGAACATAAACATTTTCCATTTTAGGAACTTCAATCCCATTTTTTTCACAAAAGGAAACCGTAAGTTTTAGATGATCTTCCCATCCATCATTCCTTATTATTTGCAATCTCTCTTTTGTCAACTCTACAAGTAACATAGCTTCTACAATGTCTTGATCTTTCTTTCGTAAAGCATAATTCAAGTCATTTGCTACACCAAATAATTTCTTCATCAAATGTGCTAAGAAAACAAAGTCAAAAGATTCAAGTGCATAACATACGGTTTCAACTTTTAATTGATCATCCAGATTAGATGAGACATCTCCGATCTTTTCAAGCACTTCAAGAATGACATAATACAAGGAAATTACATTATTAATCAATTTATAATGAGATCCCCAACGAGTATCACCCGGCCTCCCTAAACCAAGTTCTTGATTCTTACCTTTTCCGCTTTCATATTCATCATCATCAAAGGCTTGTGCAACATTTTGTGCTTGTGCCTCTTTCAACATTTCATTTCTTTTACAGGAAACTCCAACCACATTCAAGAGATTTGTTAGTGTTTCAAAAAGCCAACCACAATCTAGGCTTTTTTTAGAAACCACAACAAGTGTTAGTTGAAGTTGATGAGCAAAACAATGAATGTAGTAAGCCGATGGAGATTCTTTCAAGATCAAAGTTTTGAGGCCATTAATCTCACCCTTCATATTGTTAGCCCCGTCATAACCTTGTCCATGAATTTTAGACTGACTCAAGGAATGATCCGCAAGCAAAGAATGAATTGCCTTGTTAAGAGTTAAAGCGGTGGTACCCTTCACACGAACAACTCCAATAAAGCATTCAACTACTGCTCCTTTTTTGTTTACATACCTTAAACACAACGACATCTGCTCTTTGTGCGATACATCAGAAGACTCATCTACCAAAATTGCAAAGTAGTCTTCACCAATGTCTTTGATAATTTCCTTTGTTGTTTCTTTTGCACAATAGTTTATGAGCTCTTTTAAAATCTTATGACACGTTAACTTGTGGTTTTTTGGAGCATTCTTTAGCACAACTTTATTGATATATTTACAATGTCTTGCCAACCACTTTAAAAGTACAAGAAAGTTACCTCTATTACTTGATTCTTCGGTTTCATCATGACCTCTAATTGCCAATCCTTGATGCAAAAGATACCTTAAACAATGAAGGGTGGCACGCAAACGTTCTCGATATTTATTTTTGTCCCCTTTTTTACGATTGTAAAGCATATTCTGAATAGATGTTTTCGGTTTGTTTATAGCATCATATTTCTCCCTAGCCTAGTTATGAACGCTATTGAATTTGCCGACATGCTTATCAAATGCAACCGGTCTGTTCCATCCTTTAAATCCATTTTTGACAAAAGCGTCTTCAATGAGATCATCCTTGTTCTTGAATAAGTAACATACCAAACAAAATGCCGCATCCTTATCAATACTATATTCAAGCCAATCATACTTGTTAAACCAACGAGGATTAAAGCGACATGACTTAACTCCAAAATTTGTTTGAGGAAAGTTATGAGAACGAGGTCGAAAAGGTCCACTTTCCACATATTCTCTTCTTACCACATCTTGATCGTTAGGATTATAATCAAGGATATTTATTCTTAATCCCGGATCATGCGGAATGGCACTAACATTAAAGTCATTTTCTTTTTCTCTATCATTAGTATTGTCATTCACTGTTCCAATTTCAGCCTCTTTTGGTGAAGGGTCAATTGACGGTTGTGGTGTTGAAAAGCAAACATCTAGTGTCTTCGCTTTCTTTTGAATAGGAGTAAACCAATCCACTATCCGTACTTTCTTTTAATTGTCGACATATTGAGTTCCTAAACAAATCTCAAACATATTATACATGTTAGTTAGCTAAAGGTTCTAACAGAGTAAATGAGTAATAGACAATTACATATTGCTCATTAATTCATTTATATTATTAAAGGCTTAAAGCCATTTGTGTACAGGTAGTTATAAGTTATTTAATACACATAAATTGGGAATCTTAAAATTGAAATTAGGGAAAGGAATACTCTAATAGGCGTGGGAAATGGAACAGAGGTTTAGAATACATTAAATGATAGTATTAAACTCTTATAACTATATCAAATTTTCATACATGAAGTCTTGAAAGTAGAAACACACATTGATTTCTTTTCTAATCTCTAGTTCTCTCAAGGCTCAAAGTCTTTATAAAGGAAAAAAAGTACACTTACTCAACAAGGTCTTGAAAGCAGGAGAAAGACCAAGGAATGATGTGGTTCAATTTCTGCTAATAGCACACGACTCAAGCAAGATTGGGTTAGGGTTTTGGCGGGCTGTCTCTTGAAAAGTAAAAAAGGGGCTTTTGTCAAGTGAAGAAAAGATGAAAATTGGCTTTTGTCTTTTAAAGTTTTGTCTGGTCTTTTGCAAATCCAAGTTTGACTTACAATATTTCACTTTAAACCCTTTTAAAGTTTTAATAATTTTGTGCTAGCTTTCAACCTTTTACTTTAAACTTTTATGTGAAATCTTTATGGAGTTTCTTTTTTTTTTTTTTTCTTTTTTTTCCCCTAAATCTTGTTAGTGTTTCGAGTTTTGAACTTTTAAGGGTATGCACCTTTTTTTCAGTATTCTCGAAGGGTATGCACCCTATGTATATTATTAAAAGAAATTTACACTAACCCGTCGAATTTGAAGGTATGCACGTGCATACCCATGCTACACTACAAATCCGCCCCTGTCCTTGTACAAAAATGTGTTAATACATCCGTAAATAGACTAACATGATCTAAGTCATAACACATATCCAACTAATATACATAGAAAATGTAAGTGGATCCGTAAATAGACTGACATAAGATGATTTCATAAGATAATGCAAATGGATATAATTCCAAATGCATAAAATTTGTTAGTTTACAAAGTACATAAACACATATTGTTTAAAAAGTACAAATATTGTCTAGAAAATACATATTAGATGAAAAACATTGTCTTTAAAATACTTTATACATATGACCTATGGTGAGGCCATTCTAGTTGCTAAAATCTTCTTCTTAGTCCACATTGGTTTTGAAGTCACACCTGAACTAGAACAGCATGCACTTGACTTTCAGATTGAGACTAAAACACATTTGCTTGAACTTCACTATGTCATTGAGAATTAGATGGAACCATATTTGCTTGAACATGGATTTCGGATTGGTCACCAGTTACTTAAACATGACTTTTCGATTGACCACCAGCTGCTTGCACACAACTTTGAGATTGAGCATCGGTTTGACATTGAGCTTGTTTATTTGCTTCAACCTTCTTACTTTTAACCTGTGTCTTCTTATTTAATGAAATAGTTGGTTGGGAACATGAACCTATTTGTTGAGACTGGCATCCACTACCTTGACTTGCAGGTATACTTCCTTGCCCAAGACATGTTTTCTTTAACCCCATCACAAGTAAGTGTTAACCTTTAATTTAGAATTAGGATTTTGAATGGAATTGGGTAAAGTAATTAAAGGTTGTAAATTTACTATCCTATTATTATTTTATATACTAATTAGGGTTAATACCCTTATAGGAATCAAGAAAAGCGCAAGAGAAGGACTTGTATCAGTTTTCATGTAGAACCTAGATTGGTGAATTGAGGTAAGTACAATAGTAATGAGCTTGTTATAGTTTAATTTATGATTTTATAATGATTGGTGTGTTATAGTAATATGGAGCATGTTATAGTTATCTTTGGATCCATTGCTTGGTAATATGTTTTAATAGCATGATTATATGCTATGATAAGGTATGTTTATGTGTTATATATTTGCTCCTATAATGTTATTTAATTTGTCATTCTTACTATGTACTTACTATGCATTCGCTTACGCTATAGTTTATGATGTGATTATAGGTACCGGCGAATCAAGTAAAGGTAAGGATTGAAGTGTTGTAGTAGCTTGGCTTTTGGAGCTTGAAGTAGAAAGATCTCTCTCTTGGACAAAGTATTGAAGTTGGAAGCCCCGTCGTGTATTCTTTACTTTTGGTATATATTTTGTTAAATGGGTCAATTTGTGTTACAAGTTGTGGGTTGATGTATGGGTCTAGAATCATGTTTTAGATTGGTATGTTGGTTAGTAATCAGTTATAGTTATGTTTGAAAAGGGGTGTTTGGCTAGGTGTCATTTTACCCATTTTGACCCATTTGCATGGGTTAGATTATGTCGAATGATATATGGTCTATTTCCATATGCAAAGGAAGTGTTTGTGCAAGTTATAATATGTTAGTTTGTGTGTTTGGTCGCGTTTTATGGATTCTGTACTAATTCTGCAAAACTGATGTATCTGATCCATTGACACGGCGTATCCAAAATATGGATACGGAGTATCGATGAATACGGAGTATTCAAAATATGAATACAGAGTATCGATGAATACGTCGTATCCAAAATATGGATACGGAGTATCGGCATCTGTTAACATAATGTTTTTATCTCTCTCTGTTTCAAGTTTTCATTTTGACTTTTGGTATACCGTTCTTATAAATACCTTTGAGTTTGTTTATGGCATTCATACTAACGTGTGTCCTCAAATCTAAGTAGTTTGTTTGTAATAGTAAAAATGTGGGTATTTTCTAAAAAAAGTTTTAGAGTCGTTTTTTGGGCGTAACATTTAGATTCGGTTAAGATCATTATATAAATGCTTTTCTACACTTTGTATCATAATGGTAAAATGTTTGAGAAATGGGCTAATTGATGAGGTTTCCCTATTCATGTTACTCAGGAAGGGTCAGTCTTTTGACTCAGATGTCGTGGCCTCACCGGGTTAATCCCAAGATTGTTATGACTAGGGATGAGCACGGTACCGGTACCGTACCGATCCCCTACCGAATTAGTGGTACCGAATTTTTTCCGAGCATAAATTAATGGTACCGGTACCGTACCTAACGGGATTCGGATACCGGTATCGAGAAATCGGGTTTTTCCCCTTTTTTTTGAGAATTTCCCGATTTGGTACCGGTCCCGTACCGAATTAGTGGTCCCGATTTTTTTTCCTCCTTATTTCGTAGTACCGCTACCGTACCGTTTATCGGGAATGGTAATGTTTCGGTACGGTTCCGGTTCGGTTCCAGGATTCGGTTCGAAATGCTCATCCCTAGTTATGACCCTTCCATGGACATCCCAAAATATACATACCTAGTGAGGTTTGAACTCTTAAGCCTCTTGTAAGGAAAACCAAGGACCTTACCACTATGTCATTTGAAGATGGTTTGGTGAAATGTTTAAGATATGCATAAATTAAAAATGGTTAATGAAATTGATTTTTACAATTAAAGGTTAAACACTTAAACTCTATATTATGTATAAAGATACTCGTGATTTTCGTTGATTTAACGTGTTTGGTAGAGGGACAGAATGAAAAAATTGGTAGAAGTTGGACAAATTTATCTTTAGAGAAATGTAACATCACTTATCAGCTACGTATAATTTATTTTTGAAATGCAAACTATTGCAATCGTAAACTAACAAATCCATCATATTGATTCCTAACACCATTTGAACTCGTAACCTCTTGGGTCTACAATGTATACGAGCATTAAAATGTTTGGTACAAATAGCTAAAACTATAAAGCAACTAGTATTTGGATAAATATCATGAATAAAATATCTTTTTCTGTTTATTTGAAAAGGAGTATGTGTATAAAAGCTCTATTTCTTTCTTTATTGCATATTTTGATATTAGCTTTGGTACAAGGTTCTTGCTTTGTTAATGTGTTCATACTCTACCAAACTTCATGTTTATCTAAGATAGTTATTTAATTTAAAACGAGAATGGCGACGGTCGCCGCGTTGTGGGCGTGCCTGTTTTTCGGCCAAGGCAATTTTGCATAAATAAAGTAGGATATTTAGGCGTTGTAGGATATCAAGTATGTAGAATATACATGTGTAACTCATCTACAGGTACATGGAGGGCAAAAACGACTATGTTTCATCTTAAATTCATCTAACTGCATACCTGGATTTGGATTCGATGTTGTTGCAGGTGCACGAGCCCTTTTTTTCATCAGTAGCCATCTTAGCATGCAACTTTTCTAACTCCCAAGCTATAGCAAGTCAACTCTTTTCCTTCACTTGTTCAGTCAAACCTTGTGTCACACGCTTTTGTCGCCTAGAACCTGTGTTCACATTATGGGAAGGAGTATCGGGCTGATCCAAACGTAATAAATGCGTATATAACATGCTGATTTCAGTTTAAACTCGTTTTTTTTAAAAGATTGGCTCATTTTTTTATGTAGATTTTTAAGGCAAATTTAGGTTTGAAGACAAATTCAAACAACAAGACAATTGGAAAAAAGTTTTTTTTCCCTTTTTCTGGCTCAGATTTTTGAGTGTGGAACTGGGCAAAAGGGTATGCGAGCCCGCCATGGCAGCAATTAGTTTTCTGATCGTGATGCCTTGCCAAGATACGGGTCGTTTTCAACCATCTTGTTCCAGTAGGTTATAATAGCTGGAAAATAATAAACGCACCAAAGTAATACTATCTTCATCGCCATAATAAATTAAAAATGAATTCATAAACAAGAAAATAAGTTGCTGTATAGGGCCATCATTGAAAATAAGACACTTTTATGGAAGCTTTACACATCAATAAAAATGCTATCTGATAAAGAAACCTTAAATGGCGTGGTTTAGATTGGTAAAATAAAAAGAAGGCGGTGGCACAGGAAAGTCAACAGTGATTTGAAAAATGTTTATCACAAAATGTAATAGCCATTGGTATTGTGTACAACTGAGGGTCAAATAGATTAAGAATCGAAAAAGAGGATCCACCTGCCACGGCTGCAACCTTACCAGGTTACTTTGGCAACGTGCGAGTATATACCCAACGCCGCGATACCACACTGGCTGTAACCTACAGGTCGCCTCGCCAAGGTACCAGTTTCTGGAAGCAACATGTTTTAGTTATACAACTGCAAGCATCCATCATCATCGCCACAGTAATTCAGTCCTAGAAAAAAAGGGCCAACATCAACGGGAAGAAACCCAAATGATAATTTAGCCCTAAGATCCGCGAATGTAGAGGGCATACCAGATACTTGTCATGGCTGCAACCACAACCAAGTTGTAACTGCCCCGCCAAGATATATTATTACATGTGCTAAATGACACGGTATTGTTCATGGGTATTCAATTAGCCCAGAAATGACAAATGAACCTCAACCTTAGTTGTGACCGCAAATATCATAGATATATATCAAAAAGCCATAAACTATTTCCTGACCGCATCAAAATTCCGTAAACCACATATACTATTTGGAATGTCAAGTTCAGCCATTACAGCAGCTGCAGACTTTTGAATGTCAACTGCAGCTTCGCCCTTGGCACGGATACATTTCTAGATTTCCATAACCCAACTAATAACTTCCGTGTAAACAGATACATCAGCCTTTTCGAATGTCACGTACGACAATGGTAGAATACATAAATGGGCTCAGATCTGTAAATGAAATGAAGGTCTCAGAAACAGTCTGATATGTTCCTACGTCAATGTGGCTGCAAAGAAACCTGGTTGCATAGTAATAAATCATACTATGCCATCCAGTCATTGCCATTGATGCGTGGTTTTGCAACCTTGCAAAAGATTTTACTTCTCAAGGGATCTTAAGAAGCTTGCAATCCCCACCAGGCAATGGACCTAACCGATGTAATATAGTGAGTGGCAAGTACCGGGGGATTGATCGTTCTCTAGGGGAATAGTGTCGTTAGGATTGAATACTACGTAAACTAGGTCTAAAGGTGATGGATGATTATTTTTGTATTTTTGTATTTTTATGTGATGAGGAGAAATTTGTTACACTTTTAGCAGGTCATTCAAGCCCTAAATCGTGTTTTTATGATCAAATATTACCTTAAATCATTTCTTTTGTCAATTTAGGTACTTTGGATAAGAATTCTGGAAAATGAAGCATTTTAGACATTTTTGGAGCATAAAGTGAAGAAAATGAAAAAGTCAAGAATCAAAGGTGGAAATAGTACCTGACAGCGTCAAGTATCACAAGGTGACGCCGTCACATGTTGATCAAGATGTGGGTATTTGTTTTACACTTGACGCGCCAGAAAGGAATTTGGAGATTTACACATGACGGCGTCACGTTCTAACTCACCAAGTCCGTCAGGTATGAAGTTAAAGAGAGACGCCCCAGAGTGAAATTGAACAAGACGGCGTCAGAAGTGGATCTAGGCAATCTGAGGAGTAATTTGGCGACGACTTGACGACGTCACGTCCCATAAGGTGACGCCGTCAGATTGTAAATTCTATATATAATTTTGGATTTTTCATTCATTTGAAGAGGAACTTTTGTGCAACAAACCCAAAGTCGAATTTCAGACATTTTTCAAGCGTTTCATACCATTCTTTCATCCATGTTTAATTGAAGATAATTTATCCATTAATCATTCAATATGTCTATGTGTTGTTCGATTATCTCGTATGCTTTTCTTTCTATTAAAATGCTAGCTTAGGTTTATTTGTGTTTACTTAGATCTAATGAAATCTAGTTGTTGATTATTGATTGTTGCTTTGTCATTGATTGTTGTGGGTGATCAATTTTAGCGTTAGGCTTAAGAAAAGTGGTTAATCTCCTATATGGTAACTTGCTTGAACGTCTTAAGAAACGTAATCGGATGTGTACTACGGTTTTATTGGTTGTATTGAATGCATAAGTAACTATTAATGAGATCATGATAGGATACTAAACGTGTCATCATAGGAAGAGATAGAAGCTTATAGGGTTGGGGAAGATCGTACACGGTCCCACGAATGGTATTAAGGAATGCAACCCTTCATCCACGCAATTGTGACAAATCAACTAATCAATAAAAAATAACTAGAGAGTAATGAAATTTAAGTAAATACGCTTTTCTCTATATAGAAGTTCCTACAATTTATTTTCTTTTTATTTTATTTTTATTATTTAAGTAGTTATTTGGGTTAGTTGGCTAGCAACTAATTCCGCCCACTCTTCCAATACCCGAGATATTTACTTGCTTTCCATAAAACATAAAAATACAAAAAGAATCATCCCTCACATTTAGACCTAGTTAGATTAGTTTCAATCCTAACGAACATTATTCCCGGAGAGAACGATCAATCCCTCAGTACTTGCCACTCACTATACTACATCGGTCAGGTACACTGCCTGGTGGGGATTGCAAGCTACTCAAGATCGCTTGAGAAGTAAAACCTTTTGCAAGGTTGCAAAATCACGCATCATTATGAAAACAAGTAAAATCTCGGGGTATTGGAAGAGTGGGCGGAATTAGTTGCTACTCAACTAACCCAAAATTACTACTTAAACAAAATAAATAAAATAACAAGAAAAGCAAATTGGTGAACTTCTTATGATGGGAAAGGCGTGTTTACTTAGATTTCACTACTCCCTAACTATCTTTTACTGATTAATTGACTTGTTACAATTGATTGGATGAAGGGTTGCATTCCTTAATACCAGTCGTGGAGCTGTGTACGTCCTTCCCCAACTCTATAAGCTTCTATCTCTTCCTATGATGACACGTTTAGTATCCTATCATGGCCTCTTTAATAGTCACTTATTCATTAAATACAACCAATAAAATCATAGTAGACATCTCATTATGTTTCTTAAGACGTTCAAGCTTGTTACCGTATAGGAGATTAGCCAGTTTTCTTAAGCCTAAAGCGAAATCAATCACCCAAATCAACTAATAACAAATCAATAACCAATAATTAGTAACTAGGTTTCATTAGATCTAAGCAAACACAAAGGAATTTAAGCTAGCATGTTAATGTAAAGACAAGATAAACAATCAATCAAACAACACATAGACATATTGAATGATTAATAGGAAGACTTATCTACAATTGAACATGAAAGAAAAGAGGGTTTAGAAACCCTAAGTTTGTTGGAAAATTTGTCTAGGGTTTATCTCCTAAAAGTTACACACTAATAAATGAAAAATCCAAAACTATATATAGATATACAAGGGTGACAGCGTCAACTTTTGGATCCTGACGACGTCAAGTCGCCGTCATTAGGGTTTCTTGCCGCCAAATTAATCATCTTGACGCCGTCTCTTGTTGTGTCTTCTAGGCCGTCTCTCTTTGTAGTGATACGCGACGTCCTACTTGAAATATAATGTGACGCCGTCACGTGTTAATCCTCCAAAAGTCCTCTGGCGCGTCAAGTGCAATTAGTCATCCTCCTCTTGATTCATCAAATGACGGCGTCACATTGTGACTCCTGACGCTGCCAGGTACTATTTCCAGCATGGTTTCTTGACTTTGTCATTTTCTTCACTTTTAACACCAAAAACGTCCAAAATGCTCCATTTTCCAGAATTCTCGTCCAAAGTACCAAAAATGATAAAAGGAACGATTTTAGGTAATATTTGGCCATAATATCATGATTTAGGGCTTAAATAACCCCCTAAAAGCATAACAAATATTTACTTATCAAATACCCTTACACTTGAGATTTGCTTGTCCTCAAGCAAATGAGCTTTTATACCAATCAAAATACAAGTTAGGGGTCATTTAACATTAATATAAAAGTAATTACAACAAATGATCGTTCCATCTTAATCAAAACAAGCATGGAAATCATACACTAGAACCTCACATTTAGTGTTTGGATACTCTCATCTCTCGGGTGTTATAAACATATATATCACAAATGGAAATGGAAAAATATCTCTTACTACTTGTCATAGCAAATAAATTACCATAGGCTTGGGAAAGGATTAAAAACCTCCACCACTTGGCTTAAGCACCTAGGATAACTATCAAAGAGGTCTTTTGCAAGGGTTATAATGTTAGGTGTAGGGATATGGAAAACACGGTTTGTTGGATATAAAGGGATATTTTACTAGTGGCATTTCAATTGTCTTAGTCAATTACATGTACAATGCGGCGTTGCTAAGCCAAGACTCGAATTGACTTGAGCAAATTACGAAATAACATAAACATAAATAAAATAAAAGGAACGGGATGGTAGTCCGTATGTTTTTTTCACTTGTCTTTTTCTTTTTTCTTTTTTTTTCGTTTTTTTTTTTCATACATTCTTGCCCTACCATCCAAAATAATACATCAAGGAGGCTCATTCTCCCCTTACACTTGAACTTTTACATAAATCAAACTAAACACTCGAATCAAGAGAATCGAAACATTTGGAGTACTCTAAAACATTAACGCATATATGTGGATTGTAAATGATGTTCTTCCCCATACTCCATAACACTAGTACTTTACCCATAAGCCCCAATCATCCCAAAACAATATGTACAAGATATGACTTGACTTAGCAACCATGTAACCAATTAGACAATTAACAAAGGTTTTAAACATATAACAATAATGCACTAAAAATTAGTGCATACAAGGTAGGCTAAGGCGATTTGGGTGTACATTTTGGGGTGGATTGTAAACAAATTCTTCCTTTAAGTAAAATGCTTAAAGTTAGAAACGAAAAAGGATAGGCTCTGAGGGTTGTACTAGGGGTATCGTGTACTAAAAATGAGTACATCGCACAGGTGTGGGAGAATTACTTGACCAATGAAGTCAATGTAATTATAAAAAGAAACAGACTTAAAACATGGGTTATCCTAATGCCTCTTATTATGTAGTAAATCCTAACTACACGAATGTAGTCTCACTAGCGGTCTCGGGATGCATCGCTAACGCAAGTTTTAGAATCTAAATACTACTGGTACACTCACAAGCACTAATAATGAATGCTTTTTCCTAGAGATCTACATGAGAACCTCACATATTTGGGGTGGAAATTATTTTGAGTGGTACGGTTTTTGTGCTAGTTATATAACTCCTATCCATGAGACGCTTATTAAGACTAAAGTTTCACTCCTAAATGTTGCAAAAAACTTTAAATTTAGTGCTAAAATTGCCCTAACAAGCATTTCTCTTAGTTTTATTACACATCTACTATTAAACAAAACAAAAGATCAAGTAAAATTGTAGTTTCTAAGGTATCCTCATTTACCCCCCTTACACTTAAGTTGAACATTGTCCCCAATATTCTTAAAAAGTAATAAAATAAAGATAAATGAAAATGAATGAAACAAATACTCCCCTGATTTGCTCGGTGTGAATGATGTGGTAACAAGGTTAAATCCTCCTCCAAGAAAATGAGCATGCAAAGCTTCACTCCTGAAATATAATCATCTTCTTGTCCAATATAACCTGTTAAACAACTAAGAAAAGCAATACAAAACCTCACATAAAATCGACGGTAAAATCTATATAATAGTAAATCCTAGAAAGCAAGTAAAGATATAATGCTTGTGGAATGAATATTTGCAGATTCCTGGAGTTTATAAATTATATATTTTACGAAAATTTACAATTCCAACTGAAAAACAAAACCTGGAAAATTTTGCAGAAAATAACACCTGACGTCGTCAGGTTATAACCCCTGACGCCGTTATAATTGGTCTGTCAGAATTCTTTATATTTTGATTCCAGGAAATTTCTAGAAAAACCTATGTTTGAATTCCTGGAATCCTGCAAAAACATTCATTGTGACTCGATACAAGCATTTGACTCAAACAATTACTAGTATGCATGTTTATATCTTATTGTTATCGTTCATGTTCAATTCTTTATTTAAACAAATTTAGATTTCCCTTACACTTAATTTTTTGAAAAATACCTTTATATGTAATTAAGACGAGGTTAAAAACAAAATAAAGCATTTTCACAATTTATTTTTGATACATGAACAACAAATAATAAGAATGAAATATGCATACGGAAACAAACAAAAGCAAATAAACAAACAAACAAATAAAAAAGCTTGGGTTGCCTCCCAAGAAGCTCTTTTCTTTATTTACGAGTCATATAGCTAGACTCAAAGTCACAACCTATTACGTGACTCCATCATTTGTCACATCCTCAAGGTGATCCTCGTCATCTTTGTTAGAATCACTTTGATAGTGTAAGTATTTGGGGTCTTCAAAACTCCACATTTCTGTCCTATATTTTGAACTAAGTTCACTAACTCCCTTGAAGAACCCATGCTCTAAATCGAAAGAACTCTTACATCCTCTCCTAACATCATCGTCACTTAACACTACTTGAGATCCAAGTTTATCAAGTACATCTAGTCCATCACGGCCCAATTCTCTAAACTCCCAAGACTTATAAGGGGTTTGAAACAAGACTTCCACTTCCTTAACCCCGTCGGTGAAGGTCATTACCCCATGCTCACTATATATCGCCAGACTAGTGATCTCGAAAAAAGGGGCACCGAAAACTACTTGTGACAACCGATGATCTATGTAGTCTTCTATGTTGTCAACAATTGTAAAGCCCATCATGAACATCATATTACCAACAAACACTTGCACGTCATCATCATGACTGACCATGTTCTTCCCTTTGTAAATTAACTTACATCTACAAATATTGTTATAATGAAACAGGGACATAACATTCATGGGCAAACCTGTGTTTATGTATACATTATAAAAATGATTGTGCCCAATCATACAAGGTATCTTTAAGTTATTAAGGTCACGTCATTTCATCCTACAAGGTCCTCTAACTTCCATACCCCTAGTATTGTCGGCAAACCGTGGGCGGTACTCGTGTATTTCCTCATTGCCATCTTGAAAGATTACCCGCCTAACCCCATCGGCGAATAATATACTACCGTCAATCTCGTTAATAGTCATTCCAGTGGCTCTGACAAACGGCTCCCCTAGGACCAAATTGGTTAACGTTGGATTAATGATTGATTCTATATTATTAACCACTGTTAGATCAATGTTGTAAATAAACTTTCCAACCATAATTGAGGTTCTCCTAGCAATCCCAACAAAATGGAATCCCTCATGATCAAGATTTTTGTCAAAAATCTTGTTGTACATTGGGAGAGATATCGCATTCATTGGGGATTCGGGATCAATGTAGGTATTGGGAATGTATTCCTTTCCAAGGGTAACGGCGGCTTTGAAAATATTAGGGTCGCCCTCCTCTATCCTATTCCCAAAACTAATGGATAGTTTCAAAGTTCCCTTCCCAAGCTCTTCCATAAGGGAATTATTTAATACCCCTGGTGATTCATTGGAGGTGTCTTCTAATGAGACGAAAAGTGTACGGCTTTTAGGGGGTCATTTAAGCCCTAAGTCGTGATTATTTGAGCAAATATTGCCTTAAAACGTTTCTTTTGTCATTTTAGGTACTTTGGAGAAGAAATCTGGAAAGGGAAGCATTTTGGACGTTTTTGGAGCAAAAAGTGAAGAAAACGGCAAAGTCTCCAAATCAAGCTAGAAATAGTACCTGACGGCGTCATGCTTTGGAGGTGACGGCGTCACGTATTGGCAAAGAGTTGGATAAAAAGTTACACGAGACGCGCCAGAACATTTTTGGGAAATAACACATGACGGTGTCACCAAGGCTGTCAAGAGCAAATTACATATGACGGCCAAGAATGAATTAACACATGACGACATCAGATCTGGATCTAGGCGATACGAGAAGAATATTGGTGGCTAGTTGACGGCGTCAGCATCATAACGTGACGCCGTCAGACCTGTAATCTCTATATATAGTTTTCTAATTTTCATTCATTAGAAGAGAGAACTTTTGAGAGAACTTTTGGGAGAACTTGGGAACAAACCCTAGGTCAAATTTTACAGGGTTTTCACCCTACTTTCATACATTTTTCAATAAAGATAAGTCTTCCAGTAATCATTCAATATGTCTATGTGTTGTTTGATTCTATCTTATGCTTGTCTTTACTTTAACATGCTAGGCTAGGTTTGTTTGTGTTTGCTTAGATGTAATGAAACCTAGCTATTGATTGTTGGTTGGTTGTTTGTTATTAATTGTATTGGATGAATGATATCGATGTTAGGCTTAAGAAAACTGGCAGACTTCCAATTGGTAACATGCTTGAACGTCTTAAGAAACATGTATCGGATGTGTACTATGATTTTTAAGGTTGTATTTAATGCATGAGTGACTACTAAGGAGGCAATGTTAGGAGCTAGTTGTCGGCTCGACATAGGAAGAGGTAGAAACTTGTAGAGTTGGGGAAGATCGTACACAACCCCACGAATGGTATTAAGGAATATAACCCGTCATCCACGCAATTGTAACAAACTATTCAACTAATGAAAGATAGCTAGGGAGTAGTGAAATCTAAGTAAACACATTTTTCTTATTATTGTTTTTCTCAATATTTACTTTCTTGTTATTTTATTTTTATTGCATTTGTAGTTATTTGGGTTAGTTGACTAGCAACTAATTCCGCCCACTCTTCCAATACCCGAGATTTTTACTTGCTTTCTAAAAAACTATAAAAATACAAAAAAAAAATCATCCCTCACTTTTAGACCTAATTTAATTAAGTTTTGATCCTAACAACACTTTTCCCTGAGAGAACGATCAATCCCCCGGTACTTGCCACTACACTATACTACATCGGTCAGGTACACTGCCTGGTGGGGATTACAAGCTGTTGGATCGTGAACACCTTTCACTTGTGTTAATATTGATACTTTGAGTGATACCACTAAGTATGCGGAATCTACTTAATGATACTTAGAAGATTGATTGTAAATGAAACAGTTGTATGTATGAAAGAACAATGTATGTAACAAACAAATAGCTCAAATATTATTAATGATAATAATACGAGTGGTCTATGATATCACTAGGGTTACACCTTGAAGCTCTAAGAAAATGTATTAGAAAGATATATTCTAACTATGATCTAGGATCTCCTTTTATACAACAAGGAGTCCTCTTGTACAAGATAAGTATAATACTAATAGAATAAGATATACACAAAATCTTTTCTATATTTATCTATGCGCGTTTCTCTAACCGTTAACAAGTGAGCAATGGTAATATTTGTTCTTGCAGTGGTAATGAGTTTCCACTGCAAGTACAATCTTCTGCAGTTGTAATATCTTCACTAGCCGTGGTAACTGATAGAATAATTCCCAACAATCCTCCCCTAAACTTATGATTTATTTGTAAATCAACAAGTTTCTTCAAGTATACAATAAACCTGAGGATATGGGAATTCTTCCAAACACTTATCTTGTTTTTCTCAACACTTTATCAGCTCTTGCATATTGATCTTGAATCTTCTGAATCAAAGCTCTAACCTTTTCATTATCTGCATAAACTCTCAACTTTGATTTTAACATTGCAGAAAGAGTTTTAGCTCTAAGTGGATATTCCTTCTCAGCAAACATAAACACATCCACTTTATCTGTTGTAGAAACATGATGAACCTCACATTGATCATAATATGTCCATGTAAGATTCAATTCTGATGAATCAAACTTCCAATACTTATCATTAAGATCTGGTTCATATAGTCTTCTTAAATCAACCCAGAGCTTTTCTTATTATTGTTTTTCTCAATATTTACTTTCTTGTTATTTTATTTTTATTGCATTTGTAGTTATTTGGGTTAGTTGACTAGCAACTAATTCCGCCCACTCTTCCAATACCCGAGATTTTTACTTGCTTTCTAAAAAACTATAAAAATACAAAAAAAAAATCATCCCTCACTTTTAGACCTAATTTAATTAAGTTTTGATCCTAACAACACTTTTCCCTGAGAGAACGATCAATCCCCCGGTACTTGCCACTACACTATACTACATCGGTCAGGTACACTGCCTGGTGGGGATTACAAGCTGTTGGATCGTGAACACCTTTCACTTGTGTTAATATTGATACTTTGAGTGATACCACTAAGTATGCGGAATCTACTTAATGATACTTAGAAGATTGATTGTAAATGAAACAGTTGTATGTATGAAAGAACAATGTATGTAACAAACAAATAGCTCAAATATTATTAATGATAATAATACGAGTGGTCTATGATATCACTAGGGTTACACCTTGAAGCTCTAAGAAAATGTATTAGAAAGATATATTCTAACTATGATCTAGGATCTCCTTTTATACAACAAGGAGTCCTCTTGTACAAGATAAGTATAATACTAATAGAATAAGATATACACAAAATCTTTTCTATATTTATCTATGCGCGTTTCTCTAACCGTTAACAAGTGAGCAATGGTAATATTTGTTCTTGCAGTGGTAATGAGTTTCCACTGCAAGTACAATCTTCTGCAGTTGTAATATCTTCACTAGCCGTGGTAACTGATAGAATAATTCCCAACAATCCTCCCCTAAACTTATGATTTATTTGTAAATCAACAAGTTTCTTCAAGTATACAATAAACCTGAGGATATGGGAATTCTTCCAAACACTTATCTTGTTTTTCTCAACACTTTATCAGCTCTTGCATATTGATCTTGAATCTTCTGAATCAAAGCTCTAACCTTTTCATTATCTGCATAAACTCTCAACTTTGATTTTAACATTGCAGAAAGAGTTTTAGCTCTAAGTGGATATTCCTTCTCAGCAAACATAAACACATCCACTTTATCTGTTGTAGAAACATGATGAACCTCACATTGATCATAATATGTCCATGTAAGATTCAATTCTGATGAATCAAACTTCCAATACTTATCATTAAGATCTGGTTCATATAGTCTTCTTAAATCAACCCAGAGCTGCATTTCTTTCATATCTTTGAGAGTATCAGCCTTGAATCTTTCATTAACAAGCTTCCAAAGAGTATCAAGATCATCTCTGTCACATGCTTTAAGAAGATCTTCAAACTGAATGAATGATGAAGATTCTCCTCCCAGTCTTATAATTTTCCAAGTAGAAGCAAAATTCTTTGCAGTGTATACTTCCCAATCAACAATTTGATGTTTTGTTTGTAAAGGATCTGGGTAGAAATATTCTTCTTCAACAATGATAATAGCACTTTGTAGATCTTCTATACATTTCTCAGATTGAGATTCTTTCTCTTGAGGAACTTTCACCCTTTTTGTGACATGATCTTCAACTGTTGAAGCTTTCCTTTTACTTTGTTTAAATCTTTCAACTTCTTCAAAATCAATAGGTCTGAAGCTACTATCTTGCCTTTTAGTTCTGTAGTAGATGCCTTCAATTCTTTCATGAGACATACCTTTGAAATCGGCCATCTTCCTATTTCCAACATGGCAGCAAAATACTTTCATCTCATGAATGATCTGTGCCTTTGTAGGTTGTCTCTGTTTCTTTTGACCTTTTCTGACTTTACCAATAATTTCATCCAGTGCTTGTTGATTCTTCATTTGAATGAAATCAGCCAATTGAGCTGTTCTTTGTTCTTCTGTCAAAGACTTGTTAGCAACAAGCTCAATAGCTTTCTTCTTTACAACTGGATCATGTTTAATCATATGTTCAATCTCTTCATTTGTTGGCACATATGAGAACATAGGAGGTTTCTCATGTAAGATAGTTGGTGGAACCACTGAGAGTGGTTGTGCCATTACTGCTTCAAGTTTACCTAACCTCTGTGCTTCCATAAAACTAGCAACATCATCCTCCTTTTGCTTTTTCATATTTTCTTTCTCTGCAGCTTCAAGTTGTTCTGCCAATCTTGCATCAAAATCAATTTGAGCTTGATCTTTCTTGGAAATCATTCTAGTATGCTCTTGTTCTGCACCAAACACAATTGCTTTACCTTTGACTGATCTTTTTCTGGCAGCTTCTTCCTCTGCAGTGGTAACTAATGGAACATCAGTGGTAACAGTCTCCCTTGCAGTGGAAATTATTTGATCAGTGGTAACATGTTCTGCTTCAGTGGAAATTTGTTGAGTAGTTCCAAGAACACCTTCAGAGGTAAAACCAGTATCAACAACCATATCTTCAAGATCCAATTTCCTCCCCTCAATCTCAGCTACATCATCTTTTGCTTGAGCATTTTCAGAATCATTGAGCTCAGCAAACATATCATCAAAATTAGTACTCCTCCCCTTAATCTCTGCATCTGTTTTCCTCCCCTGTTTGGAAGAAGTTCCCAAACCATAACCAGAACCTGTAGAAAGGTCATCATGTGATGATGATGGAGAAGAAACTACAGCTTGAATATGTCTTCTCTTCTTAAGATTCACAACTTCATTCTGCAACTTTTGAATCTCAGCCTTCAATAGATTCAACTCTGTGGCATGTTGTTCTTTGGTCTGTGCCAGATCTTTCTCCAGAGTTTGAACCTGTTTGACTAATTTGGTACATAATTCCATCAATTCAGTTAGTGTCACACTGCCTTCAACACTTCCAACTGTGTTACCTGTTGGGAGAGGTGAATCATAAGGCATTGATCCAGGCTCTTCTCTAGTTGGACTAGATTGAAGCCTTGAACCACCACTGCTTGTTCCTAAACCATAAAGGTCAGCAACATGCAATGTTGTCATGGAAGGAGTTGGCTGTTTTTGCCTCCTTTCATATGTGTGAGTTACAGCAGGGATATGTTGAATTTATGGAACAGAAATAGTGGGTGTGTGATGGGATACAACTGGGATTGTTGCATCTTCACCCTGTACCTGTGAAATCTTTGCAAGCATGTTTGGTAAAAGAGGATGAATCACTCCATCCCAAAATTCTGAAGCCTTACACATATTTTGAAATACTTTTGGCTTAAGACATGGAGTGTCATAAATCCTATTATGGTTTTGCAGTTGAAATTCATTTAACACTGCTTGCACAAACCTTGGATACATCAAAAATTTGTATGAACTTGTTACATTGCCTTTCATGTTATTAAATATAAACCTTGGAAAATTGAAAGTCCTATCAGAAACCAAGCAAACTAAAGGGTAAGCCATGGTTGATCCAAATTGTTCATACGAAGTTTTCTTAGGACTTAGGCAATGCAACAGAGTGTGTATCAAAAATCTCCAATGGAGACAAAAACATCCTTTCTTAAAAGTTACTTTTTGGTCAGATGTATCATACCCCATCAAAGCAATGTAGTTGAATATGTCTGAATTAGGTAATGTGATGATACCATTGAGATCATCAAATTGGAGAATTCTCCTTAAAGACGATTCAGTAACATCAATAGTTACCCCATCCACTGTGGCTCTAAGAGCTTCTACAAATTCATGTATGTCCCCCTGTTCAAGTGTTATGGACTCCACAGAGTTCCAAAACTGTTTGATTTGAGAAACAAAGATTGTGGGATTCATAGTTAAGGCATACCTTATATGAGTTGTGTTTAGGAAATCCACAATCTGATGAAAAACAGGTCCACTCTTGTTGTTGGACTTTTGTAGGCAAGCCACTTGATTGTGTTCATCAGCAAATTTGAGAGTCACCATGATTTTGTGATTTGAGAGATAAAAGTGTTAGTAATCGAGAATAAAGAGCAAGCCGTATAATGATCAATTTATACTAATAGGGTTTGGAGAAAAACGCGTATGGTGAATTATCTATAGAAAGATTTATCTTTAGAAAAGAATAAATAAAGTTTGGTAAGTAGATAATTCCCAAAAATTTTACCCTATTAATAAGGAAAGACAGTTATATTTGCAACGGCTAGTAAAAATAAGATTACTGACACACAGTTGTAACGGCTAGTTCACCAGTGGTAAAATTTACACTATCAGTGGAAACGGTGAACTTGCAGTGGTAAAAATCAACAAAATTTCAAAGAGCAGTGATAAGTAAAATATGTAAAATTTGCTGCCCTTATCATAGTTTTTAGCAAACTATCAGCTATCAACGGATTTGATAAGTCTTTACCAAAAGCCGTTTGCTCTTGGACTAGCTGATTCTTATGTGGGTTAGACATGGTGAATCAATAACCATTTGTTGTGTGTCTTTGATACACACCTTATTACTCCAATGATATGGGTTGTAAATTACAACACAAAATAAATCTCATCTTAACCCATAGAGATTAACTCAAGTAACTTTTTAACCAAGTTACTATACACAAAAATATATTCTCAAAAGTCAAACCACAGTTACTTCTCAAACCAACCAAAACAGATGAAAATAAATAACCTTCATTAATTAGCATAACATCTAACCTTGGCTTATTTAATCACCTCCAAACACCACATCTCAGTCACCAATAATCTTTCAAACCCTAATATCCCAATCAACCCAATTCTCTTCCAAAACCATGTCATCAAACCCTGAAACCTCTGATCAACACTCTTCTTATCCAACATCAGAAGAAGATTTACCTCCATATCCATGGGGACTTGAAGATTCTGACTATAAGAGAGAGATGGAGAAACGATGGGATGTGCAAGAAAAACAATGGAATGCACACATAAAGGGTGAATCAAGCCATGATCCTAATCCTGCTGAGAGAGAGCTTGTCTCTCCTTTCATCTGGACCTCTGATGAAGAATCTTCAGAAGAAGAGAATGAAGATCCAACCTTTCTTCCTCCTTCCACACCAGAGAGATCCCAACCAAGATCAAGTAAAAGAGATCCATCTCTCCCAACATCATCAAATTTGGTGTTGGATCTTCCTGCTCCAGAACCTGGTCTTCTGCATCAAGAACATATTGGACAGAGCAAGAAGGCTCAGATCACACATAAGGGAAAGGAGAAGCAGAAATAGATGACTGAAGAATGTTGCCAAGGAACAAAGTTCTTGAGTATTTTCTTGACTTTGTTACTTGAGCATCTTCACAGTCTTCCTTCTCTTCTTTTTCCATTTTCATCTTCAGCTTCTTCATTGTACTTGTCATAGCCTCAAGTATTATGTAATAATTGATAGAAGCTAGTAGTTCTCAATTAGCCAAATGTTTTAGGAATGGTCTTTGTAATTCAGTTGGAACATTGAATGTAAGCTGTAACTTGTGTCTTTGAATGAATGAAAAGATCTTCTTTAATCAATCAATATTGTAAGACCTTCAGCTTATTTGACCACATTCCTTTGGCTACAACTCTTGGTGACTTAAACACACTACTTGCAATCTCTTCACATTTGCAGAACAGACATATACTAAACAACTTGCAAACATATTAGTGAGTCACTGTAAGACTCAGAAAGTATTATCAAGTCATTCATAACCATTAATAGTCTTTGACTGTCCCTGCACTCAACATAAAACAATTAGTACCTTTTGGGGACCCAAGCCACAAATGACTTGGATCTGCCTCGTGTATCAATATAATTATATCTATCAAAGGTCATTGATACACCATTGGGATTGTTGGAGGTTGTTGTTCCTTTTGGTTTCCATTCCCAACGAGTTGAGGCCTTAACAGCATTACCCATGTTTACCCTTTTCTTATTCACATAGACACCAGTGGAAACAATTGGTCTTGCAGTGGTAACTGCAGGCCTAGCAGTGGAAACTGCTGGATTAGTAAATTTGGGTCTCCACATGTGATTCTTGTGATCATTCTTTTCAAAATAAGTCTTTTTCCCTGTTTGATAAGATTTAACAAAAGAAGTGACAGGGGACTTAGGATAAACTATGTTTTTACTACTGGCAGTGGTAACTGCTGGTCTAGCAGTGGAAACTGGTTTGATGCCAGTGGTAAGTAAAACAGACCTGGGAACCATCTTGCTTAGGGGGTTTGGGTGAGATACTTTATTAGAATTATGTCCATTCACCCTTGTATTCACAAATACTTCCCTTTTTCCCATGTGGTAGTTACAAGTATAGGAAAGGTGGTCAAAGCTACCACAAATATGACAAGCCTTATTGTTGAACACAAAATCACTACCAAACTGCCTAGTTTTAACATGATTCCAACTTCTCATGTTCCCTCTAGGAGACTTAGACCTATTTCTGTACATCTCTGCATATCTAGTAGTAGGCCTAGTGTAATTTGTTTGTGTCCTAGGCTTCTCTTTGACAACTTCAGGAATACTTTTTCTTTCCTCTACTTTAACATTTTCAGGAACACTAGATTTAGACTCAACATTTAAACATTCATCTTTAAGTGATGAGTCACTAGCACTATCAAAAGTCTCAACCTCAACCTGTACCTTTTCAGTTTCAACTGGTTTAACAAATTTTGGTCCATAGGTCATGGGTGGATCCTGAAACTCTTCTAAGCCTGTGTGAGCTAGGTCAATGCCAGGAGGTGCTGGAACACCTCTTAGAGGTGGTGGAACAGATTTGTATCCAAGACCTGATTTAGCTTTGCTCACAACTTGGGCTTCCCAAATTTTGTCAATGCTCTTGGATTGATGGTCTAGTGTTTGCTTAGTTATCTGAATATTCTCACTAGCCTTTTTAACTTTTTCAATCTCTTCCCTAAGAGCTTTATTTACTTCAACATAAAAATCTAAGTCTCTTTTTAAAACAGCAATGTCATCACTGAACTTAGATTCATTAGCCCTATAATGCTCTATCTGTTTTTCTAAAACACCTAGACCTCTTTTATGATTTGCTAAATTATAATTAGTATGATGTAAATCTAGCATCAGTTCATCATATTTTGTTTTAGAGATCTCTAACTCTTTTACAGCCTTACAGTTGTTAGAACAAGCATTATCAGTATGTACCTCAGAGTCTGAGAAAGCCATGAGTGCATGCTCAGTAGCAAGCATTGCAGATTCTGAATCATCTTCTCCATCCTGAGTCATAAAGCTCCAATCAAAGCTCACTCCATCAATAGCCAATAGCACCTTTGGCTCTTCTGTTGTAGGTTCTTTGTTCTTATCCTTCTTGTACCAAGTTGACTTGTTGTCAGATTTCCTTGGTTTTCTACATTCTCTGGCAAAGTGCCCCTTCTTGTGACAATTATAGCACTCCACCTTCTTTTTATCAAAACCTACAGTCTCATCACCACTTATATGTATCTTTCTCCCTGTCTTCTTCCAGAACTTCTTTGATCTTAAGCTTAGTAATGCCACCTGCCATTTAATGTCCATCTCCTCCATATCATCTTCATCAATTTGATCCAAATCCTCATGATTGAGAATTGAACTACCCACATGGCTTGATATAAAGGCATAGAAAGTAGCATCACTTAGTCCTGCAATCTGTTTCTTTGAGCTCCTAGTGGAAACACTTCCATTACCAGTGGAAACAATCATGTTACCACTGTCATCATCACTATCACTTTCTTCATCTGAACTATCATTACCTGATGATGATATGAGTGCTACACTTGCAGAACTTGTTCTTAATTTTCCAGCTTTCTTTAACCTTTGTTCAATAACTTTGAAATTATTGTACACATCATTAAGCTTCATGGTCTCTAGATCTGACTTATCTTCCCAAACAGCAACATTGGTGTCAAACTCAGAAGGTAGGCTTCTTAGGAATTTAAGATTGAGATCTTCCTTTTCCACCTCAATCCCAAAAGCAGTGAGTTGAGTAACAATCTTTTGTAGCCTTGTGAATATGCTATCAAGAGATTCATTACTTGTTGAACCAAAGTTTTCATAAGTCTGCTTCAGTAAAGTCTTTTGAGTCTTCTTGGTAGAATCATTTCCACCAAACACTTCACAGATCTCATCAAAAAGAGTCTTTGCAGACTTGTATTTGCTAAAAGCCAGAACTTGTTCTCTGGGTAGAGCCATCAATAACAAACCTCTAGCCTTCAAATCATTCTTTAGTTGGCTTCTTTCTTCATTAGTAACAGGACCAGTGTTAACTTTTGTTACTGTCTTGTCACCAACCTGCTCTACAGTTGTACCAGGTTTGAATGAATTTCCACACATTATGATCTCCCATAATGTATAGTCTTGAATCATAAAGAATTGTTCTATCATAAGCCTCCACATCTCAAAGTCATTAATCTTAAGCTTAGGAAGCTTTGCAGCAATGTTTGATTGGCTTGTTTCTGTCTCCAGTGTATCTTTTGAGTCTGCCATAGGGTCTTCTAAATCAAAATATCAAAGCCTGTCTCTGATACCACTTGTTGGATCGTGAACACCTTTCACTTGTGTTAATATTGATACTTTGAGTGATACCACTAAGTATGCGGAATCTACTTAATGATACTTAGAAGATTGATTGTAAATGAAACAGTTGTATGTATGAAAGAACAATGTATGTAACAAACAAATAGCTCCAATATTATTAATGATAATAATACGAGTGATCTATGATATCACTAGGGTTACACCTTGAAGCTCTAAGAAAACGTATTAGAAAGATATATTCTAACTATGATCTAGGATCTCCTTTTATACAACAAGGAGTCCTCTTGTACAAGATAAGTATAATACTAATAGAATAAGATATACACAAAATCTTTTCTATGTTTATCTATGCGCGTTTCTCTAACAGTTAACAAGTGAGCAGTGGTAATATTTGTTCTTGCAGTGGTAATGAGTTTCCACTGCAAGTACAATCTTCTGCAGTTGTAATATCTTCACTAGCCGTGGTAACTGATAGAATAATTCCCAACACAAGCTTCTCAAGATCCCTTGAGAGGTAAAACCTTTTGCAAGGTTGCAAAACCACGCATCATCTTCCCCTTCTAAATCCTCCCTATTTTCTATGCTGCTGACATCATGTAAGTCTAAAGGATTCTGCGGCGGATTAGATTCTGGTTTAGTGACACCTTCATCGGTATTCCCTTCATTGGCGCTACTTGGAGCAGCCTTTGTTTTGGGGGTAGGCATCATTGTGTTGGTGTTGACAAAGTGGATTTGGCTTGAGGAGTGGGGGCTCGCCATTCCTTTTGAAGAGTCATGTTTGAAAAGCTTACTAGGGTGTTTTATCTTAATGACAGAGGTAGCTTTGACTTCCTCAACCCGGGTTAGATCTTCGGGTGGGGACTTTTTGATTTGACCATTGACAGCACTCAACAAATTTCAAATCTTTTGTCCAAATTTGTTTGTTGTTGTTTGAATTGAGTTTCGAGTTTGGCAAGTCGTGCTTCTTGAGATGTTATGAAGTTACGCAGCACCTCCTTGTTGGTCAGTTAGCTTAGGAGGATAATGTTTAGACCATGTGAGCGGAGGAGAGTCATTGAATGATATGCTCTAAGTTCGACTCCAATTGAAGTTTGGTTTATCTTTTCATGCCTCATAAGCCTCGTTGAAGTTCCTAGGTCCAGGTCTGGGGTTGAACCACTTTTCTCCCGCTCCGTCGGTACGCGAGGATGCATAGTCCGTAAAATATTGTTCAGGGAGTTTCATGCAATCACGAGTGTCGTGGGGACCACTACAATATTCGCATGAAGAAGTGATTTTGTTCACTTGACTTGAAGTTTTAGGAGCCTCGTAGGATTTCATGAGAAGCTTGACTTGGTCCTCAAGTTCCATGATCCTACGGTCAGGAATGCTTGAATTATACGAAGACAAAGATATTGCCTTGACCATTTTGTTCAAGTCACGGGGATCACTCCAACATTCTTTGTTATAGAGAGCAAGATCTTCTATAATTCCCCATGATTCTTTCGCATTCTTGTCACGTAGCTTACCACCGGCCGCTTGGTCAATGGTTTGCCTTGTGGATTGATTGATATGATCTTAGAAGATTTGGACTTGAAGCCAAAGATCAATGCCATGGTGAGGGAATTTTTAGAGTAAGTCCTTGAAACGATTCCATGCTTCGCAAAGGGTTTCACTTTGACGTTGTTGGAACATCAAGATGTCATTCCTTAACTTGGTAGTTCTCCCCGGTGGGAAAAATTGAGCAAGGAAATGAGAGGTGAGATCATCCCAAGCGGTGATGAATCCCGAGGGTAAACGCTCAAGCCATTGACTAGCTTGGTCACGTAGAGAGAATTGGAAGATACGCAATCGGGTCGTCTCTCGAGTGTCAACATCAAGGTCTATGGAATCTACGATTTTAAGGAAATCCTTGAGATGTTGATTTGGATCTTCGGAACGAAGTCCATGGAATGCACATCCGCTTTTCACCAACCGGATGGTGTCGGATCGCAAGGGAGACACATTAGATCCTTGGGTGAGCTCAATGGTGTTTCGATAGCCTTGGTGGCTAGGTCGGGAGTATTCTCTTAAAGTGCGTGCTCTAGGTGGTTCCGGTGGGTTATGGTGGTTTGGTCGGTTTGGTAGGTTTGGTTGAATGACGGGATCAAGGATATTATCACCTTCCATGATGGTCGATGATATGGATTACGAACAAAGAAACGAAGAAAAAAGATAGACTAAAGAATACCTAATAAAAAGAAAATAAAAATCTCACTAGAAAGAAATCTAATGAGTAGACCTAATAAAAATAAAATTCAACCTAAACAATAAATATTCCCCGGCAGCGACGCCAAAAACATGATGCATGGTTTTGCAACCTTGCAAAAGGTTTTACTTCTCAAGGGATCTTGAGAAGCTTGCAATCCCCGCCAGGCAGTGTACCTGACCGATGTAGTATAGTGAGTGGCAAGTACCGGGGGATTGATCGTTCTCTAGGGGAATAGTGTCGTTAGGATTGAATACTACGTAAACTAGGTTTAAAGGTGAGGGATGATTATTTTTGTATTTTTATATTTTTATGAAAACAAGTAAAATCTCGGGTATTGGAAGAGTGGGTGGAATTAGTTGCTAGTCAACTAACCCAAAATTACTACTTAAACAAAATAAATAAAATAGCAAGAAAAATAATTTGGTGAACTTCTTATGATTGGAAAAGCGTGTTTACTTAGATTTTACTACTCCCTAGCTATCTTTTACTGATCAATTGACTTGTTACAGTTGATTGGATGAAGGGCTGCATTGCTTAATACCAGTCGTGGGGCTATGTACGTCCTTCCCCAACTCTATAAGCTTCTATCTCTTCCTATGATGACACGTTTCGTATCCTATCATGACCTCCTTAATAGTCACTTATGCATTAAATACAACCAATAAAATCATAGTACACATCTGATTACGTTTCTTAAGACGTTCAAGCTTGTTACCGTATAGGAGATTAGCCAGTTTTCTTAAGCCTAAAGCGAAATCAATCAACTAATAACAAATCAACAACCAATAATTAATAACTAAGTTTCATTAGATCTAAGCAAACACAAAGGAATTTAAGCTAGCATGTTAATGTAAAGACAAGATAAACAATCAATCAAACAACACATAAACATATTGAATGATTAAAAAGAAGACTTATCTACAATTGAACATGAAAGAAAAGAGGGTTTGGAAACCCTAAGTTTGTTGGAAAATTTGTCTAGGGTTTATCTCCCAAAAGTTACACACTAATGAATGAAAAATCCAAAACTATATATAGATATACAAGGGTGACAGCGTCAGGTTTGGATCTTGACGCCGTCAAGTCGTCGTTATTAGGGTTTCTTGCCGCCAAATTAATCATCTTGACGCCGTCTCTTGTTGTGTCTTCTAGGCCGTCTCTCTTTGTAGTGATACGTGACGTCCTACTTGAAATATAACGTGACGCCGTCACGTGTTAATCCTCCAAAAGTCCTCTGGCGCTTCAAGTGCAATTAGTCATCCTCCTCTTGATTCATCAAATGACGGCGTCACATTGTGACTCCTGACGCCGTCAGTTACTATTTCCAGCATGGTTTCTTGACTTTGTCGTTTTCTTCACTTTTAACTCAAAAAACGTCCAAAATGCTCCATTTTCCAGAATTCTCGTCCAAAGTACCTAAAATGACAAAAGTAACGATTTGAGGTAATATTTTGCCATAATATCATGATTTAGGGCTTAAACGACCCCCTAAAAGCGTAACAAATATTTCCTTATCAGCCATGTCAGGTTACGATAACAATTTCGTCGACCCGTCCGAATTTGTTAAACTCATAACAGTCATCACAGCCCGTTACCATTCCCGTACGTTTCATTACTATTACTATTAATCTTAAAAAATTGGAGCAGGGCTAAACTAAGCGGGTTGGGCCACTAAAAAGGCTAAGAACATGGCCCGTAATTTTTGGCAGGAAAAAAGGGTCGCAAACGGCGTCGTTTCAAACTTGATTTAATCATATATATAATGTCATGGGATGCAACGTCCCCAAAAACAATGGCACCACAAAGACCGACACAAAGATTAAGAACCAAACAAAGACTGAACAACCGCCATGGCTACGTTAGTGTAAACGACCTGCCAAAATACGGCCATTGACAGTCCTCAAACAATTCCAGTAACATATCCTACAACCAAACAAAACCCATTCAGTCAATACACCTTTTATTCCATCAACTTAACTTTGGCCCATTTTGACATATTAGCCCAGCAACTTAATTTTCTAATATTACTGTAATAAAATGTTTGATCCGTATTTACTAAGATTTGAGAAAAATGTTACTTTTTTAAATGTGTGAATATGAACCTAGCCAAGCAACCTGTATTTCTAATGTTTATGCAATAAAATCTTTGATCCGTATTACTAAAATTTGAGGAAAATATTACTTTTTCTAATGTGTGAATGTAAACCTATGACCTCAAGGCTCCTATTTGAAGTCCGATTAGCACCTTCAGACCAAAAGGACACTTTTAAGCAAAGAAAACTTGACATTTAAATGGCTAGGACCATGGTGTTAAATCATCATGTCTCTTTATGGTCCGCCCTACAACATTTTGTTTTTTTCTATCAAGTTTGTAACTTTCTTATGTACTCTCTCTTGTTCTTTGATAACAAGGAAATAAAAACATCTTAAATTTACATTTCCTCCAATAGGAACAAATATTTTATGCAAAATCCTTAACAAAATAAAATTCAGAATCTAAGACCCTTTAAAAAAAATGGAAAATGAACTATATTGAAAAAAACAACTTAGTATGTCAAACCTTATATCCATATCGAATGGACCAGTGAATATACGTATAAGCGAACCTTGTCACATAAGGTGTTAACCAGCATTCACAAACCAACAACAAACACAAATATAAAAAGCTATCAATTAGTTTTTTTTTTTTTTTTTTTTTTTTTTTTTTTAAGAAAAAAAAAAGGCATCATTGTTACCCAAAAGCCTAAATCTCAAATCCGGAAAAATTAAATACAATTAAACCGAAAACCATCAAAAAAATTACCTTGTATAATCGACTCTCAAACCCGTTAATCTTATCTTGTAGTTAGCAACAACACACACCTGAAGAAGCAACCATAACACCGGCTTATTTCCAATCATTCTCCCAGAAATCTTTCGGCACCAACAAAACACCAAACGAAACCCATATGACCAGCTGTTAGCGAATCATGAAGTAACAATCGCGATTATTGGTGATGATTAGTGTGTGTGTGTGTGTGAAAGAGTAATCCAGAAAATTCTAACTATCTGTGTTCTGTGTGTTAGATTTTTTATTATTATTATTATTATTTGTGTATTAAAAGTGGAGGAGGGATAAACTAAGCGGGCTGAGCCACGAAAAAAGGCTAAAGGCTAAGAACATGGCCCGTATTTTTTGCGGGAAAAAAGTGACAAAAACGGTATCGTGGTCGTTGCCGATTAATAATATATATAATGCTAAGAAATAATTTAAACTTTGGTAGAGTATAAACACGGACTTCTTGTATTTATATAAAATAGCAAGGTCAATGGTACTCTTATTAGTTAATGTATTCTGTATAATATAAATCGCCATTAAGTTTTCTTTGTATACAAGTAAATTTGTGTACTTTGTGGTCTGTATGGGAAAAGGTAATAGTAAGTTACTAAAGTTTTTTTTTTGGTTCAACCGGATTATTCAAATTTACGGGTTTGTTAAATATGTTACTTAACTTTGTAAACGATGAAAATCGTTAGATTTTAAGTACAAAACGGTCCTTGTCGTTAGTCGGGCTTCACGGAATTAGTCCCTAGACCACTATTTCCGTTAGTTTGACCGTTTTTCTTACGTTTTCATCCACTTTCTTATGTTTTCATAAGTTTTCATCCGTTTTTTCACCTTTTCGTCTGTTTTTATTTGTTTTAAACCATTTTTATACGTTTTTATTTGTTTTCAACCGTTTTTATACGTATTTATTTGTTTTTAACCATTTTTATACGTTTTTATTCGTTTTCAACCATTTTTATATGTTTTCGTCCATCTTTATACGTTTTTATTCGTTTTCATCCGTTCTTATACATTTTCATCCATTTTTATACGCTTTCACCAGTTTTTTTTATGTTTTCGCCCATTTTCTTATGTTTCATACGTTTTCTTATGTTTCGCCCGTTTTCTTATGTTTTTATACGTTTTCGTCCGTTTTTTATGGTTTTATTTGTTTTTATACATTTTTTTCCATTTTCATACGTTGTCGTCCGTATTTAAACATTTTCGTTCATTTTTATACGTTTTGTCCGTTTTTATACATATTCATCCATTTATTCATCCGTTTTCATACGTTTTTGTCCGTCTTTAAGTGTTTCGTCTGTTTTATCCATTTTCGTCCGTATTTACTTTGGTTTTTATATGCCTTTAAACGGATGAAAACGTACAAAAATAGACGAAAGCATATGAAAACGACCGAATACGTATAAAAAAGGTTGAAAACGTATAAAAACAATTGAAAATAGATAAAACCAGATGAAAACGTATAAAAAATGGTTTAAAACAAAGAAAAACGAACGGAAATGTAAAAAACAGACGAAAACGTAAGAAAACGGATGAAAACATATTAAAACATTAAAAAAGGGCAAAAACGTATGAAAACATAAAACGGACGAAAGTGTAAGAAAAATGGTCAAACTAACAGAAATAGCGGTTTAAAGACTAATTCCGTGAAGCCTGACTAACGACAAGGACCATTTTGTACTTAAAATCTAACGATTTTCATCGTTTACAAAGTTAACTAACATATTTAACAAACCCGTAAACATGGGTAGCTCGGTTGAAAGAAAAAAAACTTTAGTAACTTAATTCAAATTTTTGGAAAACTTTATAACATCTTTGAGTATTAACCCTAGTAATATGCAACATAGCAAAGCATATTCCAATATCTTCAGATTTTTACAATGGCTTCAGCTGAGGTATTCAAATTTATACTTGTAGTAACACCAACGTTATAACATAGTGAAACTGACAATATATAAAAAATAAAAAAAATAAATAAATAAAAAAATAAATCACCTTATAGACTTCAGGGGAACGACGGAAGGTAATATTTACTGTTCCAGTTGTGCAAAATATAGCTTTTGAAATTTGGCATTTGCAGGTAAAAACAAAACTAGAATAGATCATATGCCTCATTACAATCATACATTCATAGTTGCATAAATTCTCCACAAGATTGATTTCTTGACAAACTCACAAACAGATCTCACGAGCCTAATAACATATCATAAGCCAAAACACATAACTTTGATTTCACAAGGTTCGAGCTACTCTCTCATACAAGTCACGCGGCCAGTTGCGATTCAAATTGTTTGCAAGGAAATTGGCAATCTGCACAAAGGATATATTTGTTAAAAGAAAAGAACAAATGAACATTTATGTCCAAATGTCAAATCAATAATGGGCACGCCCGGTCTGCTCACTTAAATAGAAGTGCTATAATATCTAGAATAAATTGAAAGATAACTTGCACTTTATTAAACATGAGTTAACAAAATGACCCGTTTCTCATTGCAAGATGTTCGTAGCTTAGTCTTATAAAAAGGTATTTTGGTATTTAATCATATAAGTCGAAGTCAACAAAATGTGCAAGTCAACAAAATGTGGTTTTGCTCGGGAAGTGACTGAATAGCATTTCATATTAACGAAGACAAACTTACCTTGGTTCTCAATGCACGAAGTGACCCATCTGTATCTCTGACATTGTCAATACACTGAAGAGAGACCTTCAGAAGGTCTGGAACACAAGCTTGGACATAGGGTGACAAATTTTGGAACATATCTGTTGTGGCATCGGGAGCACGGGGATCAAAAGGCAGAAATGAAAGTCTGGCAACCTCCCTTAAAGCATCTAGATATTTTCCTTCCCGTGCCAATTTGTGGATGGACAAAATTGTCTCAAGCTGTCTTAACAAAGTTTCTTGCTCTGATACATGGTCTCTCTCTTGGGGACTGCACAATGAAGTTAGAAATGTGACAAGTTAAAAACTGAAAATCAATGAAGATGTGTATATTAATTTGAAACATATCTTCTTGAAAATAAGATTGTTTGTGCAAAATCTGAAATTATCAAAATAAATGCGATAGATTAAACTTGTTTACGAATTATGTTTTATCTTAAACGGGTAGAATGGGCAGAAAAAAAAATGCTAAAGAGAAAAATCCAAATGGATCGTGCCATAAGTGTATTTGTAATATGCTTTTAGACTCATAAAATGTTTGGTATTTGTTAGTCTATAGATTAATAACAATAGTTTTGTAATCAATTTTAATTGCATCACCTATATTAAAATTTTGGATCAAAAAAATGTTTCGAAAATGCATCAATCTTGATGCATTAATAAGATCCACCAAGACAAAAGATGAAAGCCGGATTTATGTTATACAGAAATGCAATCAAATGGGTCTAACCCCAACAATATAGATGCATGAATTACAAGCCTAAATTCAAAATCATTGTTAATATTTCCAGACCAAGGTTAAAATTTGACCTGATATTCTGGTAGTATTTAAATGCCTCCAGCAACTCATTTCCAGAATGAACAAGCCCAGCTGTCCGGCTCTCCCCATCCAGTCTACCACGTGATAACGAACAGATAGCTTCAGAAAGGCCCTTGTTTATGGTATCCAGTGCTGCGGCAAACGCCCCAATTCTCTTTTGAATCTCTATAGACTGAAATGAAGATGAATTATTAGCAAACGATCATCTTTACACAAAAAGCAGTAATTAACATTTATCAAAAGTTCAAATTATTAGCAACAATAAACCGCAATAGTAAGATATATAAGTTTTAATAGAAGGATCTGGTATATATAGCTTGTAGAGGAGTTCAAGGTACACTAGTACTTACCTCAATAACAAATCAACTGGCAACAATAAAGCAAATAATTTAAAAGAATAATTTTGTATTCAGAAAAGATGATATTTAATAAGAGGGTCGATCAGTAAAAAGAATGTGCACTGAAAAAACTGTAAATTTCTGTAAAATGTGGCCCATTGATTTGATGGTGTGTGTTGAAAGAAAAAAGGGCACATCAAGTTGCTTTGCTTATCTAGCCTAGGCACAGGAATGACTAATAAGGATTAACAAAATAACAAGAGTTATCAAAGAAAAAATACACATATTGGTCCTAAAAGGGGGATTATAGATAATAAAAGCGTAGCATTAACTAGAGGTAGCAATATGGGTGGGCTGAATAACAGGTAAGGCCTGGTTGAAACGGGTCATTTTTTTATATGGGGAGATATGGACCGCCTTGGATCAGCAGGACATGCAGAAACTTTTTCTGTCCAATTTTTGAAACAGCAAACGCATTATTTATAATTACACAAAAAACTACTATTATATCAAAGATATATATCTTTGAATAAACTACTTAGGATGTACTATTGTATCGTGCTATTATGTCTTTTTAACTTTTAGCAACTTTCACCTGTTAGGCCCATTTAACCCCTTCCCCTTTGGGTCAGCTTTATTATGTTCCTTGTTAAGATAAGACACATCCCAACGTGACCCATTATAACTAAATGGGTCATAACTGCTAGATGAAATAGAAAATTATCATACAAAATACAGGATACAAAGCCCCGCAATTCTTATAAGGGAGTGAGTTTACTTTGTCATTAAGACCAGCTTCCTGACACTGGCGAGCGGCTTCAAACAGAAATTGGTGCCTATCTTTTGGATCCATTAACAATCGTCTTAATTCACCTTCTTCTCCTGCCCCACTTGGCCCAAGTAACAGAAGAATCCCACCATCACGTAACAATATCTCCATGAGCAGCTGCTGCATCATCAGAGTCCGTTGCCTTTGCTGATCTCTAGTTCCTCTTCCAGACCACGACAGCTGCCCACCCCCCACCGTTGCAGCAGCTTGTGCATAGTATTCCAATGCCATGGAAAGATTATTATGCCTCAAATAAAGTGAACCATACTGTCTAATAATACTAGCTGACTCGGCAATAGCATCCATCACCCCTAATTTATGACCTGTTCCAGTAAAATCAGATAACACACCATGATCTGCCAGCACAATTGCTATATGTGCAGCATCTACGTTATATCCATCCTCTCCAGTATCTTTAGACAAATATAGGACAGCTGGAACCAACTGTATGCTCAGCAGCAACACATATGGGTATACCAGAGGGTCCTTCCCATTCTTTGTATAATAAGATGGTTCATATTTGTTAAGATAAGCCTGTAAATCATCTAAGCTGTAAGGTGATAAGCCCTCGTTCAAAGCAGAACTCGATCCACCAGAACTGTCTCGAACAGCACATAGCTTGAACCATAAGAAATCCTCTATGGTGTTGAAAAGAGTAGGTTGTTCTCTGAGTAGGCGATCAATCTGCCTACGGGATCCAGATATGAGTGCATACAGAAGTAACTTTTTCTTGTCAAAAGTACCTCGGCCTGCTCGATCACCCATCCTTAACATTTTTTCACATTCTTCTGCAGCAATAGAAGCAGTTTCCACTGATACTGTGCCTCCATTTGTGATCCATTCAGCCAGCTGTCAAAAAAAATGGTCGCTAAGGTTTGTTTAAAGAATTTCGCTAAGGTACACCAGAAAATCAGTACCTGTGATGCAAACTGGTGAGAAACACGAGAACGTGAAGCAACATTCCTTGCATCCTCATAGTATCCGGTTCTCAAGCAGAAATAGATCTGTTATACGCAGAACAGTAGTAACTTCATTTTATGAACTAGCGCAAGTAAATAGATCATGGTTAGCTTAACCCAATATTAAAATATTCCATAAGAGTTAAGCAAACACCTGCTGCCACGTGGTATCATAGGGAGGCTGCCTACGAGCATCGCCGGCATCAAAATCAAGAACCCCATAGTCTTTTAAACGGATCTGCAGTATAGAATAAAGTTAGTAAAGCACATGCTCCTCCTCAAAGATCAAAGGTTGAGCCCCATAAAGTATATATGATTATTTAAAGTGAGAAGTGACCACAAACCCTAAGAAAAGCATGAATGCGTTGCAAATTGCCAACCACTCCACCAAGAGCAGCCTGCAGTAAAAGAAGCAAATGAAGCTTTATGCAATAAAAACGGCTACATAGTATATGCAATAATATGCCACAAACACACATATGTAGGTGTTTGTTGGTGAAAAGATAATGAAACACGTTTTCATCAATGGACATAATATGATAAAATTCACGTAAACATAGTCCATAAGACTATTTTGACAATTGAAAATACTAATAGGATAACGGCTTGTAAAATAAAACATGACTATATCTTCTATTACCTGTGCCGGGTGACTTTGTATCATTTCCATGATATACTTCTCATGCCCCCACTCGAGGTGCCGCCTTGCACCAATTATTAGTGACATTTTCTTGGAAACGCTTCCTTGCACACTTGAATTCTCACCCATCAAAGTCTGTATAACAAAAATCATCAGATGATAGTCATGTTGCATACTCTACCAGGAAGGCATATCTAGTGTTTATAAAAGCAGCTGCATTGTTTTGCATTTACATCTTGTATTTACAAGATTGTTCAATAGGGTGTACCTGAACTAGATGCCAAATTTTGCTCATAGCAACTGATTTACCACCAGAAGAATCCAGGCCAAGACTTTCATATGCAACCTTGAAAGCAGTAGCTGGCTGGCACATGGAATAATATTACACACATTAGTATACTATGATAACTTGATAAAGGAGAAGAAAAAATAGGTAGAATGACAAGTAAATGCCATACATAAACCAATAAAACATGTTATTAAAATACTTAATAACATAATCTAGTCCAATTTCTTACACTAAGCTTTGACTGAAATACGACTAGACCTCTAAAGCTTTATCATCGTTCATCAATGATATGAGAAAAGATAAACATAGAACACATCTTCATGGACTTACTTTAAATGCTGAACTACGCAGTCTGGCATCATTGAGAGCCCTGACAACCTCAGCATATGCTGCAGCCTTCTTATCAATGGCTGGCTTATCAGCTATTGGCACAAGCTCCATACTAGAAGGACCAGAGGACATATGAGGACTAGATGTTAGAGATAATATTGGCCCTGATCGGCTTCCCCCAAAGCTTGATTCGTTTACATTGGTCCTTGGTAAGGTTGAAATGCGGCTCATACTGTGAAGAAAGTCCCTTTTTTCCTTTTGCCAGTCATCCTGACAGATAGAAACACAAAACAGGGTAGAATTAAACACAAAGGAGGTTGGGGGGGGGGGGGGGGGGGGGGGGGAAGTTATTGTAAAAATCAACGCTAGTAGGACACATTCATTCATGTTCCAAAATATAGTTTGACTACATACTAAATGTTAAAAATGGCTGAATTGTACAATAATAATATATTTGTGTCACGATGTATTTTCAAAACAGGAGAAGAATGTGTAGTTTTACAAGATATTTAACAGCATTTACTTGGGCACACCAATAAGGGTTGCAGTGTAACCTTGCAGAAGGTTAGGGTACTGACTGTGAATTAACTGGACATCACAAAGAATTAATGCATGTAAAGTATGAAAAGGGCTACACCAAATGATAGTCTAGACGATGCATTAGGTCATTCACTCTGGTAGTAAGATTATAATAGATAGGTAGCAAGAAGAACTTTGAAATTGAAGTTTGAGAGATTATGCAGAGATTATAAAGGGATTGGTAGTTCACTTAAGACAACAAGTAGATAAGCAAGATAGGCAATATGATCAAGAGCTAGAAAATATTATAAACTTGATTCCAGTTTATTACATGCTATCCGAATAAACTACTAGTAAAAAGTGTATAATCAGGATGCTGATGGGAACACATGTTTTTAATATGCAAGTCTAGGAAGATGAACAGAAACGTTCAAAGTCACAGATAAAGTGGAGATATAACTACATACAAAAAAAGGAGGTTACAAACCTGAAGAAACTTAAGGCTAAAGATGCCTAAATTAAAGCTATAGACATTATTTTGAAACAGTTTTACCATGCTTTATTTACTTTATAGCTCATTCTTTAGTTATGGCACACACAGTTCTTTTGAACTCTTTGGAGCATACACTAACAGTTTCCAAGGGTATTATTTTTGTGGACTAGATAAATTTTATCAATATATTATATTTTCTCTATCACGGAGAAAAAAGAAAAGATACATCTGCAGTATCCTTCCTTATGAATATTGTCCTGCAATTTGCTACTTAATAAATTAAAGAAACATTAATAGCTTGCATTTAGCCCATACTTTCAAATGCAACTTAAATTTGTACTAAAAAATTTGGCAGATTTTTGTCACTGGGCTTTGTGCACTTCATCATAGTGTTTGTACATTTAAGCAGGAAATTTTTTTTGTTTCATATCTTAAACATCACCCATATGCGTTTAATTTCAGAAAAAATGTGCCAAGAATGCTAAAAAAAATTAGACCAGCATATACCGATTCACGTGTTCAATAGATGATATATGTGAGTGGAAAACACAATTTGTTAAGATTAACAATGTAAGAGAGAAATTAGCGTATGTCAAATGACATAACTGATGAAAAACTCGGGACTCCTTGTAGCAACTAACCTCTAAAACTGTCATCATGTAGTCACTAAAACTTCTGAGATTATCTTTCTGGGCTTCCTGAACAGCGGACACCATAGCCATCTCATGAACCTGAATTACAGAAAAGTGACATAAGGTCATAGAATTCAAATTGGTATGTAGTGGAGAAACGATGGTATGAACCAACGAATAAGTTAATCATATGACTGCACGATTCTATAGACGATTCTCACAATAACCATTTATACAGAACCAACAGAATACTCAACAAGAAATATTTTAAGGTACAGCATAGTCACATAATAAAAACCTTAATATACAAATATGAACATAAGAAAATAAGGTTGTTGAATAGTGTACTGACAGTTGACTATCAATCTCGTGCAAAATCACACATAAAAGATATGAGGTGGACAATAATAAAAAACTGGCAACCACCAAAACTGTGGGAAAAATGAGAATGCGGGATAAAAATAAGGGTCTACTGTTCTGGTAAATATTTAGAGTAATGAAGCTGACTGAGCTGAATAACAAACCATGCTAGGTTAGTCATATAGTAAGTAGTAACAAGTAGTAAGTGAAGAAGAACATCAGTGTACCATGGAACTCTACTCAATAACATAGTAACATTATATGCGTATCTATTTAACACATATTTACTTCATTAGTATGCAGTAGTAGAGAGGTTATATACCTGCTGCAAGTATTCTTCGACGCTGGTAGCCTCAGCAGGGAAAACATCCTCAAAAGTCGTCTACAAAATACGCATTTAACTCGTAAGAACAAGTAACTAATACCAATGGCACATAAAAAAAAGTTACCAGATAGCATTCTCAAAACAAAATAATCAAGCATTAATAACTAAAGAGCTTAGACAGTCTGATCCAATAACTAAAGTCGAATATCTAAAACCAAATGGGAAAAATATATATAAAGTAAGTAAAAGTAACTCCCAATACCGTCTTCCACGGGTTATGGGTCCCAATACCGTCTTCCACGGTGTATGGGGGAGGTTGATATGTAGACAGCCTTACCCCTACCTAAGGTAGAGAGGCTGCTTCCGGTTCTACCTAAGGTAGAAAAGGACCTCAAGCCTTTTGTAGGGAGTGAGGATCGAACCCTTGACCTCTTGGTTGAGAGGCAAGGGGTTTTCCAACTGATCCAACCCTACTTGTTTAGGGAAAAATATATATATTATACATAAATTTATCTTCGACGCAACAAAAGAAATTCACCACCCTTGGATCCCTAAGGTCTATAGCATCCTTGACTAGATACCGTTCATCAACATACAGAATGGAAAACATATCCATAGAATAGTAGTGGCTATTGAACTAAGGCATGTGACAAGCACTTTCTAAGATGATAATCATCAGCTATCAATGCTTCTCTAGCAAAATACCAAGTGTTATATGATGTCATCATACACACACAACATTTCACATGCACTTTCGCCAAAAGACTCTAATTGTGTACTTATCTTACGAAACAAGCTACATAGTATACAACTATGCATAACCCAACAACTTAGCTTAGTCTAACAATCATCAAGTACATTAACTAATACCTTCAATTCAAATGATTTAAGATCCCGTGCCAGTTGCTCAGCATTTATCCCCTCACGTGCAAGTAACCTGTACATACATTTAACAAATTACACATTTTAACAAGTTCATCCAATACACAAATTCTCAATAGATACCGGTCTGCAGAAAATAAAAACACGTATGATTTAACCTATATATCAAGACCACTAGATAAGTACACTTCACTTTTGTTACTAAGACACATCATTTTCACTTCACGATCTTCATAAAAATCGCAAATAAACCCTATCTTTCCTAGCCTAATTTTCACAAACAATGCAATAAAACAGCTCAAAACGCAGACGAAAACGTACATTCCTTATTCTAATAATTCAGTAACACGCAAAAACAGTTAACTAATATTATCAAAATAAACCTATAAATCACAACCAATACATAAACACACTCCACTTTATCACTACAATACACATTCTAACTTCACTGTCATCGTCAAAAACCGCAACTAGCCCTAGCCTTCCTAACCTAACTATTCACAAAATAATCTATACTACTATATAATGTATTTGGGACTATTCTATAATTAGAAAGGCTTAAAAATTCAGACTTTTACTTACTAATTATGGACACAACCACCCCAACAATCACCCCAACAATTTATAACCACCTCAACAACCACCCCCAACAATTTATAACCACCTCAACAACCACCCCAACAACCACTTTCCACCACCCCACCTCCCTCCTCTTCACCCCAATAATCCGCCCCCGCATCGCGCGGGCACCGTTCTAGTACTATAAAAAAGCTCAACACGCAAGCTCAAACGTTTCCGCATTCACTTACCTCTAACTCTACAATACGCAAAAACAATAAAAATAAACCTATAAATCAAAACCGCTACATAAACACACCTCACTTTACTACTACGATACGTATTCTAAATTCACAATCTCCGTAACAAACCGTGACTAAACCCTAGCTTTACTACAATAAAACAGCTCAAAATGCACGCGCAAACGTTCATTCTCGCTTCACAATCTCCATCACAAACCCTAGCTTTTCTAACCTAACTTTCACAAATAACACAACAAACGCAACCGAAATATCACAAAACACAAACTCGACAACTAATAACCTCGTGGCAGCTATAGATTGAGACGGAGCCTCGGTTCGCAACGTTTTCGACTTCAGCTTCTTCGATAACGCTTCTAATTGATCCAAATTCCTCTATAAACACAACAAATTAATAAAATAAATAAAAATAGACATTATATATGATAGTTGGAAAAAATGATGTACGGAAAGTGTAATGACCTGAAGAGGGGGAAACTGAGCAGAAGGAGCAGCTTGTTCGACGAGTTTAGAAGATGAATGGAGAAGATTGGTCCAGCTGCTCATATCGGCCTCGTTCGCCATTGTTTACTTGCAGGTTTGTTTTTGGAGGTTAAAATGGAATAAGCCCTAAATTTTGAAAGGGTTGGCGTAATGTGTGTGATTTAGGGGTGTTTGGATGCGCGGTGTTTGTGAATCTTTTTATAAAATAAAAGCTCTACAAACCAGCTTAAATTTTAAGCTTGGTTATAATTAGATTTTGGGATGTCTAACCCTAAGGGCGTCGGTTAAGATTTATCGTCTTGTGATTTTTAATTATATAAATGATCCTCGTGGTTGACACAAAATTGCATATTTGAACAAGGACCCACATAAATAAGAATTAAAAACAAATTTTAACAAAAGCCCTTAGATATAGACATCCCCTTAAAAAAAAAAATTGAAGAATATGGGGCGTTTGTTATGCGGGTTTTGGATTTTGATTTGTTTAAGTTTCAAGATATGTTTAGTATAAGGTTTTGGGCTAGGAGTGAAAAAATATTGTTTTATATCCACAGGTTTTGATTTGGTTTAAAACGTTTTGGGTTCAATAAAACCCACCAAGGAAAACATATTAACTCGTAAAAGATTTTCCAGCCTTCCTAATTTCATGCTTTAAACTCCCGCTTTCTTTCTTTTCTCTAATAAATTTGTCAACTTTGTGAATTGTTGTCCAAGTTCTTGTAAGATGCCGGCTATGATGCATCCTTGACCTCCCTATTAGTTTAATCCTATGACGTTTCCTTCGTCATCTAATCAGTTTGCTCCTATGACCCATCCATCATCGACTTATCAATCTGCTCCTTCAACACCAATTAATGAGTCTCAACCTATTGTTATCCTTCGCCAACTTATGAGGCATCTCCAACTCCTGCACCGTGAGTTTTTAAATTGGTTGCCATGATAGTCTCAATATATATTATGTTTTTCCTCATTATAGATTATGTTTTTAACCTTATTGTATGTTAAAATGGACAAAGTGCGAGGTCGTGGTAGATAAAAGTGCTACTAGGAAGAAAGTGGGACTCAGGGTGCGCTTGGTTCAAAGACGGGAATAGGAATAGCAAAGGTAAAGGAAATACAATGGAATATAAAGGAATGGAATGGAGATTATCATTATCTTTGATAGTGCTTGGTTTAAGAAAAACACATTAACCTCCAAAGTGATGGTGGTGGTAGTGGTGGCTGTTGGTGGTGCTGGTGCTGGCTACTGGTGGTGGTGGTAGTGGTGGCTGGTGGTAGTGGTGGTGGTGGGTGTTGGGTGGTGGTAGTGGTGGCTGATGGTGTTGGTGGTGGGTAATGATTACCTTTCCTCACAATTTACTGAGTAATGCCTCATTATCCACTACTAAGAAATGATTGCATTCTTTACACCTAACCAGACATGTTTATTCATTGTTTTTCACATTCCCTACCCCCCCCCCCCCCCCCCAATACCCCCAACCAAGCACCCCCTCAATTACTAATTGAAGTTCAGAAAATGGCATGTGGTCTATCTTAGAAGATCGACAATGGTTTAAGAAGCAACCCATGGCTGAGGTGCAGAAAATGATTCTTGTCAAAATACCTACTTTTTCAAATAATGTTTCGTCGCATATCGAGTCAAAAGTCAATTGGCTAAAGACAAAGTTTCATGTCGTCAATGACATGTTGAAATACAATGGGTGTTAATTGATTGATGTAGATAAAAATGTCGAATGTGAAAGAGAATGGTATGTCAAGTATTGTAAGGTAAACTTATACAAAATTAAATTTCTTATACTTGAATAATTGTTTATTTCGCTTGTTTTTGTTGTGTTTTTTACGATGTATTATGTTTTTATTTTACAGAATCATAAAGAGGCAATTGGACTATGGGATTTTCCATTTCCATATTTCAACCAACTTGAATTGGTGTATCGAAGGGATAGAGCTACCAGTACGGTTGTTGAAGGATTCAAAGACGCGATTCACAACATGGAGAATGGGCAAAATGGTGAAAGTGGAGAAGATAACGTTGGTGGATTTCACATCTCTTTGAGCGATGATGAAGAAATTGATGTGCAATATATGTCACAAACATCTTAAACAACCTAAAACGTCACCAATTTAACAAATATGGCTAAAAAGCATAAGGAAACGTTTAATGTAAACAAGGCTGCCAAAAAAGAAAGACGTGAGGCATGGAGTCACAACTAGAAGGAATTAATCATTATTTTTAAATGTTTGTTCAAGGATTTAATGCTAATTTTGGAAGTACGATGAATGTTGTAACTTATGTTATGATAGATTGATAGATGATAACAATTGTAAGAAAGCTAAATCTGAGCAATTGAAAGACGTACTTGATGAGCTCACGAAACTCAAAATCCCGAGTGGCGATGTACTCCATGCAGCTGAGATATTTGTTGCTAATAAAGACAAACTTGAATTATTTCTGAATCTTTCCCAACAATTGCAAGTGTCCTATGTGCTTAAGCTTACAAGCCTTTCATCAGGCAACTAGATAATCTAACAAGTACTTCAATCAAGTAACCTAGATAATATGTTAAAGTACTTGTAGTTGTAAGATATTTTGTTATGGATTATGGGATTTCCTCGTGAGTAGGTAGATTGTTAGTGTAGTTGTGTCTAGGCAAAACTTTTCCTTTTTGGGGAAATTCGTTCGACAATGGTTAGCTTGTATGTTGAAATAGTTGAATATGGGTACATCTTTTGGTCTCCAGGAAGGTCCTTCGAGTGATTATATCATATTATGTACAAAAGTATATATTCAAAGTCAAGTGTTGGTGTATAATTTGGTTACTATATTAACGAAGTTCTCTTTGTCAAATGGTTATTGTTATTGTAAATGTGAGTTACTGAGTGATCCTGAATGGGAGGCGTGGACGGAGGCGAGGAAGTCTTGGATGGATAAAGAAAATGAACTTAAGAGTATGCTTCATCAAAAGGCTATGAAAAAGTGAGATGTAGAAGGGGATGAAAACTTGAAGTTCTTTCACTCGTATATTAAGAGAAGAAAGAACAAGAGTAATATTAGGGGGGTTGATGGTGAATGGGTTGTGGTGTGAAGATCCTAGTTCGATAAAGGCGGAGATGGTAAGACATTACACGCCCAATCTTTTGTTGTGACCATGTATAGAAAATCTCTGTAGAAGATGTTGTACTATTGGAAAAAAGATTTCTCCGAGGGGGAAATCTTGGAAGTGGTTCGCATGTGTAGGGGTGGGGGGGACAAAGCCCCAGGGCCGGACGATTTTAATTTTAAATATATTAGGAAGTTTTGGGATATTTTGAAAAACATACTTGGTTGGCGCAATTAGATAGTTTGGAGAGAACATGGAGATCTCGAGAGAGAGCAATTCATCTTTAGTGACTATTATTCCTAAAGTCGCAGATCCTATAGGGCTCGGGGACTTTTGCCCGATAATTCTTATCGAGTGCTATTATAAAAGTATAGCAAAGGTTATAGGTGATGTTCAAAATGCCTTTGTTAAATGGGAGATATATACTTAACGGGGTTTTAGTTGCTAACGAAATGCTGGACAATATGAGGAAGCCGTGAAGTAAATGATTAATTTTTAAAGTGGATTTTGAGAAAGCATATGATAGTCTGAATTGGAGATTCCTTTTGGACATAATGGAAAGATGGGGTTCGGGCCTATTGGTGTTTGTGGATTGAGGCGTGTCTACGCTCATAAACAATGTCAACTTTTGTCAACGGCTCCGATCCCCAACGAATGAATTTGTTTGGAAAGAGGGGTAAGACAAGGAGACCTACGTTCACCTTTTCTTTTTTATTTTAGCGGCAGGAAGAACTTAACGTGATTATAAAATAGGCGGTAGACAATGGTATGTTTAGAGGCGTGAAGATTGGTAGGGATAATGTTGTAGTATCTCATATACAATATGCGTATGACATTATCTTTTTCGGTGAGTTGAACAAAGAGAATGCAAAGGTCCTTATGTGTATTCTAAAATGTTTTGAAGAAGTATTTGGTCTTCGAGTTAATTATAATAAGAGCAAGCTATACAGGGTTGGAGTGATTGGAATGGAATGGAATGGAATTAAGGGACATGGCGAGATGGATGAGGTGTGGAGTTGGTGAGTTCCCTTTTACATATTTAAGACTACTAATTGTTTAAAATATGATGAGAATGGGGTCATGGAATGGCGTGGTAGAGAAATTCAAAAATCGGGTTGGCTGATTGGAAAGCAAAATTGATGTCCTTCAGGGTTGCTTAACATTGGTTAAATCGGTTATAGGAAGCTTACCATTGTACTACTTTTTGATGTTTCGTATGACTTTAAGTGTAAACAACTTGAAAGAGTGTAAAAAAAAATTCTTTTGGGCTGGAGGGATAGGGGAGGGTAAAAAATTATCTTGGGTTAAATGGGATAGGTTACTAGTTTCACATAGGGATGGGATGTTAAACATTAGGTCTCTTTTGTGGGAAAAATCTAGCACTTTTGGGAAAAATGGTGGTGGAGATTCAAAAGGGAGGGGGCCTTTGTGGGTTAAAGTCATGGAGAAAGTGGTGGGTTTGGCGATATTAGGGGGTAGGGGTCAGAAAAGGGGGGTAACGTGATATCATTAGGGTGGAGGAGGAGTTTGAGGGGTTAGGTCTAAAGTTTATTTCATCGTTTGTGGGGGAAGTGAGGAATGGTAACGATTTAAGATTTTGGATTGATAAATGGGTGGGTGGGTTAGGAATTGTGATAGATTTCTAAGACTTTTTCACCTTGATAGAAGTAATGAGGGTAAGGTGTCGGAAAAAGGGAAATGGGTAGATAGTGCTTGGTGCTGGGAGTGGGATTGGGTTTTAACTCTTAGAGAGAGGGTTTGTAAAGATTTTGAAGAGTTACAAGTCTTATTGCAAAATGTTGTTATCAAGTTTGATTGTAGGGATCATTGGAGGTGGACGCTTCAAGACAATGGAGATTTCACGGTTAGAGAATTAACAAAGATTGTGGAAGAAAGATTCTTTGCATAGTTGGTAGTGGTGAGGCGATAATATGGGGAAAATGGGTTCCAAAAAAAGTCAACATATTCGTGTGGAGGCGCTAATGGGTAGACTTCTGGTCCATGAAGAGCTAGATAAGAGGGCATTGATTTAGATTCCTTGTTATGTCCTTCGTGTGGCGACATGGTGGAATCGTGTTCTCATTGTTTGATTATGTGTAACTTTGCTATGAGCGTATGGGAAAAAATATATAGTTGGTGGAAGATTGGGTTTGTTAATGCCTTTTCCATTTAGGAACTCTTCGCCTCTAATGGAAACGTGAACAACTAAACATTCCTAGTCATTCATCTAGATTGTGGCAAGTAGTAATTTGGACATCCGGGTACTTCATTTGGAAATAAAGAAATGCGCCTGTTTTTAAAGGAAGCTTCAAGTTAAAACAAAATAGTTTAAGATATTCAACTTTAAAAGTTTCGAATGGATATGATAGCACTCAGAATGAGCATGTTTTTAGTTGTGTTATCGTTATTCTTGTGCATCATATTTGGTTATATTTATATACTTTTGTTACTTAATCGTGAAAAAGTGTGTATGCAAGTAAATATAGCCAAATAGAGGAAAAGATGAAGAAAATTTGAAGAATTGAATAAGTTATGCACATTTGGAGATTCACGAGACTAAAGCAACGTTGGAAGCCATGCAAGGACTTAGTGATTTGTAAACACCAATGTTTCCATGCCTTTATATGAAGAAAAGATCAAGTTCTATTGAAGAATCAAGCGCTCCGATCAAGGACAAAGCATGCGACGAACCAAAACGGATAAAAAGACAATATGTGTGTGCAGGAGGCCTCCAGCTGATCGGCTGGAGCCCGCAACGATTCGGCTGACCCTTAGGCCGATCGGTTAGACTCAACTGGGCAGTTACAAGATTACATTTAATAAAGGATTTAAGTCCCATAGTCATTGTGGCTGATCATTTCCTACTCAATTAATTGTCCTAATTTGTTTTTACTTAGTCCATAAGTGTTCTTTTACTATTTAAAGGATCCTAGGCTAGATACATTAGTGTGACATCCCAATTGAGTAATAGACTTCATACCAAAGCTATTATTCTTCTTTATTACTCCCAAATGACTAAAAGTCCTATGAAAAAGTCCAGAGAAGTGTTGAGATAAAGTCTCAAGTGTTTGGTTCTAGTTGGAGTTGTTTTCCGGGTCATATTAGACGATTGGAGTCGTGTGGTTGTTATAGTTCCACAATTATAGTTCTTGTAACTCTAAGATAGGTATATCTTGTTTCTTTGCAATGAACTACTGTTTTTATAAGTATTATGAAAGTTATGTTTGTTACTTGTGTTTTGTTATGATTTGTGATATGGAGTAACTGTTGGTATACTTGTGTGGAATGATGTAAACATTTGCATGAACATTTTTATCTAATTGATTGCATGAAAATCTTTCTTGTCTTATGAGTTTGTTAGAATAAAACCAAGTCTTGATTAATTTGTTGATAAACATGTTGAGGCAACATTATCAAGATCTCCTAATGTTTTAATGATGACAAATAAATCTTCGAAACACATAAAATATCAAACGGTAGCCAAAATTCCCCGGATTACATATCTGTTCCTGGCGCGCCGCCCGCGCGTCGATGCGTGGCTGACGCGCCAGGCCATTGTATGTTTCGGGCGAATTTTGAAAGTCGGCTTTCCCCTTACCCGACAAATGTGGATCTTTCAATTCAGGTATGAATATGTTATGTGCTTAATTGGGAACAATCGAAACGAGTTTTGGGATTAGAGAGAACCAACTTTTGAAACACCCATTTACGGGAAAACACCAACTCATGTTTTCTAACTCTTGCCTCTAGCCAAGGCTTTTCTAAACTTAGGGAGCTTATATATTTCACATAACATCACGTGAAAGCATCCATATGCTCATATCTCGTGCTTACGTCTTCTCTAATCACGTAACGGGTTTACTCCCTTATTGGTCAAACTAAGTCAAATGTCACTTTGCTTAAACGCGTCCTTTCCCGCATGGGTTATGCTTTACATCAAGGCAAAGCACTTGACTTGTTTGTACCAAGGTGTTATTTGAGTATGTCAAGTCCTGGAAAGTCACGAGTTATGAAATTATGGATTCTCGACGTTATGCTACTTGGACTTATAAGTAACTTATGATTTTCTTAACTCGTAATCTTAAGTGTCTAAATCTTTTCTTCTTAATGACAATTAGATTATTTCTTAATCTCTTCTTAATTTCTTTTTCACAAAAGACAAATTACCAATCCTCCCACAATCTCTCCCAAAATCCTTTCCCAACATCTTCTTACATATTCCCTTACACATTTCCTTTCAAAGTGTACTCTTTGTCTCCTCACAAACTCCCACACAATATTCCCTTCTCTTTACCAACTTCCCATACACCTTCCTTATACACACACATACACACTTTTCTACATGCACACATCCTTACACATACATACTCATATACACACACCTTTACATTTAAAATACACACACTTCACTCACATACCTCTCTTTACACACACAAGGCTCTCCATCACTTAAACCTTACACATACAACTCATACCTATACACATCCCATCCTTACAACACATATCTTACACACTCCAACACCATTACATTCAAATTTACACACACTACTCACAACCATCCCACTCTTTACACACACAAGGCTCCCCATCACATCCACACTTACATATTCCCTTACACACACACACACCAACTCTAATATTCCTTACACATCTTCACATCCCAATTCCACCAAACCTTTCTCTCAAAGAAAAGGAATATACTTTGGAATATTCTTTTCTCAATCCAACCATGGTTTACTCTAACCCAACTATGGTTAGTTCTCTACACATCTCTTTCTCACCCAACCATGGTTAACTTCTAACCCTATAACCTAACCATGGTTACTTCTTAACCTAACCTCTCTCACTCTTCCCTATAGAGAAATATCCCATGGCATATTCTCTTCTCATTTATGCCATGTGAGGAATACCATTTCTACCTCTACCAAATTACCCATTCTACTCTTCTACCCTTGGTAATTTGTTTTCTCATAAACACTTCACAAAATACTTTTCCAAATTGGCTATTTGAGATTGTTGAGGCAACATGATCAAGATCTCTTTATATTTTAATGATGACAAACAAACCATCGAAACACATAAAATAACAAACGTTAGCTCAAAATCGCCGGAGCCAATGTCTGCTCTTGGTGCGCTGCTAGCGCGTCAACGCGCGGGTGACGCGCCAGGAGTCTGTATGGTTCCGGGTGAATTTTGAAAGTCGGCTTTCCCCTTACCCGACAAATGTGGATCTTTCAATACAGGTATGAATATGTTATGTGCTTAATTGAGAACACTCGAAACGAGTTTTGAGACTTGAGAGATCCTACTTTTAAAACACCCATTTACGGGAAAACGCCAACTCATGTTTTCTAACTATCGCCTCTAGCCAAGGCTTTTCTAAACGTATGGAGCTTGTATATTTCACATAACATTGTGTTGAAGCATCCATATGCTCATATCCCGTGCTTACGTCTTCTCTAATTACGTAACGGGTTTACTCCCTTATTGGTCAAACTAAGTCAAAGGTCACTTTGCGTAAACGCATCCTTTCCCACTTGGGTTATGCTTTACATCAAGGCAAAGCACTTAACTTGTTTGAACCAAGGTATTAGTTGAGAACGTCGAGTCATGGAAAGTCACGAGATATGAAACTATGGATTCTCGACGTTATGTTACTTGAACTTATAAGTAACCTATGATTTTCTCAACTTATAATCTTAATTGTCTAAACCTTTTCTTCTTAATGACAATTAGATTATGCCTTAATCCTCTCTTAATCCCATTTATGCATAAGACAAAACCAATCATATCCAAATCAAATATTCTCTTACACAATCTCTTACACCCTTACATATTCCCTTACACACTACATCCTAACCATCCATTCCCTTACAACACATCCCAACCCTTCACTTTCAACACATGCCAATTGTTGGAAACCCTAATATGGCTCCTCTCATCCTAGCCATTGATTTTAAATTACAACAAATCACAACCATCCATCCAACCTCTCATCTCTATATCACCACATGGGCTTGATCCTAACCATTGAATTCAAATCAAACACATCTCAACCATCCATCCAATCCCTCTTCCCTATACCACCACATGTGATTGATCTTAGCCATTGAATTCAAACCAAAACAATCCTAACCATTGATCCAACCTTTCCCCCCAAGCAAAAGAGGCTCCCTTTGATCTCATCCACCCAATTCAAATGAAATCATCTCAACCCTTCATTTCTCCTTTTCCCCCAAGCAAAGCATATTCCTTGGAATATCCTCTTTAACCCTAGCCTAGGCATACTTGATCTTAGCCATCCATTTCTAATGAGATCATCTCATCTATCCACATTCCCCACATGCCAAATTGTTTGAAAACCAAGGGAGGCTCCCTTTGATCCTAGCCATCCAATTCAAACCATCTCATCTCAACCCTCCATCACATTCTTCCCCCAAGCATTGGAATATTCCTTGGCATATTCTTTCTCTCTTTTCTATGCCATATGATGAGATACACTTCTACCCCTTCCAAATTACCCAATCTACACTTTGAACCCTTGGTAATTTAGTTTCTCTTTAAGCACTTCACAAATGATTTCCAAATTGGCTATTTGAGTTGGTAAACCTTAGAATGATTAATGTTAAGGTTTAGTGTGAAGTACAACTGGGGGTTTATGTTGGGAATTCTGCTAAGTAAGAATTCTACTGATGGTTACTGCTGAAGAGAAAGATTCTGCTGACAGAGTGTTTCTGCTGAAGTCTAGTTTCAGCATTATTAGTTTCTGCAGATATAGTTATTCCGTAGTTTATGTAATATAGTTAGGATATGTATGAGTTTATTTAGGAAGTGATAATGCATATCTTTTAGAAGTTTTAGAATATACGTTTCTTGTGAAACGGTTTAGGGTTCCTTGTGTACAAAAGGAACACACGATTATGTATTGAGGACGCATTTTTAGAAAACACTTTCATTGTTATTAAAAGATCCATAGAGGATCATTTGTTCTTAGTATTCAGATTGTTAATACTTGTGTTTGTTTCTGCTTTAAAATACAAGTTACAAAGATTATCTATTAGTGTGTTAGTGATTACATTAACATAACTAACGATCCACGAGCGCTCAAAAGATCTATCAAGGTCTAAGTTTCAACAAGTGGTATCAGAGCCTCGAGAGAGTCTCTGTGATACTAAGAAACACCGATCTTACACCCTCTCAATCAAACACAACCAAAAACAATGCCTAGATCATGATGAAGCTGATACAACTCAGAACCTAAACACCACTTCTCTCCAACAACTCAATCTCTCAAACAGTAATGCCAAATTCCCATACCTTAAGAATGCTGAGGAATATGAATTGTGGTCCATGAAGATGCAAAACTGGATCACAAATATTGACTGGAATCTTTGGGAAGTTGTTCGTAAGGGCAACAGCTTAAAGAAACATGTCAAAGATGCCGATGGGATTGACACTATTGTAGGTCCCAAAACTGCTGAAGAAGTTCTTGCCGTGCAGAGGGAGAATAAAGTCAGAACAACTCCCCTTCAGGCTATACCAGATGACCACATGGGTGACTTCCACTTCATGGAAGATGCCAAGGACATTTGGATGGCCATCAAGGCTAGATTTGGTGGGAATGATGAGTCAAGAAGGATGAAGAAGTCAATGCTGAAGCAACAGTTTCAAGAGTTTCAGATATCTGAGGAAGAAGTGTAACACCCCCAAAATCGGTTCAGCGGAAGCATTCGGGTCATGGGGTGCTACGTATTTTGGTATCACAACACAAAGTACATAGAACGGTTTTATTTCAACCGTTTAGGAAAATTTCACTAATCAAAACAGTAAGTTTACATAATTTCAGAAATAGTGCGAAAAATATAGGCCCGTAAAAGAGTTGAAGCGGTCCAAAATACATCAGAGTCATCTATGACCATGCAATGCCATGCCAAAAGCCTTCAACAGTTAGATATCGCCTTAAACCTGAAAATACATGCTAAAAAGTGTCAACACGAGGTTGGTGAGTTCATAGGTTTGCATAAAAGTATTGAGAGTTCAAAAGAGAGCTTTGCGATCATTGTGTCACCCACAATGTCGTGAAAACAAAGTTTACTTTTAAGTACATTAGTAATGTGGACCACAAGGTTGTCAGGTGTGAATAATTGTTCACCGACAAGTCAAGTTTGGTATTAGTGACCACTGCTTTACTCACAGCGTCAAGGAACATATCAGTAAAGTGGATCATAAGTATTAGGCATAAAGTTGGACCATTGGCAAAGTATGTGATCATTACAACGAATATAATGTCACACAAAATTAAAAGTCTATTACGCTAGCACTAAGTTCATGCAACCGAAGCTACGACAGTGTGCATGCTCTAGAAGCATGTTAGATATAAAGGCCCGACAAGTGTTTATCCCGATACACTTGTAATTCGACATGTTATACGTTCACGTTTGCCTATCCGATCAAACCGAACGGGAGAGTCACCCCCAATAGATCTATTTATAACATTCGCGCTTCCCAGCAGGAATTGACGGTTCATGAGTTTGGGCATAGTGGGATTCAAGGGCTTAGGCTAATCCGCGTAATAGTTTAAATAAAGCATAAGTTTCAGTGTGGTCCATAAAAGTGTTTGCATAAAAGCAATAATTCATAGAGTGTATTGCATAAAAGCAAGAGTTCATAAAGTGGGTCGCATACAAGCAACAATTCATAAAGTGTGTTGCATAAAAGCAAGAATTCATAAAGTGTTTGCATGTTTCTCAAAGTTTGTAAAGCAAAGTAAAGTAAAGATTGGGGTTATAAACTTACAGTAACATGTAAATGTTTAGAGTACTTGTAAAAGTAAAAATAAGTAGTTGAGCATGTATCTCCCTCAAAGAGTTTATAAAGTAATTAAACGAGTAAAAGTGGGGCTATGACTCACCTCAATAAGTCTTCTTGTGAAATAATCAAGTAGAAAGTGTGCACGGCTCCGACACGCAACCTAGATTAGTATAATATGGGTTTAGTCTAAGATTTGAGTTCAAATACATGTTGTAAAATTGGAACAAAGGTTCAATTGTTACTCATGTGTCTGTGTTATCGTAGCTTATATGGACTTTCATAATTAATGTTCAACAACTTTCAATTGTTCGTTGAAAAGTATATATATAATAGTTTATATATACAAAAATGTTGTTGTGAAAATATTCATAAGTATCGGCTCTTGGAATAAATGTGAAAATATTGTGTATGAACATATCGTATAAGTGTTGGCTCAAAAATTGGCTTAAAAGTTATTGATGAATAATTACGAGTCAAAAAGTATTTATTAAGTTCGTTTGGTCTCGATGTGTATAAATATACATATGCTATATATATTTATCGAAGTCGTGTGCAAAGAATATATTTGGACAAATATACTATTTATAGTTTTCGTTAATGCGGTCGTCTAATAAAAATATGTGTTACTGGTGTTAGACATATTTATTAGATGAAAAGTGTGTATAAAGTGTTAGAAAAATATAGATTTTTCTAATTTATAAAAAGTTTTGTGAAAAAGGTATAATAGTTGTCAAAGTTTAGGGGCTGAAAGTATAAATTGTCAAAAATAACAAAAATAAAACACACAAAGAGACCATGCCTAGGTTCGAACCTAAGTCTATTGGATGAAAACCATGTAACTCAACCACTGGGCTAGTAAGACTTATTCATTTCTCTTGGCACATATTTGATATTTAACTGGCATTTTAATTGTGATATATTAACTAATATGTTTACAGTGAATAGAACTTTTGTCATTTTAGTTTGGATTTATTTCGAAATAAGCTGAAATAAAACGCATGGGAAAACAACTCGATTTTTCAAAACTAAGACACACCATTGTGGCTCAACCCACAGTGGTTCGCATCAACACAAAACAAAACACCCTGCATATACCAAAGTCGAGCTATTTTCTTAGTATTGTTTCGAGTATGAATAAAAAGCTTTTCAAAATCCATTTGAAAACTGAATAAGCACAAAGTGCTTATTTGCTTATTTTTACGTTTGATGGTCCATGTTTTACGTTAAAAATCCACCACATAAGCATACTACCACAATATATATGACTAGTTCATAATAGTCGAGTGAAACACAAGTTTCGATAGTGTTTTCATTTTAACAATCGCATGTTTATTAAACGAGTACATGTTTTCAAATATAGGTGTTTGTATCGAACAAAATACGTTTAAACAAGAGTGTGATCGAGTCGAGTTGCTTACTGAGTTGAAGAGTGTACGAGTGAAACGAATGGACCAAGTACTTAAACTTGACTAGTTTTTCCAAAAATATAAACCGAAAACCCTTTTAATTTGCTTCCAAATCAATACCCGATCTCTTGAAAAACTGTTGGTTGCTTTGTATGAATGTTTAAGTGAAAAGTGTGTGTTTTAGCTCAAAATGGAGCTTGGTTATAAGGTGTAGACATGAGAGTTGCTAGAGTTGGTTTAGACTTTAAATGAGACTTGTACTCTTATAGTTAACAAAGACAATTGAGTGTGGATTTGGTGAGTTGTTCCAACAGGTATAAATCCAAAAGAAAGAAACAAAGTATGGCTTTGTAGTCCTTGTTGTACTATAGTACATACAAAACCATGGATACCATGTGGTATGTAAGGAATACAAGCTATAATATGGTGGTTTGAGGTTGCGTGTTAGGCCAAGAATGGCTAGAAAGGAAGAAAAGAGTAGCCAAGTACATAGCACTATACATGTATATTAATGGGTTTAGGTAAAGTAAAATATTTGTATTTGGTTAATCATGAAATTGTATTCGAATGTATATAATTCAAAGAAATGAAATGTGTACACTTATGTATATATGTTTGAAATGCATGACATATAAATGTCATGTGTAATGTGTTTGGTCCAAAAATTGCGACAAAACAAAGCTAGAAAATAATGGGAATTTAAAACGTAAATTCCCATTTTATTTATTTATTTTTTTACGTATCCCGTTTAAGTTTAAATGTGAGTCGGGATGTTTTGGTTACACATTTGAAATCGTTAACGAGTAAAATATGTTTTCGATTGTGTTTTTATAAAGAAATACAAAACATAAATATTGGTTCCAAATTGTGTTTATTAGACTAAACCATACTATCTAAGGGTTGGTTCGTGCGCGAGCGCGTATTTCAGGTAAAGCGAGATACCCTCTCGTTGTTGAGTTTGAAAACTCATAAATGGTCAGAAAATAAATATCTCACATTTTCTGATAATAATAATTAGTTTTAGTGTGTGGGATAACTTCCCAAGATTTAGTCAAGCGAGCTAAAGAATGCTCAATAATTAAGTGTAATAATAACTATTAACTTTTCATTATAATAAAATCAAATGTGCTCTAGTAGTTAAATGAGCGTCGTAGTAGAACCAATAAACTAAAATATGTAGACCAAAATTTGGTCCGAAGTCGTAGTGTACCATGAGGTGTTTCTTGGTTACGCGATTTAACTAAAAAGTTTTGCGTAAAAAGTGTTCTTATAAAATTTCAAAGTAATAAATTTGGGTTTGGAATTAAATGTTGACGTGGAGAATTACGGGTTGTTAGAGTCTCACCTCCATAAACGGAATCGCGTCCTCGCGATTCAATTCTTGTTATCTATTATGGTTGAAAAGAGATGAGTATTTACGCACGAGAATTCACCTTCACATTTCCCCACGTGAATTCAGGACCTTTTTGCGAGTTCCTACGAACTTGCCGATAGGGATAGGGGTTGGTACTCACTACCGATTTGAGTCTTACCAGGTGGTAAAGGCTCCACTTTGTCTGTTAGAGAGTGATACAAAATTCTTTGCTGAAAATTTGCAGTTAGGTAAACTGGTGCGACTTCAAAATACTCGTAATTTCAGTAAGAACAGTCTTTAAACATTGTGTGGATAAGATGTTTTCACGAAAATTATCATCTAATCACTCCTTGTTATGCAAAAATTTGATGAAGTTTGACTTGAAACTTTTAACACTTCAAAATGAGTAAATACTTCATAGGGTGATTGCAAAATAGTTAATAAAATGGATTGTGAAGCAGTTCATAGAACGACGAGAAATTAGTTTATTATTTGTATGATAGCAGCAAAACTGTAGTTTGTTTCATAATGTCGTAGTAGGACAGCAAACAGGTTTATAAAATCACTAGCGAGATGATTTGCAAAACAGTTTATAGAACAACGGGAACAATGTCGTTTACCAAATAGTAGTAAGATCAAATATTTGATTTCATAAAGTAACAGTAAAACATTTGTAGGGTGACCGCAAAATGGTCTGTAGAATAATTGAAAACAACTTATATGGTATTAGCGACATAGTTTAGTATCTTATAAGAGGGTAGCAAGGAATATTACTGGTATTCCCGAGAGACGAGTGAAGGATTTGGTGTCTGTCCCAAGGAACGCGGTTCAAGTTACTCCTTAAGGTCTTAAAGTTTCTGTTGGGCATAAAATTTGCCCAAAATTTCTCTTCCGACTGGAGAGTTTAGCAGGTTCAGAGTATGACTTTGAAGGAGGATGTTGATTGTTACTAGCAACGTAGGGTAGAGGCGGAAAGTACAACCTCGATTGAACATCATCGGTTAAGCATAAGGTTAAGGTAGGGGTGTCTGTAACCGGATCACAAACAACCCAAGGCTAAATAGACAAATCCAAATCCGCAATGAGGTCCAAAATTCACAAATCATCAATCCGAATTCAAACATAGCCAAAATCAATTCCGAACATGGCCAAAATAAAATCCAACCGTTCTAGTAAGCTCGAAAGGGATTATTACGATCTCAAGAGGTCACGTCAAACACTCGAATTCAAACGGTGCCAATCGGGTCTAACCCGACCCGATGCGAGCTACAGTGGACGGCAACAAATAAGAATTCTGTATAAAGTATAGTGATGCCAAGAGTATTACGGTTTGTGAGGTGTTGTGATGCCAATGTGTCGTGTGTAAGTGCAAACTTTCGCGATATTCGATGCTCGTATACACACGCCAAACTTGACCATTCTCAAAATCAAAAATCAACCGGACATATTTCTATTATAACTGCTCCCAGTATCGCAAAGTTCACCTCTGAGTCGAACATAGGTGATCAGGCTATGTCCCACTGTCCCTGGTTGAATATAGGTGATCAGTCTATATTCAACCGAGGTTCAATGAATTTTGAAATACTCGGTTCAGTTACACTAGTAATATGTCTCTAACATTCAAAAGTTGTTTTGAAAGACTACGACAAGTGTCCACACTCGTGAACGGACGATTAGATTGCGTAGATAAAAGCGCGTAACGCTACGCCATGTACAATGCGTAAGCATAAGTATGTCGAAGATACTTTTAGTATATATAGTGAAAATAAATGGATATACTCATCCAATCACAAAGCGCACATCTCATCAAATATAATAGCAATAAAAATCACAAATGAGGCATCAACTTGGCAGGCAGGCACGTGGCGGTCATAGAGTTAAGTTTTCGCAAAAGTAGTTATAGTCTAGGTTTTAAAAATACCCAGTTCTCTATAACCAAGGCTCTGATACCAATCTGTAACACCCCCAAAATCGGTTCAGCGGAAGCATTCGGGTCATGGGGTGCTACGTATTTTGGTATCACAACACAAAGTACATAGAACGGTTTTATTTCAACCGTTTAGGAAAATTTCACTAATCAAAACAGTAAGTTTACATAATTTCAGAAATAGTGCGAAAAATATAGGCCCGTAAAAGAGTTGAAGCGGTCCCAAATACATCAGAGTCATCTATGACCATGCAATGCCATGCCAAAAGCCTTCAACAGTTAGATATCGCCTTAAACCTGAAAATACATGCTAAAAAGTGTCAACACGAGGTTGGTGAGTTCATAGGTTTGCATAAAAGTATTGAGAGTTCAAAAGAGAGCTTTGCGATCATTGTGTCACCCACAATGTCGTGAAAACAAAGTTTACTTTTAAGTACATTAGTAATGTGGACCACAAGGTTGTCAGGTGTGAATAATTGTTCACCGACAAGTCAAGTTTGGTATTAGTGACCACTGCTTTACTCACAGCGTCAAGGAACATATCAGTAAAGTGGATCATAAGTATTAGGCATAAAGTTGGACCATTGGCAAAGTATGTGATCATTACAACGAATATAATGTCACACAAAATTAAAAGTCTATTACGCTAGCACTAAGTTCATGCAACCGAAGCTACGACAGTGTGCATGCTCTAGAAGCATGTTAGATATAAAGGCCCGACAAGTGTTTATCCCGATACACTTGTAATTCGACATGTTATACGTTCACGTTTGCCTATCCGATCAAACCGAACGGGAGAGTCACCCCCAATAGATCTATTTATAACATTCGCGCTTCCCAGCAGGAATTGATGGTTCATGAGTTTGGGCATAGTGGGATTCAAGGGCTTAGGCTAATCCGCGCAATAGTTTAAATAAAGCATAAGTTTCAGTGTGGTCCATAAAAGTGTTTGCATAAAAGCAATAATTCATAGAGTGTATTGCATAAAAGCAAGAGTTCATAAAGTGGGTCGCATACAAGCAACAATTCATAAAGTGTGTTGCATAAAAGCAAGAATTCATAAAGTGTTTGCATGTTTCTCAAAGTTTGTAAAGCAAAGTAAAGTAAAGATTGGGGTTATAAACTTACAGTAACATGTAAATGTTTAGAGTACTTGTAAAAGTAAAAATAAGTAGTTGAGCATGTATCTCCCTCAAAGAGTTTATAAAGTAATTAAACGAGTAAAAGTGGGGCTATGACTCACCTCAATAAGTCTTCTTGTGAAATAATCAAGTAGAAAGTGTGCACGGCTCCGACACGCAACCTAGATTAGTATAGTATGGGTTTAGTCTAAGATTTGAGTTCAAATACATGTTGTAAAATTGGAACAAAGGTTCAATTGTTACTCATGTGTCTGTGTTATCGTAGCTTATATGGACTTTCATAATTAATGTTCAACAACTTTCAATTGTTCGTTGAAAAGTATATATATAATAGTTTATATATACAAAAATGTTGTTGTGAAAATATTCATAAGTATCGGCTCTTGGAATAAATGTGAAAATATTGTGTATGAACATATCGTATAAGTGTTGGCTCAAAAATTGGCTTAAAAGTTATTGATGAATAATTACGAGTCAAAAAGTATTTATTAAGTTCGTTTGGTCTCGATGTGTATAAATATACATATGCTATATATATTTATCGAAGTCGTGTGCAAAGAATATATTTGGACAAATATACTATTTATAGTTTTCGTTAATGCGGTCGTCTAATAAAAATATGTGTTACTGGTGTTAGACATATTTATTAGATGAAAAGTGTGTATAAAGTGTTAGAAAAATATAGATTTTTCTAATTTATAAAAAGTTTTGTGAAAAAGGTATAATAGTTGTCAAAGTTTAGGGGCTGAAAGTATAAATTGTCAAAAATAACAAAAATAAAACACACAAAGAGACCATGCCTAGGTTCGAACCTAAGTCTATTGGATGAAAACCATGTAACTCAACCACTGGGCTAGTAAGACTTATTCATTTCTCTTGGCACATATTTGATATTTAACTGGCATTTTAACTGTGATATATTAACTAATATGTTTACAGTGAATAGAACTTTTGTCATTTTAGTTTGGATTTATTTCGAAATAAGCTGAAATAAAACGCATGGGAAAACAACTCGATTTTTCAAAACTAAGACACACCATTGTGGCTCAACCCACAGTGGTTCGTATCAACACAAAACAAAACACCCTGCATATACCAAAGTCGAGCTATTTTCTTAGTATTGTTTCGAGTATGAATAAAAAGCTTTTCAAAATCCATTTGAAAACTGAATAAGCACAAAGTGCTTATTTGCTTATTTTTACGTTTGATGGTCCATGTTTTACGTTAAAAATCCACCACATAAGCATACTACCACAATATATATGACTAGTTCATAATAGTCGAGTGAAACACAAGTTTCGATAGTGTTTTCATTTTAACAATCGCATGTTTATTAAACGAGTACATGTTTTCAAATATAGGTGTTTGTATCGAACAAAATACGTTTAAACAAGAGTGTGATCGAGTCGAGTTGCTTACTGAGTTGAAGAGTGTACGAGTGAAACGAATGGACCAAGTACTTAAACTTGACTAGTTTTTCCAAAAATATAAACCGAAAACCCTTTTAATTTGCTTCCAAATCAATACCCGATCTCTTGAAAAACTGTTGGTTGCTTTGTATGAATGTTTAAGTGAAAAGTGTGTGTTTTAGCTCAAAATGGAGCTTGGTTATAAGGTGTAGACATGAGAGTTGCTAGAGTTGGTTTAGACTTTAAATGAGACTTGTACTCTTATAGTTAACAAAGACAATTGAGTGTGGATTTGGTAAGTTGTTCCAACAGGTATAAATCCAAAAGAAAGAAACAAAGTATGGCTTTGTAGTCCTTGTTGTACTATAGTACATACAAAACCATGGATACCATGTGGTATGTGAGGAATACAAGCTATAATATGGTGGTTTGAGGTTGCGTGTTAGGCCAAGAATGGCTAGAAAGGAAGAAAAGAGTAGCCAAGTACATAGCACTATACATGTATATTAATGGGTTTAGGTAAAGTAAAATATTTGTATTTGGTTAATCATGAAATTGTATTCGAATGTATATAATTCAAAGAAATGAAATGTGTAAACTTATGTATATATGTTTGAAATGCATGACATATAAATGTCATGTGTAATGTGTTTGGTCCAAAAATTGCGACAAAACAAAGCTAGAAAATAATGGGAATTTAAAACGTAAATTCCCATTTTATTTATTTATTTTTTTACGTATCCCGTTTAAGTTTAAATGTGAGTCGGGATGTTTTGGTTACACGTTTGAAATCGTTAACGAGTAAAATATGTTTTCGATTGTGTTTTTATAAAGAAATACAAAACATAAATATTGGTTCCAAATTGTGTTTATTAGACTAAACCATACTATCTAAGGGTTGGTTCGTGCGCGAGCGCGTATTTCAGGTAAAGCGAGATACCCTCTCGTTGTTGAGTTTGAAAACTCATAAATGGTCAGAAAATAAATATCTCACATTTTCTGATAATAATAATTAGTTTTAGTGTGTGGGATAACTTCCCAAGATTTAGTCAAGCGAGCTAAAGAATGCTCAATAATTAAGTGTAATAATAACTATTAACTTTTCATTATAATAAAATCAAATGTGCTCTAGTAGTTAAATGAGCGTCGTAGTAGAACCAATAAACTAAAATATGTAGACCAAAATTTGGTCCGAAGTCGTAGTGTACCATGAGGTGTTTCTTGGTTACGCGATTTAACTAAAAAGTTTTGCGTAAAAAGTGTTCTTGTAAAATTTCAAAGTAATAAATTTGGGTTTGGAATTAAATGTTGACGTGGAGAATTACGGGTTGTTACAAGAAGGAATCCACAAAGGTTATGACAGGTTCCACAAGATATTGAGTCAACTTAATCAGTTGAAGGCTAGGCCGGATAATGAGGACTGCAATGCTAAGTTTCTAAGATCTTTGCCACCATCCTGGCTGCAAGTCAGCATTGCTCTCAAAACTAAGGGTAGATTGGACATTATCTCTTTTGATGACCTCTACAACAAGCTTAAATCCCTTGAGCCTGATGTTAGAAGTCCCATTCGTCCATCCACTCACTCAGCCTTTGTTAGCACCACATCCAATCTGGTGCATCAAGCCTCAAGCTCTTATACCTCAGGAGCATCTTCTCAAACCCACACTAAACCAACTCCTAAATCAAAATCCAGTAATATAATGGAAGATATTCTTCACTCTTTTGTTGCTGAATATGAACATCAGCAGTTTCTAGCTTATGAGGATTTTGAACAGGTGGATCCATTGGAGATGGAGGAGATGCACTTGAAATGGCAGTTAGCAATGATTTCTATGAACATCAAAAGGTTTGAGAATAAGTCTGGGAGAAAGTTTGGTTTTAATGGAAGAGATGCAACAAGATTTGATAGAAGGAAGGTTAAGTGCTACACTTGTGGTCAAATGGGCCACTTCTCAAGAGAATGCAAGGAGAGAAAGTCTGGTGATGAAGTTAGATATGGCTCATATCTATTAGAATCAGGAACTTCTAAAGCTGCACCTTCCAAAGCTTTGGTGACTGTGGATAGCCATATTGATTGGACTGTTCATGAACCCCCTGAAGAGGAAGCTTCTACTTCTGAACAAGTGAATATGCTGGCATACTCCCCCACAGAAGATAAGAAGGAACAAGTTTCCTTTATGGGCATCTCTCAGGTACATAATTGTGTTTTTGGCTGTAATGTAAGATATAATGAACTTAAACAAGAATATGATGAGTTGAAACCTAAATACAATGAGTGTTATGTAGAAGTTGAGGCCTATAAAAAGGCTTTAAAAACTTTAAAAAGACAGAAGGTTTGGTTTCAAAAGAATCAGCTTAAATATGAAGAAAAAATAAGAGTCTCAGAAAGTGACTTAGAATGTGCTAAGATAGATTTAAGACGTACTCAAAAGGAAAAAGCTGAAGTTGTTTCAGAAAATCTAGTTCTTAAACAGAAACTAGATGAAGAGATAGCTAGACATAAACAGTGGTTAATATCAGGTGATAATCTAGCTAGTGCACTATATGGTAGTCAGGCTGTTAACTCTGGAATAGGTTTAGGATTTAAAAAATATGTTGGTTTAGAAGCTAGGAATGACCTAGGTAGATCAACACCAGCAGGATTAGCCAACTATGTAAAAGAAGGTAACTTACATGCTGTCCCTGGACCTATTAGAGGAGAACACAGGCCTACAGACCTGTCCATAACTGTTGACTTTGATGGATCACACCATCTCTATGGCAAAAAGTCAATTGACTTGCCAGACCCTAATTCTAAATCTAATGACTTTGTCTCTTGTTGTGACAGTGACAAGTCTTCTGACCAGGGGTCTACTTCATATGCCAGTTGTGATTCAAGTGAGAAGTCAGACCTTCCCAAGACCACACCCAAGTCTCACTACAAGCCTGTTAGAGTTACTGCTGATTACAAGACAGTTTCTTCTAAAGACTTGTTATTTAATTCTTTGCAAAACAATGTTTCTAGTTCTGTTAAAAACAATTCTGTTAATGTTTGTGGTTTGAATGCTTTTTCATGTTATGGAACATCTTTCACTTTGAATAAATATTCTAAAAAGAAGAAATGTTTTGTGTGTGGAAGTAAATTTCATTTGATTAAGGATTGTACTTTTCATGAGCAAAGAATGGGTGTAAATGCTAGTAGAAGAAAACCTAGGCAAATGTGGAAAAATGTGAATGATATACCATCTTTTGTTCCACATCAGCAGAAACATAATTCTGCTGAGAAACATTCTTCATGGAGAAGAACTGGTACTAGACCTTATGTGCAACCCACTAGCTCTTTCTTTTATAATGGTTATTGGCCTAGATAGTTTGACTCTATGTATGCTGGTGGAGGGTATTGGGATACTGCTGTGAAGCCTTCAGCAGGTTGTTCTTGGACAAAGAAAGGACCTAACTTGCAATACAGGCCCAAGAACAATGGTGGATCTAAAACATCTACATGGCCTATCTCTTATGATCCACAAGGCAGGCTCAAGTCAGCAATGACTTGAGTCTCCATTGTGTACTAACTCTTGTATATTTTTGTTGTTGTTGTAGGATAATCCCCTGAAGAGTACTGAAGTAGGTATAGTTGATAGTGGTTGTTCCAGAAGTATGCCAGGGAACAAGGATAAGATGCATGACTTTGTGCCTATAGAAGGATGAGGCAATGTGACTTTTGGTGGAGGAGTGGCAAAATCACTGGGAAAGGCACTATCAAAACACCTTTGTTAGATTTTGAGAATGTATATTATGTGAAGGAACTTGAGCACTTTAATCTGTTCTCTGTATCACAAATTTGTGACACCAAGAATAAAGTTTTCTTCTCTGAGGATGAATGTCTTGTGCTCTCAAAGGACTTCAAACTTCCAGAAGATATAACTGTTTTGCTAAGAGTTCCTAGAACCTTCAACTTGTACACATTCAATCTGAATGATGTTAAGCCAGAAGGTGATCTAACATGTTTGGTGGCCAAAGCTTCCCAGGATGAGTCTACAAAATGGCATAGGAGAATGGCTCATGTGAACTACAAGACCATCAACAAGTTGTCTAAACTTGGTCTTGTTCAGGGCCTTCCTTCAAAAGTCTTCACCAATAAACACAATTGTGTTGCTTGCAACAAAGGAAAGCAGCACACAGCCTCTTACAAAGCCATAACAGCTGTGAGCACCATCTCAGAACCTCTTCAGTTGCTGCACATGGATCTCTTTGGTCCAACTCCTATCAGAAGTATTAATCATAAGTACTTCTGCCTGGTTATCACTGATGATTATAGCAGGTTTTGCTGGGTATTATTTTTGAAAACTAAAGATGAAACAACTCCTATTTTAAAAGAATTTATTGCCCTTGTTGAAAACAAGCTAAATAAAAAGGTTAAAGGCGTTAGGTGTGACAATGGGACAGAGTTCAAAAATGTTGCATTCATAGAATTTTGTAAGTCTAAAGGGATAAAAAGGGACTATAGCACTCCAAGAACCCCACAACAAAATGGGGTTGCTGAAAGGAAAAATAGGACCTTAATAGAGGCAACAAGATCCATGCTTGCAGACTCTAAGTTACCCACTATGTTTTGGACTGAAGCAGTAAGTACTGCTTGCTATGTCCTGAACAGGGTATCCATCACTAGACCTCATGTCAAGACACCTTATGAACTTCTCACTGGGAAAGTTCCAGATATTCATTACGTTAAACCTTTTGGTTGCAAAGTGACCATTTTGATTACTGCTGATACACTGGGAAAGTTTGATGGGAAAGCTTATGAGGGATATATTGTGGGTTATTCAGCTCATAGCAAGGCCTATAGGGTTTACAATTTGAATGCCAAAAGGATAGAGGAGACCCTTAACCTAAGATTTCTAGAAGATCAGCCTAATGCTCAAGGACAAGGTCATTCTTGGTATTTTGACCTATATTATTTGACTGATTACTTGGGGTACACTAGACATGTTTCTAATCCAAATGCAGGTACCAAAGATACAATTTCTAACCCTTCAGGTTCCCTGGATGATGACTCAAAGAGTGACTCTGAGAAAGATGAACAAACCATTGTTGTACCTTCTTTTCCACCTAACCATTTTGCAGGTAATCATTCTGCTGCTGAACATGGAGATAAGTCACATTATGCAGGGGATCTTGCTAGACTCCAGAAGCAAGAACATGCAGCTACTCAAGAAGCTAAGAGGCTCACTGAAAAGTTTGCACAAGAGACTGATGCCTTACTTCAACAATCAACACAAGCAATCAGTGGAAACAAGGATGCTGCTGATAGTTCTACTGAAGGCTCTCCTGTTCCTGCTGATGTGATCAAAGCTGCTGATAGTCCTGCTGCACAATCTCCCATTTCTACTGAAGTATCTACAGATTTTGAGAAGCCATTTACAAGATTTCCAAGTCCTTCTGATCTTGGTAATTATCAACCCAAGCCTGGTATCTTTAACTCAGCTTCCTATGATACTGAGTTTGGACCCACTGTCAACAACCTTGATGCCACAATCAATGTCAACCCCATAGCAACAAAAAGGATCAATAATGCTCGTCCCCTATCAAAGATTATTGGAGACCCTCAAGCACCTGTTAGAACTCGAAGTACTGTGAAGAACACTAAATATGGTGAAGTTGCTTTTCTTTCCTATGTCTACAATCAACAGAGGGACAATCATACAGACTTCAAACATTGTCTGTTTGCTTGCTTCCTTTCTCAGATAGAGCCAACCAGTGTACCTCAAGCACTTGCTGATTCAAGTTGGCTTGAAGCAATGCAAGAAGAAATGCTGCAATTTAAGAATTAGTAGGTTTGGTTACTGGTCCCTCTCCCTGATGGTAAATATGCAATTGGGACAAAATGGATTTTGAAGAATAAAAGAGATGCAAGGGGTATTGTGGTGAAAAACAAAGCAAGGTTAGTGGCTCAGGGGTTCAGGCAAGAGGAAGGCATAGACTATGATGAAGTCTTTGCACCTGTGGCCAGAGTTGAAGCAATCAGGATATTCTTGGCCTATGCATCTTATATGGGTTTTATGGTATATCAGATGGATGTCAAAGGTGCTTTTCTGTATGGTAAGATTGAAGAGGAGGTTTATGTGACTCAACCTAAGGGATTTGAAGACCCTGATCATCCTGACTATGTCTATAAAGTTGTCAAAGCTCTCTATGGACTTCATCAGGCACAGGGAGCTTGGTAAGCTAGGCTTTCTACATTTCTACTGAAGCATGGTTATAGAAGAGGTGTCATTGACAAGACTCTCTTCCTTAAGAAAGACTCAAGGGATATCATTCTTGTGCAGTTTTATGTGGATGACATCATATTTGGTTCCACAAAAGAAGAATGGTGTACAGAGTTTGAGGAGTTGATGAAGGGAGAATTTCAGATGAGTGCCATGGGGGAGCTCACTTTCTTTTTGGGTTTACAAGTTCAGCAGAAACCTGATGGTATCTTTATCAGTCAGGATAAGTATGTAAAAGATATGTTGAAGAAGTTTGATATGGAGAATGTCAGGACTGCCACTACTCCCTATGAAGCTCCCAAACCAAAGAACAATCTTGAACCTGATCTTCCTGTGAATGTCCATTTGTACAGGTCCATGATTGGTTCTTTGATGTATTTAACTGCTTATAGACCAGATATTACATTTGTTGTGAGTGCTTGTTCAAGGCACCAAGTCACTCCACTTACCTCTCACTTGAATGTTGTCAAAAAGATCTTTAAGTACCTGAAAGGCCAACCCAAATTAGGTCTTCGGTACCCAAAAGAATCTCCTTTTAAGCTGGAAGCATATAGTGATAGTGACTATGCTGGTGCCAATATGGATAGGAGATCCACAACTGGAGGTTGCCAATTCCTTGGAAGAAGACTGATTTCTTGGCAATGCAAGAAACAGACCATTGTTGCCACCTCTACTACTGAAGCAGAGTATGTTGCTGCTGCTAATTGTTGTGGACAGGTTCTATGGATTCAGAATCAATTGCTGGATTATGGGTATAATTTCATGAATACCACCATTTTTATTGACAATCAAAGTACCATTTGCATTGTTAAAAATCCAGTTTTTCATAATAGAACCAAACATATTGAAATCAGGCACCACTTTATCAGGGATGCGTATGAAAAACATTTAATTAAAGTGGTTAAAATTCACACTGATGATAATGTGGCAGATCTGTTAACTAAAGCTTTTGATAGACCTAGGTTTCAACACTTAGTGGTCCATATTGGTATGCTTAACCCTTGAATGCAAAGTTTGAGGGGAGGCATAAGCCTCAGGGGAGGCATAAGCCTCAGGGGAGGCATATGCCTCAGGGGAGGATTGTGATTGTAAACTTTGTATAAATTTGTATAATTTTGAGTTTTAACACTAACCAACTAATGTATTGTAAGTTTGTTTGGTTTGTTTGCTAGTCTGTGTCTATTTTGCAGGATGCCCACCAAGATATTTTAATTTGGATGCTGAGATTTGTTTCTTCTGAAGTATAATGGATGCTGAGATTGATTTCTACTGATTAAAGCAATAAAGATATCAAAATTAGCAAATGATTTTTCATTCATTCTAAGAACAAATTATAGCTAACAAACAACTTCAAATGGAATTACAAGATTCAACCGTATACAAGTCTATTCTAATTATTCAAGCTTCTATCATCGATTACAAAAGCTGATTGATGCATAACCAGTATGATGAAGAAGCTGAAGCTGAAAAAGGAAGGATGGATTGATGAAAACGATGATGAAGATGCTCAAGAACCGAGTTTTATATCTTTGGTCTTTGGCAACATCCCATCATCACCTATTCCATTTTCCCTTTCCCTTTACCCACCACCTCTGCCTTCTTGCACTTTCCCTTGCGTCCATGGTAAGATGAACCAGATCCTGGAGCAGGAAGACCCAACACCACACCCCGTGATATTGGAAGAGATGGATTTCTCTTCCTAGGCCTTGGTTGGGGTCTCTCTGGTATGGAAGGAGGAAGAAATGATGGATCTTCGTCTTCATCCTCTGAAGAGTCTTCATCAGATGTAAAGATGAAGGGAGAGACATTTTGTCTCTTAGCAGGAACGGGGGTATTACTTGGTTCCTCCTTCTTCAAAGCATTCCATCTTCTTTCCATTTCTCTAGCATAATCTGAATCATCTAATTCAGATGGATATGGTGGGAGATCCTCTGATGATGAAGAGGAAGAAGAAGAGGAGGTTAGGTCAATAATTTCGGGTTTGGAAGACTGTTGCTAAGAAGAGAAAGGCTTCTAAGGGAGAATCACCTAAGGATAGTTCTTTTATTGACTTTGATTCTGATGATGACAATCCTGTTGTTTGGGAGAAAGTAGTCAAATGGGAACTTGTTGACTCTCCAACTGGTCAAGGACAAGTCAATGTTCTTCACAGACAGGATGGTTCCACCAAAGAGTTTACTTTTCTAAGTCAAATTTTACATATGGTGAATAGGCAAGATATTATTTCTCTCTATGGCTGGGTTGTAACTTATTATCAAGCTCATCAACCTGAAGGGATTGGTATGTTTCTGCTGGGAGATTTACAAGTTCTTTGTGATTCTCATCTTTTTACTAGTGCTGGTTTTCATGTGTGGAAAGGACAGAGAAATTGGGTAGTTGATACTTGGAAATACTTTCCTCTACCTGATGTTCATATGATCATCACTACTACTGGCAAGACCTTATATTGATGGGCTGATGTGACATATCCAATCACAATAGGTGTTATGAACCAATTGCTGGAAGTTAAACTCATTGTTCCTTTAGATATGATTGGGAATGATATGCATATGGCTGAACAGTTGATTAGAGCCATCAAGAGGAGTATTCTGGTCAAGCAGGAATTGGAAACTAAGTATGGTGTTCGAATTGAAACTTATTTGGACTGATTTGGTATGGTATTTTGTTAGTAAAAAAAATAAAAAATAAAAAAATAACAGATTTGTATAGTATTGTGTATGTTGTATGCAAGTTTGGTGTTGATTATTTCCACACCTTCTCTGGTTATCAACTTACCTAATGTTGACTATTCCATCAAAAGGTTGGCTAGTCCAAAGGGTACAGCTTTGGTAAAGACACATCAAATCTGTTGATAGCTGTAATAGTTTGCTAAAAACTATTGGGTACTCAACTCACCCATGCTTAACAGCTGAGAGTTAAATGGTGGTCAATTAACCATGGATTTTTCCTTTATGGATTCCCAATCATTGGCTAGCCCACATGTATATGGCTTGTGGTAAAGGCAGTGGAAAACCATATTTGGTATTCAATTGACTAAGGTGATTAAATCAACCAAATAATTGAGTAGTCCTGAGCAAACGGCTACAGGTAAAGACAACTCAAATCCGTTTAAAGCTGATGATTTGCTAAAAATCATATGGTCATCAGTGAACCATAGTTTTCAGACTGAAACATTTGGCTACTCCAGTAGTGATGGCTATTGGTAAAGAGACATCAAATCCATTATTTTCAATGATTCACCTCTCACAGGAGTTAACACGCCTGCATGTGATGAGAATAGTATGAAACTAATAAGTTTTGATGTACATTTGGTCATTTTTTGCTGCAAAGAATGGAGTTTTCAAGTATGTGCTGATCATAGAGATCTTGCTGATAATGCTTCTTTGTTGATGATGTTCGACTTCAATCCTCTTGGTTTGTCATTTTAAAGATCTATCAAGAATCTTGAACTTAACCAAGTCAAATTCAAGATTAGGGGAGGATTGTTGGGAATTCTGCTAAGAATTCTACTGATGGTTACTGCTGAAGGATACTGCTGAAGAGAAAGATTCTGCTGACAGAGTGTTTCTGCTGAAGTCTAGTTTCAGAATTATTAGTTTCTGCGGATATAGTTATTCCGTAGTTTATGTAATATAGTTAGGATATGCATGAGTTTATTTAGGAAGTGATAATGCATATCTTTTAGAAGTTTTAGAATATACGTTTCTTGTGAAACGGTTTAGGGTTCCTTATGTATAAAAGAAACACACGATTATGTATTAAGGACACATTTTTAGAAAACACTTTCATTGTTATTAAAAGATCCATAGAGGATCACTTGTTCTTAGTATTCAGATTGTTAATAATTGTGTTTGTTTCCGCTTTAAAATACAAGTTACAGATATTATCTATTAGTGTGTTAGTGATTACATTAACATAACTAGCGATCCACGAGTGCTCAAAAGATCTATCAAGGTCTAAGTTTCAACAGTTTAGCAAGGATAGGTATTTGTAAGATCCAAACACCCAACACTTGGGAAAAAGTTACAGACGCCTGGCGCGCTGCCCACGCGTTGACGTGCGGGTGACGCGTCGGCCTCGGTAAAATTTCCCAAGTTTGGGTTCTTGGCCTATAAATACCACCCTTGCCTATTGTATTCCTCACCTCTTGCCATTATTCTTTCTCTCTAGATTCTTTCTCTCTAAACACTCTCAAATCTCTCAATCTCTCTATCTCTAATCTTGTGTTCTTGATTTTCACACTAACATATTTGGAAGAACACATATCTTTGTAAGGGAAGGATCACAAGAACCTAATCCACTCTTGTGATTGTGTCGAGGGTCTTCTTATCTTTACCCTTTCTACTACAATCGAGTCTCTAGATTAGGTTAGGACTTGATTGAACAAACATTCATTCATTCATTCATTTATTCAATTGTTTGTAAGGGAAGTCTTGTGTCTTGGTGACCAAGCCTAGATCATTGGGGATCTAGTTGGGGTTTGATACTTCCGGGTGGAAGTCTTGGTAGAGATCTTTGTGATCCTTAGGTAAAGTCGAATCATGAGATTCTTTTCGGTGGTTTCCGAGGGCGGAATACCGTTGGTGAGTAACTCCTTCGTTGTGAGCATCAATATTGGTGAATATTGGTGGAGTGAATTGTAACGGTTTATAGTCCACCAAAAGGATTATACTAGTGAATAGTATCGGATTCGCGGATTCGCAACTGGACGTACGGATGGTATAAACCCCCCATCCCGAAACAGTATATATCGTTGTGTTCTTTATTCGCTTTATATACTTTGATTGTGTTTGTGGTTGTTTGGATTGATTATACAACCACTTGGTTTTCTTTGAGGCTTAAAGTTTTTGTAAACTTCTTAAAAGCCGAAGAAACCGTATTCACCCACCCCCCCCCCTTTACGGTTCTATAATTGGTATCAGAGCGGTATACTTAAATTTTTGAGCATTAAAGCCTTCCCGAGAAGTCGTTTTAAGTCAAAAACTTCTTTTCCAAAAATCTAAAATCCTAACTAAGATTTTTGGTAAAGTTGAGTATAGATCCATGGCTCAAGAATACTATAGAGAGGGGCGTTCTATGGAAAGACCACCTCCGTTTGAATACGAAGGGTTCTTCTTTTGGAAAATTCTATTTGAAACCTATGTTAGGGCTAAGGATTATGATCTATGGGATATCTTCCAAAATGGTGATTTTGATACTAAGGATAGGAAGAGGGCCGACAAGAATAATCAAGCTAAAATGATGATATATGATGCCCTACCTCAAAAGGAGCTTAAAAGGGTGTGCATATGCAAGACCGCTAAGGAGATTTGGGACTTACTCCTTTTCGTTCATGATGATACCACACAAGTCAAGAATTGGGAATTTGAAGACGCGAAGATTGATGAAACAAGAAGTTTGGGACAACTATCTTTTAAGAAGATAAGTGATCTTCATTCTTATGAAGAATTTCTAGATAATACTAGAGTCATCACCAAGGAAGAAGGCAATTCACTAGATCTTGATGATGATGAAGTCATTGTGACAACAAGGAATCTTAGTAACCACAATGAACTAAGAAGATCCAATAATCAAGAAATGGCATTTGTCAGAGCGGTTTAGAGCAAGAGTGAAGATGTTAATCACTCACATAAAGAGTCCACCTGCCTTACTACATTTGAAGCTCTTGAGGTATTATCTAACCCTTCCTTGTCCAATCATAATGTTCATAAATTTCAAAAAGAAAATGAGGAATTAATTAAACTTAACAAACATCTCTTGAGAAACATTGAGAAACATACAATGGATATACATAAACTCAAGAAAGAAATTAGTAAAAACAAATTGATACTACTTAAATTTGAGAAAAGTAGTATGGATTTAAACAAGATATTAAGTGAACAAAAACCCTTTCATGATAAAGGAGGTCTTGGCTTTTCTGAAAATGGTAAAAATACATTTACAAGACAAGATAAATCCATCGTGTTCATAAAAGAGGGTCATGAATAAAAAATTACCGACACTGGCGCGCTTGCTGACGCGTCAACGCTTGACAAACGTGCCAGGTGTCTGAGTAAAAATGGTTCATCATTAAACGCTTTGGCTAAACCATACTTTCCTCAAACTTCTTGTATAAACATCCATAATAACACTCTTCATGACTTTGTAGAAATTACCAATGATGAGCATGGTAGCAATTTAAACTCTAATGTTTGTAGTACAAGTAATCTTAATGAAGATTTTAGTATTATGTTTACCGATGTAGAATGCACTATTAGTAAAAACGGTAACATATTAGCTAAAGGTCATAGACAAAACAACTTGTATACTTGTTAATCTTAGATTATGTGTAACATAATATGCTTTTCGAACATGGTAAATAACCCAACGTCTCGGCTTAGGTCAATAGGTCTTGTCGACAAGCTAGTAAGCAATTTACCATATGGTAAATAACCCAACGCCTCGACTTAGGAAGTTAGGTCTCGCCATTTAGCTAGTAAGCAATTTATCATTGTTAAGTTTTGAAAGGCATTATTGTGTTACACTTCTAGGGAGTCAAGGTCAAATCAATAATAGGAATAAAAGAGTAGTGTCAACTAGTAAGGTTTTAGAATTGATTCATGTGAATTTGTATGGTCTATCTCCGATCCAAAGCTATGGAGGAAACTTTTATACTTTAATGATCATAGATGATTATTCAAAATACACTTGGATATTGGTCTTAGAAAACAAGGATGGTGTCTTGAATTAATTCAACATTTTAAGAAAGAAACTTGAAAACCTACTTGATTGTTCAATTGCATCAATTAAAACAAATCATAGTAGCAAAGTTGATAAAATGCAATTTGGAACCTTTTGTGAACAACATGGAATATCTTATAACTTATCGGGCCCGTTCACTTCTCAATCGCATGAGATTGTTGAAAGAACACATCGTAAGTTAAGAAAGATGAGTCGTGCAATACTTGACGAGCAATCCAATCCACAAAAGTTTTGGTGTCATGCCCTAGATACCGCTTGTCATATCTCTAATAGAATATACATAAGAAAGGTAATTAATAAAACACCTTATGAAATACTTAGGAATAGAATACCATCCCTAGAGTATTTTAGAGTATTTGATTGCAAAGTATTTATACTTAACACCAAAGAATATCTCACCAAATTCGACACAAAGTCGTATGAAGGTATGTTCCTAGGATACTCTCAAACTAGTAAAGCATACATAGTGCTTAACAAGGAAATAATGAGGATGGAGGAATCTCTCAACGTAACCTCTAATGAGAGCATGCCCGAGCCTAAATCATCTCCCTCGGTAGAAGATGATGTGATCAACGAACCTTTAGTTCAAGATCAAGAAAGGTCACCAACATTACAAGTTAATGTTTCGGATGAAGGCAATCCTAAGGAATTGAGAGAAGCGAGGGGTCATCCTATATAACAAATCATTGGTGACTTGAATAAAAGGACTCTTAGGTCACATAACAAACAAGTCTAAGTTTTTGGCATGACATTTTTCAAAAAGTCCAAATTGCTTTGGGATAGGTTTTGATGCTAAAACATGCATCTTAGGAGAACAATCTTTAGGTGCTCTTAGAGCTTATGTGATTAAGGCTTATGTGAAGGTGATGGTGGGAATTGCACCAGGCTTTACCTCTCAAGGGATCTCGAGAAGCTTACAACCCCCACCAGGCAGTGTACCTGATCGTTGTAGTATAGTATAGTGACAAGTACCGGGGGATTGATCGTTCAACTTAGGAATAGTGTCGCTAGGATTAGAAAGCCTAAAAACTAGGTCTAGAAGTGAGGAATGATTCTTTTTGTATTTTTATATTTTATGAAAAGCAAGTAAAATCTCAGGTTTTGGAAGAGTGGGCGGAATTAGTTGCTAGTCAACTAACCCAATAATTAAAGATGCAATCAAAATAAAATAACAAAAATGTAAATTAAACTAATTAAACTAGTGGTGTGAACAATAAATGGGAAAATTGTGTTTACTTAGATTTCATTATTCCCTAGATATCTTTTACAGGTTGATAGTTTGTTACAGTTGCGTGGATGACGGGTTATATTCCTTAATACCAATTGTGGGGTGGCGTACGTACTTCCCCAACTCTATAAGCTCCTACTTCACTCCTATGTCGAGCCTGCAAGAAGCTCCTAACATGGGATCATTAGAATTCGCTCATGCATTAAATACAATCATAAAAACCTAGTACGCATTAGTTCATGTTTCTTAAGACGTTCAAGCAAGTTACCCTATGGAAGTCTGCCAGTTTTCTTAAGCCTAACATCGAAATCATTCATCCGTAACAACTATAAACAAGCAATCAACCCATAATCAACATCTAGGTTTCACTACATCTAAGCAAACACACAAGAGATCTAGCCTAACATGTTAAAATCAAGACAAGCGTAAGATATATTCAAACAACACATAGACATATTGAATGAATTGAAAGGATACTTATCTTAATTGAACATGAAAGGTTTCAAAGGGTGAAAACCCTTGAAAATACTGATAAAATCATGCTAGGGTTTCTCCAAGTTATCCCTAAAATTGTCCTCTCTTTTATGAATGAAAATTACAAAACTATATATAGATTTTCCAACGTGACAGCGTCATGAAGAAAATTCTGACGCCGTCAACTCGCCGCCCATAATAATATCGGATTACCTAGATCCAGATCTGACGCCGTCAAAAGCAATTTTCCTCTGGGCCGTCACGTGTAAAGGGACCATGACGGCCTATGGTGATGCCGTCATGCCCTAGTGTAAAAACATTTTGGACCGTCATGGACTCCATCCTCGTCACCTCTTGTTTTCCTCTTGACGCCGTCATTAAGAACTTGGTGACGCCGTCAGGTACTGTTCCCAGCAAGGAAAATTAAGACTTTGCCGTTTTCTTCACTTTTATGCTCCAAAAACGTCCAAAATGCTTCCTTTTCCAGAATTCACTCCAAAAGTACCTAAAATCACAAAAGGAATGATTTAGGGCAATATTTGATCAAATAAATTCAATTCCGGACTTAAATGACCCCCTAAAAACGGATCATTTTTTGCCTCATCATATACCCTTACACTTGAGATTTGCTTGTCCTCAAGCAAATGCGCTTTTATTCTAATCAAAATACAAGTTAGGGGTCATTTAACACTAATATAAAAGTAATTACAACAAATAATCATTCCACTAAAGACCAAAGACAAGCACGGAGGTCATATACTAGCACCTCACAAATAGTGTTTAGATACTCATATCTCTCGGGTGTAATAAAGTATATATCACAATATGGAAGTAGAAAATATCTCTCACTACCTGTCATAGCAAAATAGATTACCATAGGATTGGGAAAGGATCAAACCTCCACCACATGGCGTAAGCACCTAGGATAAACTATCAAAGAGGTCTTTTAAAGGGTTATAACGTTAGGTGTAGGGATATGGAATACACGGTTTTGTTGGATAAAGGCAATCTTTACTGGTGGCGAGTTAATCATCTTGGTTAATTACATGTACAATATGGCGTTGCTAAGCCAAGACTAGACTCGACTTAAGCTAATAAATGAAAAATAACAAAAACATAAAATAAACATAGAATAAAGCGGGATGGTAGTCCGTATGTTTTTTCTCTTTTTTTTTTCTATTTTTTTTCTTTTTATTTTTTTTTTCTTAATTTTTTCGATTTTTTTTTTTTTTTTTGCATGCACTGTTACCCTACCATCCAAAATAATACATCATAGGGAATGAACATTCCCCTTACACTTGAATTTTAACATACTTTACAATAAACTAATTTGATGACTCGAATTAAGATAATCAAAACACTTGGAGTACTTTTAAGATTAATGCACATATGGGGGTAATATAAGATGTTCTTCCCCATTACTCCATAACATTAGTACTTTACCCATGAGTCCCGATCGTCCCAAAACAATATGTACAAGATATGACTCGACTTAGCAACCATATAATCAATCAGATAATTAACTAAGGGTTTAAACATATAACAATAATGCACTAAAGATGAGTGCATACACGGAAGGCTAAGGCGATTTGGGTGTACATTTAAGTGGATTGTAACAAATTCTTCCTTTAAGTAAGATGCTTAAAGTTAGAAACGAAAAGATAGGCTCGGAGGGGTGTACTAGGTGTTTCGTGTACTAAAAATGAGTACAACACTAAGGGTGTACGAAAAATTAATTGACTTAACTAGCCAAGTAATATGACTTAAATGGTCAAGTAATTATGATACGGGTTTAACACAAGGGTGATCCTAATGCCTCTTATCATGTAGTAAATCCTACTACATGAATGTAGTCTCACTAGCGGTCTTGGGATGCATCACTAACGCAAGTTCTAGAATCTAAATGCTACCGGTACACTCATAAGCACTAATAATGAATGCTTTTCCTATCAAATCTAAAGGCGAACCTCACATATTTGGGTGGAAAATTTTTCTAAATGGTACGGTTTTGTGCTAGTCATACGACTCCTATCCATGAGACGCTTGTTAAGGCTAAAGTTTCACTCCTAAATGTTGTAAATAATTTTAAATTTGGCGCTAAAATTACACTAACAAGTATTTCTCTTAGTTTTATTACACACCTACCATCAAACAAACAAGCTCAAGTGAAAGTGTATCTTATAAGGTATCATCATTTACCCTCCCCTTACACTTAGGATGAACATTGTCCCCAATGTTCAATTAAAGAATGTAAAAGTAAAATAGGTAAAAGAATGAAAACAAATACTCCCCTAATTCGTTCGGTGTGGATAGTGTGTTAACAAGGTTAGATCTTCCTCCAAGAAAATGAACAATCAAAGCTTCCCTTCCAGAATATAAATCATCTTCTTGTCATACATAACCTGTTAAACCTGAGAAAACAAACAAGGCAACCTCGCGTAAAATCGGCGGTAATCTATATATACTAACAAATCCTAGAAAAATAACATATATATCTTAAATTGCTTTCTAGGAATTAAAGGGATATAATGCTTGTGGAATGAATGTTTGCAGATTTTCTGGAGTTTATAAAACTAAAGATTTAACAAAAACTTTAAGACTCCGTTAGAAAAACAAAACTAGCAAAATTTCCAGAATTTTACACATGACGCCGTTAGGAGTTAATTCCTGACGCCGTCAGAAGTTATCTGCAGAAATCCTTACGTTAAGTTTCCGGAAAATTTCTGGAAAACTTATGTCTTACTTCATGGAAAATCCTGCAAAACATCATTATGACTCGATACAAGCATTTGACTCTAACAAATACGAATATACATGTCCATTTAATATTGTGGAGAATCATGATCAATTTTGTTTCTTAAAAACATATTTGAGGTTTCCCCTTACACTTATCTTTTGCGAAATACCTTTTGGATGAAGTTAAGACTAAGTCAAACGACAAAATAAAGTATTTTCACCATTTTAGTTGAAACATGATCTACCAACAATAAAAAATAAAGCATGCATACGGAAACAAATAACAATTAAACAAATAAAAATCACATAAAGCATGGGTTGCCTCCCAAGAAGCGCTTTTCTTTATTTACGAGTCTTGTAGCTAGACTCAAGGTCATGGGCTATTACGTGACCTCGTCCTTGGTCTCACTTTCTAGGTCATCTCTAATATCGGTATCGCTTCCATAGTGCAGGTATTTTGGGTCTTCAAACTCAAAGACATCCTTCCGATACTTGGATCCAAGTTTACTAACATCCTTAAAAAATCCACATGATAAATCAGAAGTGTTCTTACATCCTCTCCGAACATCTTCATCACATAAGATAAGTTGAGAACCTAGCTTATCAAGCCCGTCACAATCGATACCTTTGAGGTCCCTTCTCTTGTATGGCGTTTGGTATGACACCCTCCTAATTCCATCAGCGAAAGTCATGATTCCGTTCCGGTCATCAACCATTAAATTAGTGATTTCACAAAAGGGTGCTCCGAAAACAACTTGTGACAACCTTGGGTCGACATAGTCTTCGATGTTGTCCACGATCGTAAATTCCATTGTGAATGCCATATTTTCTACGAATACCTGGATTTCATGATCTCTACCAACAACGTTTTATCCTTTATAAATCATTCTCCATCTGCAGATATTGTTATAGTGGAATAGGGACATAAAATTCTTAGGTAGGAACACGTTAATGTAGACATTATCGAAATACTTATGACCGATCATGCAGGGGATTTTGAGGTTATCCGGATCACGCCGCCTTATCCTCCCCGATCCTCCATCCCTTGATCCATATAGATTCCCTTCCAGTGATGGACGGTACTCGTACACCTCCTCATTACCCTCCCAAAAAATTACCTTCTTGACGCCATTGGTGAATAAGGCACTACCATCCTTCTCATCAAGGATTACCCCCGATTCATTGACAAATGGTTTCCCGAGAACAAGGTTGGTTAATGTTAGATTAGTGATAGGGTCTATGTCATCGACCACGGTGAGGTCGATGTTATAGATAAATTCTCCAATCATAACTAATAAATTTTTTATTACCCCGGCGTTATTGATTCTTTCTTACGATGTGCGTTCAGGGAAGGCCTCGTTGTAAAGGGAGAGGGGGATTATGTTGACAGGGAGGTTAGGATCTATATGAGTATCGGTTAAGAGCCTCTTCCTAGTAGTGCAGGAAATCTTGAAAACTTTAGAGTTGCTCCCCTCAGTCCTATCACTACTCCCTTTAGTCATATCCACCAAAATTTTATCGGGTTCCTCTATAATAGATTTACCCAAAATTGCTAGATTCTTCGTATGCTCTTTCAATCTCTCTTTCACTTCATCCAATTTGCTTGACTCTTGAGTGACGGAGTCCTCGAATGAGTTGGTAGGGCTCTTGGCCAATTCGTGGTCTAACCTTGAGGTTTCATCCTTAGCTTTTTGACCCATATATTCCAGTTGGTTGTTGGCTCAGGTTAGGTGTAGGAGCAGATATTGTGGTGATAGTATTTAGAAAATGGATTGGTCCTAGGGGGTTAACAGGGTCCCTTACGTCTTTTACCTTTGGTGACAGATGTTTAAAGAGTTTACTAGGACTTTTTATTTTCACAGGAGAGGTTGGTTGATTCATGACGGTAACAGATTTGACCTCTTTAGCCTGAATCGGTTTATTAACAGCGTACTCTTTAATAGCAGTTAACAGATTACAAATTTTGTTATTCATATCGGCTTGCTATTGTCTAAATTTAGTCTCGAGCGTAGAGAGCTGTAATTCTTGAGATAGAATGAACTTTCACAAGGCATCTTCATAGCTTTGCCTAGGAGTGCTCTGTGATGGAAAATGCTCGAACCATTCGAGTGGAGAGGAATCATTGAAGGATACGCTCCGAGTTTGGTATCCTCTGAAATTAGGTTTATCCTTCCATGCCTCATAGGCCTCGTCAAAGTTTCGAGGACCTTGACCAATGTGTGACGATGTGAATTCCTTATAAGCATGTTTTGGAAGCTCCATGCAGTTATGAGTTTCATGAGGGCCATTACACAATTTACATGAAGAGGCGATTTTGCTCACCTGGCTTGAAGGCTTTGGAGCTTCGTAAGATTTCATGAGAAACTTGATTCGGTCCTCAAGTTCCATGATCCTACGGTCGGGAGTGCTAGAATTGTTCGAAGGCAAAGATATTGCCTTGACCATTTTGTTCAAATCACGGGGATCATTCCAACTTTCGTTGTCATAGAGAGCAAGATCCTGTATGAGTTCCCATGATTCTTCTGCACTTAGATCACGTAGCTTACCACCGGCCGATTGGTCAATGGTTCGCCTTGTGGAGAGATCAATATGGTCAGAGAAGATTTGGACTTGGAGCCAAAGATCTATGCCATGATGAGGGACTTTTTGGAGTAAGTCCTTGAAACGAGTCCATGCTTCATATAGAGTTTCACCTTGACGTTGTTGGAACATCAAGATATCATTTCTAAGCTTGGTAGTTCTCCCCGGTGGGAAAAATTGAGCAAGGAAACGAGTGGTGAGATCATCCCATGAGGTGATGGACCCCGCGGGTAAACGTTCAAGCCATTGACTAGCTTGATCACGTAGAGAGAATTGGAATAGGCGTATTCGGGTCGACTCTCTAGCTGTAACATCAAGGTCTATAAAATCTACGATTTTAAGGAAGTCCTTGAGATGTTGATTAGGATCTTTGGAACGAAGTCCATGGAATGCACATCCGCTTTGCACCAACCGGATGGTGTCGGATCGCAAGGGAGACACATTGGCTCCTTGGGTGAGCTCAATAGTGTTTCGATAGCCTTGGTGGCTAGGTCGGGAATACTCTCCTAGGGTTCGGGGCCTAAGGGGTTGGTTTGCTAGTGGTGGGTTTTGTGGGTGGTCATGTTGTGGTGGGTTGATGGGTTCAAAGATGTTACCACCTTCCATGATGTAGGATGGTAAAAGTTACGAACAAAGATACGAAGAAATAGATAGACTAAAGAAAACCTAAAAATAAAAATAAAATCTTACTAGAAAGGAATCTAGCAAGTAGACTTAATAAAAAGAGATTCTAACCTAGACAATAACTATTCCCCGGGCTGCGGCGCCAAAAACTTGATGCGTGGGAATTCCACCAGGCTTTACCTCTCAAGGGATCTCGAGAAGCTTACAACCCCCACCAGGAAGTGTACTTGATCGTTGTAGTATAGTATAGTGACAAGTACCAAGGAATTGATCATTCAAATCAAGAATAGTGTCGCTAGGATTAGAAAGCCTAAAAACTAGGTCTAGAGGTGAGGGATGATTCTTTTTGTATTTTTATATTTTATGAAAAGCAAATAAAATCTCGGGTTTTGGAAGAGTGGGCGGAATTAGTTGCTAGTCAACTAACCCAATAATTAAAGATACAATCAAAATAAAATAACAAAAATGTAAATTAAACTAATTAAACTAGTTGTGTGAACAATAAATGGGAAAATTGTGTTTACTTAGATTTCATTACTCCCTAGATATCTTTTACAGGTTGATAGTTTGTTACAGTTGCGTGGATGACGGGTTATATTCCTTAATACCAATCATGGGGTGGCGTACGTACTTCCCCAACTCTATAAGCTCCTAATTCACTCCATAATCAACCCATAATCAACATCTATGTTTCACTACTTCTAAGCAAACACACAAGAGATCTAGCCTAACATGTTAAAATCAAGACAAGCGTAAGATATATTCAAACAACACATAGACATATTGAATGAATTGAAAGGATACTTATCTTAATTGAACATGAAAGGTTTCAAAGGGTGAAAACCCTTGAAAATACTGATAAAATCGTGCTAGGGTTTCTCCAAGTTATCCCTAAAATTGTCCTCTCTTTTATGAATGTAAATTACAAAACTATATATAGATTTTCCAATGTGACGGCGTCAAGAAGAAAATTCTGACGCCGTCAACTCGCCGCCCATAATAATATCGGATTGCCTAGATCCAGATCTGACGCCGTCAAGAGCAATTTTCCTCTGGGCCGTCACGTGTAAAGGGACCATGATGGTCTATGGTGACGCCGTCATGCCCTAGTGTAAAAACATTCTGAACCGTCATGGACTCCATCCTCTTCACCTCTTGTTTTCCTCTTGACGCCGTCATTAAGAACTTGGTGACGCCGTCAAGTACTGTTCCCAGCAAGGAAAATTAAGACTTTGCCGTTTTCTTCACTTTTATGCTCCAAAAACGTCCAAAATGCTTCCTTTTCCAGAATTCACTCCAAAAGTACCTAAAATCACAAAAGGAACGATTTAGGGCTATATTTGATCAAATAAATTCAATTCCGGGCTTAAATGACCCCCTAAAAACGGATCATTTTTCGCCTCATCAGAAGGCATGGATGGAAGATCAAACATGTATCTTCCAATAGGAAAGATACGTATCAATATATTATTCAAACTATGATTGATAATATCCAAGATTCTACATGTCTATACTTTGTGTTTGAACAAGAAAACTTGACACAAATTATCTTGATTCATCTTGAAAATTTTGACTATGTCAAGTTTGCAAGATTAGATAAAATCTTGAAACACAATTCACACTTGTGTACGAGATCTTGTATCTAATTCTTCTTGTTCACCATTATGTGTATATCTAATTCTTCTTGTTCACCATTATGTGTATATTGCATGCTTTGTGCTTAGGAAAGAAGAGAAACAAAGGACTTTATGCAAACATACAAACTATTTACATAGTTAAAGAGAATTCTTATGAATCGAATTCGGTATGTTTTTGCATAACAAACTAAAATTTCCAATTAATAGACTAAATAAGCTAAGTTCTTCGTCCGAGATCTTAGGAACCTATGGTGTTAATGCAAGTAACACATAAGGGTTATTTATGTCGACACACTACACAACGAACTATGAACCGGAGATATCATGTATTGTTTAATGTCTTTCTATACAATAGGTGATGGTTCATAAGACCTAGCTTGTGTACCTAAAATGAAGATGCACTTTATAATCATAACACTTATAACTACATTCATTGATTATCCAACATGAAATACTTGCACTTGGTTCATGTATTGGGTAGTTGTAGGTTCCAAATGGTGGTTCATAAAGTCTCTTTCAAAAGATTTGATGCCTCTTGATCTTCACTCATCAACTATGATATATTCATGCATATCTTTTGTAAAGAATGCATGCAATTATCATAGGATCTACCATGGGCATTCAAATCCAACTACACTCATAACTAACTCAATCCTACTCACTCATATCATACAAGAATAATTATCTTTCCTATACAAGAATAATAGTCTTTCCCATACACCACTTTCTTTCAACTCATTTTGTACTAAGATTCTTAGTACTTTTTCTTTGGACTTTTGTTCCTCCTTAAAACATACCTAATTCACATTAATTGATTATAAAAGGAGTAACCTTGTTATTACATATTCTCACCACAACCCTCATCTTCTTTAAATACAAATATCTTCTTTTCATAAATGGCAACTAAATTTTTCATGAAACGTGTTGATGAATCAAACCAAACTAATGTGTACGAACCTTTTGAATACCGAGAATTTAGTGAAGGACGAGAATGCGACAAAAACTTCATGTGTGCCACCGATATTAAAAAACCATTCATCCAAGCCAATGCCTTCTCCTTAATCCGTGATCTACCCATTGAAATCTATCCTAGACATCTTCAAGAGTTTTATGCTAGGTTGTATCTAGACCAACCCTCTCTTACTCTAAATTTTAAGATGTACGGTCATGGGTATGCTTGGAGTCTAAAGAAGTTGGGAAGGTTTTGAATGTATGCTCTAAGGGGAACTTGTTCTATACAAGATCCACTAAGACCATGGATTTCATGAAAATGAAGCACTATCATCCGAGCACTTATGCTCTAGAGCCTCCAATTCATGGCGTCTTCATTCAAAACACCATTCTTCGACCCGACTACCATTGTGAAGGGGTCCCATTTGAACATTGGAACAAGTCTCAACTTCTTTTCAAGTTGATGCCATGGGCGGAGGTCATGCTGAAGAATGTGTTTGTTGAAGTTGAAGCTCAAGAGAAGTTGCCCATCATTGTTGGGTACATGCTATATTGTATCATGACCGATACTCCCTTTAATTTTGCTTATTTTATAGCAAAAAGAATGGAAGCATTGGACTTCAACAATGAGCCCCTTCCCTTTGCAAGACTTTTGTCACACATCTTTGATCACATCAAGAGCAAACACCCGGATGATCAATCAAGAATGATTGGAGTTGATGATGTGACTCCAATGGAGGATCCCTTCACAATGGACTCTCTTGACTTCTAAGCCTTTGTCATATGTTTTTGTAGTTGTTCCCTAGGAGCCCTAGGTTGTGTTATGTGTTGATTTCTTGGTTGTTTGTATGTGCCATGGTGTTGTCCTATGAAATAAAAGTTTATGTTATAATAATGTTAGTATGAATTTATATGTACATATATAGTATTGCTCGTGCTCATCATTTAGACTACAAAAGTCATAAAGGAATAATTTTCACAAAATCTAATTAAATTGGACAAACATATACACAAATATATATGGTTATGTATTTGGATTAATCTATGCCTTTCATATGATTTACATATATTCTTGTGGACTAGCCCATGTTGCAAGTCTCCAAATGGAAATCTAACCCATTTTGGAACTTTCACATGTGAGGATTTCTTTGTTGGTTGCATGTTGTGATTTCTATGTGTAGCTAGGCCACCGCAAAGGTGAGGCTCTTGACCCATGGATCCCCGCCTTGAAACAAGGGGGAGCAACGATCTAGGGGGGGCTATGTTCAAGGGGGAACACGATCGGGTGGTATTGTAACTAGCTACTTTCCCATTTCAAATGGAAGTCCCACCTTTTTGATTCGAAAAAAGGGGGAGAAAGAAAGCAAGAAGTGTGAAGACCTTTCAAGTAATGTTTTTGACTTCACCAAATTATAAGGCAAAGGTCAAGACGCAAAGCTAGATCAAAGGCGCGCTTTGTCTTCGCTAAGTTTGGTAATTTTATTTGCTTTCGGTTTTTGTTTGTCATCATCAAAAAGGGGGAGATTGTTGAGGCAACATGATCAAGATCTCTTTATGTTTTAATGATGACAAACAAACCATCAAAACACATAAAATAACAAATGTTAGCTCAAAATCGCCGGAGCCAATGTCTGCTCTTGGCGCGCTGCTCGCGCGTCAATGCGCGGGTGACGCGCCAGGAGTTTGTATGGTTCCGGACGAATTTTGAAAGTCAGATTTCTCCTTACCCGACAAATGTGGATCTTTCAATACAGGTATGAATATGTTATGTGCTTAATTGAGAACACTCGAAACGAGTTTTGAGACTTGAGAGATCCTACTTTTAAAACACCCATTTAAGGGAAAACGCCAACTCATGTTTTCTAACTATCACCTCTAGCCAAGGCTTTTCTAAACTTAGGGAGCTTGTATATTTCACATAACATTGTGTTGAAGCATCCATATGCTCATATTCCGTGCTTACGTCTTCTCTAATTACGTAACGGGTTTACTCCCTTATTGGTCAAACTAAGTCAAAGGTCACTTTGCATAAACGCATCCTTTCCCACTTGGGTTATGCTTTACATCAAGGCAAAGCACTTAACTTGTTTGAACCAAGGTATTAGTTGAGAAGGTCGAGTCGTGGAAAGTCACGAGATATGAAACTATGGATTCTCGACGTTGTGTTACTTGAACTTATAAGTAACCTATGATTTTCTCAACTTATAATCTTAATTGTCTAAACCTTTTCTTCTTAATGACAATTAGATTATGCCTTAATCCTCTCTTAATCCCATTTATGCATAAGACAAAACCAATCATATCCAAATCAAATATTCTCTTACACAATCTCTTACACCCTTACATATTCCCTTACACACTACATCCTAACCATCCATTCCCTAACAACACATCCTAACCCTTCATTTTCAACACATGTCAATTGTTGGAAACCCTAATATGGCTCCTCTCATCCTAGCCATTGATATCAAATTACAACAAATCACAACCATCCATCCAACCTCTCATCTCTATATCACCACATGGGCTTGATCCTAACCATTGAATTCAAATCAAACACATCTCAACCATCCATCCAATCCCTCTTCCCTATACCACCACATGTGATTGATCTTAGCCATTGAATTCAAACCAAAACAATCCTAACCATTGATCCAACCTTTCACCCCAAGCAAAAGAGGCTCCCTTTGATCTCATCCATCCAATTCAAATGAAATCATCTCAACCCTTCATTTCTTTATTTCCCCCAAGCAAAGCATATTCCTTGGAATATCCTCTTTAACCCTAACCTAGGCATACTTGATCTTAGCCATCCATTTCTAATGAGATCATTTCATCCATCCACATTCCCCACATGCCAAATTGTTTGAAAACCAAGGGAGGCTCCCTTTGATCCTAGCCATCCAATTCAAACCATTTCATCTCAACCCTCAATCACATTCTTCCCCCCAAGCATTGAAATATTCCTTGGCATATTCTTTCTCTCTTTTCTATGCCATATGAGGAGATACACTTCTACCCCTTCCAAATTACCCAATCTACACTTTGAACCCTTGGTAATTTGGTTTCTCTTTAAGCACTTCACAAATGATTTCCAAATTGGCTATTTGAGCTGGTAAACCTTAGAATGATTAATGTTAAGGTTTAGTGTGAAGTACAATTGGGAGTTTAGCAAGGATAGGTATTTGTAAGATCCAAACACCCAAAACTTGGGAAAAAGTTACAAACGCCTGGCGCGCTGCCCACGCGTTGACGCGCGGGTGACGCGCTGGCCTCGGTAAACTTTCCCAAGTTTGGGTTCTTGGCCTATAAATACCACCCTTGCCTATTGTATTCCTCACCTCTTGCCATTATTCTTTCTCTCTAGATTCTTTCTCTCTAAACACTCTCAAATCTCTTAATCTCTCTATCTCTAATCTTGTGTTCTTGATTTACACACTAACATATTTGGAAGAACACATATCTTTGTAAGGGAAGGATCACAAGAACCTAATCCACTCTTGTGATTGTGTCGAGGGTCTTCTTATCTTTACCCTTTCTACTACAATCGAGTCTCTAGGTTAGGTTAGGACTTGATTGAACAAACATTCATTCATTCATTCATTTATTCAATTGTTTGTAAGGGAAGTCTTGTGTCTTGGTGACCAAGCCTAGATTATTGGGGATTTAGTTGGGGTTTGATACTTCCTGGTGGAAGTCTTGGTAGAGATCTTTGTGATCCTTAGGTAAAGTCGAATCGTGAGATTCTTTTCGGTGGTTTTCGAGGGCGGAATACCGTTGGTGAGTAACTCCTTCTTTGTGAGCATCAATATTGGTGGAGTGAATTGTAACGGTTTATAGTCCACCTAAAGGATTATACTAGTGAATAGTATCAGAGTCGCAGATTTGCAACTGGACGTATGGATGGTATAAACCCCCCATCCCGAACCAGTATATATCGTTGTGTTCTTTACTCGCTTTATATACTTTGATTGTGTTTGTGGTTGTTTGGATTGATTATACAACCACTTGGTTTTCTTTGAGGCTTAAAGTTTTTTTAAACTTCTTAAAAGCCGAAGAAACCGTATTCACCCCCCCTACGGTTCTACAGAGTTGGTAAACCTTATATTGATTAATGTTAAGGTTTAGTGTGAAGTGCAACTGGGGGTTTATGATGCGTGGAATTGCACCCTCGCAAAAGGTTTTACTTCTCAAGGGATCTTGAGAAGCTTGCAATCCCCACCAGGCAGTGTACCTTTTCGTTGTATTATAGTATAGTGACAAGTACCGGGGGATTGATCGTTCAACTCAAAGAATAGTGTTCGCTAGGGTTAAAACTCACAAAAACTAGGTCTAGAGGTGAGGGATGATTCTTTTTATATTTTCATATTTTTAGGAAAGCAAGTAAAAATCTCGGGTTTTGAAGGAGTGGGCGGAATTAGTTGCTAGTCAACTAACCCAAATAACTAAATATGCAATAAAAATAAAATAAAATAAACTTAAACTAAATTTGTGGTGTAAACAATAATGAGAGAGAATTGTGTTTACTTAGATTTCACTACTCCTTAGCTATCTTTTACAGGTTGATTAGTTTGTTACAATTGCATGGATGATGGGTTATATTCCTTAATACCATTCGTAGGGCCGTGTACGATCTTCCCTGACTCTATAAGCTTCTACCTCTTCCTATGTCGAGCCGACTACTAGCTCCTAACATGGCCTCATTAGTAGTTACCTACACATTAAATACAACCAAAATATCGTAGTACACCTCCGATCATGTTTCTTAAGACGTTCAAGCAAGTTACCAATTGGAAGTCTGCCAGTTTTGTTAAGCCTAACATCGAATTCATTCATCCAAAACAATTATAAATAAACAATCAACCCATAATCAATATCTAAGTTTCATTACATCTAAGCAAACACGAAGAAAACCTAGCCTAGCATGTTAAAGAGAAGACAAGCGTAAAATATAATCAAACAGCACATAGACATATTAAATGATTTGGTAAAGTACTTATCTTCAATTAAGCATGGAAGAAACAAGGGGGTTGAAACCCTTCAAAAAGCTGTAAAATTCGTCTAGGGTTTATTCCCTCAAAGTTGCACACAATGAATGAAAACTAGAAAACTATATATAGATTTTGTCTCCTGACGGCGTCAAGAGCAATGTGTGACGCCGTCAACTCTCCGCCAAAATAAACTCGTATTGCCTAGATCCACTTCTGACGCCGTCACTCTTTATGGGTTCTGGGCTCTTTGCAGTTACTCTTGATGGCCTTGACAAACTTGTACGTGATGCCATCACGACCCTTCACAAAACATTCTAGCGCGTCACGTGTAATTGATTTATCCACCCTTTTGTCAACTCATGACGCCGTCACTAGCACCTTGTGACGCCGTCAAGTGCAATTTCCAGCATGCTTTTGAGACTTTGTCGTTTTCTTCACTTTTTTCGCTCCAAAAATGTCCAAAATGCTTCCTTTTGTAAAATTCCTCTCAAAAGTACCTAAAATGACAAAAGGAACGATTTCGGGCAATATTTGATCAAATAATCTCGACTTTGGCCTTAAATGACCCCCCAAAAGCGGTACACTTTTTGCTTCATCAAATACCCTTACACTTGAAATTTGCTTGTCCTCAAGCAAATGCGCTTTTATTCTAATCAAAATACAAGTTAGGGGTCATTTAACACTAATATAAAAGTAATTACAACAAATAATCGTTCCACTTCAACCAAAAACAAGCACGGAAATTCTACACTAGCACCTCATAAATAGTGTTTAGATACTCGCATCTCTTAGGTGTAATAAAGTATATTTCACAATATGGAAATGGAAAACATCTCTCACTACCTGTTATAACAAATAGATTACCATAGGCTTGGGAAAGGATCAAACCTCCACCACTTGGCGTAAGCACCTAGGATAAACTATCAAAGAGGTCTTTTAAAGGGTTATAATGTGAGGTGTAGGGATATGATAAACACGGTTTTGTTGGATAAAGGCAATATTTACTGGTGGAGAGTTAATCATCTTAGTTAATTACATGTACAATGTGGCGTTGCTAAGCCAAGACTTGACTCGACTTAAGCTAATCATAAACTAACAAAAACATAAAACAAACATAGAATGAAACGGGATGCTAGTCCGTATGTTTTTTTTTTTTTTTTTTTTTTTTACTTTTTTTTTTGTGCATACACTCTTGCCCTACCATCCAAAATAATACATTATATGGAATTTGCATTCCCCTTACACTTGAACTTTTACATACTTTACAATTAACTAGTCTAATAACTCGAATCAAGATAATCAAAATACTTGGAGTACTTTTTAAGATTAACGCACATATGGGGGTAATAAATGATGTTCTTCCCCATTACTCTATAACACTAGTACTTTACTCATGAGTCCCAAAATAATATGTACAAGATATGACTCGACTTAGCAACCATGTAATCAATTAGACAATTAACTAAGTGTTTAAACAAATAACAATAACGCACTAAAGATGAGTGCATACACGGAAGGCTAAGGCGATTTGGTTGCACATTTGGGGTAGATTGTAAACTAATTTTTCCTTTAAGTAAAATGCTTAAAATTAGAAATGAAAAAGATAGGCTCGGAGGGGTGTACTAGGGGTGTCGTGCACTAAAAATGAATACAACGCAAATGTGTGGGAGAATTAATTGACTTTACTAGTCAAGTAATTATGACTTCATTGGTCAAGTAATTATGATACGGGTTTAACACAAGGGTGATCCTAATGCCTCTTATCATGTAGTAAATCCTAACTACACGAATGTAGTCTTACTAGCGGTCTCAGGATGCATCACTAACGCAAGTTCTAGAATCTACGTACTACCGGTACACTCATAAGCACTAATAATGAATGCTTTTCCTAACAAATCTAAAGGTGAACCTCACATATTTGGGTGGAAATTTTTTTTGAGTGGTACGGTTTTTGTGCTAGTCATACAACTCCTATCCATGAGACGCTCATTAAGGCTAAAGCTTCACTCCTAAATGTTGTAAAAAAATTTAAATTTGGCGCTAAAATTGCCCTAATAAGTATTTCTCTTAGTTTTATTACACACCTACTATTGAACAAACAAACTCAAGCGTAATTCCATTCTCTAAAGTATCATCATTTACCCTCCCCTTACACTTAGGCTGAACATTGTCCCTAATGTTCAATAAAAAGATGTAAAAGTAAATAAGGTAAAAGAATGAAAACAAATACTCCCCTGATTCGTTCGGTGTGGATAAATCGTTAACATGGTTAAATCCTCTTCCAAGAAAATGAACATTGAAAGCTTCCCTTCCGAAATAATAAATCATCTTCTTGTCCAATATAACCTGTTAAACCTGAGAAAACAATCATGGCAACCTCGCGTAAAATCGGCGGCAATATATATATATATATATATATATATATATATATATATATATATATATATATATATATATATATATATATATATATATATATATATATATATATATATATATATATATAAGGATATAATGCTTGTGGAATGAATGTTTGTAGATTTCCTGAAATTTATAAAACTAAAGAATTAACAAAAACTTCAAGACTCCGTTAGAAAAACAAAACTTGCAAAATTTCCAGATTTTTACACCTGACGCCGTCAGGTGTTAATCCTTACGTCGTCAGAGTGTTCTGACAGAAATCTCATGTTAAGTTTTCGGAAAATTTCTTGAAAAACTTATGCCTTAATTCCTGGAATTTCCTGCAAAACATCATTATGACTCGATACAAGCATTTGACTCAAACAACTACTAATATACATGTTCATTTAATATTGTTGTGGGTCATGTTCAATTCTGTTCTTAAAAACAAATTAAGATTTCCCTTACACTTATCTTTTGCGAAATACCATTTATGAAGTTAAGACAAAAAACATGGTAAAGCATTTTCACAATTTAGTATGAAACATGAGCCACAAACAATAAAAATAAAACATGCATACGGAAACAAATAAAATCAAACAAACAAACAAAACAAATAAAACATGGGTTGCCTCCCAAGAAGTGCTTTTCTTTATTTACGAGTCTTGTAGCTAGACTCAAGGTTATAGGCTATCGTGTGTCGCTTATGCTCACATACCCAAGTGTGAGCCATCTAATAGTTGCCTCATCTTTCTTATAGTCATCACTTAGCTCTAAACATCCGCGATAATACCTTTTATTCTTTTCATGAGGATATTTAAGGCCTTTCCTTTTATCATTCTCACTTAGCGTATCGAGAGGTGGATACCTATTACATTTCTAAATAGAAAAATCCTTGAACCTAGGGTGTGCATGGGGCATTTGGTAAACAAAATCTCCATCCCCGTCCGAGAATGTAATTAACCCTTCCATAAATTTTTCATCTAGGTTGGTTAACCTTTTAAAAGGTTTCCCAAACACAACTTGGGTTAAGTTATTAGCGACAAATTCTCCTAGATTCTCCATAACCATAAACTCAACCAAGTAAACAAAGCTTCCTACAAACACATGCAATGTCTTTACCTTAGCAACAATATTATCTCCTTTGTATTATAACTCATTTACCATAATTTTATCGTATTCACTACGCGAGATTATGTTCATTGGTAGAGATGAGTTAAGGTAGGCATCAAAGCTCCTAAATCCAATCTTACAAGGAAACTGCATATTAAATGAGCTGTCATTCTCAATTCTTGTCCTAGGGTTAACATACCTAAGAGGGTTCACCTCATCTTCCATCATATCCTCATTAATTATATCACCATCATCTAGGTCCTCATCGGAGTCCGGATAGTAAAAAGGAATAGCCCTATGGTCATTATCATGGTCAGACTCCTCCATCTCAGAATTATTGTCAAAGTGATGGTCAGGCAAGAGGTTAGGTGGGTTCTCATTTTCCACTAAAGGGATTGGGGCGGGTAGTTGGAAAATCCTACGACGAAAAATACGAATAATAGGAATCAAACGATCAATGCTATTGTTATCCATCAAAATAGTTTACGAACAAAGAAACAAAGAAATAAGATAGACTAAAGAAACCTATAAAATAAAATAAAATTCTTACTAGAAAGGAATCTAGCAAGTAGACCTAATAAAAAGAAATTTTAACCTAGACAATAACTATTCTCCGGGCTGCGGCGCCAAAAACTTGATGCGTGGAATTACGCCCTCGCAAAAGGTTTTACCTCTCAAGGGATCTTGAGAAGCTTGCAATCTCCACCAGGCAGTGTACCAGTTCGTTGTAGTATAGTATAGTGACAAATACCGGGGGATTGATCGTTCAACTCAAAGAATAGTGTTCGCTAGGGTTAAAACTCACTAAAACTAGGTCTAGAGGTGAGGGATAATTTTTTTTTGTATTTTTATATTTTTAGGAAAGCAAGTAAAAATCTTAGGTTTTGAAGGAGTGGGCGGAATTAGTTGCTAGTCAACTAACCCAAATAACTAAAGATGTAATCAAAATAAAATAAAATAAACTTAAACTAAATTTGTGGTGTAAACAATAATGAGAGAGAATTATGTTTACTTAGATTTCACTACTCCTTAGCTATCTTTTACAGGTTGATTAGTTTGTTACAATTGCATGGATGACGAGTTATATTCCTTAATACCATTCGTAGGGCCGTGTACGATCTTCCCTAACTATATAAGCTTCTACCTCTTCCTATGCCGAGCCGACTACTAGCTCCTAACATGGCCTCATTAGTAGTTACCTACGCATTAAATACAACCAAAATATCGTAGTACACCTCCGATCATGTTTCTTAAGACGTTCAAGCAAGTTACCAATTAGAAGTCTGTCAGTTTTCTTAAACCTAACATCGAATTCATTCATCCAAAACAATTATAAACAAACAATCAACCCATAATCAATATCTAAGTTTCATTACATCTAAGCAAACACGAAGAAAACCTAGCCTAGCATGTTAAAGCGAAGACAAGCGTAAGATATAATCAAACAACACATAGACATATTGAATGATTTGGTAAAGTACTTATCTTCAATTAAGCATGGAAGAAACAAGGTGTTGAAACCCTTCAAAAAGCTGTAAAATTCATCTAGGGTTTATTCCCTCAAAGTTGCACACAATGAATGAAAACTAGAAAACTGTATATAGATTTTGTCTCCTGGCGGCGTCAAGAGCAATGTGTGACGCCGTCAACTCGCCGCTAAAATAAACTCGTATTGCCTAGATCCACTTCTGACGCCGTCACTCTTTGCAGTTACTCTTGATGGCCTTGATAAACTTATACGTGACGCCGTCACGACCCCTTCACAAAACATTCTGGCGCGTCACGTGTTATTGATTTATCCACCCTTTTGTCAACTCATGACGCCGTCACTAGCACCTTGGGACACCATCAAGTGCAATTTCCAGCATGCTTTTGAGACTTTGTCATTTTCTTCACTTTTTCGCTCCAAAAATGTCCAAAATGCTTCATTTTGTAAAATTCCTCTCAAAAGTACCTAAAATGACAAAAGGAATGATTTAGGGTAATATTTGATCAAATAATCTCGACTTTGGCCTTAAATGACCCCCCAAAAGTGGTACACTTTTCGCTTAATCAGTTTAGCAAGGTAAGGTATTTACAAGGACCAACACCCAAGATTTGGGAAATATACAACAGAGGTCCTGGCGCGCTGCCCGCGCGTTGACGCGCGGGTGACGCTCCTGTCTAGGTAAATAATTCACAAACTTGGGTCTTGACCTATAAATACCCTCTTGCCTCTTGTATTCCTCACCCCTTGCCATTATTTTTTCTCTATAATCTCTCTAATTCTATCTTGTGTTCTTAGTAAAACACACTTACATCTTTGAAAGAACACATCTCCTTGCAAGGGAAGAATCCCAAGAACTTAATCCACTCTTGTGATTGTATCGAGGGTCTTCTTATCTTTACCCTTTCTACTACAATCGAGTCTCTAGGTTAGGTTAGGGCTTGATAAAACAAACATTTTATTATTCATTTGTTTGTAAGGGAAGTCTTGTGTCTTTGTGACCAAATTGGGGATGTAGTTGGGGTTTGATACTTCCGGGTGGAAGTTTTGGTTGTGGTCTTGGTTACCAAAGGTTAAGTCTAATCACGAGATTCTTTAGGGTGGTTTCCGAGGGCGGAATACCGTGGGAGTAACTCCTTCTTTGTGAGCATCGATATTGGTGAATATCGGTGGAGTGAGTTGTAACGGTTTATAGTCCACCGAAAGGATTATACTAGAGTAATAGTATCGGTGTCGTGGATTTGCAACTGGGCGTACGGATGGTATAAACCCCCAACCCCGAACCAGTATATATCGCGGTGTTCTTACTCGCTTTATATACTTGTAGTTGTGATTGTCTTTGTGGTTGTTCTTGTTTAGACCACTTGGTTGTCTTCAAGGCTTAAAGTTTTTAAACGTTCTAAAAGCCAAAGAAATCGTATTCACCCCCCCCCCCCCCCCTTTTCTACGGTTCTACAAAACACATTAAAGGATTTAAGGGCCGAAATGATCTTCTCTATGTTTTTGTCCCAAAACATTAGTGCACGAATTAGTATGGAGCATGATATGCGACAACCATCATGTTTGCTTATTAAAATAGACTTGAAACGATTTCATCACGAGAATAGGCCGAAAGGACTCGTAAGAATAAACCAGATAGGGAAAGATTTCAAACAAATGGATTCTAAAGGAATTTATCATATTGGTTTTTATAGGCTGAAAGGGTTAACCAATAAAGTGAATTCTCAAAATGATTTTCATGATACAAACCATTGTAAAATCATTTATATAAGATTTGTGCATCATTACAAGTTTTAACCAAACTAATTCTAATGCCTATACACATGATTATGGATTCTACACAAGTATATGTTTTAAGTGATTGATTGAATTAAAGTTACTTTTGAATTTCCTTTAAATTGGATGCCCTTTTTGTAAACGCTTGCTACGTCAAACTACTAAGCAACAAATACATTGGGGCGATCTCGACTTACCCACCTATTGTAACACCCGTATCCCGGGCGCAAACATGCCCGACCCTAGATGAAATTGACTAAGATTTAACGTGATTGGCTAGTCAACGAATGTTACGCAGTCAAACCCGATAGTCAACTAATAGTCAATGAATGTATTATATAGTTATGAAAGTATTATGTATCACAACTAGTAAGAAAATAAACTTAAAAGGCTATAGTTGTAATTTGATAAATGTATTATAAGAGAAGTGTGGCTAAAGTATGAAGAAAGAGACTTAAGGGACTAATTATGTCATTTAGCCAAAGATGCAATCTAACTAGTATAACCTAGGAAGTTTTAGTCATTTCCATAAGTTTCAAGAGGGTGTTTGTTTAGTCCGGTTATAGAGAAAGAAAAAGGGAGGGAAAAATGGGTTAAGCTTTGATGATCTTGATGAAGAAGTAAGAGTGTTTATCCAAGGGTTAAGCCTAAGCTATAATCATCCCAAGTAATTAATCTCCCTATCTTGTTGTTATTGAGGATAAGGTTTATGATTGAAGTGGGAAATCATCATATGATCAAGGTATGATCATATGATGATGTAGAAAGGAACATGAGTATGTTTGATGGGTTATATATACCCCTGATCATGGTTTTTATGTGTTATGTTAATAGGTTTTGATTTTAAAGAGTAAAGGATGATTATGAAGGATGGTGATAATGATGAAGAGGATGCTTATGTTCTTATTAAACTTAGCTTTGAAAGCTAAGGTAAGTAAACCGGTTATAATGTAAAGTTATAATGATTCTATGCATCATGTGTTATGTGGCTAAAAGTGTTAAGGTTAATGAATTGCTTGTATTATTGTGATTATGTGGAAGTGAGCATAAGGTTAGTTTGGCTAGACACAAGTGGATTAAAGAATGAGGAAGGTTAAGGCTTTAAGTGGTTAAGGTTCATGTATGTTGCTATGGCTTGGAAAAGGATTAATGTTGGTTATGCGAGATGTAGAAGGACTTGGGTAAGATAGTAGAACTAGGTAGAATACCAAGCTCAAGTCAAGGTTGTACCCCTGAGAGTCTTTGTATGATTTGTAAAATGTATGTTAATGGTGTCATAACAATTTGGTGGTCAAATGGTGTGTCAAAGTATGTTTGATATGTTTCTAGTCAAAGTAAAAGGGGTGTTTGGAATAAGCATAAATATACTCATTTTGGGTCGTAAATGGGCCAAACGATTATGTAAACATTTTAGTATGATAACTTAATAGTATTGGTAAAGTTTGGTGTGTAATTGAAGTGGTAAAGGTCGTTTGTTGTGAAATGGGTCAAAACGGGTATAATACTCGTCCAGTTGTAAAATACCATTTAGAAGTGTCAATTGGGTGATGTTTTTGAATGGAAATGATGTTTATGATGTGTTAATGTATTCTGAAAGTTTTGGTTAAGTGTCGAGTTATAGAAGTCGGTTTTCCGGATTTAGTGCATAATAGGGGTGAGCAACCAAAACCAAAAAAACCGAAGCCGAATCGAAAACCGAAAAAACCGAACCAAAAAAACCAACCAAAACTAAAAACCGATGGTTCGGTTTTTGATTTTTCAAAAACCGAAGAATAAGGTTTGGTTTCGGTTTTCATCCAAAAACCGAACCGAACCAAATTTATTATATAATAATATATAATTAATATAATATGAATAAATAACTAAATAAATCAAATTTATAAATTCATATTCATTTTGTTGGTAGATTTATAATATATTTATCTTAACGTTTATGTTTATATGCGTATTTGTTGTGTTGTGTGTTTACTTGAGAATATATCAATAAATATATCACGATAATCATATTATGTGTAAGTTCAATTGCATGTATGTTTCTCATATATATGTGTATAATTATAGAAGTATGCAATAAACATTATTATGTTTAGATTGCGGAAAAAAAATAAAATAAAATAAAATAACCAATTTTCTATATAATACAAGTTTGTTGGTATAAATTTGCCATGCACAAATATAAACGGTTAGAAACCGAAAAACCGAACCGAAACCGATAATAAATCGAAAAAACCAAATCGCCAAAAACCGAACGGTTTCGGTTTTGGGTTCTATAGAAACCGAACATTTCGGTTCGGTTTCGGTTTTAGCAAAAAACCGACACAAACCGAACCGCGCACCCCCTAGTGCATAATATAGTCTAGTGTAAAATTTTTGCAGGTACCGTATGACCATATGAGATATTTCATATGGTCATATGCCTGAGTCAGTGATTTGAAAAGTTCTGAGGTGACCGTACAGCCATATGAAATATTTTATATGGCCATACACTCGGTTTTTCAGATTTTGTAAAATTCCAAAATTCCATGTCTTTTAAACCGTAAGTCGTCACGGGTCGCGCCACCCGGCTTTTCGAAGGGAATTTAGTCCAGATTAATATTAAAATGATTTCAAGGTTTGAATGTGTATATATTTTCGTTAATGGTGAAAAGAGTAACAGAATGTATGTTAAAGTCAAATCATTTCCGCGTTTAAGTTTTAATTTTTGGTCAAAGCGGGCACGGGGCGTAACACCTATATTATAAACGGACGAGTATACTTGCTCGTATGTGTGAATAAGATAATACGTAAAATCATGGTTTTATAAATTTTAAAACTTGCACACGTTGTAGCACATCAGGATAGTGAGAAGACCGGAAAGAAAAGTGAGATGAATTGGCAACAATGGCTTTTCGATCAAGTTAAATGTCGCGTTTGAAAATTAGTACTGTTTAAGTTGTTTGCCTGGTGTAATCTGGTGTGGTTTAGCAAAGTTGGTTCCGCATTTTAAGGATGTCTGCACAGGTGATCAACTTTGGCAGTCTGATACTCTTATGTGTTTTGCATAGGTCTGTTCCATATCTAATGATACTATACTTCACTATACAAAAATTATTATGCTTGAATTGGGCCTTTTAGTGCTTCGTTGGCCTGGCTGCTACTGAGAGAATAAAGTTTTGCTTTGTGAGATACACGTGAATATTTATGAGTCATAGTTTTGATTTGTATTAGGTTTCCTTTTGGCTAAGTCAAGTTCTTTTCTATATCATTTGTAACATTGTTTTGGATCCACTTGCCTTAAGCATCAAATAAATGACTTTATTTGTAATTGTTGTTGGTTTGAAATAAATTCTTTTGAAAAAAAAGATAAAAAAAGGTGTGAATAGAATTTGCAAATTCCAAAATTTTCTTGAATTTTGGTTTGATCAGTTTAACTATTACATTGTATATCTAAGAATTTGTATAAGAAGATAAATGAAGTTAATCTAATTAATCTAGCTAAAATATATATTTTTGTTCCGATTTCTTTAAATCCATATGAACATGCAAATCTTTTTAAAGGTCATATTACAAAGAAAGAGAAAACATGTGATCATTTTATGCAAAAAATAACAATCTATTTTGCTTATATAAATATCATTCTTTTACAGTCTTTATTTCAGTTTTACAAAATATTGACTATATATATTTATTCACACGAACTTGCATTTGGGTCGTTGTGACATTCATTTCATAACGGAAACAATACTCAAGAAAAAAAATGATACTGGACACTCTTTTATTAATACTAGAAAGGTGCCCGCGCGATGCGAGGGCGGATTGTTGGGGTGAAGATGAGGGAGGTGGGGTGGTAAAAAGTGGTTGTTGGGGTGGTTGTTGAGGTGGTTATAAATTGTTGGGGGTGGTTGTTGAAGTGAGTATAAGTTGTTGGGGGTGATTGTTAGGGGTGGTTGTTTCCATAATTAGTAAGTAAAAGTCTGAATTTTTAAGCCTTTCTAATTATAGAATAGTCCTAAATACATTATATAGTAGTATAGATGATCAACAATGCGACAACTCAACCATTATAAAAGTACAAAGTTGTGATGACTCACAAAATTTTGAAAGCTTAATTTTCAAATTTTCATCATAAATTATAGAGTAAATTACATGGTTGGTTCACGTGGTTTGTCCAAAATAACAACTTTTGTTCCTATCTTTTAAAAGTTGCATGGCTAGTCCCTAAGTACGTAAACAAATAACACCACGGATCCCTTGGTTTAACTGGTGTTAACTAGGTTAGTTAAACTTTACAGGTTAGCCCCCTTTGGTTAAATAGCACTGCATCGTTAATCCTTTAACGCTGCATCGTTAATCCTTTTACTTAACGGCTGTTATAATTTACTTAACGGCTGTTATAATTTACGTTTTCGCCCATTTTCTTTCATTTTCATACGTTTTTGTCTGTTTTTTTACGTTTTTGCCCGTTTTTGTCCATTTTTTTACGTTTTCGCCCGTTTTTGTCCGTTTTTTTTTACGTTTTCACCCGTTTTTGTTCATTTTTTAACGTTTTTATCTGTTTTTGACCATTTGTTTACGTTTTCGCTCGTTTTTGTCCATTTTTTTACGTTTTCGTCCATTTTAATTCATTTTTTTACGTTTTTGCCCGTTTTCTAACATTTTCGCATGTTTTTGTCCATTTTTTTCCGTTTTCGCCCTTTTTTTGTCCCTTTTTTTAACGTTTTCTCCTGTTTTTGTCCTTTTTTTACATTTTGGCCCGTTTTTGTCCATTTTTTTACATTTTTGCCTGTTTTATTTATTTATTTTTTAATTTTTTTTATGTTTTCGCCCGTTTTTGTCCATTTTTTATATGTTTTCACCCGTTTTTGTCCGTTTTTTTTTTTACGTTTTCTCCTGTTTTTGTACCTTTTTTATGTTTTGGCCCGTTTTTGTCCATTTTTTTTACGTTTTCACCCGTTTTTATGTTTTCGCCCGTTTTTTTCCCTTTTTTTAGAAACTTTTTTTTACCCAATTTTTTTTTTCGAAAAATATATTTTAGAAACTTTTTTTTACCCAAATTTTTTTTTCCGAAAAATGTATTTTAGAAACTTTTTTTTACCCAATTTTTTTTTTCGAAAAATATATTTTAGAAATTTATTTTTACACAAATTTTTTTTTTTCGAAAAATATATTTTAGAAACTTTTTTTTACCCAAAATTTTTTTTCGAAAAATATATTTTAGAAACTTTTTTTTACCCAAATTTTTTTTTCGAAAAATATATTTTAGAAACTTTTTTTTACACAATTTTTTTTTTCGAAAAATATATTTTAGAAACTTTTTTTTACCCAATTTTTTTTTTCGAAAAATATATTTTAGAAACTTTTTTTTACCCAAATTTTTTTTTCGAAAATATTTTTTTCGATGATTATTTAAAAAAAAAATCAAAATTATATTTTATTGAATTTTTTGTCCGTAAAATAATGGACAAAAACGGTCAAAAATGTAAAAAAATAACAAAAACGGGCGAAAATGTAAAAACGGACAAAAACATAAAAAAATGGACAAAAACGGGCGAAAACATAAAAAAAGGAAAAAAAAAACAGGCGAAAATGTAAGAAAACGGGCGAAAACGTAAAAAATGGACAAAAGACAGACGAAAACGTAAAAAAATAGACAAAAACGGGCGAAACGTAAACAAATGGACAAAAACGGGCGAAAACATAAAAAAACAGAAAAAACAGACAAAAACAGGCAAAAATGTAAGAAAACGGGCGAAAACGTAAAAAAATGGACAAAAGACGGACGAAAACGTAAACAAATTGAGAAAAATGGACGAAAACGTAAAAAAATGGACAAAAACGGGCGAAAACGTAAAAAAAAAACGGACAAAAACGGGCGAAAACATAAAAAAAAGGGACAAAAACGGACGAAAACGTAAAAAAAGGGACAAAAACGGGCGAAAACATAAAAAAACGTATGAAAATGAAAGAGAGTGGGCGAAAACGTAAATTATAACAGCTGTTAAGTAAATTATAACAGCCGTTAAGTAAAAGGATTAACGATGCAGCGCTATTTAACCAAAGGGGGCTAACCTGTAAATTTTAACTAAACTAGTTAACACCAGTTAAACCAAGGGATCCGTGGTGTTATTTGTTTACGTACTTAGGGACTAGCCATGCAACTTTTAAAAGATAGGGACGAAAGTTGTTATTTTGGACAAACCACATGGACCAACCATGTAATTTACTCTAAATTATGCTTATTATATCGATCCTCAATCCCCGCATCAATGTCCATACATATAATTTCGACCTGAATACTTAGGCCGGTCACAGTGGTGACCTAATTCACCCCACTTTTCAGCTGTCACACCAGCTTTCTATTTCCAGCAACCAGACACAACCCAAGTGGCAAGTGCCATAGTGGTGACCATATTCTTTTTTTTTTCTTTTTTTTAATTCAAACATTTTAAAAAACAAATTTAAAATTCATTAAATATAAAAAACATTAGAATACTAAATCAAATTAAAAAGATCATTAAACATTAAAAACGTTACGTAAATTATTGAAATAACAATAAAAAGATCACAGAAATTCTTCATTGTCTTCCTCCTCTTCGTCCTCATCTTCGTCTTCATTTTCATGATTGAGTTGATGATTTCTACGATTTCTCCAAATGTGCTCGACCAAATTAGATTTTAAGTTTATATGAGTTGATGCGTTCTCGAGCTCCTAAGTAACTAATAAAGATTTTTCAAATGTTCTTAAGAGATTGTGTGGTTGGTGGACCTCATCTTTGAACCATGTAGGACATATCGTCCGCTGCTTGTGTTGAATGCTCATATTATGTGATATGATACATGTATATATAATATTTCCGAGATCCTTTTTATACATCCCTCGAGCTGAAACTTTAAGCATTTTCCACTTCTTCTTCAACACACCAAAAGCCCGTTCCACATCTTTCATTGATGCTTCGTGCTTTCTCTTCTACAATATTCTTTTTTCATCACCCGTCGGAGGATTTGAAATGGACTTAATAAGAACCGACCATTGTGAATATATCTCGTCAGTAAGATAATATCCCCTTTTATATTGTACATCGTTAGCCTCGAATTCATGGTCTGGTGCTCTCCCAGATCTGATATCATTGAAGACAGGGGAACTACGTAAAACATTTACGTCGTTATTCGCACCAAAGACACCAAAGAACGCATGCCAAATCCATAAATCTTGGGAGGCGACCGCTTCCAATAAAATGAATGGATGTGGCCAGTGATCACCCCTAGCATATTGACCTCTCAAACCGTTTGGGCAATTCTCCTACTCCCAACTTGTACAATCAATGCTTCTCATCGTCCCAGAAAACCCATGCTTATGCTCGTGATGAGCATATAATCTTTCAAGGTCAGAATACGTGGGCTTTCGCAAATACTCAACACCATATAACTCCATGATAACATTGCAAAACTTACGGAGACATTCACGGGCTGTTGTTGCGGCCACTGCCAGATTCTCGCCAAGAGAATCAAGAATGACCGCGTATCCCAATTGACGAATGGCTGCAATACACTTGATCAATGGCCTAATACAGGTACGCCCCTACAATAAGGTATTTGTTGAAAATAAGGAGAATAATCTATTACATCTCTAACAATTCGTATGAATAGTTTTCGGCTCATTCGGAACCGCCGACTGAATGTTCTTTCGTCGAACTGCGGAGTTTCAGAGAAGTATGCTTGAACCAAAGATTATGAGCACCCACATGATCCCTAGGTATGTACCTTCGTGGAACTTTTGGCTGGGATGCTTGATAAGCGTTCCAAGCAAGCTCCTCAAACTCCGTAAACTCACTCATAACTTCATCATCGTCGGAAGACGAAGAACCAAACAATAGCTTGTAAGAATTGGTAAATATGGATGAGAAGTTGGTTGAATTGTGATTGAAATTGTGTGTTTAGAAGTGTGCTTGATGTTAGTATTTATAGGACGAAAAGTGGTAAATTTTTATTTATTTTTTTATTTTTTTAATACAAACGGTAACATTGGGTCCCATTTTAAATTCAAAAGTTTGATTTTGTGTGATTTTTGGAAAGCCGATTGTTGTTTAGAAAGTACCACAACTGATAGTTGTAAACTTGTCCACATCGGTGACAACCGATTTCGAAATCGGTTGAGGGGGACGACCAACCAATTTTATACGGTCCACTATGAGTAGCCTTATATAGTTATATTCTTTGTATCATCTTTATTCGCCGCATGTTAAATTTGTACTCCATAATACTCACCAACAATCTTGTCAATCTTCTCATTCAGTATAATTTTATTTAAATTTTAAAAAATGTTGCGTTTTAAAAAAAAATAAAAAATAAAAATGAATCTATCAACCAAAATCTTTTATATAATAAAACAAAACCCCTTATTGGGAATTTTTCATTTAAAAAAAATGGATTCATACCTTATTTAGTAATAATTTTATTAAAAAAAATTATTTTCTTATTAGGTAACATTTTATATTTATCCATAATACAAGTAGAAGATAAATACAAAAAATATAGATAAGATGCAATTAATAATAGGATTAAAATTTTTAAATAATTATCTTTAATAATAAAAAACTATAATTAAATATCATAAATCAAACAAAACAAAGATTAAATTATTTTTTTTAATAAATAAAAATATATTATTCAAAAAATTTTAAAAAACCCGTGCGTGCTCGGGCATTATAAGTAGTTGTTATTACAATGCATCAAGTCTTTAAAGACTTGACGCATTTAATGTCTTCTTCCACAATTAATGCATACCTCATTTTATGTTAATAGGTTTTTTTTTGTTTTTTTTTTTTTTTTTTTTTTTTTTTTTTTCCTCAGACTTGTATTGTATTCTCAAGTAAGTGAGTGAAAGTGGTGGGATTTTGCTTATAAATCTTTCACTCCATTTTTGGGTTAAAAATACAACTTTACTTTCTATCTCTTTCTTTACTTTCCCATTTTTTACTTTACTTTCACTTTTATTATTTTTTTTTCGAGAACACAGTGCAAGTCATTTTTCAAAAAGTCTTTGTAAAGTCTTTATCCCAATTTTTCAAAAGTCACAAATATCTTTTTCAAGTAGTTAGAAGCCTATGTGTAAAACTAACCCATTGCATTGAAGATGCTTTAAAATCGCTCAAATATCCAAAGTTCCAAACTATTGAATTTAAGGTTTAAAAACACAACCAATCACAGGTATGGGAAATGATTTGCACACTTTTAAATTTTATTGGCTCACTCCAATTGATGCAGTAAACAGTTATACTTTAAATATAATTTGCTTTAACCGCTTGTACATTTGAGTGTTCCAATAAAATTTAAAAATGTTCAAATCACTTCCTTATTATATAAGGGTTGTATTAACCATACGGGGGAGACAAGGTGGCAGGGGGTGGCAGGCCCACTTGTCTCCTCTTTTGTCTCCCTTTTTTTTTCAGTGCAGTTCAGTTTTTGTCAGTTTCTGTTCCGTATTTTTGACAGTTTTAACCGTTTGACATATTAAACTTTACATTTTTTGTTCCGCACTTTCAGGTTTATAGCTTTTTGATATAAACAAAATTATAAAAATAAAAAAAAAAATAAAAAAAAATAAAAAAAAAATAAGGGGGTGTGGCTAAAATCTAGGGGAGGGTGTGGTCAACAAGCCCCTTATATAAACTTTAACAAACTTTTCGCATCTTATCCCCCGACCCCCACTATAAAACATTCGCTTTCGAATATGGGCCTGGCCGGGCCAATCCATAATACTAGCTGCCTGCACCTCTCTATATAAAGCAAACCACGTCTCCTCTTTCGCTTTTTTTAAAAACACATCTCATATCTCATACAATTTTTTAATAAGCTCAGTCTCTCCCTAACAAAATGAAGGACTATTTGAAAGATTTCGATCTTCCGCAACACCCGTCAACATCTGCGTTACAGAAGTGGCGCGACGCCGTTTCGATCGTCAAAAACCCTCGTCGAAGATTCCGTCATGTTGCTGACCTGGCTAAACGCTCCATTCATCAGAACCGATTTACTAAAATCAAGGTACCAGTAATTATTTCCTTCATTTTTATCTTCATGTCACACAGTAGAACACATAGTCTCTTGTATTGTAATTTTTTTTAAAAAAATATCTGGTTATTTATTTATTTATTTATTTTTTAATTTGACTTTCTAACGAACTGATTTGTAATGTAATTGCTAAAAATTATTAAAGTATGCCGACCATACGCTTTCAGGCCTGTTTTGAAGTCGTTATTAGTCTAAGAAAATAAAAGTCAAAACGTGTTGACGGTTATTATAATTTTTGATGGTTGTTGAAAACAATGCTGTTTTGAAAAAAGAGGAATTTTCAACTTTTGCGTTTGGTTCTTTTTATTCAATTATTACGGCTTTTTTAATTTGATGCTTTTTGTTTGGTAAAAAAATATTCCCGCCCACATTATTTGTTCATTTAAGTCGTGAAAGTTTTATTTTCAAATATTTGTTGTATGTTAAAAGTCTGCATTTAATTGATATATTAAATGAAGCTATATTTGTTACACATAGAATATGGTGACTAGCTATGTTTTAAATATTTTGTTTTTTCTTGACATTTCCTAAAATAGATACTGTATGTTTTTTCTGAAAGAATATAATTTATGTTTAATTGATTGTTGTAAAACGGTAATCGATAATCAAAATAGAACGGGGATGATTTGACACTTTTTACACTCAATTCTACAAGCAAGAAGAGTATTGTGTAAATATTTAACCACAAGGGTGACCCAGCGGTAAGAATACCAACCTTCCAAAGAGGAGGTCAAGTGTTCGAATCCAACGGGGAGAAAATTAATCCCCTTCTGGCCACGGAGGTTCACTTGCGCCGACTCCGGGCTATCCAAAAAAGGTAGTCGCCGTGAGATTAGTCGGCTCGCAATGTCGAGTCAGAAACCCATGTTTACAAAAAAAAAACTATGTAATACATAGAGTAGAGTGTTTTACTAAAAAATATGAATGTACAAATTAATTCTTCAAATTAAAATGATAAACAGAAGAAGATGTTTATAATTGCTTATTTTAAGTACTTTTTTCGTTTCAAAATTATTACTCTTTATTATTATTTTTTTTTTTTGAAGTTTGAGATATAAAATGACATTTGTTTTGAAATAAGTTAAAACAAAATTATGATTATTTATTTTAAAACAAACAAAGTACATTGAAATGATTACTTTTTTTTAAGCAAAAATGATTACTTTCAAGTGACACCTACTTTTTTTTTTTTTTTGATTTCTTTTTATTACTTGTTATTTTTATAATTTTATTTATATTATAAAACTGTAAAATGAAAAGTACAAAACAAAAAATATAAAGTTTAACAAGTCAAATTTATTAAATTGATAAAAAAATACGAAACAGAAACTGATAAAACACTATTATACTAAAAGGTCAAAAAGGGTGAAGATTTTTTTTTTTTTTTTTATTATTATTATTTTTTTTTATTATTTTTAATTTTATGATGGGATACCAATAAAACAAACAACTCAATGCTACTTTTAATATTTGCATGTCAAAAGTGACTTTATCACACGCCTTGATAGTCACATTAGGTACCATCGGTTGCCCCACCTTATGTGTTTTGCATAAATGACAAATATGACCGTACTTTGTTTACGTGATAATCTAGTTTAAATCGCTAGTAGGAGTATTACTATATTAGAAATAAACAACCATGTGGGTGACAATTTCAATCATCATGAATACCGAGGTTGTGTTACTTCGTTTTGCTCGATGAAATATTTGTTTGTATCTTTAGAGATTTACTATATTAGATTAGTAAGATGATTTTCACACACAATTTATTAATTTGTACATTTTATTATACAAGCAAACAAAATAAGCTGTAAATTTAGTCTAATTATTAAAGCATAAAATGAAGTGTCTCAATACAAAACTAAAGTGTGAATATCTCATTAGTTTAATGGCTTATAATTAGGCGAACACAAATTTACAAGTGACTAGTTTCATAATTTTTTATTTTTGATACTCGTAATACAATAGACTAAGCAAAATATGTGATATATATAATTTGAGGGCTATGCTCATTTTAGAAAAATTCAGATTTTTGATAAAAGTTTACATCTCTGGGCAAAATTTCATGGGTTTTTTGTGTGTGTGTGTGTGTGAGAGAGAGAGAGAGAGTTTGGTTATTAATATTTTTTTTAATTCTGTAATAAACCTTAGGATATTTTACTAAAAGTAATGGAATAATAATGTCATTGTTTTATTTCCTTGCTAATATTTTTCGACATGAAAATAGAAGTTCTTGATGGACTCCGGCCACCTTACTATAAATAGCACTAAAGATCTTGAGAAAAATATAATGTCACCAACAAACCAGGATACCCTTATTAAATTAAGCACCAAAGTTTAAATAATGCAGAGATAGTGGGTTGCAAGTTGCAACTTTTTTTTTGGTGTAGATGTGCAAGTTGCAACTTTGGGGTGTATCAGATTTGAATGAATAAATTACTGTATTTTCTAACAAAAAAAGAAATAAATTGCAGGATGCCCCCTAGACTTTGGAAGTGGACTCAATATTCCCCTAGACTTTTTATACCCCTATATCTTTGAATTGGCTTGTGAGGATACCCTCTCTACACGTTGGAGAATTGGAGTATATCCTATATGCCCCTAGAATTTGATTAGTCTTGTATAAGACATAGGACCAGTTATTTTGTGTTCACATATAATAATATCTTTAAAAACAAGTGGTAAGGTTTTCTAAACAGGGTGGGAAGCCATTTCTTAGGTTTTTCTTGAAGTTATGACTGTTGTTTTTACACATATAGATAAAATAACTTGTTAAAATATAGTTTTAAGGGTTATACTCAAATGGTCAAAAGATGCATAAGAGGGTCTCCTGTAGTTATTTTCCATTGACCAAGAGTACAACACCATTGCTTTGTAGAACTCCCTCATAGAATGTGGAAAATTTGTACGGAGGAGTTATTTTCCATTGACCAAGACCATTGCCTTGTAGAAATCCCTCAATGAATGTGGAAACTTTGTCCGAGTGTAATTTCTTGTTCATTGCCACTTTGCCGTGTTCTAATGTTCATCCATTGGTGGACTTTCTTTTTTCTGCTTTTGCTATAATAGTCTATGCATACGCGGAGTTTGATCAAGTTTACTAGGAGGGCCAGGAACATAACTCTTAAGAATTGAGAGGGCCAAACCTTAGTTTATGCGTAAAAATTTAAGTTTATTATATAAATCTAGTGCTAATATACTACTATAAAATAATAGTCTCTTTGGGCTCCTCATAGATTCGCCATTAAAGTCTATGGGGTGGGTCTTTACGAGTCGTAACATTTCATAAAAAAAATCAATATCTAATTTGGATTGATATATTTTACTAGTAATGATCAATAATTGATTAGCATCTAATATACATGTTAGTATTAATCTATACATTGAAATCAAAGTTATGAATGTTGAATAACTCATTTATCATTACAGTTGCAAACATTTAAAAAAGAGCGTCTTTATCGTTTTACTTGCTCACAGTTGTGTATAGCTCTTTTCTGAGTTAGATGAAGAGTGTCTACCCGACTCCCCTCATACACTTGAATAAAAATAAGCTTAACTACATTCCCTATTTTTATTCATTTTATCACATATATTACGAGTTATCTGTAATACGAGGTATACGTTTGAGTGAAGTTAACATGTGAGAAGATGTAAAGTACAAACACATTCACACGATTTTAACTTAATAATATAACAATACTATATCTCACATTAAGACGATTAATTAACTACATGTTATCTAGCTATTTGTCCTCTAAGCATGAAATATCACATATCTCTGTGAATCATAATGTTTTCCGGTAATCATCACATGAATTAGTCATCACATAATTAATTAGTTGAGATTGACCTTTCTGAAGGAAAACCAAATTTATTTTCACCTTTCGAAACCAAACTATGCATCAAACCATAATACCATATTCTTACTAAAGGAGAAATCTTTAAATTTGAAGTCAAATTAGTTGTTACCACATTTTTATAATGCATTATTACATCCCTTAATGCTTCTTGAAGGCGTGTACTTGGCCTGCTTCATATTTAAATTGGTGAAATAAATAAAGTTTCTGCTTCATATCAATTGGATAATACACTCATTATCATATATCTGTATCGGCCGTGGGCCAATAAAAGTTTTCCCATAATGTATTATCATAAAAAGATTTTCACAAAACTATCCAAAAAATAAGTTTTGTGGTGACTAACTTAAAAAATATCTGGAACTAAAAAGGTGGTGACTCATTTATGACTCCAAAGGGCAAAGGTCAACCTTGATATTTAGCTTACATGGCAAAAAAGAACCCTTAGGTTTGATCAATATGCAAATTGTTGGGTCACTGAATTCTCCAAATCTTCTAACAAGGATTTGAACGTAAAATCTCCTAAGTGTAAACAAGTCACTGAGTGAACAGTAACTCAGTGAGTCACCTTCAGGGAGCTAAGACCGAGCCTAAGAAGAAAGGTTCTCCATTCAGTGAGGCGGAACTCAGTGAAGTGTGATCTAAGCCAAAAAGAAGGTGATGGGTTCAGTGAGGATGACAATAACTCACTGAACCCCATGACTCCTCAACAACTTAACCGTACTGAAGACTGATGACAAGAAGACTGAAGTTTTGGCGGGACTGGGCGGGAAAGTCTGAGCTGCTTTATTAAAGTGATTTATTACTTTAATGTCAAACTTTCCTCAAATGGCTAAAACCAGGCTGTCATCAGAAAGTGCCTTTTGGATCTAACTCAATGAAGGTTCCTTGCCAGAAGAATAATATCTTTCAAGATATTGTTAAGGAAGCTTTAAGTCCAATGTATATTTAGTTGTTCTATACTTGTGTATAAATAGGAAGCAAATGTGAGGAGTAAAAGTTGACAAGTTTGTGCAATTAATGCAAAGCATTCACAAACCACTTTACTCCTGCAAAGAACAACACAAGCCCCTGAGATAGCTCAGTGGGTAATTTAAGTTGTCACTCAACATAGTTTGAGTTTAGTGAGGAGTCTATACAATACTTGTCGTTTCAACCCCAAGTGTTATTCCGCAAACACTTGGGTACGATTCTTTTGATTAACTTCTAATAAAAAATTAAACGTTGGAAAATATTGTCTCTTATCTTTATGTTACTTTATTGTTAATCATTTTAGACATCTTTGTTTAAAGTCATACAACTTGGTTACTTTAGCTTCTTAGTTATTGATAACCAAGTAAAAGGGACTAACAAGTGGTATCAGAGCCTCTGATTTGTAAAACTTAAACCTGTTTTAAAAAACTAAAGAGTGCTCAAGTTTTTAAAATCAAGATCCCACTATGACTGACATAGATGTTCCCCAGCTTGTCGACAAAAAGGGTGGAAGTTATTCAGCAACTGTCCCTCGACTTGAAGCTGGCAAATTTAATAAGTGGAAAAAGAGAATGCTTTGCTACTTAACTGGGATGGAACCATATTACATTAAGTTGATTAATGATGGTCCATATGTCCCAACAACTGCCCAAGGTTTAATTAAACCTGAAGCTCAGTGGACCCCAGATGAAAGGAGGGTGGTCAATCAAGACCAGCGCCTGAAAAGCATCATTATATCATGCCTTCCTGATGATATAATGGAATCAGTGATCAACTGTCCCACTGCCCAGCAGACATGGACTGACCTGGTTCATAGCTATGAAGGGCCTTCTGATACCAAAGAGAATAGAATCATGGACCTGAAGCTTGAATTCAATACCTTCAGGGCCAAGGATTCTGAAAGTCTCTCTGAGACTTATACTCGGTATAAGACCCTCTTGAATGAGCTGACCAATGATGGTGTTATACTGTCAAAACATGAGATCAATGTTGGTTTTGTCAACAGTCTCCCTGAGAAGTGGTTAAACTTCTCTCAGGGATTGAGAAATGCAAACCACATTCAGAACCTTGAGCTCCCTGCCATCTATGGGAAGTTTGTCTATGAAGACAATCTTATCACCAGGAGATACCCTAATAAAGCTCAGGAGATCAAAAAGGTCTTGACAATTACACCCATATCAAATGCTTTCTATTCAAAAGGTGTTGTGCAGGATTTTCAGGATGGATCTGATGATGAGGTTGGCCAAAGAACCAGTGAGGAGTATCTTAATGATATTCAAATTGAATTTCATGAAAGAGCACTTCTTGCAAATTCAAAAAGGTTTTTTAAGAAAAACAAATTTCCTTCTAAAGCAAATGACAACACTGAATGCTTTAAATGTTATGGGGCATTTTGCTAAAGATTGTTTTTCAAAAACAACCTCAGAACCATCTTTCAAATTTTCAGGAAATAACTCTTTTTTAGGCCCCATCAAATTTCAACCAAAAATGCTCCAGTCTAGTCAAAGATTTGAAAAAGTCCCTCAAATCGACTTTGAAGCAAAGTACAGAAAGGCAAAAGCTAAACTTGCCCTTCTTGAATCATCCTCAACAGTCTCTCAGCCTCCTCAGGCTCCAAAGCCTACTCAAGCCAAGAACAAAGGGCTTGTTGCTGAAACATATGACTGAGATGAGGTTGAAGTGTCCTCTGATGATGATGAAGTTCACATCAGTGCCCTGATGGCTCTGTCAGAAGACAACAAACTTGCTGTGAGGAAGAGTCATGCAAGGAATGGTGAATAGGTCAACATCACAATGAGGAAGGTAAATCTTTTACTTTCTATGGATGATAATGATGATTGGAAATCTTACTTAGACTATATTAATGTTGATCTTAAGTATGTTGAAGAGCAAAGACTTAATTTGTTTTCAAAATTTAACAAACTGAGTTTTGAATTAAATCATTCTAGAGATGAATTACTTGCCTTAAAACAAGCCAAGCTTGAAAGTGTTACACTGAACACCAAAAACCTTGCACCATTAGTCTTTCAACCACATTCTCCTAAAGAGAAATCAGGGTTAGGAAGGACTATACTGAAAAGACCTACTCCTGCACCCACTGAACACAAAAAACCTTCAGTAACTACTGAAGTGAAGCCTGAAAGCACTGATTCAAAGGTTGATCAGCTTGCTGAACTTGTCAGGATGCTGAGTGAGAAAATTGAGTCTACTGAGAAAAACTCTGACTCTAAACTTACAAAGCCCTCAGTATCCTCAGGTTCTTCCAAACCAAAAACCACACCTAGACCCTCAGGGAGATGTGAACTGTGCAATTATCCAAACCACAGCACTGATAAATGCTACAGAGTCCTATTTTGTATGATATGCAAACAAGAGGACCACAGAACTTGTGATCACATCCCCCACACTGCTTCTTTAAAAGCAAGGGGTCTATACAAAACCCAAGGCTATCAGTATGCCACACCTTCCAAACAAAGACTGAAGGCTAAGCCTTTCTCACCATGTCCTCACTGTGGTTTCAATGATCATCTTCCTGATGATTGTATGATGAAAGAATGCTGTGACATCTGTGGAGATCCCTCCCACGAAACCAGGGGACATGACAAAGTGATTCAGTCAAGAAGGAAAAACCAAACCAACACTTCTCAGTCACCTGAGGCATCAACCTCCACAAAATGTAAAACATGTGGTAGCTCAGGTCACACAACTTCAGACCATGATTCATTAACTGAGTTCAAAAAGTCCCTGAGGACTAAGCCCACTAGAAGGTGGGTCAACAAGCAAAACTAACCCAATTTACTGTTTGTGCAAAAACACATCAAGGATCCTACCTAGCATCTAAACAGTGGATGCTCCAGAAGTATAACTGGTGTGAAAAGTTTTCTGCACAAATATGTGGAAAAACCAGGACCCAAAGTAGTATTTGGTGATAACTCATCAGCTCCCACTGAAGGTTATGGTTCAGTAAACTGCAATGGTATAGTTTTCACAAGAATAGCTTATGTTAATGGTCTCAAGTACAACCTGACAAGTGTTTCCCAACTATGTGATGCCAAATACATAGTTCAGTTTGATGACAAGAGAGGGACCATCTTTAATGCCAATAAGGAAGTTGTGTTGATTGCCCTCAGGAGGGATGATGTATATGCCCTTGACATGTCATCTCTGACTCAAAATGGGACTTGCCTATTCTCAAAGGCAAGTGAGACAATCAACTGGCTATGACATAGGAGACTCTCTCATCTCAATTTCAAGAGCATCAACAACCTGGCCAAACAGAACAAAGTTCTGGGCCTTCCATCCCTGGTGTATACCAAAGACAAGCCTTGTTCTGCTTGTGAAAAAGGAAAACACCACAGGGCATCATTCAAAACCAAACAAACCTTTTCCATCAAAAGCTGCCTACATCTTCTTCATATGGACCTTTTTGGACCTGTCAGTCCAATGTCCATTCACCATGAGAAGTATACTCTAGTCATAGTGGATGAATACTCAAGATATACTTGGGTTTACTTCCTGACCAAATAGAGTCAGGCAGCTGAAACAATCATGTCATTTGTCAGGAACATTGAAAATCAAAATGATGTCAAAGTTAAACAGATCAGGACTGACAATGGCACTGAATTCAAAAACCAAGACCTTGAGTGTTTTTGTGATGAGAAAGGAATTTCTCAAAATTTCACTTCTCCCTATACTCCTGAACAAAATAGAGTAGCTGAAAGGAGAAATAGAACACTTATTGAGGCAGCAAGAACAATGCTGAATGGCTCAGTCCTCTCAAAACATTTTTGGACTGAGGCAGTTAAAACAGCCTGCTACACTCAAAACAGGTCAATCATTGTGAAAAGGCATAATAAGACACCTTATGAGATATTCAAAGGAAGGATTCCTGACATCAGCTATTTTCATGTATTTGGGTGTCCTGTGTTTATACATAATCACAAGGATCACTTAGGTAAATTTGATGCCAAAGCTGATGATGGATACTTCCTGGGATATTCCCTGGTTTCTAAAGCCTTCAGGGTGTTCAACACAAGGAGACAACAAACTGAGGAAACTTATCACATTACTGTTGATGAGAGCACTGAATCCATCAGGTTCTCAAATTCCTCAGTTGAAGAAATTGGTATTGATGACTCATCAAGATATCCTCTTGATGAGTATCATCCTGAGAACAATCCCTCAACCCAATACCAAGCTGATGCTGATGTCTCCTATTACATCATCCCTCACAACCTACCCCAACCACCTATCAGTGAGTTCATAGAAACTCAGCCTGTCTCAAATGAGACTGACACCACTGAACAAATTGTTCAGGAACCCTCAGAACAAATTGTTCCTACTGTAGTCACTGAAGCACATATTGATGAGTTATCTCATGTTCCTGAGTCTGAACCTAATCAGGCTCCTACAAGCTCAAATTCCTATCCCAAACCACAGGATAGCTGGACTAGATCCAAAATTATTGAGCTTGTGAACATCGTTGGTGAACCCACTGAAGGCATGCTCACAAGAAGCAAGGCTGCCACTGCCAATATATGTCTTTATGCTGACTATCTCTCAGAAATTAAGCCTAAAAATGTCAAAGAAGCCCTGACTTATGAATGTTGGGTTCAGGCCATGAGAGATGAATTGGAACAATTTGACAGAAATGATGTCATGACCCTTGTTGAATGCCCCAGGGGTGTTTTAATCATTGGTATGAAATGGGTCTTTAAAAACAAGACCGATGAAAATGGCACAGTCATCAATAACAAAGGATATAATCAACAGGAAGGTATAGACTATGAGGAAACCTTTGCACCTGTTGCAAGAATGGAAGCCATCAGGATCTTCCTTGCCTATGCAACTTACATGAACTTTAAAGTTTACCAAATGGATGTTAAAAGTGCATTCCTGAATGGTAACATCAAAGAAGATGTTTATGTGCAACAGCCTCCTGGTTTCGAAAGTAGTGAATACCCCAACCATGTTTACAAGCTTAACAAAGCCCTTTATGGACTGAAACAAGCACCCAGGGCATGGTATGAAACTCTTTCAGCCTTCCTGATCCAAAACAAGTTTGTCAGAGGAAGAATTGACAACACACTGTTCATCTACAGAACAAAGGATAATGTCATTCTTGTCCAAGTATATGTTGATGACATCATCTTTGGCTCAACAAATTACAAACTTTGCAAACAGTTTGAGAAACTGATGACCACAAAGTTTGAAATGAGCATGATGGGTGAACTCACATACTTTCTTGGACTCCAAATCAAACAAACTGATAAAGGAATATCCATTTGCCAAAAAAAATACCTCAGGAACCTACTGAAGAAGTATGAGCTCACTGACTGCTCTTCAGTGAAAACCCCTATGGTTCCTCCAAACAACCTTGGCCCTGATCTCACTGGAAAATCAGTGAATCAAACCCAATACAGAGGAATGATTGGCTCCCTGATGTATTTACTTGCCTCAAGGCCTGATATCCAATTCTCAGTCTGCCTGTGTGCAAGATACCAGGCTGACCCTAAAGAATCACATCTCACTGCTGTCAAGAGAATCATCAGGTACCTGAAGGGTACTCCAAACCTTGGTTTGTATTACCCAAAATGTTCAGGATTTGACCTCAAAGGGTACACTGATTCTGACTATGCAGGATGTAACATGGATATGAAAAGTACTTCAGGATCCTGCCAATTTCTTGGTGGTAAACTTGTGTGTTGGAGTACAAAGAAACAACAGTCAGTGGCCATGTCCTCAGCTGAAGCTGAATATATGGCTGCTGCAGGATGTTGTGCAAATATACTATGGATGAAGAGCCAATTGAGTGACTATGGCATTCAGTATAAGATGGTACCTATCTTTTGTGATAATACTAGTGCCATAGCCATCTCAAACAATCCAGTACTTCATCAAAGAACCAAACACATTGACATCAGATACCACTTTATCAGGGACCATATCTCTAATGGAGAAATTGAACTACATTTCATCCCCACTGAGTATCAGCTAGCTGATATCTTCACTAAACCCCTGGATGAACCCACTTTCACAAGATTGAAAGCTGAACTGGGCATGTTGGACATAGAATCAGGGAACTGATAAAAAATTATTCCAACATGATGTAAATTCTCTAAGTCCCTGATCATACCCTTCCTGAAAAACCCATTTTTGTTGAATGATAATTCATTCAGGGGGCTGTGGATGAAAAATGGCATTAAATACCCTAACTAAATGATCCAAATACTTAGTTAGTAAATGTCCCAGGTAGGTAACTGATTCCTATTAAATATAGGAATATATGTCACTTACACAACTGGCATCCACATCTTGGGCCCCCACATCTCTCTCACCAAACACCACTGAGCATTAAATGCTCTCTCACATACAAAATGTGTGATGATTTTTTTTTTCTCTGCAAAAGTGCATTATTTGCAGAGGCACCCCAAAGGGTGAGAGAAAAAGGGGTAGTGGGAATCGTGATATTTAATGCGGTTCTCAAACCTATATTATTATGCCGTTTCGGTTGAATATTATAAGTTTTTTTGATATCCGCAACATCACTACCCTAATTCCCACTATAAATACCCCCACAAAAAGGGAAAAACACACATGCTTTTAAAATCATAACTAAACTCTTGCAAATTGTTTTCAAAACTGCGTGTGTTTCCCTCACCAATACCATTTTTTCAACACCAGGCCTTTTAATCTAAACCAAATGGCTTCTTCAAAGGTCGTAGAATACGCACCCAATGTGGATTTCCAAATGGAAAGCGTAGACCTCACCAAGAACAATGTGGTGGGGAACTTTGCCTACCCTGCTGGGTTCCCTGAATACAGGGATGTGGTGAAGTTCCTACAGAACTGCTTTCTGACCACCGCATTCACTAAAACCCCCTCAGTCATCTACCCTGAATATTTGAGGGAATTTTGGTGCACAGCAGTGGTTGAAAGCCCTGATGTGCCCAAAGAGGCCAAAATAAAGTTTACAGTCAAGAATGGAACTAAGTCCCTAATACTTGACTATAAAACTTTTGCCAAAGCCACTGGCTTGATTACACACAGACCTTCGTTGTCCCACCATCTGATAAAGATGTGAAGGAGGTCTTACTGACGCTAGGGCCTTATGACAAACTTCACCCTGAAGTGTCACCAGGGGCCCTACTATCCAAAGCCCCAATTATCAAGACCTGGTTCCCAGCTCCCTGGAGGATAATAATGACCTTTGTCATTCAGGTCCTCGGGGGAAATAAATCCTCTACTGAGCAATTGAACAATACTCAAGCAATGATATTGTTCAGTCTCATTGAGGGTAGATTTATCGACCTTGGAGAATTGATCTTCAAGGACCTCATAGCAAAATTAGGGGGGAAGTCTAGGCAAAAACTTATGTCATACCCTAGATTTATTTCCTGTGCCCTACAAGATTTGCTTGGGTCTGAGTATGTAAAGCCTGATGCAATAGGTTTTGAGCCTGAAGTATTACACAAGGCTAATTACTCTCGTGACCCTTTAGAGGTTACACCAGTCACCCTGACCCAATATATGCGTACTGCTATCCAGGGTGACAATATTATATCACCAGTTCCCTCTCCCACCAAAAAGGTGAAGAGGAAGAAGGGACAGGGGTCCAGGAAGGTGGCTCAACCCAAGTCACTCGACACTGAGACCTCTGACCTTAAGGCTGCCAAAAGGGGCCTGAAATTCCGCCCTTGACTGCGGACACCCTGAGAATAATAACCCAGTCACTAGGCCTGCAACAAAAGCCATCGGAGGGCACTGAGACATCACACTCAGTGTCCTCGGGCATACCCGTTTCCAAAGACTCTACTGTCATAAACAAGACAGTTGAGCTGAAACAAACCAAACCTTCACATCCTGCTAAAGGCTCTGGCAAATCACAACCAGAGTCTCAGGGAGTAAGGGATCCTAAATCCTCGGTGGGGCAGCACTACTCCACTGAGAAGGGGGTCCACAAACAATCACATCCTGCTAAAGGCTCGGGTAGATCAAAACCCAAGCATCAGGGAGTTCATGTCCCTAAACCTTCGACAGGCCAGAACAAGCCTGTTGGAAAGGGGGACTCAACCACTCATTTGCCTGATGAGGACATTCGCAAAACAACGCTTTTGTCTGAGGGCACAAAAACTCATCCCAAAGACTCAGAGGGACACTTACAAACCGCTGATAGGGACACAACAATCACGGCTCCTAGTGATGGCACTGAGAAACACCCATCAGTGTCTGAAGGGGTCACGGGGGACAAAGATTCAGAGGGACATACACCACCCGCTGATATGGAACCCACAACCACTCCCGGAGGTGCGCAAAACTTGGGAACTGGCCTTAAAGACCAGGTAGGTAAAACCCAACCTACCGGATTTGAGGGGTCAGGACCTGGCCAAAACGAAGGCAAATCTTCTTATGAAGAGGAGCCGGATAACCTCCATTTGTTGCAGATTACCTCCCTGGCTGATGCTCAGGCGTTCTTATTTTCTGATGATGAATTTAACAGTGACGAGGAAGTCTTCACGACCGGAGATGATATGGAGGATGAGGAGACAGTCCCTGAACATGTTACTCAGTCTCCTCAAACCTCTAACCATGATGAAGATGAACAACATTCCGAGCCGGAAACCTCAGAAGACGCTTAAACTCCTCTCACAGAAAGAGCCTTCAAAAAGTTCATCAAGAAAATGACCAATGTTTTGTACAGGGGGGGTCACTGAAGAGGTGTTTGATCTGCATACTGAGCAAGCAGTCCACTATCACCTCCTCAAAGATGCTGTTGAAGATTACAATGAAGATGTCAGGGAGCAAAATTCCACTGTCTCTCACTCCCTGACACAAATGGCTTCACACATCAATCAATTTTTGGAATCCCTAAAAGAGCTGGCTACAGGGGTTAAGTCAGTTCAAGAATCAGTCAAGGATGATCCTGAGCTCAACAAGAAAATTCTTCAGGCATCTGAGACATATCAGGTCAACTCGGCGGCTCTTACTGAGTTACTTGGTTTGATAAGGGATTCAAATGTTCAGAATCTCAGCTCCACGGTGGAGTCCCTCAAGTCTTCCTTCACTCAGTTGGAAGCATTAGTGACAGCTCAGTCCCTGAAGTCCACATCTCTGGCATGGACAATGGGATCCCGGATGACTGCCCTTGAAAATTCTCAGGCTTCACTTGACTCCAAGGTATCTCTCATTCATCAGGATACTACGGAGATCAAGTCAATGATGACGGAAATATTTCAAGCCTTCAAGGGTACCTCTACTTCATCTTCAGTAACTCCAACACTTGCCATCACTGCAGCTCCGACAATTGTTGAGGGGGAGAATGTTCCTGAAACCCCTATTACTGATGAACAAGAAGCTGGACAGCCCTCTCACTCTGAGGGGGAGCATGTCACTGAAGCCACACCGATCACTCAAGTTCCACCACAAGAGGAACCAGTCTCCTCTACTCTCTTTCAGGACAGAGGAAAAAGCATAGCCACCACCTCAGAACCTGAAGTAAGACTCCAGCCAGCCTCCAAAATTGTTAGAGTTGACCCTGATGAACCTATCAGGGTCCCATATGAAATTAATGGAAAAATCTATCAACTCACCCATGACCAAATACAAGACTACATGGAAAGAGTTGAGAAAGCGGCAAAGGCAGCTGAAGAAGAGAAATTGAGCAAGCATGAACTGATACAGGTTGTTCATGAGGAGGCTGAAAAGATTGGTCTGGATACTGAGGCACTAGCTACTGAGCAAGCTGGTGCAGCCTTTAAAAAGGCTCAGGAAGAACAGATGAATGCTCTGAAAAAGGAAAGGGAAGAAAAGCTGAAAAGGCAAGCTCATATCAGAAAGACCAGGGTTGAAAGATATCATTGGGTGATGAAGGAAAGATTGAAGCCTGAAACCATCACTGACATCAAAATCCACAGGAATACCAAACCCGCAATGGTCACTGTCTTCAGGGGGGCTGATAAAAGAATCATGGACATTCATAACCCATTCAGATTCGCTGACTTTGGGATCACTGAACTTGATGAACTCCGTCCCATCATTGCCAAGAAAAATGGTGTCGTTGTTGATCAACTTCTCAAGTCACTGAGTGAAAGGTATGACAAACTGAGAGCAATGCCTGAAGCCCTCAACATTCCCTCCCTTCTTCCTGCTCCAACAACAGGAACTGCTTCATCAACAGGCACCAAAAGGAAAAGGAAGCACATTGAATCCGAGCCTGAGGTCAAGGTCCCAGGATTGGATCGTGATAGGTCCGTTCCTGAAGGAATCACCTTCGTGAACAATACTGTGCTTGAAACCCCTGAACGAGGTCTATGCTTTACAGATGAATATGGAGACCTTGCCTTCCAAAGGTGGTCTGATATAGACAAGGCAAGGGTCACGGCAATGGTAACGTACCTGATGTTAGCTTCTCCTATACAAAGTGGTGCAAACCAAAGGTTCTGTAAGGACCTTAGGACCAAGATTGAGAAGCATCGTGAGAAACACCTGCTGAGATCAAAGAAAGCTAAGATTGAGGGACTTGGCTATCATCTGAACATCTGATCTGCAACAACTATCTTTTTATTTGTTTGTAATTTGTAGGAAAATGTAATAGCTATGAATAAACTGATGTTTTGTTTAAATAGTTATGTCCTACTTACAATTACAACAAACATTCAGCAAGAGAAGAAGTACCCTGACAACTCATGCTGAATCAAGAGACACTTAGGCTATTTCTATGTTCAAATAGGGGGAGATTGTTGGGTCACTGAATTCCCCAAATCTTCTAACAAGGATTTGAACGTAAAATCTCCTAAGTGTAAACAAGTCACTGAGTGAACAGTAACTCAGTGAGTCACCTTCAGGGAGCTAAGACCGAGCCTAAGAAGAAAGGTTCTCCATTCAGTGAGGCGGAACTCAGTGAAGTGTGATCTAAGCCAAGAAGAAGGTGATGGGTTCAGTGAGGATGACAATAACTCACTGAACCCCATGACTCCTCAACAACTTAATCGTACTGAAGACTGATGACAAGAAGACTGAAGTTTTGGCGGGACTGGGCGGGAAAGTCTGAGCTGCTTTATTAAAGTGATTTATTACTTTAATGTCAAACTTTCCCCAAATGGCTAAAACCAGGCTGTCATCAGAAAGTGCCTTTTGGATCTAACTCAATGAAGGTTCCTTGCCAGAAGAATAATATCTTTCAAGATATTGTTAAGGAAGCTTTAGGTCCAATGTATATTTAGTTGTTCAATACTTGTGTATAAATAGGAAGCAAATGTGAGGAGTAAAAGTTGACAAGTTTGTGCAATTAATGCAAAGCATTCACAAACCACTTTACTCCTCCAAAGAACAACACAAGCCCCTGAGATAGCTCAGTGGGTAATTTAAGTTGTCACTCAACATAGTTTGAGTTTAGTGAAGAGTCCATACAATACTTGTCGTTTCAACCCCAAGTGTTATTCCGCAAACACTTGGGTACGATTCTTTTGATTAACTTCTAATAAAGAATTAAACGTTGGAAAATATTGTCTCTTATCTTTACGTTACTTTATTGTTAATCATTTTATACATCTTTGTTTAAAGTCATACAACTTGGTTACTTTAGCTTCTTAGTTACTGATAACCAAGTAAAAGGGACCAACACAAATTAACCGCAGGATATGTTTTTTTGCTGGGTTTGAATTTTAATGAATAGTATAACTGGTTAAGTGCTTAATTGTTTGAAATGTTGGTTTAAGTGCTCACATGCTACGTTAAAACAATAATTTCGTGTTTGTGAACTTGTGTACGGTAAATGCTCAATAGTTTAGAGTTATTAATATTTGCATCTTTGATTAGTTATATGATTTCCACGAAGATCCACTGTTTACTTATTTCTAATAAGATACTACCATTGAAATGAAGGCCAAGTAGAATGCGGTGTCAAGAATATTGCCCTAAGGGTTTTTGGGCATTTCGACCTTATCTTTGGAAAAGACTTCTAGATCATGATATCTTTTAGATTTTTAATGTCTTAACAACCTGGATACTAGAGAGCAGATTACCGATACTCTAAGACGAACACACACCAATAGTTTGTTATATCGACAGAAAAGTAAACCTTGCACAAGTTAACCCTTAACCAAACGTTTATTGATTAAGTACGAAAAGAATGATGTACAATAACCCCTCCCCCTCACCTCCTTATTGTAGAGATGAGAGAGGGGGGGGGGGGGAAGAAAACCAACCCTTTAAAGAGTTGAAACCGACTGCTACAAAGAAGAAACCAAGACTCACGAATGCTTCAACTCAGCAAACGTCAAAACACCCTATATGATGTATATATAGAGTTGACATGCATGGATGAACCGACATACATGCATTACCTATTTGACTACAAAACTATGAACTAAACTTTCATATTACACCCCTAAACTATGGACTAATATTAATACTAATATCTAACAATTTCCACCTTAGGGTTAATATTAGCCAATACCGATACTCAGCAACTTCAACCAGCGCTGGAACCTCGGATAGGGGTGTGCCTTCATCCACGCACTAGTAGCAATAACCGCTACTAACATTAGCTTAGCTCCTGACTTTATCGAGAGCCCCTTTAGCCAAATAGCCTCCTTTGCAGCCTCCGTAAGTGTCATATGCGCCGCTTCAGTTGTTGACAAAGCCTCCATGTGCAACATCATAGCTTTCGAGCTTCTTGCACATCCTTGTATCATAAACCCGTACCTTGTGATTGATCTACCCATGACAGTGATCGATCTACCCATAGCGTAGTCAAAATCCACAAAAAACCTGTACGTTTGTCTGTAATCCACGATCGGACCTATTCAACATACCCGCATCTACAGATGCTATGTCGGGTCTCGTGCAGACCATCTGATACTCCCGGCTTCCAACCGCATATGTATATGACCACTTACCATTCTTTTCCACATCACAGTCCCCTGATAGACTACCCTCCAACGACAGTATGGAGTGTCCCTCCAACAAAGTTTGTACCAACTTTTCATTGTGAACCCTGGACTGTGACCCCCTCAGAGTATTACCACTCTGATCCCTGATGATCTCCATATCAAGTATATTTCCTTTTACTTTATCCATCAAACCCTTGGTAACCCAGATCTCAGCCTTGCATCCGCAAGAAAAAACTATACCATCGATATAGAGATATAGATGTATGAACATACCTGGTGTATACTCCCAGTAATAGTTGTGGCTGTCGTCACTGCTTTTACTGCAACCGTTGCTGAGCACACACACATTTGACCGAGTATCCATTTCTTCTTTCAATCCAGTCTTCCACTTGGAAATTACCTCACAAGCAACTGTATTATTGAAAGTCAATGACTCGTGTGCGTATATCTTCTCCACTGTAGCAACTGCAAAAGCAGCCTCATTACTGTCTTCTCTATACCTGTCTAGTTCATGTGCTATGTGTTGCTCCCTATTACGTGCTAAATGATAGTCTATCAAATCCTGAGTTTGTACTTCCTGTGAACCAGCTACCTGACCGACATTCCCCTGAGGTTCCACCTCAAATGTATGATCCCCAAGCGATTCCACCTCAAACTCAACTCCTTGCAACACATGCACTGAACTTGTACCTACACCAGAACCAATGAAAGTTTTCTTGTATTCCTCACTCTCATTGAAACCCATATTCCTGTAAAGCACTACCTTTGAAGTAACGTCATCAAACCTCTAAAGCTTATTACCCACTATACCTTCACGGTATCCCAGGAATATGCACTTGACCTTAACCGGTTCAAGCATCCCTTGCTTATTACTAGCAAGCCAACCGAAAAACCCTAACATATCTATAGGAGTCTTGAATCCAATCGCTGATGATGGTGACCTATTCACTAGATATGTAGACCCGGTTGTATCCTCTGCCCAAAAAACCTTGGACAGACCAGACTGAATCAGAAAACAACGTACCTTAGCTAAGAGTGTCACATTCGTCTTCTTAACCAACCCATTCTGCTGCTGTATCCCTGCAACACCTAAATGTTTGGCGACCCCACTCTTTGTACATTGCTGTGTGTACCTCTGATTACAAGAATCAAGAACATTGACTGTCTTGATCTTTCTCCCAGTCTGAGATTCACCTAACTGCTTCCTACCCTTAAGTGTCTTCCTGATCACTGCCTGACCATCTAGGGTATATACGCAATTAGCCTTCCTTGTTCCTGATAAAACCACCAGTGAACCCTTTATAACCTTGATCCTGCCCGACTGCATTTTCACGGTAAAACCCTCTTTTTCAAGAGTACCCAGCGATATCAAGTTTCGCCTTAATTTCGGAAGATACCTGACGTTATCCAAAACAAAACTTGACCCATCCCTCATTTGTACTTGAACCTTACCCGTCCCTCGTACACGGCATTCCCTGCCATCACCCAGCAGTACATTACCACCGTCATACTCCTTAAAATCAAACAAGTAATCTCTCCTGTATGTCATATGGTATGAGCCCCCTGAATCCATGATCCAGTCTAATAACTTTTCAACACTCATCGCCATCATAACATCAGCATTGTCATACCCATCAGCTCCAGAACCGGATACTTGATCTTTATTCCTGGCAAAACCTTGAGATTTCTTGTGATTATACCTGGGACAATCCCTCTTCAAATGCTCCTCTGACCGACATATATAACACTTGAGTCTGCTGCTTCTTCCCTGTGACTTTGACCACGCGCTACCTTTACCCTGCTTCATATCACTTTGATCAGATTTCCCCCTCACAAACAACCCTTCACCACCATCAACCTTCGCTTCCGTCATCTTCTGAAGTTCCCTAGAATGAAGTGTCGCGACCACCTCTTCTAGCTTCAAATTATTCCGACCATATAGCAAAGTATCCACAAAATTACCGTTAGACGATGGTAAAGATGTGAGTAATAATAATGCATGATCCCCATCCGATATAGCATTATATATAGCCGCTAAGTCACCTACCAGCTTATGAAACTCATCAATATGTTCAGCCTGACTCATACCCGGATGCATGCGAAAAGTATATCTTCTTTTTCATGAACAAACGATTAGCTAAAGACCTTGTCATGTATAAAGTCTCTAACTTTTTTTTTCAAATTCCCGCTGCAGTCATCTCATTAGTGATCTCCCGTAGGACCTGATCACCCAAACACAAGATCCCTTTTGTGAATTTTCTTACACAAAAACCACAATCTAGCAAAGTTACTAGTGTGTAAAAACCCTTGCTTGATCGATATAACCCTAAGAATAAACCTTCTTGGAAATCGATCAAAGCAAGAAACCCTTCAAAAACAAAAACCTTTCTTACTCAAATATCGATTGAACCTCGGAATCAAACCATCCAACAAATCGACAACCCTTGAATCAAGAAAGTACCTAATGATTTTTGAAGTAACCCTTGTCGTACTTTATTTTTGCAAAACATATTTCTTGTAACCTAAGAAACCTTGCAACCTCGACAAGTCTTGAACTTTCTTTTCGGCGACCCTTTGTTTATTCTTAAAACCTTGTGATATAAACCTCACAACACCGAACTAAACAAAGTACCTTGTGCAAAAGCCCTCCAAAGTAATAATCTTTTATTTAAAATTAAATCTTTAAAAATGTATATTGAAAACTGATTCTTTAATTCTTAGAATTAAATTCCCACCAAGCTTTAAACAAATATTATTTAATACCTTTGAAGTTTGAAGTAATGGTTGACTTTTAAACAAAAATAATCACTGCATATTGTTATTGTTTCTTCTTCTTCTTTGTTTATACGTCGACGAGAAAACCCGAAACGCTCCGATCTTCGATAAACTCGAAAACCAACAACCCTTAAGCTTTCCTTAACCCGTGTCGGTAACCTCGACAACTCGAAAACTTAAGAACCTTCGAAGTATTATTTGTTGCAATAACCTCAACAAACCGAACTTCAAAGAACCCTTGTAAGTCGATACCCTTCTGTTGTGCGTACCAAGCAAAAAATCCTGACACTTTTCGAAGTCCTAAAACCGAACCCCAAAGAAACCTTGTGTCGTACAACTGTTTTAGATGAACCTCCAAAACCCGAAAACCTTTTTGCCATCGACACTAACCTGCTCCTTTGTTACCGTTTGAACGAAACCCAAACTGTAACCCTTTTGTTGCCGAAAACCTGGTAGCCCAAACATAATGAACCTTATGCTCCTTCCAGAAAAAAAACGATCACCAAGAAAAGTTCATTCTTTTGTCGATCGTCAAGAACCCGAAAATCGAACCATCTTCTTCTATGACCAAAAACCCGAACAAAAGAACCCCTCAATATCGAACCTAGTAACCAGAAACCTTCGAACCAAGCTCTTGATACCACTTGTAGAGATTCCTACGGCCCAGCATCTCACCAAGTCCAACATATAAGCCCAACTGAGGTTCCATTCTAAAACCAATTGGTGATAAAAGGAGTAGCCCACCAAGCTTATAAGTTAACTTTGAGATTATAGTTCTACCGATGTGGGATTGGGTTTGTACACCCAACAATCCTCCCCTCAAACCCAAACCACCATGGGCCTCCCCTTCGACTATAGCCACGATCCCACCTTTTTCATACCGCCGACCTTTACCATCGGAACACACCGACTTTTACCGGCTTCCTTTCGGTACAAGGTTTACCGGGATCCACTAATACCGTCGAACCGGGGTCTAATCGAGGGAACACCATCCACATCATCACTAGGCCCAACCTGGCTCTGATACCACTTGTTAGATTTTTAATGTCTAACAACCTGGATACTAGAGAGCAGATTACCGATACTCTAAGACGAACACACACCAGTAGTTTGTTATATCGACAGAAAAGTAAACCTTGCACAAGTTAACCCTTAACCAAACGTTTATTGATTAAGTACGAAAAGAATGATGTACAATAACCCCTCCCCCCTCACCTCCTTATTGTAGAGATGAAGGGGGGGGGGGGGGGGGGGAAGAAAACCAACCCTTTAAAGAGTTGAAACCGGCTGCTACAAAGAAGAAACCAAGACTCACGAATGCTTCAACTCAGCAAACGTCAAAACACCCTATATGATGTATATATAGAGTTGACATGCATGGATGAACCGACATACATGCATTACCTATTTGACTACAAAACTATGAACTAAACTTTCATATTACACCCCTAAACTATGGACTAATATTAATACTAATATCTAACAATAGCTTTTTGGATAACAATAAGACAACCCACCAAAGATTGCGAATTATAAATCCATATTCCATGGCTAGGAGGCTTCAAGGTTCCCATGCCAAAAGATACATTTTCATATAGAAGCCGTTCCTAAGGTAAAATTGATACCATGGTTAAAAAACTAAAATTCTAAAGGCAAACTTAAGGTGTTGATTGAATACAACTACATACTTCAAGGTTTTTTTTGTTTTGTTTTTTTGTTTTTTGTTTTTTGTTTTTTAGCATCTTGACCTCGACCTTAGAAAAAGACTTGCATATTGAGACAAGTTAATGGATAACAAGGAAATTTCCAAGAACTTTCCTTAGCTCTGAGAGTCTGAGACAGCCCACCAAAGATTGACATATCTATATCTGTACCTCTTCAGTTATGATATGTACGGAACAGGAGAAAATGAAATGCATAATTTATAAAAGGAATATTGCTTACATAATCAACTTGAAAGAATATATTTCCTCTAGTGTTTGTCAAAGAAAGCTTCATATTTATGGTGCCTAGTTCCTCCATATGTCTGGTTTCTTGCATGGAAGTTATGTTAGTTTACATATATTTAGTAATTTTAGGTACTCAACCATTGTAAATTTCGAATAAAATCAATAAGTCTTTTGCATGGGAGTCATTTATCATGTCCTAAAGCGGTGATGCTATGAAAAACAAGGATTAACATCTCTTTTGTTTTGCTGTTTAACAATAATAATCTGCATGCATGTCCTAAGGTGGTGAAATTTTAAGCACTTTCACATGTTGGTACGTGTCTTAAGAAGTGTCATATTCTTTCGATTTTGAAACTCAGGAGACTGTGTTGGAACTCATTGTTAAGTTGACGACATCATTAGCGCTTTTAGAGACATAGAATATCTAATAAATTAAAGTGACATATGCTGTGAAATATAGCCTTCCAAGATAATATTTCATATTCATCTGTTAAGTTGGGAGATTAATCAACTCTTTCATATTTATTGGTTGTGAAATTAATGCATGCCTTTAGCCATTGGAAGTGAAACAGTGATACGTTGACATCTTATTGAACCAATAAAAATTCATATTTTAGGAACTTTAGTTTGTATCTGGATTTGATATGGATATGCTATGAATGAATATTTGTTCAGGAGATAATTTACTGCACACATACCAGCTAACCATAACTGAAACAAAATATTTGTTCAGGAGATAATTTTTCTAAAATCTACTTCTTTTTTCACGTTTGCAGGAAAATCTGCGAGTTACTTTTATCGCCATGAGGGCCGCAATACGCTTTATGGATGGTATGTTGTATTAAAGTACTTAGCTTGTGCATATTTAATCTCTAAACTGTAGCAAAAGCTGAAGTCGACTTGACCTTCTAAGTAGTCATTGAGTGAATTTAGCCCCCCCTTTTTTTTTTCACTTTGCTTGCACATATATAAACTTTTTAAGTTTTTGCTCTTTTATTTTGTTTTTCATTCAATCCTAATCAGCAGCTGCTCCTCAAGCAAGAGATGTAAAACCTTCAGAATTCAGAAATAATCCAGAAAAACTTGCATCCATGGTTCGTAGTTATGATGTCAAGACCTTAAGATCCCTTAATGGAGTGGATGGCGTAGCTGAAGCAGTAGACGTTTCTATTAAGGAAGGTGTTAAATCAAGTGATTTGTCTACCAGACAAGAGACTTATGGCGTCAACAAATATACCGAAAAACCTTCGAAAAGCTTTTTCATGTTTGTATGGGATGCTCTTCATGATCTCACTCTTATAATCCTTATAGTTTGTGCCATAGTTTCAATAGGCGTGGGACTTGCAACTGAAGGATTCCCAGATGGCATATATGATGGGTTGGGAATTTTACTAAGTATATTATTAGTAGTCACCGTTACTGCCGTAAGTGACTACAAACAATCCTTACAGTTTAAGGATCTTGACAAAGAAAAGAAAAAGATTTCCACTCATGTAACAAGAGACTCGTGTAGAAAAAAGGTCTCCATTTATGACTTAGTTGTTGGGGACGTTGTTCACCTATCTATCGGTGATCAAGTACCTGCAGATGGGATATTCATATCAGGATACAACTTGTTGATTGATGAATCTAGTTTAACAGGAGAGAGCGATTATGTTCATATAGATGAGAAAAAACCGTTCTTACTAGCAGGAACTAAAGTTCAAGATGGGTCAGCTAAAATGCTTGTTACAGCAGTCGGAATGAAAACCGAATGGGGAAAATTAATGGAAACCTTAAGTGAAGAAGGCGAAGATGAGACCCCATTACAAGTCAAACTAAATGGTGTTGCTACAATTATTGGCAAAATTGGGTTAGTATTTGCAGTGTTGACTTTTCTAGTGTTGACCGTGAGGTTTATTGTGGAAAAAGCAATGCGTAATGAGTTCTCAAGTTGGGGTTCGAGTGATGCTATGACTATGTTGGATTATTTTGCAACTGCAGTAACTATTATTGTTGTTGCTGTACCAGAAGGATTACCTTTGGCTGTTACATTGAGTCTTGCTTTTGCTATGAAAAAGTTAATGGCTGATAAGGCACTTGTGAGACATCTATCTGCTTGTGAGACAATGGGTTCTTCTACATGCATATGCACTGATAAAACGGGAACTTTAACAACAAATCATATGGTGGTCGATAAACTATGGGTATCTGGTGAAATAAAAGACGTTAGAGACAGTGAAGGTCGAGTTTTATCTTCAAAAATTTCAGAAAGTGTATTGACAATTCTCCTGCAAGGTATATTTGAATGTACCGGTTCTGAAGTAGTCAAGGACAAAGATGGTAAAACATCTATTCTAGGCACCCCTACAGAATCAGCAATATTGCAATACGGGTTGGATGTAGGTGGTGATTTTGATGCCGTACGCAACGAGATTGATATATTAAAAATGGAGCCGTTTAATTCTGCCAAAAAGAAAATGTCTGTGGTCGCAGCTCTCCCTGATGGTCAAACACGTGCATTTTGTAAAGGTGCATCTGAAATAGTACTAGGGCTATGTGACAAAATGATTGATGGAAGTGGAGAAACAGTACCGTTGTCCGAAGAGAAAGTAAAGCATATTACAGCTGTCATCAATGAATTTGCAGTTGATGCTTTGAGAACTCTATGTTTGGCTTATTTGGATATTGAAGGTGGTTTTGATGGTCAAAAACAAATACCTGAACGTGGGTATACATTGATTGCGGTTGTAGGAATTAAGGATCCACTTAGACCAGGGGTGAAGGAGGCTGTTGAAACTTGTTTAGCAGCTGGTATCACTGTCCGGATGGTCACTGGTGATAATATTAATACAGCTAAAGCTATTGCAAAGGAATGCGGCATACTTACTGAAGATGGGTTAGCCATTGAAGGTCCAGATTTTCGAACCAAAACCAAAGAAGAATTGGATGAAATAGCGCCTAGAATTCAGGTACTTAATAGGGGTGGGAAATTGGGTAGGCTGGGCAATGGGTCAAAACAGCTAGTTATTTAGTATGGGTCAAAACAGGGTCTGGTACGGGTTGACATTTTGTATGACTTACGACCAGTTTGACTTGGTCAACCTGTTTGAACAGTTCTCTTTTTAGTTAAATTGTTCAGCCTAAACTGATTTGACATGTTAGAGATCAAACATAACCCAAATTGATCCTATTTGCATATAAATAGCTCAAGCATGCAACTTCTAATGCATTACATTATAACTCCATAATTATGGATAAACTATAGTAATGATCTTTTGACGTATTACCTTTTTTATAAACTTGTAATGTAAATCACCAAGCTTCTTTTGTGAACATATCTTAAAACTTGGTTTTGAACTTCTTTTCCACGAATACAGGTAATGGCTAGATCATCACCAACAGACAAGTATGATCTCGTAAAGCATTTGAGAGGAATGTCTGAAGTTGTTGCAGTTACAGGTGATGGCACAAATGATGCCCCTGCTTTACATGAATCAGATATTGGATTTGCTATGGGTATAGCAGGAACCGAGGTTTGTATATCAGTATATGCATTTCATATGTATACATTTGTCAAATTCTTCAAAATTTTATAAGCGACTGTATGAGCCTTTGTATCCTATATAGGTCGCGAAAGAACAAGCTGATGTCATTGTGATGGATGATGATTTTGCAACAATTGTGAAAGTAGCGAAATGGGGACGTGCTGTTTACATTAATATTCAGAAGTTTGTCCAGTTTCAGTTAACTGTTAATATTGTTGCTCTGATGATCAACTTTGTTTCTGCATGCATCACAGGTGTGATGGTCTCTAGTCTACATATATGATCTTTCGGTAAATTATTCCACAACATGTTCACTAATTCTTTGAAACTTCAGGATCTGCCCCTCTTACGGCTGTGCAATTGCTTTGGGTCAACCTGATCATGGACACTCTGGGTGCACTAGCGCTCGCCACTGAACCACCAAATGAAGGTCTTATGAAACGGCCTCCTGTTAAGCGTACCGACAGTTTCATCACCAAGACAATGTGGAGGAACATCATTGGTCAGAGTGTCTACCAAATGGCTGTGCTATTTGTTCTCAACTTTGCCGGGAAGCCTATTTTGAATTTACACGGGTCAAATGCAACTGCTATCCTTAATACCTTCATATTCAACACCTTCGTCTTCTGCCAGGTTATCCAAATTCTAGTTACATCTTTAACCCGAATATAGAATTCACAAAGAGTTGTTTTTTTCTTAAACAGTATATGTTTTTGTAGGTGTTTAATGAAATAAACAGCCGTGACATTGACAAGATAAATATTTTTCGAGGCATGTTCAGTAGTTGGATCTTCATGGCTGTCATGATTGCAACAGTTGTATTTCAAGTAATCATAGTCGAGTTTCTCGGCACTTTTGCAAGCACCGTGCCCCTTGACTGGCAACTATGGGTACTTAGCATTGTGATTGGATTGGTAAGCATGCCAATTGCAGTTGTATTGAAGTGCATTCCTGTTGAGAAGAAGAGATCTGTCAGTGAACCACATGATGATTTTGAACAACATGATGATTATGTGAGAATTCCTAATGGCCCAGAACAAGCTTGAACAAAAGCCGAGAGTAAATACAATTTCACATTCCGGTTTTATTTCTCCTCTCTTTTATATCTACTGACAGGTTTCAAGTGATCTTGAGAGTAATCGTCACTTCTGAATTTTATGCTGATTTGAATGCTTCGATTTACATGGCAAATGTATCACTTTATTTCTCTATACTCTCAGATACATCGATAAAAGAATAGAATGAGTGTATAATTCTAGTTCTTTTTTTTCGAATAACGTATGAAGGTCTTTCGGTTATTCCAAAAGATTCTGTTCCTAGGTGTTTCTGTTATTTGCTGTGATTGGATTTTACTATTTAAGCTCTTATTTCTCGGTTCTAAGGCTTTTTTTTAGAGGTTTTTGGTTCAAGATAGTTTCACAAGTTCGTTCAGTCAATTGATAAATCTGAACAAGAAAAGTCAAATCTAACTGTACTAATCTAAATTAGTGCCTCGTTCTGTGTTAGTATCACCACTACATTTTAAACCATTTTACAACTATTTTGAGGATCGACCCGAGTTCAATTCTTATTTTGAGTAAAAAACTCACTTCGAGTATTTATGAGCTCAACTCGCATAGTGTAATCTTCAATTTTTGAATCGAATAAAAAGCTCTTCAAAAAGAAAAATACGAATGTGTTATCTTCGTAAACATTTAAAGATTTATTAATTTGCTGCAAAGTGCGATCAAAACCAACTTGTTCGAAAAATAAACTGAAAAATACATTTGTTGGAAGTCATGAAAACCAAATAAAGGGAATGACTATTTTTCGTATTGATTGCATTCTATCTTATACCGTAGTTATTATCTTTAAGATTTTGCTTCAATATCATCGGTGGGGGTTGGGATCCTTCGGTGGAAGTCTCAAGTCCAAAACTCACAGGCGGCAATTTTAGGTTAATCTTAACCCCCCCGGCTCACGCCTCGCGAGAAATCATTGCTTCAGTCACCAAAAGGTTTAAGAAGTTACGGTTTCTCTGACAATCTTTACATCCGGAGAAAACACATTATTTTTTGTAATCCAAAAGGCTATATTTTGAAAGTAGACTTTAAATATTTTCACCAAACAGATTTAAAGTATCACCTAACTTCTTTAATACTTTTCACTTTTCTATAACATGAATGTTCCTGAATTTTTTTCATATCCCTTCAATTCTAACTCTGCTTGTTTGCTTATTCAATTCGATCACGTCACTGTGTAACCTGCCCTTTCTGAAACTTCTTCAATCTCTATTAAATACTACTATATATATACCTGTTGGTGACTTGGTTCCTTAGTATATATGCAGGCCTCCATAAATTTTCACCTAACGAGCATTGAAGATTACCTGCATGCACGTTCCCTAAATGACACTTCACCTGTTAGGCTTCATCTATTTAACCAGCAAACAACTCCCAATAGCTCTTCATAAACCAGCTTAAAACCTGTTAGGCTTATCTATATTTAACCAACAAACAACGATATCAACCACGTGAAGAGATACTTTACAGTTTTATTGAGCTCGTCAAGGCTGCCCAATCTGTAAGGGAGCTTGATGATATTAACAGAAGTTTGGATACACAATTTGACTCTTATTCTAAAAGAGCGTTTATGCAACCTCCAAAACGTAGAAGGTTTGGTAATTACTTAAAGGAAGACATGCGGGAGTTTGCTAAGAAGCTTGGCTATTCGGAATTATTGGGGAGGACGCTCTTTTATAGAGAAATGGTTAGTAAGCAAATTTTACATGCTACTTGCATTACATACTGATTCACTCACGATGACACTCTCTTTTATGCAGTTGGAAAGTTATTTTGAGTATGTAGCTTGAACACCAAAAAAGGTGGCATCACCATTTGAAAACCCTCAAGATGTCTTTGAAGGCGCTAGGAATACGGTAGTTGCATAAATTTATCCTAAGAAAAAAAATATATACATATATCCAATTCCACCATATCTTCAAAATCAAATTAGAAACCCTCAATTCTGAAAACACACAAAAACAAACACTATGACTCAAAACCAAAAACACACACTCTTATTCCACAATATCACCCGAACTCACAAATTTCAACCTATTAATCACACACAATAACACAAAAACACATTGTTGTTGGGAAATGAGTCGTGGCAAAAACACACACTAACTTAACGAGTTATGGCGTGTTTTTGTGTTAATAGGTTAAATTTGTAATTCCAAGTGATGTTATGGAATCGTAGTGTGTGTTTTTGATTTTTAGTCATAGTGCTTGTTTTTCTGTGTTTTTGGAAATAAGGGTTTTTGATTTTGAAGATACAGTGGAATTGGTGCCACATGATATATATGTATATGTTTTTTCTGAGGATAAATTTATGCAATTACCATATTCCTAGCGCCTTCAAGGACGAGGGTTTTCAAATCCTGATACCACCTCTTTTGGTATTGAAGATACATTCTCAAAATAACTTTCCAACTGCATAAAAGAGAGCATCATCATGAGTGAATCAATATCTGATGCGAGTAGCATGTAAAATTTGCTTACTAACCATTTTTCTATCAAAGAGGGCCCTCCCCAATAATTCCGAATAGACAAGCTTCTTAGCGAACTCCCATGTGTATTCCTTTAAGTAATTACCTAACCTTCTACATTTTGGAGATTGCTTAAACTCTCTTTAGAATAAGAGTCAAATTGTGTGTCCAAACTTCTCTTAATATCATCAAGCTACCTTACAGATTGGGCAGCCTTGAGGAGCTCAATAAAATTATAAATTATCTCTTCACGTGGTTAATACCGTTGTATTATGAAATATTTTGAATGTACCTAGCATCAATGAATATTTGTATAGTTAGTTATGTGATATTCACTTGCATGCACTAATTATGGTATCACTTTACTAAAATTAACAAATCATTGTGTTGTAATATGTTTATGTGTCAAGCTTAGTAAAATTGTCCACACTTTTATGTGTTATTCTCTTTATAAAATCTTCACCTTTTTTTGTGTTAGTCTTTCAAAAAATTGTTTACACTATTTTGTGTTAGTGAGTTATTTTTAGTTGACCAAAAAAGTCCTGGTTAATGTTCAAAAGTGTTTACTTTTTATTTGTTATATCCTAATTTTTCTACACACTTGTATTTATGTATATCATTGAAAATCTATGGTTATAAATATAAATAAATTAGCACATCTATTTTCAATAATATTCAATCTAGCGGATCATTGATCGAATCCATCGTAACCAAAGCTCGTTTAATTCAGTTAAGCATTTGTGTGTTATTTGTTATTTTTCATTTGTGGTAGAGTGATTTGTGATAGTGTGATAATGTGATTTGAATGTGATTAGTGTGACTTATTTATGAGCATTATTTGTTCGTTTCATAAGTACCAAGTCACTACTGTTAGCCATAAAGTTGTACATTAGTGGATAAGTGATGAGGCGAAAAATGAACCACTTTTAGGGGGTCATTTAAGCCCGGAATTGAATTTATTTGATCAAATATTGCCCTAAATCATTCCTTTTGTGATTTTAGGTACTTTGGGAGAGAAATCTGGAAAAGAAAGCAATTCGGACATTTTTGGAGCATAAAAGTGAAGAAAACGCCAAAGACTTAATTTTCCATGCTGAAAACAGTGTATGACGGCGTCAAGAGGAAACATTTGACAGCGTCAAGAGTAAAGTCCATGACGACCCAGAAGAAACCTGAAGGCGTCACAGCAAGAGCGTCAAGAGTTAAAATCATGACGGCCTGCATAAGGAGTACACATGACGGCGTCAGATCCAGATCTAGGCAGTCCGAGGAATTATTTGGCGGCGAGATGACGGCGTCAGCCCTTTGTTCTTGACGCCGTCACCTTCTAAAATCTATATATAGTTTTCTAATTTTCATTCATTGAGAGGAACTTGTGTGGAGAAACCCTAGGGCCGAACCTTGTACGTATTTTACAGCTTTTTCAAGGGTTTTAACCCCTTGAACCCTTTCATGTGCTATTAAGATAAGTCTTCTCTTAATTCAATCAATATGTCTATGTGTTGGTTGTCTATATCTCGTACTTGTCTTGATTTTAACATGCTAGGCTAGATTTATCTTGTGTTTGCTTAGATATAATGAAACCTAGATGTTAATTATGTATTGATTACTTATTTATGGTTGTATTGGATGAATGATTTCAACGTTAGGCTTAAGAAAACTGGCAGATCTCCATTGTGTAACATGCTTGAACGTCTTAGGAAACATGAACCGATGTGTACTAGGTTTTATTGGTTGTATTTAATGCATGAGTAAATTTTAATGATCCCATGTTAGGAGCTTCTTAGCCGGCTCGACATAGGAGTGAAGTAGTCACTCATAGGATTGGGGAAGTAAGTACGCCACCCCATGAATGCACTACAAGAAAAAGTGGTATTTGGGAGGGTGGAAAACTGTGCCAAATACTTAAAAAGCCGTGCCAAATGCTATTTGGCACGGCTTTGGCACACTTTTGGCTCCGTCCTAAATATGAGGGTGCCAAATACATTTGGGTCGGGTTGAAACCATGCTAAATAGTATTTGGCACGGTTTTTGGAACGGTTTAACTTTGCGGTGCCATAAATGAGGTATTTGGCACGGTTGATAATCTTACGTCCCAAATGGGCATTCGCCACACTTTTATATCCCGTGCCAAATGCCTATTTGGTACCAATTTATTTCCCGTGCCAAACATTTATTTGGTACAGTTTTTATTTACCGTGCCAAAATGCGTATTTGGTACTAATTTATTTCTCGTGCCGAATGCTTATTTGATACGATTTTATCTACCGTGGCAAACGTATTTGGCACGGCTTTCATTGTTGTGCCAAACATATTTGGCACATTTTTATCCGCCTTGCCATAAAACATTTGGCACGTTTCGTGTTTGTTACAGAAGTCATTTGGCACGGTTTTGCATTCGACAATTAGTTAGTCATCGTAGCAACCAACCATCTCAATTTTTTGCAAATATAATTCAATCGAAGCAAAAAATAAATTGAACGCCATTTTTATTAATCATCAATAAACTCAAGTCAACATGGTCACTTGAATACAATATAGTAAAAAGCAGTACGTCCAACATACTTGTAAACAATGGCCTTTAGAATATAAAAATCATAACTAGAACTCAATATAAATGACTAAGACGATTTATTACTAACGGCAACGAATAAAGCTCATTGGATCACGTCGTCTTCATAAACCCTGCACAATATAATATTCCAACATTAGAAATATATAAGGAACGAGAAAAAAGTTTGATATAGAAAATAGCAATAGAAAGGAGTTACACAAAAAATAGTAAGTTTCACTAGTACTTACCTCCATTAAAAATCAACCGGCAACAATGAAGTAAATAATTTAAAAAAAAAAATGCATTCAGAAAATATGATTGAATTTATTTACAAACAATACTTGTAACTTTGACCTCACTTATGTGTGAAAAAAAAAAAAAAAAAAAAAAAAAAAAAAAAAAAAAAAAAAAAAAACTCCTTATGTAGCTTCCATATTGGAAAAAGAATTACACATACATTTTATGATATGTTGTTGAGGATGCCTCTAGTCTATTCCGTCTCATTTGAAAAAAAATGGCTCTTCCTATGCCAGTGGGACACCATACTACTCCATAATACCAAACGCAACATAAACTGGCAAGAGAAAAGAGGAAAAATATGTGCTCGACTACAGCTTCTAACTTTTTTTCATTAAAAAATTATATATTAAACTCTTAAACCACTATTGAAAAATGAAGACAACCAAACTTGCAAATGTTTTATGGTTAATTACATGTAAAAGGGCACATTGGTTGAAAGCATACGATTTACAAAAATGAAATAACTTGAATTGCATACGTGTAATATGAGATACCCCTTTAACTAAAAAACTCATATGACACAAACTATTAAACACAATGTTGATTTTCTACATTTATACATGTCCAGGGGTGGAACTGCATGTTGTCTAGGGGTGGCCGTGCACTCCATGCTTCGCCAAAAAATATCAATTTTTAGTGTAGAAAAATTTCTTTTAGGACTATTTTATTAAAGCGTCACCTACAAAAAATTGCCTCCACCTTAAAGTCAAACAATGTATAGATCTCTATCTTAATCTTAAAAAAAATATCAGTTTTAAGTATTAAAAAAAATTATGACCTTTTTATTAAAGTGCATCACGAATTTTATCAAAAAAAAAAAAAAATTTCGCCCCCGTCTTCTAAAATCCTGAGTCCGCCACTGTACATGTCTAATGGCCTAGAAACCAATTTCTCGTTTGTGAATATTTAAATCATCAAATCACGTTAGTATATATGTCATGTATGTGTATAAACGTTCTACTTTGTGAATATTTAAATCATCAAATCATGTGAGTATATACATCAAGTATGTGTATAAACTTAGATGATCATAATTCAAACATGCATTTTAAGGGATAAAGAAATAAATACCTTGAACTGGAATTTGACTATGCCTCTGCCTAATAACAACAACAAAAACTAATGCCGGGTATATTAATTGATTCAACTAAAATAGGAGGAGATAAGAGCTCATAGGATTGGGGAGTTAAGTGCGCCACCCCATGAATGGTATTAAGGAATACAATTCGTCATCCACGCAACTATAACAAGTAATTAACATGTAAAAGATATCTAGGGAGTAGTGAAATCTAAGTAAACACATTTTTCCTACATATTGCTCACAACCGTAGTTTAATATAGTTTATTTTCATTTTTAGTATTTTATTTTGATTGCATCTTTAGTATTGGGTTAGTTGACTAGCAACTAATTCCGCCCAAATCATTCAAACCCGAGATTTTAATTTGCTTTCCTAAAAATATAAAAATACAAAAAGAATCATCCCTCATCTCTATACTTAATCTTTAGGTTTTCTAATCCTAGCGACACTATTCCTAGCTGAACGATCAATCTCCCCGGTACTTGTCATTATACTATACTACATCGATCAGGTACACTGCCTGGTGGGGGTTGTAAGCTTCTCGAGATCCCTCGAGAGATAAAGCTTGGTGCAACCCTACGCACAACAATAAGTATTGTGATTAGTTGTATATTTATTATGATTAGCTTGATTAATGGGTTTACCCAAAATAGCTCATGTATAGGTCTATATGTATCATCTCTTATGTTTGTAATAATCAATCTAATCATTCACATCATACACCTTTTACATGGTATGAAGAGCATTTGTCAACCGATCCTAACAAACCTAAACTCTTCCGCCGCCGCCTTCTGCCGTCGGTTACACGTAGGAGGTTTGAAAAGCTCCTTTTAAACCTTAACCTCTGTAAGTGCTATAATAAACCCCACCCATGTTTTGATGTTTATTTGTGAGGTGGAACTTTATGTTTTTCTAGTGAAAAACACGCCCCGTTTATTTGGAAGGTTTTTTGGGGATTGAAGTTTTAGAACCAACTTTCGTTTTTTCATCTTTTCTTTTGATGTTAGTGCATGAGTTTTAGTTGTAATTTCCTTTGTTTTAGTGCAGGGGATACTTTGGGTTATCCTGTTTGTTTTAGTTGTAGGGGATACTTTAGGTTATCGCGTTTGGTCAGGATACTTTGGTTTATCCTGTTTGGTAAGGGATACTTTGGTTTATCCCATTTGGTCAGGATACTTTAGTTTATCCTGTTTGGTAGGATACGTTAGTTTATCCGATTTGTTGCGTGTTTATGTCTGCTGCTGCATGAAGATGTGTTTTCGCTTGCTGTCGAATATCTTCTTCATCAATTATTTATTAGTTTTACTTTAGGGAGGTGATTTGCACACTCAATTAATTGATTGGGACACTCAAAAATATTGTATCTTGACGTTAATACCCTTGCAGGGGTGAACATGAGTACAAATGATTTAAAGATATAAATGTCAATACACAATACTTTTGAGTGTCATCATCAATTAGTGGAGTGTGCAAATCACCTCCCTTTACTTTATTGTTTATTAGCTTTTAATCTCCAGTCCGAGCTTTCGCGATTTCGCCGCTCGAACTGCGGGAAAGTGTTAGACGTATAATATGGATAAGTACCAAGTCACCAATGTTAGCCATAAAGTTGTACATTAGTGGATAAGTATTGTGATTAGTTGTATATTTATGATGATTAGCTTATTAGTGAGTTTTCCAAACTAGCTCACGTATATGTTTATATGTATCCTCTCTTATGTTTATAATAATCAATCAAATCCTTCACATCACATACCTCTTACACTATGAGCGTTGTTTGTTAATTTTTCATTTGTTTGTAAACTGTCATTTATGAGTTATGAGCATTTCATGTGGTTTGTGATAATGTGATATGAATGTTAGTTATGTAATTAATGTGACTGTGATTTGAAGATTAGTCGGCATATTCTTAGTTTAAACATGATGTTTATTATTATTATTATTATTATTATTATTATTATTATTACTCCCTCCGTCTCAAAATACAAGTCCATCTTTTATTTTTTAAAGTCTTTGTTTTTCGACTTTGACCTTAATTATGTTTTTTCGTGTTGTATGATACTTGATGAAAAGTATACCAATAAAAATGCATTTAAAGCACGCATCCATTTATATATTGTACATCAAGTATTATATAACACGAAAAAAAGATAACGAAGGTCAAAGTCAGAATCAAAAGACTTTGAAAAACTCAAAATGGACTTATATTTTGGAACGGAGAGATTATTATTATTATTATTATTATTATTATTATTATTATTATTATTATTATTATTATTTATTTATTTATTTAATTATTTATTTATTTATTTATTTTTGTATTGCATTAGAACTTGTTGTTTAATTATGCTTAATTTGAAGTCAACAAATATAATAATAGTATTACAACTTGATGATATGATTTGCATTAAACATTGAGAATATTCCCTATATATCCCAAAAGTACAAGGCACATATCCCTACTATCAATTTTTTTTTCTCTCCAAATACCTCATGGGCGGAGGCCGCCTAATAATTTTAGGCGGATATCATAAAAATGTGACACATGTCCCTACTATTTCTTGGGCGACTTTATATTGACTTTATATTTTTTTGTCTTTTTTGGGCGACTTTAAATGTGACACTTACAATTGGTACTTTTTTGGGCGACTGGGACCCATATTTCTTGGGCAACTTTATATTTTTTTGGTCTTTTTATAATATTACATTTTAGATCCTTGTGGTTTGATTGTTATTTCATTTTTTGTCACACTTTTTGTTTCTCTTCTATAAATAAAAACACAAACACAGGGGCACATGTATATAATACTTTTAACTTTTTACATTTTTTTAGTCTTACTAGATTTAGTTTTTTTAAGACCATTTATAATTTTCTGAAAGTTTAGAACAGTTAAGACAATTTAACTTCAATGTTGTAGAAAAATAAAATAAAAATTACTATACCAAAGATACGAAGCACTGAATGAAACTAGTTAGAATAAGCACCGCAATTAACATAGCCTTTAACATCATATCCGGGTATTTGTATCAACTTATAATAAACAAACACAAACATATACATATCCAATTATCCATTATCCGGCGAGGCAAAGCAGATTCCGGTGGGGCAAAGCAGATTCCGACACCTTCATTAAAAATGTTAAAATTTCTTCCGTTAAAATCATCGCCAACATAACAAAATTATTTCCCAAACATTTCAAATCACTTCCAAAATCTCAAAAATCGACAACAACAAAAATCGACATCAAAAACTAAACACATCTCATATTCGAACAACAATAAACCAATCTTCTTGGCCACTGAAAGCACTTGGATAAAACATCTATGACCAAAACCTCATATGAAATTTAACATTCAAACTCACTATCGTTAGTATTATTCATCAATAATTCCCAACTCTGAAAAAAAGAGCTTTCTTTGTCTTATGGGAGAAAGGTCACCACTGCTGCCCATAAAATACGCCACCACCACTACCACCACCATCACCACCCACCGCCACCCACCAGATCTATCAATATCACCACCACACATCATACACAACACTTCAGTCATCACCAACAAACTCAAAACAATTTAAATAAGGATATGTTGGTAAAAACAAGGTTTATTAGATCTGGGTTTATGAAGTCACAGTATCACACCTTTTAATTTAGATAAGGTTTTTGTGGGTTTATGTAGTCGATTAAAGGTTTTTGTTGGTGATAAGATTTATTAGATCTGGGTTTATGTTGGTGATGACTGAAGTGCTTGACAAATCATATGTAAACCAAGGTTTTTGTGTATGTTTGTGTTGGTGATGACTAGGTGTTATGATATGAATTTACTTTGTGTTTGTGTTTTTATTTATAAAAGAGAAACAAAAAGTGTGATAAAAAATGAAATAACAATCAAACCACAAGGATCTAAAATGTAATATTACAAAAAGACAAAAAAGACAAAAAAAATACAAGTCTCCCAACAAATATGGGTCCCAGTCGCCCAAAAAAGTATCAATTGTAAGTGGTACTATGTTGGTACATAGTAGGGACACGTGTCACATTCTTATGATATCCGCCCAAGATTATTGGGTGACTTCCGCCTCTGGGGCATTTGAAGAAAAAAAAAATATTTTGGGGTGGTAGGGGTAAGTACACTTGTACTTGTGGGGCAAATCAAGAATTATCCCTTAAATATTTCATGTTCACTAAACTAGGGTCAGCTGTATGTGTATGTATTGGTTTCTACTATACTAACGGGGTCTACCCCCCAAACTGTAAACCCTCCCTAGTGGGAGGGGTACTTTTGTAGCTTTTTGCAGATTTTTGTCCCTTTTTCTTTTTCTTTTCTTTTCTTTTTTTTTTTGTCTGTTGCTGTTTTTTTTTTTTTTTTTTTTTTTTTTTGTGTCCAATGTTGTCCAGTTTTTTGGGTCCAAAGATTGCACACAAGTATTGGTTTTTTTCTGTCCATAGTTTTTGTCCAAAGATTGCACACAAGTGCAGTTAGCACACAAGCACAGCAGGTCAGATTAACACGTAATCATCATCGCCGATTTAGAAAACCATTTTGCACAAGTGATTAAAAAGTGTTAGGCTCGGATATGAAGGTTGCAAAGTGATAAAAATATCACTTTGCCATCTTTTTGGTTTTTATAAAACCATTCGTCATCGCCTTTTTTGAATTTTTTTTTGTCCAAAGATTGCACACAAGTGCAGTTAGCACACAAGTGCAGATTGCACCCAAGTACACAGATCAGATTGCACACAAGCATATTGCAACAAAGTTAGATTGCCCAAGTGCACAGATTGCACCCAAGTTACACAGATTGCAGATTCCACATTACACAAGTGAAACACATGTTTTACAATTCTCACAAGGTTCACAAGCTCAGGCTTTTAGGTACCAAAAGCAAAAATAAAGATTCCCAAACTGCAGGAACTCACAAGGGGAATCTCAAAGTGTTAGGTACAACAAAACCTCTCATGATATATTGAGCCTCACCACAAAGCAGTATCACAAAGCAATCTCAATCACAAAGCAAGTATCTCAATCACAAATCCAACAAAGCATATTCACAAAGTAACTCTCACCACAAACAAAGCAAAACAAGTACCTCCAAGTTACCACAAGCAGATTTCACAAGTTACAACAAGTGCAGATTCCACAAGTTACAACAAGTTACAGATAGGGTTTGGTTATATTGACGGTGCCAAGTTTTTTAGTTTAACCCTCTCTAGTACCTAGGGTTGGGTTATAACACAAGCCAAGTGAAACACAAGCCAGTGAAACACAAGCTGCAAGTGAAAGCCGCAAGTAACAAACCACAAAGAAACAACAAATATCTTAGGTTGCCGATATGTCTCAATCACCATTTTACACACAACAGGTAATCACCACTTTACACATTAATAAGACATCGAGATAACATTAGGCTCAGATTATAAGCTGTTTCACATAAGCAAGTTAAATCATATATGGCTGCAACATCAAAAGTTGCAAAATTATGTTTTTTTTGCCGTCCAGTCAGAAATGCCACGCCAAAATCATGTTTTTTTTTTTTTAAATCATCATTGCCTTTTCTCAGTTTAAAAAAAAAAGTTTCAAATCAGCTTAAAATAACAAACTGCTTATCAAGCATATAAGCAGTTTGTTATTTTCAGATTCATAAGCTTTTCTAAATCATTGCCATATGTAATTTATTGCCATGACTAAATCGTTGCCATATGTAATTTATTGCCATGACTCACGAACTTGTTATCATTAGATTTTCATATATTTTTGTTGCAGGTAATGACTTTGTTAGAAGACCGATTTGAGATGATCAATCTCTCAAGAAGTAGATAAAGGAACGATATGATAATTAAGGCACTTTGAGTGGGCAAGACATCAAGCAATAAAGAGTCTTTATTGCTTGAAGTCTTGCCCACTTAAAGTGTCTTAATTATAATCTCGTTCCTTTATCTATTTCTTGAGATATTGATCATCTTAAATCGGTCTTCTAACAACGTTATTACCTGCAACATTATACGAAAATCTATAACAAGTTCGTGAGTCGTGGCAACAAATTACATATGGCAATGTATTTAGAAAATGAAGTGAATTTTCTAACTTTAGAAAGAATTCAAGGGTCATTTCACAATTTATCTATAAAAATCTTTTTAAAAAATTCATATGCAATTCCAATTTCACTTTATAATCTGAAAAAAAAGATATCCTAACTACATTTTCTATTCTGATCTTGTTGAGATGGTCAAAATGGCATGTAAAAGTGTATAAAAGCAAGTCATTTGATGGAAAGGCTTTCATTCGGTATGCTCTTAAGCTAGAGTGCCAAAGATTTCTAGCTCTGGAGAATCTACTTTTCTAGAAAGGTTGGAAACACGGATCCCAGGTTAGGTTATGTAAGGGATAGTTGAAATTTAGGAGCTAAGCTCGCTGGTTGAAAGAGATCCTTGATTCCTTGGGATCAGTCGGCTCCACCTCATTTTCAACTCTTGGATATAACACGGTGGGCAAAGAACATGAGATCATTTCCATAATTGGTGACAACATTGTTGATCAATGAATATTGCTTGCGTTAACATAAATGGTTTCGACTCCACTCCAAAAAAATGGATTAGGAGACTTTGTCACGATAATAACCTCAACATCATCGGTACTCAAGAGTTGAAATCTTGTAAAGATGACAAAACTTTCATTCAATCTCGTTGGGGCAATGATAACTATGACTTCTGTTGGTGATTTTGCGTTACCAATATGATTGAAGTGTAATGGATTGACTTATATTGACCAATGTCTCAAGTCCATCACATGATAACAACTTAATAACTAATTTTACGGTATATAGGTTACTCTTGAATATGCGTATAACAATGAAAAAGAATGCATTGGATGCATTGAAGTATATGTTGAAACTAAGGAGAAAACATACACACACACACACACACACACACACACACACACACACACACACACACACACACACACACATATATATATATATATATATATATATATATATATATATATATATATATATATATATATATATATATATATATATGATGAGTGTGTAAATACTCATAATTTTTTATTAATCTGAACTGCAAAAACATTTAAAAACACTCAGAAATGCATCAAAATACAGAAAATATTCCAAAACTTGTATTTTATATGTTTCAGATGCAAAATGAGTAAAAACAGATGAAAAACGAATAAAGTTTGCATAATTGGCAGTTTCAGTCCCCCAACTTTCAAAATTTGGCAAAAATAGTCCCTGAGCACTTATTTTAAAGGAAAAGTCACCAAAAGTCCTTTTGAAATCATAAATTTTCATATTTAGTCCTTTGGTGAAAATTTTCAAAAGTTTTAAGAATTTACAGTTTGGTCCCTAGAATTTCAGAATTTGGGAGATTTGGTCCCTGGTGGGAAATTTTTGGAAATAAAAATCATTATTGGTCCCTGGAAAGTCACAAGTGTCAATTTTAGTCCTTGGAATGAAAGTTTGAAGAAAATTACTTTTTGGTTCCTCAAGTTTCCACATTTGACATTTTTAGTCCCTGAAGGACCAAAAGTGAAAAATTACAGTTACAACCCTTGGAATATTCATATATGGTAGAAAAGACACTTGAATCAACTTTGGGAATAATACAAAACCAACCCTCAATTTCAGATTTATTACAAGTTTGGTCCTTATTGTTTTAAACTTAAATAAACAAACAAACCCATTCCAAGTTCCAAATCCACTCCACCATAAACCACCATTGGCCCAAACCTAAGCCCATCCAACAATAATAAAAACCCACCCCGTTTTTTTTATTACTCCCTCCAGTCAAACCCCTTTGACCATCCACCTCCCTTCCCACTTGACACCTGCAAACAACCTGCCACACTCCATCCCCCCTCCTCCACTTCAGCCAAACCCACACCTTGTCCCCTCCACCTCACCAATACCTCCAAGACCCAATTAATGCCCTGATAATCCTCCAAGCAACTTGCCAATTGCACTTGGGACCCATTTCCCGCCAAAACAAGATGGATGACCATGATCATTTAAACTCATCCAATGGTTCACAAAGTGAGTGGGAAAAGCAGAGAAACCCACTTGGGTCCTTATAAGTCAAGAAAAAAGATGATAGAGGGGGCAGTTAGTGTAGAATAGTAGTAGTGTAATATAGATTATCGACTTAGCTTAAGTTTCCATTTTCTATTGTAATTTCTGGCTTAAAACTCTTGTACTAAGTATTTGTCACAACTCACCATTTCAGGTCATTTCCCAAACTTTAGAAAAACACTATTCATCAAAACACTATTCATCGTTTTACTATTCATCATTTTTGGTGTCATTTTGACATTCAGAGAAGCACTAAGAAATTTTACTATTCATTAAACACTATTCATTCTGGAAGAAATTTCATCATTCACGTGCATTATTCATTTCATCGTAAATTTAGTTTACGGGTATTTAAATTCGCGTAACCGTACGGGTTTAGGTGCGAATTCATTTCACTATCAGTAAGGACACTGCATACGGACTAGATATAGTCTGCATATCATCAGTAGGTCATTTACATGTTATACCACTCTTAGGATTTTCAAATTTATATATTTGATACATTTAACATTTTTCTTATAATTATTTATAATAAACGTTAACACACGGTTAATAAATACGACGAATATATCTAAATATTCCCACAATGGTTCCGACATATTTTTATATCCATTATATCATCATAAAAGTTATAACTATTAATTTACCCAGTATTTTAGAAATTTATTTTATTTATAACGTAAGTTTATAAATATTACGACGGTTTTCGTGAAAACTAAACAATAATCACCCGAACACTCAGTACTTGTACCCAACATATTTTTAACATTTTTACAACTTTATTTTATCCCGAGTAACTTTGTTAACATTTATTTCTATCAAACCCGGTACCCGATTTTTACAAATAACTCATATCTACACATATACTACCTAAGTTTTCCTAATTAAATCCAAGCTACCCCAACCCCCCCCCCCCCCTCATCCACCTATGCCGGCCCCTAAAGTCCTCACCAAGGCAAATTTATACAATTTTCTTAACCCCTAGCATTTATGTGCTAGTATAATACTTTATACTTATACAAATATTTACCAAAAACACATATAACATAACATACATAATTTCCATGAATCAAAAGCTCACTTTTCTCATCCCTTTCACCCCAAAACCCACGACCCATTTCAAGATCCATGATCAAGTGATGATCTTTCAAAGTTTAAAGCTACAAAGTTGTTCATTTCATCATTCTAATCAAGAATCTTACAACAAAAACACAAGTAACACAAGATTTCTCATCATCTAATCACCTATTATTTCAAAGTGAGTTATCAAATTTATTTTCATGATTTCATCTAATTAATACTTGTATCTTATGGTATTCATGCTTAATTTCATGTACAAGTTAGCTATACCACATTATTTTTGTTAACTTTTTGAACATACAAACCCTAGATTTTGATTAAGGTGTTCCTTTGTTAAATTAACATGATTAGTAGTGATTAGGAACCCATGGCACCCTAAGAAGGTGTATGGTAGGATTAGTATAGCTTTGTGGTGTTTGCAAGATATTTGGTTGAAGTAGAAACTAGTTTTAAACATGAAAAATAGATTTGTAACAAGTATATAAACCTACTGTCCCATTTTTGTAAATCCAGGAAAATAAGTAAACATAAAGGGAACTTCGGAAAAATTTTTAGAAAATACTTTCAAAAACGAATCCGTAGGTGAAAGAACGGATTAAAAAGAGTTTATAACGAAGAAGTTATGATTTTTGCAAGTTTATTGACGAAAACTATATTTTCTGAAAATACATGCTGTTGGACGTTTTTCGTCGGACAAAAAGAGGCTTTAGATGTAACCCGGAGAATCCAAGCTTTCCAAAATATATTACTACATACTAAGACGTAACCGTGGATATAAAGAACAAGTAAAACGGACTTATAACGACAAAGATATTCACGTTATATCGGCAAAACTCATATTATTTTGACAGCTTTTGAAAATAATAACACTAAAACTACGTAGTAACTCTAGATTTCTAGAAATAATACCAAGTACCCAAAATCATAACTAATGAAGTATTAGTGATTACTAGTATATTTTTATCACTACAAGGCGTTATTTCAAGGATTTCAAACCGAGGATTTCAACACTAACATTGATACATACGATATATATATATATATATATATATATATATATATATATATATATATATATATATATATATATATATATATATATATATATATATATATATACACATTTCAACTAGTTTTATTTTTCTAGTTGCCATATTTTCCTAAGTCTTGGAAAAGTATATTTTTGATAACAACAAGTATTTTCCAAAGAGTAGAGTGGTATAGGAAACATGTGCATGGACATTCATAACATCATTTCATGATCTAAAGTAGATCGTTCATCATTCATATTAGGTTGCGGCTAGTGTGCGCGCCTTGTTTTTCAGCTCATTACATGTTCATGGTACCATCATATCAGGTGAGTTTTCATAGCCCCGTTTTCAATTCAACATTTTGATTTCAAATCCCACGGGGGAATACATTGCATCAACCATTTTAGTACGAGCCCAAGTACCAAAACATATGTACATTGCTTAAGTTGCCTTACCAACCTGTTAAAGTCCCCTATTTATTATCATGGACCGTTAATTTGCCGATTAAGCGAAAGTGAGTGGATAGATCTATCGAGGGTGACGCCTCCATCCGTGGTAGTTATTACCAACAGTAAGCGGATGCATTTCATTTTGACATTTTGGGAGTGTTCTGGTAAAACATTCAGGAGGGGCATATAATTTCATCAGTCATAGCTTCGGGGTCATGAGCTTAAGGTCTATTGTACTATTTTACGTGACTTTTGTCATGCACTTATACTTGTGGTGGCCGTACATCATTACATTTTATAAACTTATGGAATTCACCAACATTCGTGTTGACGTTTTAGCAATGTATTACAGGTTATTAAGGTAGCTCATGTAACATGCATTTGGACCTTCATGGAGTCGCGGGGTCGACGCGTCTCACCATTATTTCATGCACTTATGTAAACGTTTGATCTAGTATGACTTGTTTTTCATAAACTTGCAACACCTTTTGGGGACCTCATATTGTAAACTCTGGATTATTTCAATGATCAAACGAAGTATTTTCCAAACGACACTTTAGGTCGTTCAATGTAACTGTAATTGTGATGCTATGACAGACACCCCCAGGTATTCCATTCTGCTGCAAGTCAGGTAAATTGGGGGTGTGACAGATTGGCATAAGAGCTAAGGTTATAGCGAACTAGGATGTATCTTGGACCCTAGACTATAACCACATCAGCATAGCATCTCATCATTTCATCATAAGTGCATAATCATGATACATGTTGTTTCATGCATACCCTGTGCGAGTTATTTATACTTATATTCGTATATATATATCATTTTACTGACCTGGTTCACAAGTGACATGTCTTCAGATACTCACCCTGACATCCTTTTATCGGATTCCGACATTGAAGATGCCTTGTCATCTTCCACTACCATTATACCACCAGTTGCACTTACACCACCATTAGCACTATTGATTTGCCATAGGAACAGGGTTTTCCTATCATTCAGCCCATACATAGAATGCCTTTTGGTAGAGTATTCAGACTTAATCTTAATGGACATATTAGATTGCTTATTTCAAGGAAGATAGTGTGTTTTCTTTCCTTCACTAGTAGAGCACTCACTACTCAGGTACTATCACCACCGTTAGCTACTTATTACACTATTGGTCGTCCTATAATGCGTACTTTAGTTTTACCTCTTAGATGTCGCGAGGTAGCGCAAAAGAGGGTAGTATTCCATTCACTAGTACCATCATTGTCATTTTCCTTTTCCATTCCCACTTGCCATGAACTAGATAACATCTAGTAGATAATACCAATATCACGGACTCAACAGGAACATCCATAGATTCTTCAGGAATGGTTCAGAACCTACATTATCTAAGATTTGATAGATGCACAACTTCAGACACCACTTCAGGACTATCCCGACCTTATGATGCCACAAACCTGATTTCACACAGAGGGACACCAGGAGGTCCCTAGACCAGACTTATATCCTCACTAGCTTTTACTATTATCCTAGCCACAGAAGGTGTGGGACATAGTCTAAAGAACTTGTTGTCTTTTGATTGTTGTACAAACAAATATATCAAGTGTGACTCTACTATGTAAGAAATGGTTGTGCTATTTGTGATATCGGTTCACGCAGACCGAAATTTTCATGTATTATATTCATGTGTTGTAAATATGATGACTTTGATTAACTATATATCCTCATGGTCTCTTATGATTTGATGAAGAGAGATTTAAGCAAACCACTCCAAGCATGACGCGAGCTGTTGTTGGACAAGTCATTGCCAAGAACATAGCCACCGCCCTCACTAAGGAACTTACTCACGTGGAATTTATGGGGTGCAATCCTCCCTCCTTTAGCGGAACTAGAGACACAAAGGAATTTCTCAAATGGTTCGAAGAAATAGAAACAATATTTCAATGTGGCGACTGTCGTAAGGAAGACAAGGTTAAGTTCGCCACATGCACTTTTCAGGATCATGCCCAGGAATGGTGGACCAAACATATTAAGATGGTGGGAGTTGATGCTGCCTACTCACACTCTTGGGAGAAACTAAGAAGGATGATGAGTATAACATTTTGTGTAGGAAATGAATTACGAGCAAAACAACAGGAAACACTAAACTTTACCATGGTAGGAAATGATGTTGACGAGTACACTACTCATTTTTATGAATTAACACGACTAGGTTCTACAATGTATGAACCAGAAAGCAAGAAACTTGAAAGGTACATCGGGGGACTCTCAAATGAAATTCGTATGTTGGTCATTGCATGGGAACCCGATACCATGTCTGAAGCTATCAAAATGGCGATCGAAGCAAAGGAACTCATAGTTCACGCCAAGACATCAGGAAACAATAGTGACAATAAAAGGAAGTGGAATAACAATCTAGGTTGCAATGCTGCTCAACAATCACCCAAAGGACAAGAAGTGAATAGAGCCTTTGCTGCAGAACCGCACACAAAGAGAAGCTATATTGGAAAGTTACCTTACTGCAACCTGTGTAATCAACATCACCGAGGTCATTGCAGTAAAACGTGTGGAGTGTGCAAGAAGCGGGGTCATTGGACTGAAGACTGTAGGAAACTCACAAATCAGAAGACCCCAGGGAGTTGCTTCAAATGTGGAAACTTAGGGCATTTCAAGAATGACTGCCCGGAGCTAAGGAACAAGGAAAATCAGGAACTTAGAATCAAGGCTGAATCGCTCGAGGAAATAGCGTGAGCTATCGAAAGAGAACCGTCAGGATATTAGCAACATCAAGGATAACAATAATGCTTCAGCAGGAGGAGCCTTGTTTCAATATATAAACCGTAGTTCGAGCCCTGTAGGGTTGTATCTTTCCTTTTGTACTTACCGTTGGTACGATGACATAACCTAGTTGTATTAAGCACTTTTCTATCCAATGTAATATCTATCCTTTGATACCTCTGTGATAATCATAACCATCGTTTACTCCACTTTCTATCCCAATTGCTCAGACTTCAATCATTTCGCAACATTTTATCATTGTCTTATTAGGGATTAGGTTGATTTCGTTTTTGATGAATTAGTAGACTATTACCATTCAACAAGATTTATCCACGTATCCAATACATCATTCAAGCTATTTTACTATCATATGGGGAAATTGTTTTACAGAAAAATTTCTGAAGTAAGCTATTTTATTACCATCCTATAAATTGATTTTTCTGTCATTACACCAAGTATTTACTATTATTACGCGAGGCAATTTTCATGTTACTTGAAAGAAAACATCAGGATACCATTTTAATAACAATGCGTTGAACACCATCTAAAACTTTTGAGAAAAGTTATGATATTTTGACAAAATCTAACATCGCATCATTAGTCCTCAATTGTACATAGCCTGATCACCTATGTAAAATTCAGGAAGGATTATGCCATGAAGGAAATAATTACCTTTTCAAAGGATTGTTAATAACAATCTTCATTTAAAAGTTTTGTAAACAAAGGAACTCTTCCATAAAATCCCTTTTGCCGAACTATCCCTGGATACTTACCCCACCTGTTACCCACTTAGCCATTAAGTTGGATTTTCCCATTGACTTCCCTAAGAGAGACTTTCCATACCAATTACATGCAGGATTCCTCTATACAATAAAAGCAACGAAAGGATTACAGAACTACTAACCAGGACTAGAAGTATATAGTGAGAGAATTCATAACTCAACAACAAATTCTAAGATACTGCGAGACCATCCGAATCATCATCTCTGACTTAGTTGTCAAATTCTATCGTTTAAGGGTACTAGCTAGACTGAGCTACATGATTGAACTCAATATAAATGTCCGCAGGACAACACAATAGAAATAAACCAAGCTTCTAATTGAGACTGTAGAGCATTTCATTTAAACATGGCCTCATCCATACATAAACTTTCCTGCAGTAAGTTTTCACAAAGGACAATTGTTTGAATCAAGAATATCGATGTAGATTCCTCTAAGGCATTATGTCTCTAGAAATTTCAGATAACCTCACTTTCATACCAAGCAAGGGATCAAACCAGAACATGTCTCCTCATCTACATGGGAAAACAGAATAGACATTCATCAACACAACATCAAGTGATACCTTCGTCTTGCCAATTACAACTATAAACTATTTCAGGACTTAAGTTAGTCTAAATACATATGCTTGTAGTTATACCTGATAACCACCAATAGGCATTATCCAACCTCAGGAACTAAATGTTAAGACATCTATGCATTTAAGCGAACATTTCCTATTCTACCATTGTATCCTTGTTAGTGTTTTCACTTTTAAATAAAGTTGATGCGTTTACATAAATCACATACCTTGTGGAAAAATGATTTCTGAAATTCCTATTTTGAACAAGTACGATCCTTTTTGGTCAATCTTTAGCAACACTATTGTAAAATGAGAAATATACATAGACATCAAACTTTGGTAAGCAGTCTTAATCACAACATGTTTGAAAACATTTTTTTTTCTATTTCATAACTACTGAAATTTTGAATCAGCAGGAAAAATATTACTAAGTAAATCATTTGCTCCATTTTTCTAAATTCGTTTATTCAGAAAAAGATTTTAACCAAAACTCACAATCACGAGACAAATTTCCAGAACCAATTTCCCTAAAACATCGCTTATGCATTTAGGATTTGTGACTTGACAATAAAGAATATTTGGAATATGTGATGAAGGAATTAGGAAGGACATCACAAATTAATCACGAACTTTAGTAGTGGAGACCAAACCCAATAGACAAAGAAGGACATATGTCTTATCATCCGTTGGAACAAAACACAAGGAATCAAATTGTTACCCATGTTCTATCCCTTTCAGATAACGCCAAGTTCGAAGGACCGAACGTTGTGGAATTAGTCACAAAGGTTTATTGTACCCATTTCAGTTATTCCTGTTAAGGAAACCGATTCACCTTGGACTTCAGGTAATCATTTCAGAATTTCCTTCAGAAACCCATTTAGATGTAAACATCACCTATCATCCTCAGGCCGATGGTCAAAGCGAGAGAACAATTCAAACATAGGAAAGTATGCTCAGAGCATGAGTGATTGACCCTAGAAATGGTTGGACTAATCATTTAACATAAATCAAATTCATCTACAACAATAGTTATCACACCAACAGCGAGAAACTGGCAGAAGTTAGGTTGGTACATAACACACATCATTTGGATTGGATATCCTGAACAACAAACCATCCAGATTCAAGTGGGAGAACAAACTAAGTTAAAAGCATTGCCTTGGATTGGCATGATACAAATTGGATAACAAGAGAGGTTGAACCTTTAGCATGTTGGACCATTTAAGATTCATTTTAGAATCGACCAACTAGCATACAAACTTGAGTTCTGGCAGAATTCAGCAGTATATATTACCAGTATCACATTTAAAACATTAAGAAGCACAGACCATCTATTGATGGGCCAAACTCGGAAAAAGCCCAACATACTAGTCTAGTAGGCATTCATGAAATAACCAGAAATTTCCTACAAGTCAAGAATCAGTTACAAGTTCAATAAGTTGTAAACCATTAAAACTTCAAGTTGGTAGGCAGAGTTATGTTGAAAGTTCTGCCTAGGAAAGGCATGATATCATTCAGAAAACTTGGAAAGTTAAACCCGATATACACTGGACCATGTAATATTTCAGACAGAGTAAGCCTAGTGGCCGTCAGACTTGATCCTTGTTAGAGAACAACAGGATTACACAACCATGTATTATCATCTTTTCAGATTAGTCACTCATAATTCCATTTGGAAAGGAATACAACCCAAAGTCAAACATAAACCTTGTAGGAGAACAAGTAGAAATCATGGACAGTTAGGTCGAACAGTTGAAGCATAGTCGAATTCCTATCGTTAGAGTTCGCTGGAATTCTCGAATATCATCACCTTTTTACCAATACGTTTTCAGAGACCAACATAAACTGAACTTCGGGACGAAGTTCCTTATAGAGAGGAAGACTGTCACAACTCACCATTTCAGGTCATTTCCCAAACTTTGGAAAAACACTATTCATCAAAACACTATTCATCGTTTTTGGTGTCAGTTTGACATTCAGAGAAGCACACATCAATTTTACTATTCATTGAACACTATTCATTCCGGAAGAAATTTCATCATTCACGTGCATTATTCATTTCATCGTAAATTTAGTTTACGGGTATTTAAATTCGCGTAACCGTACGGGTTTAGGTGCGAATTCATTTCATTATCAGTAAGGACACTGCATACGGACTAGAGATAGTCTGCATATCATCAGTAGGTCATTTACATGTTATACCACTCTTAGGACTTTCAAATTTATATATTTGATACATTTAACGTTTTTCTTATAATTATTTATAATAAACGTTAACACACGGTTAATAAACACGACGAATATATCTAAATATTCCCACAATGATTCCGACATATTTTTATATCCATTATATCATCATAAAAGTTATAACATTCATTTACCCAGTATTTTAGAAATTTATTTTATTTATAACGTAAGTTTATAAATATTACGACGGTTTTCGTGAAAACTAAACAATAATCACCCGAACACTCAGTACTTGTACCCAACATATTTTTAACATTTTTACAACTTTATTTTATCCCGAGTAACTTTATTAACATTTATTTCTATCAAACCCGGTACCCCGATTTTTACAAATAACTCATATCTACACATATACTACCTAAGTTTTCCTAATTAAATCCAAGCTACCCCAACCCCCCCCCCCCCCCCCCCCCTCATCCACCTATGCCGGCCCCTAAAGTCCTCACCAAGGCAAATTTATACAATTTTCTTAACCCCTAGCATTTATGTGCTAGTATAATACTTTATACTTATACAAATATTTACCAAAAACACATATAACATAACATACATAATTTCCAAGAATCAAAAGCTCACTTTTCTCATCCCTTTCACCCCAAAACCCACGACCCATTTCAAGATCCATGATCAAGTGATGATCTTTCAAAGTTTAAAGCTACAAAGTTGTTCATTTCATCATTCTAATCAAGAATCTTACAACAAAAACACAAGTAACACAAGATTTCTCATCATCTAATCACCTATTATTTCAAAGTGAGTTATCAAATTTATTTTCATGATTTCATCTAATTAATACTTGTATCTTATGGTTTTCATGCTTAATTTCATGTACAAGTTAGCTATACCACATTATTTTTGTTAACTTTTTGAACATACAAACCCTAGATTTTGATTTAGGTGTTCCTTTGTTAAATTAACATGATTAGTAGTGATTAGGAACCCATGGCACCCTAAGAAGGTGTATGGTAGGATTAGTATAGCTTTGTGGTGTTTGCAAGATATTTGGTTGAAGTAGAAACTAGTTTTAAACATGAAAATGGACTTGTAACAAGTATATAAATATACTGCCCCATTTTTGTAAATCCAGGAAAATCAGTAAACATAAAGGGAACTTCGGCAAAATTTTTAGAAAATACTTTCAAAAACGAATCCGTAGGCGAAAGAACGGATTAAAAAGAGTTTATAATGAAGAAGTTATGATTTTTGCAAGTTTATTGACGAAAACTATATTTTCTGAAAATACATGCTGTTGGACGTTTTTTGTCGGACAAAAAGAGGCTTTAGACGTAACCCGGAGAAGCCGAGCTTTCCAAAATATATTACTACAAACTAAGACGTAACCGTGGATATAAAGAACAAGTAAAACGGACTTATAACGACAAAGATATTCACGTTTCAATATCGGCAAAACTCATATTATTTTGACAGCTTTTGAAAATAATAACACTAAAACTACGTAGTAACTCTAGATTTCTAGAAATAATACCAAGTACCCAAAATCATAACTAATGAATTATTAGTGATTACTAGTATATTTTTATCACTACAAGGCGTTATTTCAAAGATTTCAAACCGAGGATTTCAACACTAACATTGATACATACGATATATATATATATATATATATATATATATATATATATATATATATATATATATATATATATATATATATATATATACATTTCAACTAGTTTTATTTTTCTAGTTGCCATATTTTCCTAAGTCTTGGAAAAAGTATATTTTTGATAACAACAAGTATTTTCCAAAGAGTAGAGTGGTATAGGAAACATGTGCATGGACATTCATAACAACATTTCATGATCTAAAGTAGATCATTCATCATTCATATAAGGTTGCGGCTAGTGTGCGCGCCTTGTTTTTCAGCTTATTACATGTTCATGGTACCATCATATCAGGTGAGTTTTCATAGCCCCGTTTTCAATTCAACATTTTGATTTCAAATCCCACGGGGGAATACATTGCATCAACCATTTTAGTACGAGCCCAAGTACCAAAACATATGTACATTGCTTAAGTTGCCTTACCAACCTGTTAAAGTCCCCTATTTATTATCATGGACCGTTAATTTGCCGATTAAGCGAGAGTGAGTGGATAGATCTATCGAGGGTGACGCCTCCATCCGTGGTAGTTATTACCAACAGTAAGCGGATGCATTTCATTTTGACATTTTGGGAGTGTTATGGTAAAACATTCAGGAGGGGCATATAATTTCATCAGTCATAGCTTCGGGGTCATGAGTTTAAGGTCTATTGTACTATTTTACGTGACTTTTGTCATGCACTTATACTTGTGGTGGCCGTACATCATTACATTTTATAAACCTATGGAATTCACCAACATTCGTGTTGACGTTTTAGCAATGTATTTCAGGTTATTAAGGTAGCTCATGTGACATGCATTTGGACATTCATGGAGTCGCGGGGTCGACGCGTCTCACCATTATTTCATGCACTTATGTAAACGTTTGATCTAGTATGACTTGTTTTTCATAAACTTGCAACACCTTTTGGGGACCTCATATTGTAAACTCTGGATTATTTTAATGATCAAACGAAGTATTTTCCAAACGACACTTTAGGTCGTTCAATGTAACTGTAACTGTGATGCTATGACGGTATTCCATTCCGCTGCAAGTCAGGTAAATTGGGGGTGTGACAGTATTTATAGTGTATTTGAAACTCAATTTGATCATCGATTGCAATATTTCAGTCCTACATTTTGAATTTGTGTTTTCAAATATCAAATCTCAAATTATTGTTAAGTTGTCAAATGTTGTTGTTTAGATTTTTTTGTTGTTGTTCATATAAGCTTATTGATAAGTTTCTTAAAGCTTTTAAAGTAATTAAAATAGTCGGAATCAGTGACTCAAAAATCCAAAAATACAAAAAATAAAAATAAATAAATAAATAGAAAAATAAAAAAAGAGAAAAAAGAAGAGAAGTAGTTGAAGAAGACAATGGTATTAGAGATCATGGGAGCAGTAGGGTGATAACATTTGGTCCTGGTTCAAGATTTTGTCCATTTACAGCCCTTGTAAGCATTTTCTACAAATTTATGTTTTGTACTGTTCATCCCTTTAATATGTGCTTATTTCTGTTTCTTTACGTTAATCTGTTGTATGTTAGTTAGATTTTAGCTTAAAATCCCATGTTTGTTGATTGAGGCAAAAGCAGTCAACTAAAGTCAACTACGGATGTGGTCAATATAGTCAAACTCCTTAGGCTCAATGCTCCGTGGAATACAGGGTTTCCCCGGGTCGTTATGTCCCCGACGAGGTGTGATGGTAATCAAACGGGTTTGTGATTGGGTGAATTTGGACAAAAAAGGGGTTGTGAATGATTATTCTACTGAAGTGTAAAAGGAAATAGCTTAAGTAAGCTATATTAACATATACGTGAATTTAGAAAAACCAGAAACGTGTAAAACCTAAAAACGCGTACGTTCAGATTAAATTTACCCAAACGTACAAAATAAAAAGTAAAAACTGAAATCTGAAAACCCTCAGGGGATGAAAATGACTTTTTCACAAACCTAGGGATGAAAGAAAATTTTTAGAAAAAGAAAATAAATTTTTACACTAATTACTTATTTAATATTAATTAAATACTATTTAATAGTAATTATCAATATTTAAATAACTTAAATACAATATAATATTAATTTAATACTAGAAAAATGAAAATTAACTTTCTAAAATTATAAAATAACTAAAAACTAATTTTAAACTTAAAAATATATCTTTTTGTTATTTTGTGATTTTTATATTAAGAGTTAACTACATTTTTGGTCATCGTGGTTTATCGGGTATAACGGTTTTGGTCCAATTTTTTAAATTGTAACGGATTCAGTCCAAGATCCGACGACCCGTAACACTTTTGGTCCAATTTTTGTTGACCATAGATTTGACTAGTTAAAATGACTAAAATACCCTCACCGTTACGCACAAAATTTGCACCATTCGTCCCTAACCAAACGGCCGTTAGTTCTGTTACTTTAAAAAAACTTTTTTTTTTCAATTTTTTTTAATTCGAAAAAAAATATAGAATAAAAAAATCAAAAAAAAAAATTTAAAATTTTTGGAAAATCAAAAATTTTTTTTCTAAATTTTTTTTTCGAATTTTTTTTCTAAATTTATTTTTGAATTTTTTTTCTAAAATTTTTTTTCGATTTTTTTTTTAAATTGAAGAAAAAAATTTTGAAATGTTTTTGGAAACCTGTTTTAGCTAAAATATTTTTTTTGAACTTTTTTTTCTAAAATTTTTTTTTGATTTTTTTTTTTAAATTGCAAAAAAAAAAAAATTTTGAAATTTTTTTGGAAAACATTTTTAGCGAAAATATTTTTTTTTTAATTTTTTTTTCAAATTTTTTTTTATTTTCTTTTTAAATTTTTTTTCGAATTAAAAAAAAATTGAAAAAAAAAGAAGTTTTTTTAAAGTAACAGAACTAACGGCAGTTTGGTTAGGGACGAATGGTGCAAATTCTGTGCGTAACGGTGAGGGTATTTTAGTCATTTTAACTAGTCAAATCTATGGTCAACAAAAATTGGACCAAAAGTGTTACGGGTCGTCGGATCTTGGACTGGATCCATTACAATTTAAAAAATTGGACCAAAACCGTTATACCCGGTAAACCACAAGGACCAAAAATGTAGTTAACTCTTATATTAATTAATTACTAATTATATTAATTAAACTATTTAAACTATTTTTAAATTACTAATAATACTAAAAATAACTAGAAAATTATAGAAAAATTTACAAATCTAATTAACCATCTCAGGAATCCTAAAAAATTATAATAAGTTTATAAAAATTATTTTTAGACTATTCTACTAATTATTTACTAGTTTATTAATTAATATCTAATTTAACTAAATTAATTAAGAAAATTAGAAAATTAACAGTAGAAATTCTAGAAAAAATTCTAAAATTATTTTACAATATATAAAAGCTAGGAAAAATACAAAAACTAGGGTTTGCTTATTAAAAACTAATTATGCTATTTAATACTCAAATATTAATTAATAATTAATTAAACTAATATTAAATCTAATAACTACTAAATGACATTATAAAAATCTAGAAAAATTACTGAAAATACTTCAAACTATTAGGAACTGAGGAAAAATATGAAAATATGTAAGTGTTTAATAATAAGCTAAAAAGAAAAATGAAAAAGATAACTTCTATTAAATAGAAGCTATCACTATAATTAAGTTTGTTTTTTTTTTATAGATTTTTCTTTTATAATTCTAATATACTACTGAAATAATAAGACTTTAATGAAAACAAAAGTTTTGGAAAGGAAAATTAAGAAATTTGGACTAATAAGAGTTGGACAGTTGACTTTAGTCAACTGTCTTGGGCAAAGGGTGATATAAGCAGTTAGGGGGGCCCACAAGGGTGAAATAAGCTGAAATTAAGTTATTAGAACTTAGATTAAGCTGAAACAACAAGGGGAACTTAGTGAAATATGCTATAAAGCAGAATAAGCTGATCCAAAACACCACAAACCAACCAGGCCATTTGGGCTTGTTTGCAGGCCACTGTGGGTCCCACAAGGGTGCTTGGAGGGGCAAAGTGAGGGTGAAATCAATAAGCCAGCTGGAAAAGCTTATGAATAAGCTAATATGCAAGGAGTGGGGTCCACATATGAATTAGGAATGGGCTTACTAAAACAGGCCTGTTGGAACAAACCAAGGTGCAGGGGAGGTGACTCCCCCTGCAGGCCACTTTAGGCAAGAGTGAGGCCCACACAAAAAATCATAAAAATAAAATGGAAGTGAGACATCAAAGTTTAGCTGGGACACTACAAATCCTAAAAATTTTGAGGTCTAAATCCTATCCTAAAAATCACAAAAATTCATGCAAGATTTGGAAAATCTGATAGATGCACATTTGACTTTTTATGAAAAACTTGGAATTTGACTATTTTGAGTTTTAATCTTAAACTAATGACTGTAAAACATATAAAATGCTAAAATAAAACTAATAAAACCTAAAGTTACAAATTCTAAGCCAATTTGAGGGTTTATGGATCTAAAAATCCACACAGTGGACAGATGTGAAAGGCTTTTGTTGATTCTGACTTTTGACCAAATAGCAACTGAGTTTTATGTTTCTACTAACCTTATACAACCTACAGGAACATGTATGGACCAAGAGAAGTAATCAACTCTCACTGAAACTCAGTGACAAGCCTTGAACCAAACACCCCTTTAACAACTTTGATTTTTGATTTTTTCAAGCAGAACACTAATCTATCCAAAACAACTGATTCATAAACACATATATTGATAAAATAAACTGATTTGAGTGTATAAACTTCACCAATAACAACAAATACCCTAAATTACTATAGAACTAATTTAGACAGTTAAGGTGATGAAAATGAGCACAAAGGATCTTAATGAACCAAGACCCAATGTTAGGCTAAAATCTAATTCAAACACACTAAAGCAACATAAAAATTCAGATAGAGGTACCTAATGATCTAAATAACAATAAATGCTAAAAATTAAAATGAGTGCTTACAAGTAGCATCCAAACTGAGAACAATTAATCAGGACCTCAAAACATAACCTAAGACCTCCCATGAGGTTCTAAACCAGGTTCCAAAGCTTTGTTTCTTCTTCTTCACTGATTTTTCCTTTTTGCACTATTTTTCTTGGATTTTTTTTATTTTTGCATTTTAAAAGTAACACTGATTCTAGTTTTCAAGAAGCTTATAAAAGCTTATTACTAACTTAAATAAGCTTAAACAATCAACAACCAACAACTTTTAACAACATTAAAAGTCAAAACAAAATTTTCACTTAAAATGGTAAAAACTGAGTTAACAAAGAAAACTTAGAGTTAATGCTTGAATTAAGTCGAAATTACACTAAGAAACTTAGTACATGATCTTTGAATTAAAAATTACATTGAAAAGGAGAAATTACACTAGAAACGATTTTACATTAACTAAGCTAAAAACTAATTCTACTCTAATACTCCTCCTGCTTTCTCTTTCTTGATTTATATATGCCCTCAGGAGTCTTCTTTGACTTTCCCACAACACTTTTGAGCCCTAGGATGAGTGATATTGATCCTGTCCATTGAAAATGTTTTTTGGTGGGAAAAGGAATTTTGGCAGGTGTGGATAACTTGGAGGGTTTTGTTTGCATTAATTGCAATTAGAAGTATTGGTGAGTTGGGGGGACAAAGTATGGTATGGCTGAGGTGGAGGAGGGGGGATTGTGGAGTGTTGCAGTGGAGTTACAGGCAAGTGGGGAAGAGGAGGTGGAGGTCAACGTGGGTTTGACCCGTTTTTAATATTACCAGGGATTAGGGAGTGGGCCTTGGGTGGTGTATGGGACAGGGATTAAGTGTGGGCTGGGGTATTGTTGGGTGATGGATTTTGGATTTTGGGTTTAATTATAACCAAGGGTCCGGTTGGTTTATGAACAAAACACCATAAGGACCAAATGTGTAAAAGCTGCAAAATTGAAGGACCTGCCATGCCAACTTCCAAAGTAACAATAAGGACCAAATCTGTCAAGTTTCCATATTCCAAGGACCATAAAATTTGATTTTCCAAAATTTGCAATCCCAGGGACCTTTTATGCCAAAATTGAAAGTACCGGGACCTAAACTGTAATTTTTGAAACTTTAGACCCAAAGATCAATTTTTGTAATATTTGACTTTCAAAAGCTTGGGTTGACTTATTTTTCCAAAATATATGCATAGGGACTATTTTTGACAAATTTTGAAACTTGGGGGACTGAAACTGCCAATTTTGCAAACTTTGATCATTTTTCATTTGTTTTTGCTTATTTTGCATTTAAAACATATAAAACACAATCCCTGAGATATTTTCAGTATTTTGATGACTTTTTGATTGTTTTGGTATGTTTTTGCAGTTCAGATTGACAAAAAATGATTAGTGTTTGAGCACTCATCAATCCTCCACACTAAACTATTGCTAGTCCCTAGCAATAAACTGTTTTGAAAATTTAATGGATTTTAATCTCTTTACCAAAAGCCATTACTTCTGGAGTAGCCAAATGTTTCAGTTCAAGTAAGAACTATGGTCCACCTGATAACCATGTGATTTTGAGCAAACCACCAGCTGTAAACGGATTTGATTTATCTTTACCAGAAGCCGTTTGCTTCTGGACTAGCCAACTCTTGATGGAGTAGCCGTTTTTCTATACGAGTACACGAGAATAGAAGAAGAAGAAGCCGAATCATCTCTCCGGTTGACCCGTAACCTAATTTCCCGTGAACGTGAGATTGCGGAGGAGCGTTTGATGGCCGACTACTTTAATAAACATTGTAAGTATCCTCCTAGAGACTTTCGTAGAAGATTTCGTATGAGCCGGGAACTATTTCTTCAAATAGTTTCCGCTATTGAATCATATACTGCCGATCCTCTTCCGGATAATTTTGCATACTTTTCCCAAGCACCCGATGCTACTGGTCAGATAAGTATTAGTGTTTTAATGAAATGCACTATGGCCATACGCCAATTGGCATATGGCAGCTCATCGGATGCGTTCGATGAGTATTTGCAAATGAGTGCACGTACCGGACGTGATTGTCTAGATAATTTCAATAAGTGCATTATTGATTTGTTTAAGGGAGAGTTTTTAAGAAAACCAAATATGCATGACGTTCAAAACCTATATGCAAAATATGAGAAGGAACATGGTTTTCCGGGAATGCTTGGTAGCATCGATTGTATGCATTGGCAATGGAGAAATTGTCCGGTGTCATGGCAAGGGCAATATGTTAGTGGTCATAAAAAATACCCGACTATATTGCTTGAAGCTGTTGCGTCGCAGGATTTGTGGATTTGACACGCATTTTTTGGTGTAGCGGGTGCGAATAATGATATCAATGTTTTAGATAATTCGTCGTTGTTCGATGACTTGCTGAATGATGATTCCCCTGTAGCTCCATTTGAGGTAAATGGACTTGTGTTTGAAAAAGGTTACTACTTAGCCGATGGGATTTACCCACAGTGGGCTACTTTTGTCAAATCATTCACTAATACCGTTGATGATAAACACACTTTATTTAAAAAGCGTCAAGAGGCAGCACGAAAGGATATTGAACATGTTTTGAGTGTTCTCCAATGACGATGGGGAATAATACAACAACCAGCGCGTGCTTACCAGGTTACCAAGATAAGTAGAATTATGTATTCTTACATCATATTGCATAACATGATTCTAAAAGATCAAAAGTTTCATGTAAGTGAATACAAAGAAATTTTCCGGGATCCGGCTAGACAAATGCAAGACAGGTGGATTGATAGATGTTATAGGCATCGTCAAAAGGCAAAAGAAATCCGTGACAAAGATGTTCATGTTAGTCTCCAACTCAATCTTATGGAGCATATTAGGCGTAACCGTGAGGATTTTGAGGAAGAAGATGACGATTAGTTTTACTTATTTACTTATCATATTGTTCAATCCGTATTTTAATTCGTACTTTTATTATGTTGTTTTGTTTTTTTTTTTATTTTGTATTGTAATGTTTAAGTTTTATTAATAAAATGTTTGAATGTTTAATAAATGAATTTGTTGAGGGTAGAATTTGTAAATTTGTAAAAAGTGGTGTTATTTGGTGTTATAATTTTCTGGTGTTTTTTGGTGTTATGTTATTTGTGTTAAATGTTACGCATAAACATTAATAAGTAAATGTCTAGTATCGAACCAGAGACCTCGGGATTGCACACTTTACAAACAAGAATAATGTAAAATAAATATATATATATAAATATATATATATATTAAATGTATCGAATATATATATTTATAAACACTTAAAGGACTAAATGGTCGTTAGTTATTAACCGTATGGACTAACTATCATTAGTAACGAAAGATAAGGACTAGAGTGTAACTTGGGAGTCAAGAAAGATCTAGAAACACCCTCTTGGGTGCATGGCCGGTCGAAGCCCAACCATATGGGTCGACCCATGCTTTCTTGGTCACCAAGTTTCATCTAGTATATATATACAAGGCCAAGGATTAGGGTTTCACATCTTTTGTGCACACACACTAACCCTAAAAATCCTTGTTTCTTTCTTGTTTCTCTTGGCCGATCGGTTCATCACCTCCCAAGGGTTTTGGGTCGATTTTGTCAAGTCTAAAAACTAAGTGTTTTGTTTACTTGCATCAAACCTTTATTCGTTGGTAGTTTGTGTGTACAAGAACGAGGTAATTACTTACTTTAGTAATTATCAAGAGATCGATAAACAAAACGGTAAGGGGTTTATCATTGATCTATTTGTACAAGAATCAAGGTTATTTGAAGTGCATCGGGTACGTTTACTATTTATGTTTTAGTTAATATTTATGTGTTATACTTGATCCTAGCTTCCGCAATACGTGCTATTTAATTGTTAAACTCTAACAATTTGGTGCTGAGATGACGTGGCATGGTGTTATTTCATAACTTGTGTTATGACTCCCCATACTCTTAGGTGGGGAGGGTGTAGGAGGCTTGAGAAGTAGGGGGCGTGGGGAAATATCGTAAAGGTACGTGGGTAGTAAAATGGAGAAGGTAGGGATCAATTTTACGACATCATTTAGGAGACGAGCTAGTGAGAAATTCTCGATAGATGGATAGTTGATCACTACACCAAACTTCCAAGAGCATGAGAAATATCTCTCCCGTCCTGCAACTTTTTCGTGCATTACATCCCTAGAAGAAAAACAACATCACTCGGTATTATCCTGCAAAAACTGCTCCTGATTGGAGAAAATTTCCTCAGCCACCGTAAGTGTGTGTGTTTCCCAGCCTCCCTTCCCACATGATATATATTCCCGTACACAAAGTCTTCAAAAGGCATGTTATTTATGGTAAACTCTATTATTTACAAAAGTAATTCATTTCGTAAACTAATTTCTTAGCAAAAAAAACTTTTATGTGATGTAGTTTACATGCATATGATCACCTCATTCAAACAATTTCCTTGCAAGTGTTGACTTAAAATTAGAGAATATATGTTTGTTCACATGGAAAAAATATACGTACCTTGCTAGCTTGAGGTCATTTAAACATGCTAGAAAGGTTAAAAACTTATTACAAATATTGGAATTAAGTTAGGTCCAAAAAATTGTAAACCATTTATTTATTTCACAAATACTAGTATTGAGTCAAAGTCATTATCCATATATAGAATTTAAAAATCCAATTATATTATCGGGCTACGTACTGCGCGCATGGTTTCAAAAAAAGAATAATGATACTACATCATACTTGATATTTCGTAATAATCAACCCGTAAAACAAACTACCAAATTTACCAAAGGAACAATAGAACTCAAGGCCGCTTATAAGAATGGCAATGGTGCGAGGATAGTGCATTCTAACTAAACTGAAATTCGCTTTTAACATGCATGTTAAATTGTTAGAAATTAGAAAGGCTGTGGTTGAATTTTGGTGATTTATCATTTGATTCATTTTGTTCTCCAATGATGGATCATTGATCAAATGAATATATCATATACGTGTCCAATGAAACTGAAAATGATAAAACAAGATCTGAAACATGCAATGAAAAAAATAACAGAACAAAACAATTGACATTTCATATCACAATGGCCTTATTATACACGTACAAAACATACAAACAAACAAAGAGCCTAAATAACAATAAAAGTATAGAAACGAATGCATACATACATGAAGAAACACAACTACTTTCGTAGTTAATATTGACAAATTATTACCCTCGGTATGGTGGATTACTAGTCATATCATTGATGGCATTTTTTTTTTTCCATTAACGATACAAATCGTTGTCAGCAATTGGGTTGACCCCAGCAGCCCCAACCACCAGCACGTGTCGGTTGTGGCACCGTTGCTCCTCCTCCATCTTGTGCTTGAGCAATTGTCATCAAGGAAGAAATGAGAGTGAGTACGAGCAAAGAAAAGAGCCAAGATAAAATTAAAGCTCTAAAGGCCCGCAATCTCATTATCACAAATTGCATAAAAATGATTTTTAGATTGTCTTAAATTCTTGATTTGGGTATATATATATATATATATATATATATATATATATATATATATATATATATATATATATATATATATATATATACTAGTAGTTATAGATTATTTGGTTGATAATTTCATACGAGTAGTTATAGAAGAGTTGATAAGTATTTTGGTTTGAACGCATGCGTTCCCATCCAAATATATTTTATACCTGCACTTAACTTCCAAGAATATACACAAATACTTTTTGGCAATATAGGAGGAAATATTTGGCTCGAATTGTTAAGTTCGATCTACTCTTGAATCTCATATGAGACGTATGATTATGTACCAACAATGCAAAACGCGACAATTTGACAAAGTTACTCACGAAATCGTAGTTTCCCTATTCGCATGTGCAGTATAGGAAATGAAAAAAATTTCAATCTTTGACGTTTGGATATCTTAATTTAAGAGAACTAGCTAGCTAGCTAGATAAGTACTGTTATAAGTAACAATAATTAATCAATGTATACACATTTAATTAACCATGTGGGACCACTTTGTCGACGGGATATATAGCGTTTGCCGACGAGGCTTTCTCGACAAACTAGGGCCTATGTCATGTCGACGGGAGCGTATTATGCCGAAGTCATGATGTCGGCAAGGTGAAGAAAACGTTGCCGGGAAAAGTGGTGTTTGTACTCGTACTAGTGCTAATGAGGTACAGTAAAATTTAACATGACCACCAATAAAATGTACGTAGGATTGATATCATGAAAATATATGTATATCATGTATTGATTGTATGTGTGTACGCCCTTTGAAGACTTGGACGTAACCAAGTGGATTCAGATTTGTTTAGGAAAAGATTTGATAATCTAAGTTTTCAAAACACGTTATTCAAAAAGTCATGCTATTTGACTAGCAAAGTATATTTTAGAAAAGGGATAATTAGTAAAATAGCTAGGTTGCCCTGAGTCTAGGTATATTTAGCTCATTTTTGAAAAATTATCGTTTTAGCCCGGGTTGCCCTGGGCAACTAGTGCATAGCAAGCTACAGAGTGTCACATCGGGGCAACTTTTTTGTATTTTGGGCAACTTGAGGACACTTGTCATCTTTCGGTTGGCTATACGATAGTTGCCCAGGGCAACCTGGGCTAAAACGAGAATTTTTCAAAAACGGGCTAAATATGCCCAGACCGCAGGGCAACGGGCTATTTTGGTAATTTTCCCGATAGAAAAACCTTGCGTGCGTTTGTCTAAGTTAAGCATATTTATGTATATCTTTCCTAACTTGGCCCATCTTCTTACAAATATTGAAGCCTAAGATTTACATATATGGTTATGCCCTCTGCCAAAACAAATAAGCGTATGACTACATTTTAAATTCGTATCTGGATTCATTGCATGTACAAGTATGGACATCATCTTAGTTTAATTTGGAGATGAATCCAAGTGTGTAAAAGAGTTACCCGGTAAAATATTATTACTAAAGAAAAAATAATTAAGTACAATGCCCCACATCTCATCCCAAAATGGCAAACCTAATGCGCATATAGTACTTAAGACCTAAACTAGCATAATAAATGACATGTCATACTTATGCAAAATAAAACAAACACCTATCTAATTTGACAACGAAGATTAATGTCATATGCATTAGCATACTTCATTTGGGCACTAGTCAAACCATAGTTATCAAGGGTATCATCATCATAAGGATCTTGATCATATGTGTCCTCATTTCATTTGCTCATATAAGCTCTTCATGGCCGCTTCACTACCACTTTTAGCACCGTCAAATGCCATATAACTAGTAGTTTCATTGTAGTCCTTAATAACCTCATCATCATCACTATCACTGTTCGAAATAACCAAATTCCCAATCGTAGAAAACAAATTACCTATTTTTTTTTTCATCTTTAACCATGTCAGGTGTGTGATACGAACTGGGTCGATAATGAGATAAAAACACAATAAAGATAGAATAATAGACGTTCGAGAGGTCGAATAAGCTCTCTTAATTTACACGAAATCAATAAACCATAATAATATTCAATATAATCTCCATTACAACCCTAATACCCTATTTATAATGAAAGATGCCCTACTCTTAACTTGGTCCCTAAGATAATACTAAGAAGGAAACTAATTAATAAAAAGGAAAATACTTGTAAATAATAAAATACAGGAAAACTAAGAGAGTTCATATCACTACTCCACTCCCAAAACACCTTGTCCTCAAGGTGTTGCTTTGAAATCTTGAGGCACGTGATACCGGGATCCCATGTTCTTCTTTGCGCACAAACCAATTCTTGCCTCAACCAAACGTTCGTACAAATCTGTCAATGAAAGATGTTAGCATTAAAAATATGTATTATGAAGTGATGGTTATTCTCATATTGTAACTTTGTGTCGTTTGTTAAGATTAGTAATAGTTTAGTCATTGGGCCTTGGACTTGGCAAGCTAATATGTCATGTGCTATGTTTCATAAGCCTTGTTATCTAATCATGTAACCAAATCCAAGCCCAAGCCCATAGAAAGCCTATGTATGAAACTATATAAGGCACCTTACCTCTCATTTGTAAGTGTGCTTGTGTGTGTATTTGTGTGTGTTTTCTCTTAATATAAGTTCTCATTTCCATCTCTCTCTCTCTCTATACACGAATTACATTTATACATATCAAGTCACCATCTTTCAATCTCTACTTCATCTTTGCTTCTATATTGGTGTGATAAAGTTGTCATCTTTACGTTCTTACAAGTGGTATCAATCGCCTAACAATGATTTAGGAGGGTTAAGTGTTTGTTTGGTTCGTTTTTTTTAAGCTGTATATCACGTTTTTTAGAAAAGTTCTTTACTTTTCTTGGTTTTCTTGGTTTTTAACACTTTTTTTATTACAAACTAATGTTATAAACTTTTTCTAACAAGAAAGTTTAAATCTTTTTGAAGTTTCATAGCTTAAAAAACTCGATTTGGTTTTTGTACTTGTTTTCTAGAACACGAAAAAGTTTTATAAAAATCATCAAGTTTGGAACTTTCTTCAAGTTTTGGTGTTTTTTAACATAGAAGTACAAGAATCTTGGATTGCAAATGTCATTTGGGTGTGCTTTAAGCTTATTCAAAAAACTGTCACATTTTCGAAATCCCTTTTGACTAGTTTTTGAAAACACAAGAAAAGGCTCCGTTCGTGCTCATCGTTGGATACTCGGTATTTTCTCTCTTGTATAAGAAAGAAATTACTTTGACTTGTGGCTAAATTTCGAAATTATATAATTTCGATATTTGTTTGTGTGGGTTTTCGAAAAAATCAAACTTTTCGAGAACATTGCAAAATTTTCGAAAAATTGCAAAATTTTCGAGAACACTGCATTTTCGAAAAAGTCCAAAACTTTCGAGAACTTATATTTTCGAAATCACTCAAGTTTTCGCAATCTGTCAACTTTTTCGAGAACACAAGTTTCGAAATCACCTAAATTTCGCAATCAGGAGAAGTTTCGCAGATCCAAAGTTTCGAGAACACAGCAAAGTTTCGAGAATTTTGACAAAAGTGAGTTTTTGACGACCAAACTTAAAAAGGCCATAACTTTTGAACCGTAACTCCGTTTTCGACGAATCAGCTGTCAAAACGACCGTGAGACAGAGGAGAACGACACTTTAAATGAATTATTGATTTAGGCGAAGTTTCGAGGCCTAAAAACGCTCCGAGAAGAAGTTATTGAGGTTTTAAGGTTTTCAGTCAAAATTTTCACCATAAAAACTTGCATCAACTCACTCAAAACACAACTCCTATTTCGTTGGAATGATCCAAGAATTAAATTTATCCATCTACACTTCATCAATGGCAACTCAGCAAGACATTCATGCAGCCGGTGCCGAAAACCGACCTCCCATGCTGTCAAAGGGTGGATACTCACAGTGGGCTAGTCGTATGATGCGCTATCTTAAGAGAAAAACAAATGGAAATCTTCTCATCAAATCCATTGTGGATGGACCCTTCAAACCAACACAAGTACTAGACCCTGGTGATCCAAATGGTACCCCCCAGTAAAACCATACTACAGAGAACAGAATGAGACTGAATACACTGTGGAAGACAGAAAACAGATTGAAGCTGATGATCAGGCATTTCATTTCGTCGTTCTTGGTTTACCTGAAACCATCTATGCTACTGTTGACAGTGAAGTAAGTGCTCATGCAGTCTGGGAAAGAGTCAAGAGGTTAATGTATGGGACAGACATCGGGAAACAGGAAATGGAAACACAATTGCTTAAGGAACTTCGCAAGTTTACTTCAATTCCTGGTGAATCCATAGAGACGTACTACCGCAGATTCTGTAAGATCATGAATGATTTATCAAGACACAACCTCAGTCAGACAAATATTGCTAACAACACCATTTTTCTGAAAGAGTTACAACCAGAATGGGGAAGATATGTCACTATTGTTTATCAAACAAAAAATTTGCATGAAGTGACTTATGATCAGGTGTATGACTTCTTGAAGCAAAATCAAGATGAAGCTAATGAAGTAAGAGCTGAATTACTAGCTAAAAAGCATGATCCTCTAGCATTAATGGCTGATACACCAACACCTATACCAGTGAACACACAACAACAACCATCATCATCTTCAACCCACAACTACTTGCAACCATCCTACATTCAACAACCAACACCGGTCTACCAACAACAGTTCTACCCACAGCAACAACATCTTATTCCACAATTCCAAGAACCAGAATTCACTGAAAATGATGAAGCTACTGCAGCATTGACACAAGCGTTTGCTTTTCTGTCAAAGGCATTCCAAGGACGCTATTCTACCCCAACAAACAACAACCAAAGGATTTCATTGAACACTCGCAACAGGCAGATTGCTCAGCCGAGTTTCAATATGGGCAACGGAGGCCAAATGGTTGGAGTTTATGGGAATCAGCAAGGATATGCTACTGGATTTAACATGGGTAATCAGAATATGCAGAATCAGAATGCAGGTCAGTATGCAGGGAATCAATATGGTCAGTATGCAGGGAATCAGATGGGTCAGGCTGTTGGAAATCAGAGGGGTCAGAATGTTGGTAATCAGGCAATGGGTAATCAGAATAGGAATATTGCAGCTCCAGTTGTTGGGAATAATGGAAATGTGAATCAAGGTAATCCGGTAAAGTGTTTCAACTGCTAGGGTGTCGGTCATATGGCAAGGAACTGTCCTACTAAGCCGAACAAGAAAGATCTAGAGTACTTGCAGAAAGCAGTGATGTTGGCACAAAAGGCAAAGGCAGGGTTTCAGTTGAATGCAGAGGAGAATGATTTTATGGCTCTTATGGATGACATGGAAGATAGAGAGGATATCGATGCGAACTGCATATTCATGGCGAATCTTCAGGAAGCTAAGTATGACACGGATTCTGACACACTTCCTGTTTATGACACCAATGCACCATCTGAGGTATCAAACTTCAACACATGTCACAATAATGATATATTTGATATGTCTCCTCATGAGAAACAACATTCTGAGAAGCTAGCACCCACTTATGATACATACCTGGACACGCCAAGTAGTAGCAATACTTCTTCTGCAACTCCAGATGTGAATCATAATGGAGGCTTCGTTTCACAGCATGCTGAGAATGATGAGGAAACACGTGCTTTATTTGAATCATTATTAAATAATTGTGGTATTGAAATCGAGAAAGTGAAAAAGGTCAATCGCGATGTTAAGGCCGCGAATGAGAAATTGACCACTGAGCTTGAGAGATACAAGGAAAATGCAAAAAGTTTTCAAATTCACAAAGAACGCGAGTTAGAATTTGAAATTGGTTATAAGAAGTTACTTGTTAAAGATAGGGAATGTAAAAAAAAGTTTGCTAATCTTGAAATAAGTTCAACAAAAACCATTAACTGTTTAAAACAAGAAATTTCTGAATTAACAAACCAACTTTCAAAACAAAAAACAGCTTATACCAATCTTGAAAAAGAACGGGATGAGTTGAAAAAGGACTTTGCAATGAAAGAAGATAAACTTTTGGAAGAAATCGTAGAGTCAGAACACAAGATTGCACATCTAGAAGAATTAGTGGTTAAGTCGGGTCAGTCAAGTCAAACAATGAAAATGATTTCAAACCAAACTAATCCGATTTACCATACGAAACACAAAATGGCTCTTGGTAACAACAATCCTTGTAATCTCAAGAAAGCTCAGGAAGAACAGAATGTTTTGTATAATGGTAGTGTTTTTTACACCAAACATGATCCTCCCGTCGTTCGGGATTCTGTGCAAACGATAGAACATGTCGAAGAGAGCATTATTAAAATGAAACAAAAGGATTTGAAACCCATTGATTACAACAAATTGAACAAACTTTCGGGTATTACTTTTGTTCCACAAAAAGAACCATCTGTGTTTTCCATAAAACGACCATTCTCGAAAATGTTTTCTAAGAAAGTAGTTGCTTCCAAATCGCTTTCAAACATGGAACAGATGTCTTCAAACAACACTTTTAACACAAGTGCTGCCAGAGGATATCTTGATGATCTTAAAACAAGAGTTGGGCAACTTAAAACGTCTTTAGAATCTAAAACGAGACTTAATGAGATTAACTGGAATTCCACGGTTCATTTACAGCTTAAAAAGATTCTTGAAAGTGAATTTGCTCCTCAAATTAATAACATTCATGCTCGTGTAATTCACTTTGAACAAGCATTTTTGAAAGAAACAGCTGACTTCGTCACGGATCACAAATCCCTGATAAAGAAGGCTAATGAATCTTTTGAGCAAATCAATGTTTTGGAAAACCTAAATGAGTATCTCTTCGAAGCTGTTATGACTACTGACATTATGTCCATCATTTTACAAACATATTCTGTTCAAGACGATGAACGACTAAGAGCTGAGACCTCCGCAATTGTTTCAAAATATGAAAATGCTCTTATAAAGCTTGAAAAAGAAAATGTGTCATATTTTAAACAACTTGATCGAAAGAAGGAAGAATGCAAGTATGACAAATTATCGTATGAGCGTGACTTAAAGAAAATGAAAGAGCAAAATGATCTTTTGAGGACTCAGCTTGAAAGTCAAACAGGAAAGGGTGAGGAAACTAAGTTTGCAAAACCATTGACTTCGGAGAAACCAAATGTTTCTAACACGGTTCGAAAACCAAAAATGTCAATTTCAAGGTTTGCTACAAAAGTCAATGAGAAAAAGGATTTGACAAAACCAGTCACTCCAACACCCTTGCCCAAGAAAAGTGAAAATGATAAGATTGTTGATAAAGGAAAAGCGGTTGTCGAAACTCCTAAAGTGTTAGCACCTGGCCTTTTTAGGATTAGTCCCACTAGTGCGTTTGCCTCAACATCTAAGACAAATGATAAGTGCATAAAGGCTAATTCTAAAGAATCTAGGGATGCTAAAAAGGACAACAATATAAATCCTAATGTTTGTGCCTTACCTTCTACAGGATTAGAAAGCACCTCTAGGAGCAGCAGACTAAAGCCTAAGAGCAATACAAGGAACAATAGAGTCTCGCCTGTTTCTAAGAGTAGTAGCAAGAATAAAGTTGAAGATGTAGAAAAACACCCTAGGAATTTATCGCTTTGCAATAAGAGACATGTTTCATCTGAATGTAATGTCGAGCGTACTGTTGCTAATACATGTAATGACTCTGTTTGTTTAATATGCAAGAAATGTTTAATTAATGATGTTCACGATGAATGTGTTTCTAAGAATGTGAATGTTACGCCTGAACAGAAGAATGTTCCAAAAAGACCTAGTGCTAGATCCAGATCTATAGAAAGATTAGTTGCACGATTTAGGACTACCACTATTAGTCGAATGCCTAGGAACTGTCTTAAGTTTTGTATGTGGATTCCAACGGGTAGAGAGTTCACTCTTAAGAACGGCAAATTAGAAATAACTCAAGATAATCAAATAGATACTTTCTATGAATGTGATTCGGATTTTACCCCTAACCCAATGGAACCAAATTCAAAACGGTTTCCAAATACAAAATCTTCTGTTCTTGGCAGGTTATCGAAATATGTCTTTGGATCATCGACTCGGGTTGCTCCAAGCACATGACCGGGAATTTAAAGCTGCTGATCAATTTCGTCTGGAAATTCATGGGAACTGTACGCTTTGGAAATGATCATGTAGCAGCTATTCAGGGTTATGGAGATCTTCAATTTGGGAATTTTTTAATCACTCGAGTTTACTACGTCGAAGGGTTGGGACACAATTTGTTTTCAGTCGGGCAGTTTTGTGATGCAGATTTAGAAGTGGCATTCAGAAGAAACACGGTTTTTATTAGAAATTTGGTTGGTGATGATCTCTTAACTGGTAATCGTGGTACAAATTTGTATGCTATCGACATCAACCAAATGGCTTCTACATCACCAATTTTTCTTATGACAAAGGCAACCGAAACTAAGTCCTGGCTGTGGCATAGACGTTTATCCCATCTCAATTTCGACACCATCTACAAGTCAGCCAAAGACAACATCGTCACCGGACTTCCTAAGTTCAAATACACCAAGGAACACCTATGTCCATCATGCGAACAAGGAAAAAGTAAAAGAGCATCATATAAACCCAAAACCGTACCTAGTTCGGAAGCAAGGTTACATATGTTGCACATGGACTTATGTGGCCCAATGAGAGTTGAAAGCATTAATGGGAAGAAGTATATTCTTGTTATTGTTGATGATTATTCAAGATATACTTGGGTAAAGTTTTTGAGATCAAAAGACGAAGCACCAGGCATCATCATCACCTTTCTGAAGCGTATTCAAGTTCTACTTCAAGCTCCAGTAAGGATTATAAGAACAGACAATGGCACAGAATTTACAAACCAGGAGTTAAGAACTTACCTTGAAGATGTTGGAATCACACACCAAACATCGGTTGTTAGAACTCCACAGCAGAATGGGGTAGTTGAAAGAAGAAATCGAACTCTTGTGGAAGCTGCTCGCACAATGCTGATTTTTTCTAGTGCACCACTATTCTTATGGGCTGATGCTGTAGCCACTGCTTGTTTTACTCAAAACCGATCCCTAGTCCATCAGAGATTCAATAAAACCCCATATGAGCTAATGAACAACCGTAAACCTGACATCTCTTACCTTCACATATTTGGCGCTTTGTGCTATCCGACGAATGACAGAGAAGATCTAGGGAAATTAAAAGCTAAGGGTGATATTGGAATCTTCATTGGATATTCAGAAAACTCGAGGGCATTCAGGGTGTATAATAGAAGAACGAAAAGGATAATTGAGACGATGAATGTGAAGTTTGACGAGATTTCACATATGGCTTCTGAGAGATACGCTCTAGAACCCGCGCTTAATTCGATGGCTTCTAATAAAAACGGATTAGGACCCGCACCAAACATGCAGACTTCTGGACACATCAGTTCAGGACTCGTACCTCAAGGAGCTCAGTCAACAAACACGGATAAACCTTCAGAACAAGAACTGGAAAATTTCTTCGAGTTAATGTTTGATGAATATTATAGTAGAACTTCGACAAATGCATCTCAACAACATTCTGCTGCACCCGCTCACAACCATCAACCACCACCACCACAAGATGCATCCACAACAATCGAAGCTGAAGCACCAACTACATCTACATCATCAACATCTACTCAAGCAACTCCAGTACTTGAAACTGAACTACCAAGAGTTGATGAGCAAAACCAAAACAAAAATTTTCAAGAAGAACCAACAAATAATTCAAACGATGTTACGTTAGAAGAAGAAGAAGAAATATTTGAAAACCCGTTTGCAACAGACTCTGCTGAATCTTCTTCAAGGTTACAAGAACCATCTAACACACATTCGTTACACCCAAGGTACCCTTCTACGTTTCAATGGACAAAAGACCATCCAATAGAACATGTTATTGGTGAACCTTCAAAGCCAGTGCAGACAAGGAGACAACTTGCCACTGATCTTGAATTGTGCATCTACATTTGCTCAATCAGCCTCAAAGAACCAAAGAACATTCGGGAAGCAATGGCAGAAAACCCTTGGATTGAAGCAATGCAGGAGGAATTTCTTCAATACCTGTTACATGATAGTTGGGAACTTGTTGAACGACCACTTGATAAACGAGTTCTTGATCTCAAGTGGTTGTGGAAGAACAAACTGGATGAGGAAATAACTGTTATTCGCAACAAAGCTCGTCTCGTGGCTAAAGGTTATCCACAAGAAGAAGGGATAGATTTCGAGGAATCATTCGCGCCTGTAGCTAGGCTTGAAGCAGTCCGGATTTTCTTAGCCTATGCCGCTCACAAAATCATCACAGTCTATCAGATGGATATTAAGACTGCTTTCTTGAATGGAACTCTGAAAGAAGAAGTGTATGTGAGTCAGCCAGAGGGATTCATCGAAAAAGATCATCCAGACTACGTCTACAAGCTTAAGAAAGCAATTTATGGTTTAAAACAAGCTCTAAGAGCGTGGTATGACGAACTATCATCTTTCTTGCTCAAAAACAATTTCACAAAAGTAACGGTTGATGACACCTTGTTTATCAAAAAATTCAAAGATGACATTTTGATCGTTCAAATTTACGTGGACGACATTATTTTTGGATCAACCAATCCTAACCATTCAAAACATTTTGAAAATCTCATAAAAAGTAAATTTGAAATGTCCATGATGGGGGAACTAAAATTCTTTCTTGGTTTACAAATCCATCAATCCCCTCGTGGTATTTTTATCAAGCAAGCTAAATATAAGATAGAGATTTTGAAAAAACATGGAATGGAAAATTGTGATTCTGTTGGTACACCAATGGTCACTTCACCAAAAATAGGTGCTGATTTGTCTGGAAAACCCATCGATCCAAAAAAATATCGGAGCATGATCGGTTCTCTCATGTACCTGACTGCTAGTCGACCCGATATTCAATTTGCTGTATGTTTATTAGCACGGTTTCAGGCAAAGCCTACCGAACTTCACCTCAAAGAGGTTAAACGGATCTTTCGGTACCTACGAATCACCATTAACATGGGACTTTGGTATCCGAAGGATTCGGAGTTTAATCTAACAGCATTTTCAGATGCAGACCATGCTGGTGATCAAGTTACAGCAAAGAGTACATCAGGTGGAGCACAATTTCTGGGTGAAAAGCTTGTAAGTTGGTCGTCAAAGAAACAGGATTGTACTGCACTTTCAACCGCCGAAGCCGAGTATGTGTCTCTATCTGCGTGTTGTGCCCAAGTTCTTTGGATGCGGACACAGGTCACAGATTATGGCTCTACTTTTGACAGAATACCTATGTATTGTGACTCAAAAAGTGCCATAGCCATCTCGTGCAATCCCGTACATCACTCTAAGACGAAGCATATCAAAGTCCGCTACCATTTCATCAAAGAACACGTGGAAGAGGGTACTGTTGAATTATTTTTCGTTAAGTATAACATCCCGTAAAATTTTCCTACGATTAATACATTATTATAACATAACAGTAACCATTTTTACCCATGACATTTTTTTTTCTTATACACTTTTGACGATCACAACATTCTCACCATTTACCTTGAAAAGAATATTCATTCGTGCTTTAAAAACCTAAATATCATAACACGTTCTCACATACTTTGTGTCACACTCATTATACGTACCTTCATAGTCTCAACTCACGAACAACATGAAACTAGTAAACATACTCATTGTAATCTTTTACCATGCTCATTTGACTTCCCCTCATACCTCACATGTATATCAATCATATTTTACCACTTGATATATTGCAATATAAACCAAATCCTATCACCACTTAGCTCTTAGTAAGCTAATAGTCTTATCTCTGTGGCTATCACATTTCATATGACCACTAGTGTCAAAATATTACATAGGCTCCTAATATCCCACGTACGTACCACATCTTCAGCATACTACAAAATAAACTGATTCCTTGTTGGTGTTATACGAGCAGACTAGCAAAAACCAAAACGGACCTTTAATTTTCTTTTTCCTTTGGGCCTGAGCAACAACGAGTCTACCAGCCCACCAGGCCAAGCCCAGCGGGGTGTATTTTAATCTCTTTGTTTTCTTTGTTTCTTGTCGCGACTGAGCACCAAATCACCCTTGTTTTCTCTCAAATTTGACACACAACATATACATGTTTATACACAAATCGAATGGCCATGTTAAAAAGAATGGAGGTGTACAAATTTTGTGACCTCCCTCACTTATTTGCTGCCTCAGAATCAACCTAAGTAAACCATGAAAATCATCTTTGGGTAAAATAGCATAACGTGTCACAAACTCTCTATCAACCTCCCTTGTTACCCAATGACAACAAAACCAGCTATAGACATCTTAGAAACTGTCAGGAATATTTAGCCACAAGGTCTTACACACTTCGCTTGTAACTTCTCGATTGGGCATGGTGAGAGGTGGCATGCATTTGTTTCTATCTATCACTCCATCCCTCGTGATCTCAGCTTGCTATCACCTTCTAAAACTCACTATATAACTCATCCATGTAAGTTCAGTAGGTAACACACGCACAAGCATACCACATATCTATTTTGTGAAGGTTTTGTTGCCAGATTGGTACAAACCATTTGCCCAACGTACGGAGTGTCGAAACAAACCTAGGGTTCCACTATTGCTTGTCTTGCAACCTTGATGGGTCGTGTATCAAGCCACGCTAAACCCTTGTTCCTGTTTGATCCATACGTAACGTTGTACCCCACCCCTAGAGGAGAGGAGAAGAACCAAGGGGTGCAAGTGATCATTCTTGCTAGTTCCTAGACATTTCGGTGTAGCTACACGACGGGTTCGAAAACTTGGAAACTATGGAGTTGTTTTAGGTCTCGCTTCCATGATGAGCTGCTAATCAAATAGCACCAACTTTCTGTCCATAACGTAAGGTCCTCACCACCATCTTTGGTGTCGTAGGTTCTTCCTAACCTTTCTCCACACATTCATTCATATCCTGGTCATGCACGTATGTACTACGCGACTTCAGTTCATGCATAACATATTTCATTTTGTCATACAAAGGCGTACATTGGCTCTTGCGTGGCAATGCAACAAATCAAACACGTATTTGTGAATTACCTGAACAACTCGTCTGTTGATGGGACTCAGGAAGAAGAAAACACAAGATATATAAGCACAATGCATAAATTCAAACTAACATACATTTATAACAAATTAAAAACAGTTATGCAGTGATTAAATATACCATAGAAGTAGCCCTTAGCTTAGTATATGTAAGACTTACCAACTTAAAAACAAGCTCACAAGACTTGTCTATAACTCATTTTAAAATGGTGGTTTCATTGAGTCAAGAAACTCTAAATAAGAAAAGGAGCATTTTTCTCTCAAAGTTGGTTAACCCAACTGCTTATTTGAGGGTTGAACTCAGTTTAGAGGAAGATGGAACACAACTCAAAAAGGTTTGCATGCTACCCACGACTATATATATACGTACTGAGTAAAATTCACACAAGATAAAAACCCTGTAACAAGATGTTAAATAGAGTCTAATGAAAAAGATAACCAAATACCATCCTAGCTCGGTTGGTTGTATTGTCGTGTTATTAGCTAGAAGTCTTGATTTCGAATCTGAGCTAACTCAGTTTTGCCATTTTTCTTTTACAACTTTCATATTTTGACAGCTTCAGCCCCCTAATTTGTATCACTTGCCATTTAAAGACTTTACAAGTTTTAAACCCTTACATTATTGATACAATTTCAGCCCCTCAAGTATTATATGTAACATTTTCCAACCAACAATTTTATAAGTTATAAACATGTTTCGGACTAAATATGTAAATATTTAACTATTTAGGTTAAAAGAGTCACCTTGGTATAACTTAAGGGTTTACATAGAAACTTAATTTCGTTTGACAAGTAATATTTTACGACGTTATTGTAGTAACGTATATTGAAAACCTACGTTGTGAGACTAAAATAAAATAGCTATATACATATATTTTTGAATATATATATATATATATATATATATATATATATATATATATATATATATATATATAGACACACACAATATATAACTTGACGTTATTATCGGTTAACTTGAACACACGTTAAGAAATGATTATTCATACAATAAAACTCATCGGTTCACTTAACCAGGCATAAACTTGCAATTACTATAATTTATCATTCACCAATACATATCGTTAATTCATGACGAGAAATATAAATAATAAACGATACTTATACCTGAAGACAAGTTATATAGTATATAACTTGCTCTTGAACTATTAAGCGTATTGCCACGCAAGCCACCTCTGCCACAAATCATTCTATCATCGAACACTATTCAAATCACGATTCTCGATAAGTCAAACTTATCTCGGACTTCCATATCATTCAGGTTATCTCTTGAAGTCAATTCCATCTTCACTTCTGACATTACTTATACTCTGTCTACCGTACTACTAAGGTGAGTCATAGCCCCTACTCTTACTTGTTTTACAATGGTTTATAAACGTTTTTGGGGGAGATACATGCTTAACTACTGTTTTTACTTTTACAAGTATTCTTTAACTAAATACATGACTGTATTTCATATAAATTTTACTGGTTTACACATTTTTATATCTCATAAGGAAATACCTGCTATAGACATGATTACAAGTGATTTTTCAACGATATGCTATATTTGATCTCTATTGCCTAAGTTTCCTATTACCAAAAGTCCCTCGATCATGCGCCTTAATCACTTGCAGGGTGAACGTAAATAATTGTGAATAGATCTATTAGGGATTGACAATCCCCATTTGGTCGCTAGAGGAAAGTCACAAAATGCACTTTATTTGATTTCATAGGTTACTGGTAAATACCTATCTTGAGGCCCACTGTTTTACATCATTATTATGGATAATTTTGATGCTTGTTAATCGTTGAGTGTCATGAGCTTAGGGCAATAGAACGGTAATAATGTAGCACTACAATGACTGATGTTAAGGGCGTACAATGCTGTAGCCCACTGCTTTATTAAACTATGAGATTGTGCTCACTATATAGCAGGAAAAACTATTAATAATTGGCAAACGAACTACTATTTTGGTGTTGACCCGGTGAAGGGCAAACCAACGGACTATTTTTGAATTATTAAGGAAATCACTCATTTTCTGATTTTGATAAACCAACGATTTAAGCTATGAATATTATGGATTTACTCACACTTTAATTTGATAATCAACTGTTATTATAACTTCTATGGAATCACAAACTCTTTGATTTTGGAAATCGATATTTGAAACTATAAACTCTATGAACTCACCAACCTTTGTGGTGATACTTTTAGCATGTGTTTATCTCAGGTAACTAAACGAGAAGGAACATGAAGGCACGGAGTGGGCTTGTAACCCGACATGGGCTTAAATAAACGTTTTGACACATTTCAAATAAATTTTTTGTTTAAACTATGAAACATCTTGATGTCTCGAATATTTGGTATTTTGAATGAATTAAATTTTAAAGCGTCACTTTTGTGTCGTTTTCTATGATTGTGATAAAGATCCTCGAAGTAACACCCAAAAAGTCTTCCGCTGACGTGATGATTTTGGGGGTGTTACAGATTGGCATCAGAGCTACAGTTATAGAGAACCAAGTGTCTTGAACATTGGACTATAACTACACTTTTAAAACGGACCACTTTTACAAAATACCACCTTATGCCCTCCGTGCCTACGCTTTCCAACATCTGGTAGAGACGTTACTTTTACATGATTTCTTATATATGTTAACATGTTATAATTATGCTAATGACTTATATTTACTAATCGGGATTATTACAAATACTGTGTCTTCATATTTCCATCCGCCAGACGATTATATGACTTTTAGATAGTTTATACTACAACTAGTATATTAATATATATATATATATGCTCACCAACTATTTTGAATACTATACCAATCCTCCTTAATTATCTCACTCTCATCAGTATAGATGCGCATGACATACTCTTTTCGTACTCTCAGAAAATCCGCGCATGAATTATTTTGTTGATTAGTATGGATGTTGAGTCAGAAATTCTTAAGTAGGATGATTTATAATGTCTTTATTTGAATGGATTGGGACGCCATTCTATTGAAATAAAGAAATTGTAAACCACCGAACCATAAGTTTATACTTCGTTATTTACATCGTTTGGGACGCTTCTCTATGTAAATAACGAATTATAAATAAGTGGGCTTAATTGTATCTGAAATGGCATGCGTACGAAATCAAGGATCACTAAAGTTCATAAAACACTAAAACTTCAGCCAAAGACTCACAATTTTCTTCTGCGTATGCCTAATTCTAAGGCATTACGGCACAACCACATTTCTTCAATCATGTACTCACTTTTACATTCTGGCGATTTATGAAACCTTTTCACGACATTGTATGTGATTACAATGGTCTCTCTTACTTCTCCGACACTATGAGTGATATAGTAATCTCCGAACCTTTCACAACTTTACCTAAAATCCATCAAAATCTATACATTCCTCTAATAGAAATACAATATATGGGATTGCTAAGGAACAAACAGATTCATCGTCTACAAAAGCTTGAAACCAAATACCGTGTGGTCACTTAAAACTATACAAAAGCTGAAGTTCAACAACTTTCTCTACATTCATCAAGTTCTCATCCGAAACCCTCATTGTTAAAAGTCTGTAACTAGCAAACACTTTGTTTAACGGGTAGGTTACCCCACAAATTTTAACTTTCACGAAACAAAATATTGTGAACCATGTTTATCTTCAAAACATGTTAAAATGAAAATCTTCATTCGAAATGAATTGTTTCTTAAGTCAAGATTAATCAAAAAGGAATTAAACATAAGACAACGTAAATAGTTAGAACTACTCAACAATTATGACTATGAGAACTGCTATCCTCAAAGAAAAAGCTAATGTAGTGGTAGATACGTTAAGCTGGGAAGAAAAATTAAAAAGAAGAAGCTAATGTAGTAGTAGATACGTTAAGCTGAAAAGAACAATTAAAACCGCTCAGGAGTTAGATCGTTATGAATGACTATTTGTTCACCCTTTCCACTCACCTTTAAAACTACCTTATCTTGGAATCCCGGGACGGGATTCAGTTTAACGGGTAGGTAATATAACATCCCGTAAAATTTTCCTACGATTAATACATTATTATAACATAACAGTAACCATTTTTACCCATGACAATTTTTTTTTTCTTATACACTTTTGACGATCACAACATTCTCACCATTTACCTTGAAAAGAATATTCATTCGTGCTTTAAAAACCTAAATATCATAACACGTTTTCACATACTTTGTGTCACACTCATTTTACGTACCTTCATAGTCTCATCTCGCGAACAACATGAAACTAGTAAACATACTCATTGTAATCTTTTACCATGCTCATTTGACTTCCCCTCATACCTCACATGTATATCAATCATATTTTACCACTTGATATATTGCAATATAAACCAAATCCTATCACCACCTAGCTCTTAGTAAGCTACTAGTCTCATCTCTGTGGCTATCACATTTCATATGACCACTAGTGTCAAAATATTACATAGGCTCCTAATATCCCACGTACGTACCACATCTTCAGCATACTACAAAATAAACTGATTCCTTGTTGGTGTTATACGAGCAGACTAGCAAAAACCAAAACGGACCTTTAATTTTCTTTTTCCTTTGGGCCTGAGCAACAACGAGTCTACCAGCCCACCAGGCCAAGCCCAGCGGGGTGTATTTTAATCTCTTTGTTTTCTTTGTTTCTTGTCGCGACTGAGCACCAAATCACCCTTGTTTTCTCTCAAATTTGACACACAACATATACATGTTTATACACAAATCGAATGGCCATGTTAAAAAGAATGGAGGTGTACAAATTTTGTGACCTCCCTCACTTATTTGCTGCCTCAGAATCAACCTAAGTAAACCATGAAAATCATCTTTGGGTAAAATAGCATAACGTGTCACAAACTCTCTATCAACCTCCCTTGTTACCCAATGACAACAAAACCAGCTATAGACATCTTAGAAACTGTCAGGAATATTCAGCCACAAGGTCTTACACAATTCGCTTGTAACTTCTCGATTGGGCATGGTGAGAGGTGGCATGCATTTGTTTCTATCTATCACTCCATCCCTCGTGATCTCAGCTTGCTATCACCTTCTAAAACTCACTATATAACTCATCCATGTAAGTTCAGTAGGTAACACACGCACAAGCATACCACATATCTATTTTGTGAAGGTTTTGTTGCCAGATTGGTACAAACCATTTGCCCAACGTACGGAATGTCGAAACAAACCTAGGGTTCCACTATTGCTTGTCTTGCAACCTTGATGGGTCGTGTATCAAGCCACGCTAAACCCTTGTTCCTGTTTGATCCATACGTAACGTTGTACCCCACCCCTAGAGGAGAGGAGAAGAACCAAGGGGTGCAAGTGATCATTCTTGCTAGTTCCTAGACATTTCGGTGTAGCTACACGACGGGTTCGAAAACTTGGAAACTATGGAGTTGTTTTGGGTCTCGCTTCCATGATGAGCTGCTAATCGAATAGCACCAACTTTCTGTCCATAACGTGAGGTCCTCACCACCATCTTTGGTGTCGTAAGTTCTTCCTAACCTTTCTTCACACGTTCTTTCATATCCTGGTCATGCACGTATGTACTACGCGACTTCAGTTCATGCATAACATATTTCGTTTTGTCATACAAAGGCGTACATTGGCTCTTGCGTGGCAATGCAACAAATAATCATCAACAAGTAAATCAAACACGTATTTGTGAATTACCTGAACAACTCGTCTGTTGATGGGACTCAGGAAGAAGAAAACACAAGATATATAAGCACAATGCATAAATTCAAACTAACATACATTTATAACAAATTAAAAACAGTTATGCAGTGATTAAATATACCATAGAAGTAGCCCTTAGCTCAGTATATGTAAGACTTACCAACTTAAAAACAAGCTCACAAGACTTGTCTATAACTCATTTTAAAATGGTGGTTTCATTGAGTCAAGAAACTCTAAATAAGAAAAGGAGCATTTTTGTCTCAAAGTTGGTTAACCTAACTGCTTATTTGAGGGTAGAACTCAGTTTAGAGGAAGATGGAACACAACTCAAAAAGGTTTGCATGCTACCCACGACTATATATATACATACTGAGTAAAATTCACACAAGATAAAAATCCTGTAACAAGATGTTAAATAGAGTCTAATGAAAAAGATAACCAAATACCATCCTAGCTCGGTTGGTTGTATTGTCGTGTTATTAGCTAGAAGTCTTGATTTGTATCACTTTCCATTTAAAGACTTTACAAGTTTTAAACCCTTACATTATTGATACAATTTCAGCCCCTCAAGTATTATACGTAACATTTTCCAACCAATAATTTTATAAGTTATAAACATGTTTCGGACTAAATATGTAATTATTTAACTATTTAGGTTAAAAGAGTCACCTTGGTATAACTTAAGGGTTTACATAGAAACTTAATTTCGTTTGACAAGTAATATTTTACGATGTTATTGTAGTAACGTATATTGAAAACCTACGTTGTGAGACTAAAATGAAATAGTTATATACATATGTTTTTGAATATATATTGATGAGGCGAAAAATGAACCACTTTTAGGGGGTCATTTAAGCCCGGAATTGAATTTATTTGATCAAATATTGCCCTAAATCGTTCCTTTTGTGATTTTAGGTACTTTGGGAGAGAAATCTGGAAAAGCAAGCAATTCGGACGTTTTTGGAGCATAAAAGTGAAGAAAACGCCAAAGTCTTAATTTTCCTTGCTGGGAACAGTAGGTGACGGCGTCAAGAAGAAAATCTTGACGGCGTCAAGAGTAATTTCCATGACGGCCCAGTACATATTTGACGGCGTCACAAGGTAGGGCGTCAAGAGGAAAATGCATGACGGCCTGTAAACACATAACACTTGACGGCGTCAGATCTCGATCAAGCCAGTCCGAGGAGTATTTTGGCGGCGAGATGACGGCGTCACAAATTTGTTCTTGATGCCGTCAGACCCTATTTCCTATATATAGTTTTCTAATTTTCACATTAAAAGGAGAGAAGTTTTGGAGAAACCCTAAGTACGAACTTGGTACGAATTTTACAGGTTTTTCAAGGGTTCTTAGCCCTTCATCCCTTTCATGTGTAATTGAGATAAGTATTCTTTTAATTCAATCAGTATGTCTATGTGTTGGTTGTCTATATCTTGTTCTTGTCTTAATTCCATCATGCTAGGCTAGATCTATCTTGTGTTTGCTTGGATCTAATGAAACATAGATGTTAATTATGTGTTGATTACTTGTTTATAGTTGTATTGGATGAATGAATTCGATGTTAGGCTTAAGAAAACTGGCAGATCTCCAATTGGTAACATGCTTGAACGTCTTAAGAAACATGAACTGACGTGCACTAGGTTTTATTGATTGTATTTAATGCATGAGTAAATTCTAATGATCCCATGTTAGGAGCTTCTTAGCCGGCTCGACATAGGAGTGAAGTAGGCACTCATAGGATTGGGGAATTAAGTGCGCCACCCCATGAATGGTATTAAGGAATACAATCTGTCATCCACGCAACTATAACAAGTAATTAACGTGTAAAAGATATCTAGGGAGTAGTGAAATCTAAGTAAACACATTTTCTCCACTTATTGCTTACAACATTAGTATAATTTAGTTTATTTTCATTTTTAGTATTTTATTTTGATTGCATCTTTAGTATTGGGTTAGTTGACTAGCAACTAATTCCGCCCAAATCCTTCAAAACCCGAGATTTTTACTTGCTTTCTAAAAAATATAAAAAAATACAAAAATAATCATCTCTCACCTTTAGAACTAGTATTTAGGTTTTCTAATCCTAGCGACACTATTCCTAGCTGAACGATCAATCCCCCGGTACTTGTCACTATACTATACTACAACGATCAGGTACACTGCCTGGTGGGGGTTGTAAGCTTCTCGAGATCCCTTGAGAGGTAAAGCCTGGTGCGATCCCTACGTATCAAGTTTTTTGGCGCCGCAGCCCGGGGAATAGTTATTGTCTAGGTTAGAATCTCTTTTTATTAGGTCTACTTGCTAGATTCCTTTCTAGTAAGATTTTATTTTTATTTTTAGGTTTTCTTTAGTCTATCTTATTTCTTTGTGTTTTTGTTCGTAACTCTTCACCACCCGACATCATGGACGATGGGAACATCCTTGAACCCATCATCCCACCACACTAAAACCCACCACTAGAACCCCTTAGGCCCCGAACCTTAGGAGAATATTCCCGACCTAGCCACCAAGGCTACCGAAACACCATTGAGCTCACCGGAGCCAATGTGACTCCCTTGCGATCCGACACCATCCGGTTGGTGCAAAGCGGATGCGCATTCCATGGACTTCGTTCCGAAGATCCAAACCAACATCTTAAGGACTTCCTAAAAATTGTAGATTCCATAGACCTAGATGTTGAAACTAGAGAGACAACCCGATTACGCATATTCCAATTCTCTCTACGGGATCAAGCTAGTCAATGGCTTGAGCGTTTACCCGCGGGATCCATCACCACATGGGATAATCTCACCAATCGCTTCCTCACTCAATTTTTCCAACCGGGGAAGACTACAATGCTTAGAAATGACATTTTGATGTTTGAGCAACATCAGGGTGAAACTTTCTACGAAGCATGGGCTCGTTTTAAGGATCTCCTCTGTAAGGTCCCTCATCATGGTATAAACCTTTGGTTATTAGTCCAGATTTTCTACGACCATGTTGACTATCACACTAAGCGCACAATCGATAGGGCCGCGGGAGGTAAACTGCGTGATAAGAACGCCGAGGAGTCCTGGGCGATTATCGAGAAGCTCGCCGCTGATAATCATGAGATGTGGGAGTTCTATCATACAATAAAAGCGACCATCAATGCAGTCTCAACATCTAGAGGAACCACCGAAATCCCCGATGAACTCCTATGCAAACTCGAGGCAAAAGTTGACTATTTTGAGGAAAGGCAAAGGAGACCTTTAAGTCCTAGACGGGCTACTGTCAATCTCGGCACCATTATCTGAGTCACCCTCTAGAGAAAATGTCGAGACTTTTTAGAACTATGCCCCACCTTGTTCCCCTCCCAAGGAGCTTAGCTCGGAGTTTGAAGCTAGGATGAGAGAATATATGGCGACTCACTCAGATCGGCTTGCTAGATTCGAGGAAGCAGTCTATAAGCAAAAAGAGGAGATGCAGGAGAAAATGAATGAGATGATGAGTCTATTAGAGGAGTATGCCAATCAGAGAACCCCCGACAGAATGCTACTAAGAAAAGAAAGCGCCACTCCCACTACCCAATTTGTTAATTCCATCACAATTGTCCACAAGGATAACGAGAAGGTAGAAGCCCCTGCTAAACAGACCTTAGAGAAACCACCAAAATCCCAACCCTTGAGTCACTACCTGAAACATGATATAAACGAAAACACCATAACAAATTGGATTAAGGGTGATGGGCGTAACCAACCTTCCAAACAGGGTTCGGAGAAAGAGGAAAAGGCAAAAGATGAGTATGATACGTTACCTGGGGGATCAGTATTCGAAAGGCTGTTGGTACAAAAAGTGGCTACTAAGCAGATAGCATATGGGAACTTTGAGATACCAACTAGCATCGGGGACTTGAAATATCTTAGTGCTTTCGCCGACCAAGGATCGGAAGTAAATCATATGCCCCTAACTATTTACATCCAACTGACATCAAAAATGCCAGCCCCTACTCGTGTTAGGTTGTCCCCGCTAGACACTCGTACGTATACCCCCTTGGACTCGCAGAAGATGTATTAGTTAATGTCGCAGGGTTCATGTACCCCATTGATTTTATGATCATCGATGATAAAGGAGATGGATGCATGCCAATAATCCTTGGGGCACCATTCCTCGCCACCGCTAGGGCTGTCATTAAGTATGAACGTAGGAAAATTGAGCTCAAATCTGGAAAAAGAAAGATTAGCTTCCCCATGACTCCGCGAAGTGGGCATGAGAGTTTGAGTTGGAGAAAGATCAAAAACAACATTGACACGACACCCATTCGTGTTCTGAATAAAATTCTTGAATGGGAGGCAAGAATCAAAAGCTATAAGGAGGCTAAATATGAAAGATGCAAAAGCAATAAGGCTCAGGTCGAATTCGAATATACTCAACCCGCAGAAAATCATGTACCATTTGAGGAAGGGAACTTGGTACTCTTGAGACACTTGGAAACAAAGATACCACCCGATAAACCAAGTCCTTGGTGGTATGGGCCTTTTACAATTGAAGGCTTGAGCCAAGATGGGATGGCTAACTTGAGAAGTGAAGTAGGCGGAATGGTGATTGCAAGTATCGATAGGTTAAGGCACTACCACCATGACAGTAATAATCACAACTACATGGGGTATATCATTTCAAGGGATGAGGTCACGTAGTAACCCATGACCTTGAGTCTAGCTACAAGACTTGTAAATAAAGAAAAGCGCTTCTTGGGAGGCAACCCATGTTTTGTGTGATTTTACTTTGTTTGTTTGTTATTTGCTTCCGTATGCATGCTTTGTTTTTATTGTTGGTAGATCATGTTTCTCAGCTAAATAGTGGAAATACTTTACTTTGTTGTTTTGGCCTAGTCTTAACTCCACCTAAAAGTATTTTTGCAAAAGATAAGTGTAAGGGGAAACCCCAAATATGTTTTCAAGAAACAAACCGATCATGATTCTCCACAATATTAAATGAACATGTATATTCGTATTTGTTAGAGTCAAATGCTTGTATTGAGTCATAATGAAGTTTTGCAGGATTTTCCAGGAAGTAGGACCAAGTTTTTCCAGAAATTTTCCGGAAACTTAACATAAGAATTTCTGCAGGTCACTTCTGACGGCGTCAAGAATTAATTCTTGACGGCGTCACGTGTAAAAAAATCTGGAAATTTTACCGGTTTTGTTTTTCTACCGGAGTCTTATGGTTTTTGTGAATTATTAAGTTTTATAATCTCCAGGAAATCTGCAAACTTCATTCCACAAGCATTATATCTTATTTTGTTTTCTAGGATTTAGTAACTTATATAGGTTGCCGCCGATTTTACGCGAGGTTGTCTTGTTTGTTTTCTCAGGATTTACAGGTTATGTATGACAAGAAGATGATTTATATTCTGGAAGGGAAGCTTTGATTGTTCATTTTCTTGGAGGAAGATTTAACCTGGCCACCTTATTATCCATACCGAGCGAATCAGGGGAGTATTTGATTTCATTCTTTTTACTTTTTCACTTTTACATTCTTTACTTGAACATTGGGGACAATGTTCATCTTAAGTGTAAGGGGAGGGTAAAATGATGATACCTTACATATGCACTTTCGCTTGAGTTTGTTTTGTTTGATGGTAGATGTGTAATAAAACTATGAGAAATACTTGTTAGTGCAATTTTAGCGCCAAATTTAAAATTTTTTACAACATTTAGGAGTGAAACTTTAGCCATAGCAAGCGTCTCATGGATAGGAGATTGTATGATTAGCACATAACCGTATATTCAGAAAAATTTTCCACCCAAATATGTGAGGTTCGCCTTTAGATTTGATAGGAAAAGCATTTACTATTAGTGCTTATGAGTGTACCGGTAGCATTTAGATTCTAGAACTTGCGTTAGTGATGCATCTCGAGACCGCTAGTGAGACTACATTCGTGTAGTAGGATTTATTACATGATAAGAGGCATTAGGATCACCCTTGTGTTAAACCCGTATCATAATTACTTGACCATTTAAGTCATATTACTTGGCTAGTTAAGCAAACTAATTTTTCTCACACCTTTAGCGTTGTACTCATTTTTAGTACACGAAACCCCTAGTACACCCCTCCGAGCCTATCTTTTCGTCTCTAACTTTAAGCATCTTACTTAAAGGAAGAATTTGTTACACCCCACTTAAATGTACAACCAAATCGCCTTAGCCTTCCGTGTATGCGCTCATTTTTAGTGCATTATTGTTATTTGTTAAACCCTAAGTTAACTATATAATTGATTACATGGTTGCTAAGTCGAGTCATATCCTTGTACATATTGTTTTGGGACGATTGGAACTCATGGGTAAAGTACTTATTTTATGAAGTAATGGGGAAGAACATCATATTATTACCCCCATACATACGTTAATCTTAAGAGTACTCCAAGTGTTTTGATTTTCTTAATTCGAGTCATTAGATTAGTTTATTGTAAAGTATGTAAAGATTCAAGTGTAAGGGGAATGTTCATTCCCTATGATGTATTATTTTGGATGGTAGGGTAAGAGTGTATGCAAAAAAAAAAAAAAAAAAAAAAAAAAAAAAAAAAAAAAAAATCGAAAAAAAATAGAAATATCAAGAAAAAGAAAAAAAGAAATAACATACGGACTACCATCCCTTTTTATTCTATGTTCATTTTATGTTTTTGTTATTTTTCATTTATTAGCTTAAGTCGAGTCTAGTCTTGGCTTAGCAAAGCCATATTGTACATGTAATTAACCAAGATTGTTAGCTCGCCACCAGTAAAAACTTCCTTTATCCAACAAAACCGTGTATTTCATATCCTTACACCTAACATTACAACCCTTTAAAAGACCCCTTTGATAGTTTATCCTAGGTGCTTACGCCATGTGGTGGATGTTTGATCCTTTCCCAAGCCTATGGTAATCTATTTTGCTATGACAGGTAGTGAGAGATATCTTCCGTTTCCATATTGTAATTTATACTTTATTACGCCCGAGAGATGTGAGTATCTAAACACTATTTGTGAGGTGCTTGTATATGACCTCCGTGCTTGTCTATTGGTCTTTAGTGGAACGATTATTTGTTGTAATTACTTTTATATTAGTGTTAAATGACCCCTAACTTGTATTTTGAGTAGAATAAAAGCACATTTGCTTGAGGACAAGCAAATCTCAAGTGTAAGGGTATATGATGAGGCGAAAAATGAACCACTTTTAGGGGGTCATTTAAGCCCGGAATTGAATTTATTTGATCAAATATTGCCCTAAATCGTTCCTTTTGTGATTTTAGGTACTTTGGGAGAGAAATCTGGAAAAGCAAGCAATTCGGACGTTTTTGGAGCATAAAAGTGAAGAAAACGCCAAAGTCTTAATTTTCCTTGCTGGGAACAGTAGGTGACGGCGTCAAGAAGAAAATCTTGACGGCGTCAAGAGTAATTTCCATGACGGCCCAGTACATATTTGACGGCGTCACAAGGTAGGGCGTCAAGAGGAAAATGCATGACGGCCTGTAAACACATAACACTTGACGGCGTCAGATCTCGATCAAGCCAGTCCGAGGAGTATTTTGGCGGCGAGATGACGGCGTCACAAATTTGTTCTTGACGCCGTTAGACCCTATTTCCTATATATAGTTTTCTAATTTTCACATTAAAAGGAGAGAAGTTTTGGAGAAACCCTAAGTACGAACTTGGTACGAATTTTACAGGTTTTTCAAGGGTTCTTAGCCCTTGATCCCTTTCATGTGTAATTGAGATAAGTATTCTTTTAATTCAATCAATATGTCTATGTGTTGGTTGTCTATATCTTGTTCTTGTCTTAATTCCTTCATGCTAGGCTAGATCTATCTTGTGTTTGCTTGGATCTAATGAAACCTAGATGTTAATTATGTGTTGATTACTTGTTTATAGTTGTATTGGATGAATGAATTCGATGTTAGGCTTAAGAAAACTGGCAGATCTCCAATTGGTAACATGCTTGAACGTCTTAAGAAACATGAACTGACGTGCACTAGGTTTTATTGATTGTATTTAATGCATGAGTAAATTCTAATGATCCCATGTTAGGAGCTTCTTAGCCGGCTCGACATAGGAGTGAAGTAGGCACTCATAGGATTGAGAATTAAGTGCGCCACCCCATGAATGGTATTAAGGAATACAATCCGCCATCCACGCAACTATAACAAGTAATTAACGTGTAAAAGATATCTAGGGAGTAGTGAAATCTAAGTAAACACAATTTTCTCCACTTATTGCTTACAACATTAGTATAATTTAGTTTATTTTCATTTTTAGTATTTTATTTTGATTGCATCTTTAGTATTGGGTTAGTTGATTAGCAACTAATTCCGCCCAAATCCTTCAAAACCTGAGATTTTTACTTGCTTTCTAAAAAATACAAAAAATACAAAAATAATCATCTCTCACCTTTAGAACTAGTATTTAGGTTTTCTAATCCTAGCGACACTATTCCTAGCTGAACGATCAATCCCCCGGTACTTGTCACTATACTATACTACAACGATCAGGTACACTGCCTGGTGGGGGTTGTAAGCTTCTCGAGATCCCTTGAGAGGTAAAGCCTGGTGCGATCCCTACGTATCATATATATATATATATATATATATATATATATATATATATATATATATATATATATATATATATATATATATATATATATATATACACACACACAATATATAACTTGACGTTATTATCGGTTAACTTGAACACACGTTAAGAAATGATTATTCATACAATAAAACTCATCGGTTCACTTAACCAGGCATAAACTTGCAATTACTATAATTTATCATTCACCAATACATATCATTAATTCATGACGAGAAATATAAATAATAAACGATACTTATACATGAAGACACGTTATATAGTATATAACTTGCTCTTGAACTATTAAGCGTATTGCCACGCAAGCCACCTCTGCCACAAATCATTTTGTCATCGAACACTATTCAAATCACGATTCTCGATAAGTCAAACTTATCTCGGACTTCCATATCATTCAGGTTATCTCTTGAAGTCAATTCCATCTTCACTTCTGACATTACTTATACTCTGTCTACCGTACTACTAAGGTGAGTCAGAGCCCCTACTCTTACTTGTTTTACAATGGTTTATAAACGTTTTTGGGGGAGATACATGCTTAACTATTGTTTTTACTTTTACAAGTATTCTTTAACTAAATACATGACTGTATTTCATATAAATTTTACTGGTTTACACATTTTTATATCTCATAAGGAAATACCTGCTATAGACATGATTACAAGTGATTTTTCAACGATATGCTATATTTGATCTCTATTGCCTAAGTTTCCTATTACCAAAAGTCCCTCGATCATGCGCCTTAATCACTTGCATGGTGAACGTAAATAATTGTGAATAGATCTATTAGGGATTGACAATCCCCATTTGGTTGCTAGAGGAAAGCCACCAAATGCACTTTATTTGATTTCATAGGTTACTGGTAAATACCTATCTTGAGGGCCACTGTTTTACATCATTATTATGGATAATTTTGATGCCTGTTAATCGTTGAGTGTCATGAGCTTAGGGCAATTTAACGGTAATAATGTAGTACTACAATGACTGATGTTAAGGGCGTACAATGCTGTAGCCCACTGCTTTATTAAACTATGAGATTGTGCTCTGATGAGGCGAAAAATGAACCACTTTTAGGGGGTCATTTAAGTCCGGAATTGAATTTATTTGATCAAATATTGCCCTAAATCGTTCCTTTTGTGAGTTTAGGTACTTTGGGTGAGAAATCTGTAAAAGGAAGCAATTCGGACATTTTTGGAGCATAAAAGTGAAGAAAACGCCAAAGTCTTAATTTTCCTTGCTGGGAACAGTAGGTGACGGCGTCAAGAGTACCATCCTGACGGCGTCAAGAGTAAATTGCAAGACGGCCCATGAAGGCGTCACATGAAGAGCGTCACTTGAAGAGCGTCAAGAGTTAAACACGTGACGGCCTGGAAGAACCTAATACATGACGGCGTCAGATGAAGATCAAGGCAGTCCGAGAATTCTTTTGGCGGCGAGATGACGGGGTCACCTATTTGGTCTTGACGCCGTCAGCCTCAGTTTTCTATATATAGTTTTCTAATTTTCATTCATTGAAAGGAACAAGTTTGGAGAAACCCTAAGGCCGAACCTATTACGAATTTTACAGGTTTTTCAAGGGTTTTCAGCCCTTGAACCCTTACATGTGTAATTGAGATAAGTGTTCTTCTAATTCAATCAATATGTCTATGTGTTGGTTGTCTATATCTTGTACTTGTCTTAATTCCATCATGCTAGGCTAGATTTATCTTGTGTTTGCTTAGATCTAATGAAACCTAGATGTTGATTATGTGTTGATTACTTGTTTATGGTTGTATTGGATGAATGATTTCGATGTTAGGCTTAAGAAAACTGGCAGATCTCCAAATGGTAACATGCTTGAACGTCTTAGGAATCATGAACCGATGTGCACTAGGTTTTATTGGTTGTATTTAATGCATGAGTAAATTCTAATGATCCCATGTTAGGAGCTTCTTAGCCGGCTCGACATAGGAGTGAAGTAGGCACTCATAGGATTGGGGAGTTAAGTGCGCCACCCCATGAATGGTATTAAGGAATACAATCCGTCATCCACGCAACTATAACAAGTAATTAACGTGTAAAAGATATCTAGGGAGTAGTGAAATCTAAGTAAACACAATTTTCTCCACTTATTGCTCACAACCATAGTTTAATATAGTTTATTTTTATTTCTAGTATTTTATTTTGATTGCATCTTTAGTATTGGGTTAGTTGACTAGCAACTAATTCCGCCCAAATCCTTAAAACCCGAGATTTTTATTTGGTTTCTAAAAAAAATATAAAAATACAAAAATAATCTTCCGTCATCTTTAGAACTGGTATTTAGGTTTTCTAATCCTAGCGACACTATTCCTAGCTGAACGATCAATCCTCCGGTACTTGTCACTATACTATACTACAACGATCAGGTACACTGCCTAGTGGGGGTTGTAAGCTTCTCAAGATCCCTTGAGAGGTAAAGCCTGGTGCGATTCCCACGTATCAAGTTTTTGGCGCCGCAGCCCGGGGAATAGTTATTGTCTAGGTTAGAATCTCTTTTTATTAGGTCTACTTGCTAGATTCCTTTCTAGTAAGATTTTATTTTTATTTTTAGGTTTCTTTAGTCTATCTTATTTCTTTGTGTTTTTGTTCGTAACTTTCACCACCCGACATCATGGATGATGGGAACATTTTTGAACCCGTCATCCCACCACAACAAAACCCACCACTAGAACCTCTTAGGCCCTGAACCTTAGGAGAGTATTCCCAACCTAGCCACCAAGGCTACCGAAACACCATTGAGCTCACCGGAGCCAATGTGACCCCCTTGCGATCCGACACCATCCGGTTGGTGCAAAGCGGATGTGCATTCCATGGACTTCGTTTCGAAGATCCAAACCAACATCTTAAGGACTTCCTTAAAATCTTAGACTCCATAGACCTAGATGTTGAAACTAGAGAGACAACCCGATTACGCCTATTCCAATTCTCTCTACGGGATCAAGCTAGTCAATGGCTTGAGCGTTTACCCGCGGGATCCATCACCACATGGGATGATCTCACCACTCGTTTCCTTGCTCAATTTTTCCCACCGGGGAGAACTACTAAGCTTAGAAATGACATCTTGATGTTCCAACAACGTCAAAATGAATCTCTTTATGAAGCATGGACTCGTTTCAAGGACTTACTCCAAAAAGTCCCTCATCATGGTATAGATCTTTGGCTCCAAGTCCAAATCTTTTATGACCATATCGATCTCTCCACGAGGCGAGCCATTGACCAATCGGCCGGTGTTAAGCTACGTGATCTAAGTGCGGAACAATCATGGGAACTCATAGAAGATCTTGCTCTCTATGACAACGAAAGTTGGAATGATCCCCGTGATTTGAACAAAACGGTCAAGGCAATATCTTTGCCTTCGAACAACTCTAGCACTCCCGACCGTAGGATCATGGAACTTGAGGACCAAGTCAAGTTTCTCATGAAATCCTACGAAGCTCCTAAGCCTTCAAGCCAAGTGAACAAAATCACTTCTTCATGCGAATTATGTAGTGGTCCCCATGACACTCGTGATTGTGTGGAACTCCCTGGAACAGCTTTTTCGGACTACGCATACCGACGAAGCGGGAGATAAGTGGTACACTTTCAAGCCCGAGCCAAACCCTTACGGTGATTCATACAACCCCTCTTGGAAAAATCACCCAAACCTTAGGTGGAAGCAAAATCAACCTAATTCTTCCAATCCGCCTAATCGTTACCAACCAAACGGTCCACCCTCCAACCGTACTTTCAACAACAATCCTTCTAACAACTATGGTAGTACCAACAATCTTGAAGGATTGATGTCTAAGTTTATGGCATCTCAAGAAGCTGCATATCTAAGTTTAAAGCCGATTTCAAACAAAAGCAAAGCGAGATGACCACCAAAATTGACACATTGTTGAAAGTTCTCAATGACCGAGAAATGGGAGCACTCCCAAGCGACACGGTCAAGAATCCGAAACTAAACGTTAATTCCATATCTTCAATTTCGTCACCCACTTCGTGTCCACAATACTACTCGGTTAAATCAACGAGCACATGTTTCAAACAAAACCAAATTCTTCAAAAGGACCAATCAAATAAAACACCCGATATAAAACCAGTCAAAAGTATAGTTGAAACACCTCCTACACAAGACCTTGACGATGAATTCAAGGAACTTCACCTTGAATGCCCCGTCATTGATGTCTTAGCCCGTGCTCCCTACTATAGTGCCCTCCTAGAAAAATATGAGAAGTTTAAACTTGGTAAAAATGGGACCGCCTTCGTTCAAAACAAGTTGCCTAAAAAGCTTGATGATCCGGGTATATTTGTTTTGCCTTGTAAGATAGGAAGATCCGAAGCTTTCGACACACTAGCTGATTTAGGGTCAAGCCTCAACTTGATTCCATTATCCTTATTCACCACTCTTAAGCTAGGAAAGTTAGAGGAAACGGAGGTATTGATAGGTCTAGCGGATGGAAGTATTGCCCACCCGGTTGGAATGATTAAGGATGTAGTTGTTCACGTAGGAAAGTTAACTATCTTAGAGGATTTTCACGTCCTAGACATGGTTAGTGACACTACATGCCCATTGTTGGTAGGAAGAGGATTTTTAGCAACCGCTAGCGCCATGATAGATTGTAAGGAGTCTAAGATAGCGGTAGGTGAAGGCGATACTTGGTCGGTGTATGATGTTAAGAAGCATAGTTATGATTGTGATGATGAACCGACACCACATTGGGTAGAGATGAATAGGAGACCATCTAGATATGGACCTTGGATAGAAAGGAACTTTATAGGACCTCAACGCCCATTCTATCTAGAAAAAGATTTCATTGAAAAGACACATTCGGTGGAACAACTCATAGCTAGAGATGAGGAGCTAGATCCCTTTGAGGACCCCTTAGTCTTTAGGAAGATGATTGAGTTCTTGAGCGTAATCCCTATTAACATAGAGATGAATAAGTGGAAAAGAGAGGGAGACAAGTGTAAATGGAGGTGGGATAAGCCACCTAAAGAAGGTGACGGATCATGGCATATGAGGATGACTTTATATGATCCGGATGGAGAAAAGTTTGAAAGGTCATACCATACTAAGGAAACCGATAGGAAGTTGAAACCTAAGTTTGATCCCAAAGATGTCCTCAATGAGGAACTCACCCGTATCACGTAGTAACCCATGACCTTGAGTCTAGCTACAAGACTCGTAAATAAAGAAAAGCGCTTCTTGGGAGGCAACCCATGCTTTGTGTGATTTTATTTTTGTTTGTTTGTTATTTGCTTCTGTATGCATGCTTTATCTTTATTGTTGGTAGATCATGTTTCTAAACTAAATAGTGGAAATACTTTACTTTGTTGTTTTGGCTTAGTCTTAACTCCACCTAAAGGTATTTTTGCAAAAGATAAGTGTAAGGGGAAACCCCAAATATGTTTTTAAGAAACAAACTAATCATGATTCTCCACAATATTAAATGAAGATGTATATTCGTATTTGCTAGAGTCAAATGCTTGTATTGAGTCATAATTAAGTTTTGCAGGATTTTCCAGGAAGTAGGACCAAGTTTTTCCAGAAATTTTCCGGAAACTTAACACAAGAATTTCTGCAGGTCACTTCTGATGGCGTCACAAGATTACTCTTGACGGCGTCACGTGTAAAAACCGGGAAATTTTACCAGTTTTGTTTTTCTAACGGAGTTTTAAAGTTTTTGTTGAATTATTAAGTTTTATAATCTCCAGGAAATCTGCAAACTTCATTCCACAAGCATTATATCTTATCTTGTTTTCTAGGATTTAGTAACTTATATAGATTGCCGCCGATTTTATGCGAGGTTGCTTTGTTTGTTTTCTCAGGATTTACAGGTTATGTATGACAAGAAGATGATTTATATTCTGGAAGGGAAGCTTTGATTGTTCATTTTCTTTGAGGAAGATCTAACCTAGCCACCTTATTATCCATACCGAGCGAATCAGGGGAGTATTTGATTTCATTCTTTTTACTTATTTCACTTTTACATTCTTTACTTGAACATTGGGGACAATGTTCATCTTAAGTGTAAGGGGAGGGTAAAATGATGATACCTTACAGATACACTTTTGCTTGAGTTTGTTTGTTTAATAGTAGATGTGTAATAAAACTATGAGAAATACTTGTTAGTGTAATTTTAGCACCAAATTTAATTTTTTTTTACAACATTTAGGAGTGAAACTTTAGCCATAGCAAGCGTCTCATGGATAGGAGATTGTATGACTAGCACATAACCGTATATTCAGAAAAATTTTCCACCCAAATATGTGAGGTTCGCCTTTAGATTTGATAGGAAAAGCATTTAGATTCTAGAACTTGCGTTAGTGATGCATCCCGAGACCGCTAGTGAGACTACATTCGTGTAGTAGGATTTACTACATGATAAGAGGCATTAGGATCACCCTTGTGTTAAACCCGTATCATGATTATTTGACCATTTAAGTCATATTATTTGGCTAGTTAAGTCAACTAATTTTTCTCACACCTTAGCGTTGTACTCATTTTTAGTACATGAAACCCCTAGTATACCCCTCCGAGCCTATCTTTTCGTTTCTAACTTTAAGCATTTTACTTAAAGGAAGAATTTTTTACACCCCACTTAAATGTACACCCAAATTGCCTTAGCCTTCCGTGTATGCACTCATTTTTAGTGCATTACTGTTATTTGTTAAACCCTAAGTTAACTATATAATTGATTACATGGTTGCTAAGTCGAGTCATATCCTTGTATATATTGTTTTGGGACGATTGGGACTCATGGGTAAAGTACTTATTTTATGGAGTAATGGGGAAGAACATCATTTATTACCCCCGTATGTACGTTAATCTTAAAAGTACTCCAAGTGTTTTGATTTTCTTAATTCGAGTCATTAGAATAGTTTATTGTAAAGTATGTAAAAATTCAAGTGTAAGGGGAATGTTCATCCCCTATGATGTATTATTTTGGATGGTAGGGTAAGAGTGTATGCAAAAAAAAAAAAAAAAAAAAAAAAAAAAAAAAAAAAAAAAAAAAAAAAACGGACTACCATCCCTTTTTATTCTATGTTTATTTTATGTTTTTGTTATTTTTCATTTATTAGCTTAAGTCGAGTCTAGTCTTGGCTTAGCAACGCCACATTGTACATGTAATTGACCAAGACTGTTAACTCGCCACTAGTAAAGACTGCCTATATCCAACAAAACCGTGTATTTCATATCCCTACACCTAACGTTACAACCCTTTAAAAGACCTCTTTGATAGTTTATCCTAGGTGCTTACGCCATGTGGTGGAGGTTTGATCCTTTCCCAAGCCTATGGTAATCTATTTTGCTATGACAGGTAGTGAGAGATATCTTCCGTTTCCATATTGTAATTTATACTCTATTACACCCGAGAGATGTGAGTATCTAAACACTATTTATGAGGTGCTAGTATATGACCTCCGTGCTTGTCTTTGGTCTTTAGTAGAACGATTATTTGTTGTAATTACTTTTATATTAGTGTTAAATGACCCCTAACTTGTCTTTTGATTAGAATAAAAGCGCATTTGCTTGAGGACAAGCAAATCTCAAGTGTAAGGGTATATGATGAGGCGAAAAATGAACCACTTTTAGGGGGTCATTTAAGCCCGGAATTGAATTTATTTGATCAAATATTGCCCTAAATCGTTCCTTTTGTAATTTTAGGTACTTTGGGAGAGAAATATGGAAAAGGAAGCAATTCGGACATTTTTTGGAGCATAAAAGTGAAGAAAACGCCAAAGTCTTAATTTTCCTTGCTGGGAACAGTAGGTGACGACGTCAAGAGTACCATCCTGACGGCGTCAAGAGTAAATTGCATGACGGCCCAGTGCAAACATGAAGGCGTCACATGAAGAGCGTCAAGAGTTAAACACGTGACGGCCTGGAAGAACCTAATACATGACGGCGTCAGATGAAGATCAAGGCAGTCCGAGAATTCTTTTGGCGGCGAGATGACGGCGTCACCTATTTGGTCTTGACGCCGTCAGCCTCAGTTTTCTATATATAGTTTTCTAATTTTCATTCATTGAAAGGAACAAGTTTAGAGAAACTCTAAGGCCGAACCTATTACGAATTTTACAGGTTTTTCAAGGGTTTTCAGCCCTTGAACCCTTACATGTGTAATTGACATAAGTGTTCTTCTAATTCAATCAATATGTCTATGTGTTGGTTGTCTATATCTTGTACTTGTCTTAATTCCATCATGCTAGGCTAGATTTATCTTGTGTTTGCTTAGATCTAATGAAACCTAGATGTTGATTATGTGTTGATTACTTGTTTATGGTTGTATTGGATGAATGATTTCGATGTTAGGCTTAAGAAAACTGGCAGATCTCCAAATGGTAACATGATTGAACGTCTTAGGAAACATGAACCGATGTGCACTAGGTTTTATTGGTTGTATTTAATGCATGAGTAAATCCTAATGATCCCATGTTAGGAGCTTCTTAGCCGGCTCGACATAGGAGTGAAGTAGGCACTCATAGGATTGGGGAGTTAAGTGCGCCGCCCTATGAATGGTATTAAGGAATACAATCCGTCATCCACGCAACTATAACAAGTAATTAACGTGTAAAAGATATCTAGGGAGTAGTGAAATCTAAGTAAACACAATTTTCTCCACTTATTGCTCACAACCATAGTTTAATATAGTTTATTTTTATTTCTAGTATTTTATTTTGATTGCATCTTTAGTATTGGGTTAGTTGACTAGCAATTAATTCCGCCCAAATCCTTAAAACCCGAGATTTTTATTTGCTTTCTAAAAAAATATAAAAATACAAAAATAATCTTCCGTCATCTTTAGAACTAGTATTTAGGTTTTCTAATCCTAGCGACATTATTCCTAGCTGAACGATCAATCCCCCGGTACTTGTCACTATACTACAACGATCGGGTACACTGCCTGGTGGGGGTTGTAAGCTTCTCAAGATCCCTTGAGAGGTAAAGCCTGGTGCGATTCCCACGTATCATGCTCACTATATAGCAGGAAAAACTATTAATAATTGGCAAACGAACTACTATTTTGGTGTTGACCCGGTGAAGGGCAAACCAACGGACTATTTTTGAATTATTAAGGAAATCACTCATTTTTTTATTTTGATAAACCAACGATTTAAGCTATGAATATTATGGATTTACTCACACTTTAATTTGATAATCAACTGTTATTATAACTTCTATGGAATCACAAACTCTTTGATTTTGGAAATCGATATTCGAAACTATAAACTCTATGAACTCACCAACCTTTGTGTTGACACTTTTAGCATGTGTTTATCTCAGGTAACTAAACGAGAAGGAACTTGAAGGCACGGAGTGGGCTTGTAACCCGACATGGGCTTAAATAAACGTTTTGACACATTTCAAATAAATTTGTTTAAACTATGAAACATCTTGATGTCTCGAATATTTGGTATTTTGAATGAATTAAATTTTAAAGCGTCACTTTTGTGTCATTTTCTATGATTGTGATAAAGATCCTCGAAGTAACACCCAAAAAGTCTTCCGCTGACATTTTAAGTCTTCCGCTGACGTGATGATTTTGGGGGTGTTACATTAAGACAGATTACCAACTCGCCGATCTTTTTACTAAAGCCCTTCCAAAAGAACGGTTTGACTATTTAGTTTGACGAATTGGCATGCGAAGCCTAACTCCTGAGGAGCTAGAACGTCTTCTCGAATCTTCTTGAAAAATGTTTTCAAAATCGCTTCGCTGTAAATATTTTTGAAAAACAAAATACAAAATTTGAAATACCAACAAAAACAAAATACAAAAATATAAAATTTTCAAAAATACAAAAACAATATAAAATCAAAAAAATCCAAAAATATTCTTCTCACGACATGTCTCTCGTATAAATTAATATTCTGTACGTTTCTAGAAATGTCATTCAACAATGATACGGACATGTACAGATGCTTGAGCGGAAGTTCTTTTTAATGTTTTTCTAAAACATGTCGTTTCTCAAAATTTTCTTCACTATGGCTTTTGTATACATCAGTACGAAACCCGGACCCAAATGATGACTTCTGATTATTTTCAAATCAAGGACTCGTACGTTCAATGACGAAATCTTTTCCAAAAAGTTCGAGTCTAAACAAACGAAAAAGATTTCAAGCATAAACTCATTTTCAAACAAAATCCTTGAGCACTTTTTCAAGATTGTTCAAAAGATTTCTCAAAATCTCTCGAAATGAGTGCTCAAGATAACTCCCTCTAAACCCGTAAATTGATTTTAAATGAGCTATCATTAAGGGGGAGTATATAAAAACAAAATGTTCCAATTTCATGCAAAAACAAATCTGTTTTTCTCTCCTAAAAGCTTTTTATTAATCAGTTGATATCAAAAATATCACGTTATGCTATTTTTGAGGGGGAGAAGACATGATTAAAATGTGATCAAAGATGTTTAAAGATTGTGACTGAATCTCGAAAGAGCTTGACTCAGAAAGTACCTATGAATTGACGAAGCTTAAAATGTTAGTAATCGGAAAGACTTGTCCTGGACGGGTAATAATTTCAAGCTAGTCTAACTAGTGATGTAAGCGTGTCTCGAATAGGACTTGTCTGAGTAGAATGTACCATATCGAGAGACTTTCTTTGGACTTGACCAGGACGGGTAATAATTTCAAGCTAGTCTAACTAGTGATGTAAGCGTGTCTCGAATCGGTCATGTTCACTGAAAGTGGATCAATTCAAAAGTGCAAACTCCTCACGCATGTGCAAATTTCTTAAAAATTACATGAGCACATGTGAAGGGGGAGTCCTTCAAAAATACAAAAACTCTTGAAGTGACAAAAATGTGTTTTATTATCATAAACACTTTGAGAGATTTTCAAATGAATGGTTTTATGGCAGTGATAGGATAGTCATGGAGTTATAAGGTGACTAAGGTTAGGAAAAACCGTCCTATGATCCGCTAGAGCCGGAGGGATCTACCCAAGGAAAAATCCAATAGATTAGTATTAGAAGTCCTTAGGTATGATTGAGAAAAGGAGAAAATGAGAAAGGAGAAAAAAGAGGTTGAAGAATTAAAAAGAAAAGTTATGAAAAAGGGTGGAAAGAAATAGCCCTCCAAATGTTCAACCTTAGGGCAGACACCGGGTTCAATTCGTATGCTACTGGTTGTTACTTAGGTGACACCGGTATTGAAGACAAAGACGTCATGGACCCAGTGACGCACTGCACTAAACCTTCTTAACCACTCAAGTTCTCTTAAAAGAGCTTGTTTCATTCTCACGGGGAACCGGTGTAATCTATCGACCTGTCTCTTAGAGATGGTTGATATTGAAGCAGGAGACATCTCCCTAATCTCCGCATAGGAAACCTAATGTGCACTTATCGAGTCTAGAGCCCCGAGATTCATCAAAAGATCTCATTGGAACACATGATATTACTACACTGGTTGTTCAACATTAAGGACGCCAGATGTAAACTTAAGAGTCCTACACAGATCTTAGCAATCTGCCAGAACATTTATGAGAGAATTCACACAAGTGTTTCTCAATGATTGAATGGAAATTCCTGCCAGGGTCAACATCAAGCAGCCCTGACAGCAGGTCACTTCGGTAATTCTTTATGGGTTACGCTTAGTGTTCGCGGTGGTTTCAAAAGGTCTACAGTCATGGAGTGATCCCCAGCGACTCACCCAGTCATTGAGCTACTTAGTAGGTCTTGTAAGCTCTCTCGAGAGTATCTGACATGGGAACGACCTTGGTAAAGGTTAGAAGGAGTCTTCACACTATGCTGTTGACGATCTCTAATTCTTATCTGTAAGTACCGGATGTTTTATTGCTAATTGTTTTCCTGCATGGACACATCATCTCCATGGCGAAGGATTCCACATGCTCATACATGCATCTCGAAGTCAGAGGAAAGTTCTCACAAAGATCAAAGCAAAGAAAGGTTCAAAGAAAGATTCTACGCAATGTGAAAGAATCTACAGAAGTAAAGTGACAAAGATCGGTGAGAAAGAACGGGAATAACAAATGCATGTATCACAAAGACTAAAGATGTATGAGCATGTTGGAATGGAAAACAACCACCACAGACGCAGAAGTGACGAAAGGCAGATAACTCCACATCACAAAGGAACAAAGAACGATGAAAAATCAGTTATCAAAGATCACAAAGCATGAAGGAACAAAGACTAAAGACTATTCTACAACGACACACAAAGTTAAAGACAAAGAACACGGAAGACCCACTCACGTGGAGCATCATTCGAATGACCACCCCTTATGGGGAGATTGTTAGCATTAAAAATATGTATTATGAAGTGATGGTCATTCTCATATTGTAACTTTGTGTCGTTTGTTAAGATTAGTAATAGTTTAGTCATTGGGCCTTGGACTTGGCAAGCTAATATGTCATGTGCTATGTTTCATAAGCCTTGTTATCTAATCATGTAACCAAGTCCAAGCCCAAGCCCATAGAAAGCCTATGTATGGAACTATATAAGGCACCTTACCTCTCATTTGTAAGTGTGCTTGTGTGTGTATTTGTGTGTGTTTCCTCTTAATATAAGTTCTCATTTCCATCTCTCTCTCTATACACGAATTACATTTATACATATCAAGTCACCATCTTTCAATCTCTACTTCATCTTTGCTTCTATATTGGTGTGATAAAGTTGTCATCTTTACGTTCTTACAAAAGATCACACACCCCCACTTTAACTTCATAATCTACCATCTCAATGTGTTATCATATGGCTTACTTTCATCTGCCGAATGTTGTCCGTCAAGTTCATTAGAGAAGTCTTTTTTAATAACGTTTGGATCTGATCCTAGTACCATACGAGGCTCATCTTCTACTGCCATAATTGGTCCCGTAATATCAGCTTCCTCCACAGTTAAAACATCCAAAAACTCCTCCAAATTACTACCATCTTCTCCACTTATTTCTGTTGTGGCAAATTGTGTTGGCTACTTTACAATTTCCTCATCAAAACATGCAATTATCAGGTTTTCTTTTGGTGTTGATCCATCATCACAATTTACAGTGACAAAGATTTGTGATTTAGGATTTGATATTATATCTTCGGATGCTTCCTAAGCTCTTTTAAGATCACGCCACTTCTCCCATTCTTCAACCTCCTTAGCGCGGCCCATTGAAATCGCCAATTTCTTCAATAAATCTATAATCTCTTCATTTTTACAGGCTGATTCAGCTCTCATAACCTCAAATTTGTTCTTGATATAATCAATTTAATCTTCCGTTTGTGTATGATATTCCTTTGTTACTCATGATAATCTGATTTCAATAACACTAGTAAGTTCTCGCATGAATAGAACTGTGATTGAAAAGTAATCTGATGATGAACAGTAACTCCAGGATGAACAGTAAATTCTAGTGAACAGTAACCAATGAATAATAACTGGTGAACAGTAACTTTGATTTTTTTAAAACCTTAGAATCAAACAGCTCTTATACCAATTGATACGAACTGGGTCAATAATGAGATAAAAGAACAATAAAGATAGAATAATCGACGTTCGATAGGTCAAATAAGCTTTCCTAATTGATATGAAATCAATAAACCATAATAATATTCAGCATAATCTCCATTACAACCCTAATACCCTATTTATAGTTAGATGCCCTAGACTTAACTTGGTCCCTAAGATAATACTAAAAGTAAACTAATTAATAAAAAGTAAAATACATGTAAATAATAAGATACAGGAAAACTAAGAGGGTTCGTATCACTGTGCTATTTGACATAAAAGAAGGAGCAGCATTGGATGAGCTAGGGATGCTTTTGTTTCACACGCGCATCTTATAAGATGGAAGAGTCAATAAGCGCCTCTATTAACTTAGCCTTATTTAGTGGGATCTGGCCTTTCGGAACTTAGATCCCCCTAATTCCTTAAGCAATTCCGTTTGGTAAGTGGTCGTTCGGTTAAATTTCCACATGAATAGTGATAGTCCTATGGTCAATTCTTATCAATAAACACAACCTTATTCACTATGGGTCCTATGGTCAATTCTCCTAGCTTCATAGGTACTACCAAACTTCCATGCTACCAAAACAAGGGTGTCCCAAAATATGCTAAGAAAATATACAAATAAAATGATAATGATACGAGAAAACTAAATCATAACGATAACAATTTCATAACAAGGCTAACATAAAAGGTGGTTAGCCAGTCATATTAAAATATGCAGTAAAATCGATGTTCAACATTGTAATGGAAAACATGAATTGAATACAAGAAGGTAATATGAAAATGGTAAAACTTATGAGTTGAAAGCGTGAGTTCTCCCTTGGAAATGACTTGTATGCTTCTAGAAATCCATCCTCCTTGATCCCTAATTCCTCCTCTAGTTTTTGTGTATGTGAAAGATATTGTAAAATGCGGAATCAGGGCTAGTATTTATAGTCTCGACATTGTTACGGCGTAACCCCTAGGGTTAACTAAGCCGTAGCCTTTGAATCATGATTACGCCGTAACTTAATGATATGTTACGGTCGTAAAACTCTCATACACAATTCTATGGCGTAACATTATGAGCGGTTACGCCATAATTCCATCTTGGATTACAAAATTCTTCTAAGTGTTGAAGGAAGATATACGTCGTAACCTCAAGGTGAGTTACGCCCGTAAAAGTCTTGTACCCACGTCTACGCCGTAACCCATAAGTTGGTTACGTCGTAGTTTCTTGGTCAGCGTTGACTTCAGTCTTCAATGTAAATAGATGTTACGGCGTAGGTTGAGAGATGATCTACACCATAGCTAGTGTCCAATCAGTATACTTCAAGATATTTCATTAATAATCTTCCAAATCTGCGTCTCTACATTCCAATGCTCATTTTTATCCTGAAAGTGAAATATAAATAGATAAGAGTATACATTCTCATAAAATGATATAAAAGATTAGCATAATAGGGGGAAATTAACACCAAAATATCGGAACTGTTTGATGTTATCAATACTTATAGTGAGATCCTTTCCACTTGACAGTGGTAAACCCATCATTCGACACCTCCTTAGTAGCACTCGAAGTCAGACCTTTGCCTTTTTCAACCGCATTAACTACACATTTAGGTGTAGCTTTGGGACACTCATCAATAAGATGTCCATATAACAAACATGTACGACATCGAGAGCCCATTCGTATTCGACACGAATAGTTTCCTTCGTACATCCACTTCTCTTCAATTTAGGAACAGCCAACACTAGAGTATCATGGAATTCATTTGACGCATTAACTTCAATTAAAGCTCTAGCATAGCTACTCCTAACCCATGATTCCAAACACATTTTATTAGTAACTTTCTTAATTCCATACTTTACCTAATTATTACGCACAAACCATTCAACAACAGGGAAAGCGAGTGATAACATAAAATAGTCCTGATATTTTAGTGTCAATTTCCCCCTAAAATGCTCTCCATTTGTGTATTTTTGCATGGATATATACTCTTATTACTCATTATTTCATTTTAGGGTATAAACGAGCATCAGAACAAAGAAACGTGGATTTGGAAGGAAAACTAATGAAGATAACCAAGAGTTTGCTGACCTAGAGAAGGTTACAGCCTAGAAGGAGGATACAACCTACGTTGTAACATGTAATATCACTAGAAGACTAAAGTCAACATTACTGAAGGTTACCGCGTAACTCCATCGACATGGTTATGTCGTAGATATCCAAAAACTTTGCTAATTTCAAGTGATCAAGAAGGTTACGTCATAACCTCTTAACAAGGTTACGACTTAGAAACACCAAAAATATTAACGAGGGTGATTATAACCTCTTCTTGAGGTTTCGTCGTAGATATTATTAAAAGATAAGATCTTCCAGTTATATGGGGGTTATGGCGTAACCCTTTACTTAAGGTTACGCCATAACTATGTCGAGGCTATAAAAACAAGCCTTAAATCTGCATTTGAGAGATCACTTTTCACCGCAACTCTAAAGGGACGAATTAAGTCTTCACCAAGGACAAATCTCAGCAGCTCCGAACCACTTTCCAAGGGAGAAATCATATTATTAATTCATTAGCTTTAGCCTCGTATCAAGTATTTGTATCGAATACAATGTTTTCTTTCATTATGATTAAATACATTGTCTTTGCTGCATTATTCAATATGAGAGGCTAAACACTTAATGTGTTAGCCTAGTTATGAAATTATTAATGCCATGATGTATGTTTTCCCGTTTATTATTCGCTTTATGTGTTTATCTTTCTAGCCTTTCTATGATCCTCATGTTTTGGCAATATTAATATAGGTAGTATCTATTAGGCTAGCTTGAATTGACCAAAGGACCCTAGCCGAGTAGGTTGCGAGGGTGTGTAAGAATTGACCAAAGGACTATACATTCTTTGCGTAAGAATTGACCAAAGTACTAAATATCCTAGTAGAAATATTTAAGAAATGCGGGACCTTGCATGCTTGTGTAAGAATTTACCAAAGGACTACACAACCCTTGGTGCAGAATAGGTCTAGATTGATAGTTGGCGCTTAATGACTAAGACTGGACTGAACGGCCGAATTGACCAAAGGAGGTACGGGTCTGGAATTATAGGCTAGGCGATTTGACCAACTGATCCTAGTGACATTTAACCACCAAGTAAAGCGATAGTAGACACTTTTAGGAAAACTAGGTCATGGCATGATAATAAGTAGTAACTAGGATAGCACATCTTTTCCCACTGATTTAATCTTATTTCATTTTCGTTTATTTCATTAGTTTAATACAAATCAAATCAAAAACCCTTTTTAGTGACATAATAGAACTGATATTAAAATCTGCCTCATAGCTCTTGGGACGACATCGGCTTTATCATTTCTAGACTACTCATGATCGGGTACACTGTCCGTTAGTGCTCACGTAGATCATAGGTAAACGTGACTTATAAATATTAAAACATGATCTAGGTAGAATAAGCATCAAGTTTTTGGCGCCGTTGTGGGGGAGCTAAAATAGGATTTAATTTAAGTTTTTGTAATTTTTGTTAATTTTCGTCATCTCATTGTTTAATTTATGTAATTTTTAGGTACCAATGGGTGACATCGACATAGACACGCTTACTCTCGAGGAGTATTTGGTGATGACAAGAGAAGAGCAAGGGCAGGGGGTTGTTAGGCCGACTATTGGTGATAATGTGCAGTTTGAAATTAAGAATTGGTTTATGCAGGTGTTGAGGGAAGCTCCCTTTTCCAGAAGCAAGGCCAATGATTCCCACGAGCATGTGGACAAGGTCTTGTACATCGTGAGTCTTTTCAACACGCCAGGTGTTTCTCACAATGCGGTCATGCTCTGAGTGTTTCTGATGACACTCACTGGAGCAGCAAAGAGATGGATTGATAGGTTACCAGCTGGAACGATCAATACCTGGGAGCAGCAAAGATATTGCCCTCCATCAACGATGGAAAAGCAACTTGAGGAAATCCATAACTTCAAGAGCAGGACGATGACGAGACATTGTACCAAGCATGGGATAGGTACAATGACCTCCTTTACAAATGCCCAACCAATGATCTCAACAAACAACAAATAGTGAATATCTTCTACAAGGGGCTTAACATTCTAGCTAGACAAATGGTTGATTCTCAGGGGCCAATCCTTCGAATGACACCCATTAGAGCCCTAAAGACTATTCAAGACTGGCTGGCCATTATCAGAAATGGCATGATGGGGGAAGTAGTATAAGCATCGGGAGAAGTATAGATGAGAACCCGGCGAGCAAGTTTGATGGGATGATTAGAGATATGAGGAAGTTAAAAAAAGAAGGGCATGCTATATAGGTGGGATGTGATACTTGTGGTGGATCGCACTTGGATAAAGACTGCCCGCTACGTAAAGAAGTAAAAGTGGTGGAAGAAGTCAAGTATGGAGAACCTAGCAAATCATTTCAAGGATATAGAGGGAATGGTGCAAGATACCATGTAGGTCCACCAGGATATTATTCAAGAGTTGACAATAGAGATCCTTATGGGGAGAGGAAACCTAACCTTGAAATAATCAACAAACACATTGAAGAATCATCAAAAAAGAGGGAAATTCCAGGGATGGATGCACAAGCTAAAGGAGGATACGGATAGAAACTTGCGAAATCAAGATGCCGCCATCAAGAACCTGGAAACTCAGATCGGACAATTAGCTAAAGATATTCAAGCTAGAGGTACAGATATGGTAATTGGAGCATGCAAGGCCATTTTCACGCAAAGCAAGGTAAGTGAAACTCATCCTATTTCTGATTATGCTAATAAACTTTTGGATTAAATTACATGCAGGAAAATGAAGAAAATAGCAGGAGCAATGAGATACCTTGCCAACTGCCCGAGAAGGAGTCTAATCCAGGAAGCTTTATGCTCCTGTGCTTAATTAGTAATTTAAATATTTTTGCTTTAGCTGATCTAGGTGCAAGTGTAAATTTAATACCATTTTCATTGTTCGAACAATTGAATTTAACTAATCTTAAGTAAACAACAATGTTTGTTGAAATGGCTGACATGACTAAGAAAGCACCTAAGGGGATAACTAAAAATGTGTTAGTCAGAATTGATAAATCCGTATTCCCAGCCGATTTTGTGGTCCTAGTCATGATAGGACACCCAACATTAGTATGATTCTAGGAAGACCACTTCTTACAACATCGCATGCGCACATAAAGGTTTTTGACAGACAAATTTCTTTAGGAGTTGGTGAAGAGAGAATAACGTTTGATATGAATGGAACTTTAAGTTCTCCACCTAAAACTATAGAAAAAGTTTGTATTGTTGAAGCATCTCAAGAGGAAGAATCTTTTGAGCTCTTAGGAATAGCTCAAGATTTTTTTTTTCATATGACTCACCTTTATGTTTAAGACACAATTATAATTTATGGTCTGATTCTAATGAAAGCAACGAAGACGCTTTCATTTGTTATGATGATGAGCAGGACAGGAGACGAAGCGCCGGGGAAAGACCAAGATTGATGAACCAGGAACGATTACATGGACAAATCACTATTGCAAACTGATGATCTATTCAAGCCTGGCCATATTGCAACTCCTTTCTAAAGGAATGTAATATTGGAAAACCAGGTGAATTGAACGCAGGAAAAAGAGTCTCAAAAGAATGAATTTGTTTCCATGGCATAGAAAGACAAGATATAGAGTTCGGGAATTTATCTTTTCAAGATTGGTATAAAATAAGGTACGGTAATGAAAATCTCAATGAATCCGTCATAAGGAGGTTTAAATGTGATTTTGTACAATATCATCAAGCGCAGAAGCAAGTTACGGCGCAACCTCTGGAAGAAGATTACTTCTTAACTATAGCTGGAGTGAGGGAAAAAGAAGAAGATGGTATGATCAACCCGGATAGCGGGGGTAATTATCCACTTTGTTCAGTGGAGGATGTTGGAGAAGGATGAAAGAGGAAAAACCCCATATTACAAAACCGTGGCCCTTTAAAAGATGATAACATGTGTACTATTAGAGGTAGCATAGATATAACTAATCAAAGAGAAGAGCCAAGGGCACGCGATCTTCCATTTGATGGTTGGCTAAGAGCTAGGTTTGGGACTACTAAGGTAGATAAGATTGTTAAAAAGAAGGTGTTCGTTGAGTGGATGATCGACAACTATTCAAGTGGGACAGACACCGTAGAAGAGAACAACGATCCTTACAACCGAACTTTTGAAAAGTTTAAACTTGAATTCGATGGAGAAATTTTGCAGCTATTAGATGAATACGAGCTCATAATAGGGAAGAAAGGTTATATCTTACAAGATGCGTAGGAGAAATATGAACAAGTTTCTACTAAAACCCCAGCTTATTGGCATGAAAATGGATTGGAGGAAATTGAAAAGAATGGTTGTAAAATGGAAGGGACGAACTATGACCCGCCAATAATTAAGGTGGACACGTTTGAGGTAAAACACTACACATTAAGAGGAATTGGAAATTTTATATGCACATAAAAGATGAAGAAAGTAGAGCTACCGGTTAGTAGAATGAATAGGGAGAAATTCAAAAAGTTAATAAAAGACGATATGGACGAGGCTGGACGTGCCCATGGGGTACCATCTTGAGCCTCATGGCCTTGAGTCTAACTTAAAGACTCATTAATAAATAAAATTGCTTGTCGGGAGACAACCCGTCTTTTCCCTTTTCTTCCCTTTTATTAGTTTAGATTGGTTTGGTTTGCTTGTTATTTATTTTTGCGGATGCTTATAGCATTGGAGAACGTGGGATGGCTCGGATTAAGCCATGGAGTTGCACACACGTGGGAAAACGACATCAGACAGCTTCTACGGTGTAGACCTAACGAAGAGGTTACACAGTAACCTTCCTTAGACTTCTGTAATATTGTCAGGTTCCGAGGTATGTTCAGTAGTTGGATCTTCATGGCTATCATGATAGCAACGGTTGTATTTCAAGTAATCATAGTTGAGTTTCTTGGCACCTTTGCAAGCACCGTGCCCCTTGACCGGCAACTATGGGTGCTTAGCATTGTGATTGGATTGGTAAGCATGCTCATTGGAGTTGTATTGAAGTGCATACCTGTTGAGAAGAAAATATTGGTTAGTAAACAACATGATGGTTGAGTGATTCTGCCTAATGGCCCCGAACAAGTTTGAACAAAAGCAGAGAGTAAATACAATTTCACATTCATGTATTTCTCCTTTCTTTTATTTCAACTAACAGGTTTCAAGCAATCTTGGGGGTAATCCGAGCTTTTGAATTATAATGTTGATTTGGAAGTTTCGATTTGCATGGCAAATGTATCTTCCTAGTTTTCAATATTCCTTGGATTTCTACATGATATCAAGAGCTAGGTCGAAGAAGAAGACGAAGAAGAAGAAGGAGAAGGAGGAGAAGGAGAAGGAGAAGAAGGAGAAAAAAGAGAAGGAGAAGAAGAAGAAGACATACATCAACTTGTTTTGGTTCCACATCTGTATCCGTTGGTTCGCCTGGTTTCGCTCTGATTCTGCCCGGTTATGTGATTGGTCACATGTGGTTCTGCATCTGGTTCTGCTTGGTTTTATCTGCATCTATCTGGATTTGTCTATCTGCATTGCCTGTTGCATTTGCCTGTCTTGATTTGCACGTGGTTCTGCATCTGGTTTTACACATTGTTCTGCATCTGGTTCGCCTAGTTTTGTCTGCACCTGTTTGTCTAAATCTACTTGTCTGAATCTGCATTTGTCTGCCTGTTCTACTCTCATTCATCTTCGTATTTATGTTGCTTTGTGCTCTGCACCTGTACCTGCTTATTTTGGATTGCAACGGATTGAGAATTTGTCTAGCACTGAGATGCACTCTGGGACACTCCCTGTTTCGTTTGTTTTTGAGTTTTTATTTATTTTCTGTTTGGCAAACTCTCAATGTTTACCGTATTGTGAGTTTGAGAGGGGATGTTAGTTAATAAAGGCCTGTTGGTTTAGGCCCACTTAGCTTTTAGGGTTTAGGTCTTGTTTTCTCTATTTAATGTCTTTGTATTGTAACATTAGTTGAATATAATATAGTTTTCAGTATTCCTTTGATTTCTACCGACAAAAGGAAGTGTTGACTAGCCAAACAAACCCGACCAACTTGTCTTGAAATATACCTATAAACTTTGGCCCGTTCCCAACCCACCCATTCTGCCACCACTAATATAGAGAAAGTGCAAAACCAACTTAGAGGGTGAGAGAGACAAACCTGGAGCGTCAACGCACTTGTGTTCTTAGTCACCAATAAGTTGGTCAAGTTAGCTGCATAAGCCATAGTTGAATTAATCACAAGCAGTAGCCACATGAATCTATGTTTCAATGCCATAGATATGGTGACATCTATCGCATCCGGTTCCATTACAAGTGCGGCAGGCAATAAAACAGCTATGACAAAACGGCCTCCTGTTAAGCGTACCGACAGTTTCATCACCAAGACACTGTGGAGGAACGTCACTGGTCAGAGTGTCTACCAAATGGCTATCCTATTTGTTCTCAACTTTGCAGGGAAGCCAATTTTAAATTTACACGGGTCAAATGCCACTGCCATCCTTAATAACTTCATATTCCACACCTTTGTCTTCTGTCAGGTTATCCATATTATAGTTGCATCTTTATCTCATATATATTATTCGCAAGGAGTGGATTTTGCAGGTGTTTGATGAAATAAACAGCCGTGACATTGACAAGATTAATATTTTCAGAGGCATGTTCAGTAGTTGGATCTTCATGGCTGTCATGATTGCAACGGTTGTATTTCAAGTAATCATAGTTGAGTTTCTTGGCACTTTTGCAAGCACCGTGCCCCTTGACTGGCAACTATGGGTGCTTAGCATTGTGATTGGATTGGTAAGCATGCCGATTGCAGTTGTATTGAAGTGCATACCTGTTGACAAGAAGAGACCGGTCAGTGAACAACATAATGGTTATGAGATTCTGCCTGATGGCCCAGAACAAGTTTGAACAAAAGCAAGTAAATACAATTTCACATTCCTATATTTCTCTTTTCTTTTATTTCAACCGACAGGTTTCAAGCAATCCTGGGAGTAATCTGAGCTTCTGAATTATAATGCTGATTTGAAAGTTTCGATTTACATGGCAAATGTATCTTCCTATTGCCTAATTTTCTCAGTTACACTGATAAATTTAAGAATGAGCGTATAAATTCTATTTTCTTAAAGGTATGAAATACTTTCTGTTATTCTATAAGATTCCCTTCCTAGGTGTTTTTGTTATCTGCTGTTGATTGGATTTAAGCTCTTATTTCTCAGCTCTAAAGTTTTGCAGAGTGGTTCTTAATTCAAGATAGTTTCAAAAGTTGGTTCAGCCAATCGGTAAATCTGAACAAAAACGTCAAATCCAACTATTTCTATCCAAATAAGTGCTTCTTTCTGTATCACAATCACCACCAAATTTTAAACCATCATATTGACTGGCAACTTAATTATGTTGGTGTAAAATTGAGAATATAAAATACAACACAGCTAGAAATTTTGTCAATGTCCATGTCCAGAAAAATTCAATATAGCTTTACACTCCGCAGTATTCTTTTGCATGTTCACAAGGATAATACAATGTGAATACAGAAGTACGAAATACATGACATTGCAGAGTATAATTCCAAGAAAAGGAACAAATCGTGTAATAATATCAACTTTGATACAAACCATCTACTACTAACAATTACATAAGGTTACATCTGATAGCATGGAAGCTTCATGTAAATATCTCTTACTCTCTCCTATATGCTCACAAATCACTAAAGCTGATACAAAAATACACTAGCCAATGCTGCCAGTTCTACTCATAGCAAAGAATTGCAGGCACAGCCTGCAGTTAAAATATATGGTTCCGAGAAGAGAGTGACTGCAAATATCATTGGTATCTCCTTTTGGCTTCTCCATAGGCAACCACTCCCATAACGGTCATTGAGTAACCAGCTATGCCTACAAATGTGACAGGGTTTCTGAAAAGAAGTATCGAGATAACGACAGCTACTGCTCCTTTGGCATTCCCGAGTACCTGATTAATATTATGGAGTTCAGGGGTAAATAATTTGAAGGCTGCAAAATGGGGTTTGGATTACGTGTCACTATGGGTATGGGCCAAAACAGGTCGGGTAGTGTTGACCTGCTAAAACTTTCTTTTGTCTGTTTTTTTCCCTTCTTTTTTAATGTTCTATATTAGAAATTTAGAATGAAGACATCATATATGATTAAAAAAATTATATCTACAATAATAATCTAAATCTAAAAATAACAAGTTTTTAGCCGGCTGCCTGCCTCGAAATTGAACCTTGGAAGTCTTTCCACCCGTTTTACCAGAAATTCTTTTAGCTAAATTTTAAGCTTGGGTATTTGAGATAAAACACAGCTCAAAATCGACCCATTCATAAGAATGGATTGGGATTGTCATCTCTAGCAAATATGATACATTTATAAGGGGTGTAGTGTAAGCACTACACTATATATGGGTGTTTATTGGTGCAAATTCATGGATTACTCATGATAAAGTTACCTCATGCATTATGTGAGTTACTGCACAAAGTTTACTACACAATTACACCCCTTTTGATAAACATAAATCGAGTTACAGGAAGCTATTCCTACTCAGTTTGTTCTTTGATGAATACATATGAAGACCTTTTAAACTAGGCATTAGTATATTGTTTGACTTTTTAGGTCAAACACATTAATTTTCAATTAAAAAAAAATAAGGTTATTGTATTTTATTTTATTTTTTAACTTTCAGACAAAAAATTGGTTGAAACGTCAAGCTTCACCACAAGGATTGCAGTTGAAAATACGTTACTCAAGTTTTCAATTGAAATCCATATAAATGGTGAACTTGTAAGTATTAGGTTTAACCTATAAAAGTAAAATTTGCATCTCTTTTTTGGAAGGGTTTCAGGTTTCAGCTCTACAAAATACTTTAAAAGGAATGCAATTGAAAACGCAATTATTAAACATGGGCAACTCAATCATATGATAAAATTTCATTTCCGGTTTTAACTTGTTAATAACAGGTTGAGTAAATGGGCCACAGTCCAAACGTGTCAAGCGGGCTGAAAGTTACTAAAAACCTTATTTAAATGCTTACAACCATGTAAATCATTTCATCTCTACATTTACATTTTCTTTTTTAAAATATAGGTTTTGTCTAAAATAATTATTTGTACTGGCCAAACAAACTCACCCCACCTGTTTTGAACTACACTTTAAATAACCAATTTTGACCCGTTAACACCTCTAATACAGAGAAAGTGCAAAAATACCTAAGAGGGGGAGAGGGACGAACCTGTAGTGTCAATGCACTTGTGTTCTTAGTGACCAAGAAGTTGGTCAAGTTAGCTGCATAAGCCATAGTTGAATTAATCACAAGCAGTAGCCACATGAATCTATGTTTCAATGCCAGAGATATGGTGACATCTACCACATCCGGTTCCATTACAAGTGCTGCGGGCAATAAAACAGCTATGGCAATTGGGGACATATATAGCAACAAATTCATGGAATTCAGTTTTTCTCTGCAAAAAAATACATCAAATTATATATGCCAATTGTTAATACCAGCACAAAACAAGAAACAGATATCTGCAACTTAAAAATGCAATAATAAGATAAATCACATTCATAATGCAAAGCTATCGTCGTTGACATGAGCGGAAAATGAATTTACCCCTCGGAAGAAAGTAGGATGCCTTGAAGAACCGACTTGAAAGCTCTAGCAGCAGTTGCACTTATGCACATAATGAATCCAAATAAATGAAAACTTGGCTCACCCTACCACAAATTAACCAATTAAACTTATTAGTTTGCTTGTTTAACCTAAAGAAACCATGATGAGCAATGATGAACACTAATACATTACAATTAACAAATAAATGGGCTTTTAACTGTACAAAGTATTTGGCTTTTACTCATATGTCTAAAATCACCCTGACAAATTTGTTGAGGATCAAACAACATTAATACTTTGTAAGAGAAAGAATGGGTACATGGGTAACTCTAGGGGGTGTTTGGCATCGTGTTACAAACGTGAGTATCTAAAGTTTCTGGTTATTTGATTATGTAAGGGTCAAATAAAATCGTTTTATAAGATCAGCTTAGGATTAGTATCAACAGAAACGATTCTCATTATCTAACTCAACCAGAATTTGCCACACACTCAAACAAGTCATTATCTGATTATAACAACTATAAACTACATAAGCACTTCCAAGTTCTAAACATGATCTATTGTAGCCCTATCGGATTGTCTACTTTTGATTATTCCATATCAAATTATCAATTTCAAAGCTCGTAAAACGCAATGCCAATCACCCCTTAAAAATCAAATCTTGACAAGTGTACGACCCTCAAAGGACAGCAGATCAAGATCCATACTCCATATCACTCACTCATTCACTCTAGCAATAGATCAATATCAAATCCAACTAATAACAACAATAACCACATAACCGAAATCCTAATTTAACCAAACAAACAATTCAACAATGCAACATTATATAAAAAAGAAAAAGGTCACAAACCCCACTAGCAATGACAACACCAGTAACAACAGGAACAAGAGCACCATAAGTAACCCAAGCTTCCCTTTTCCACGTCATCAAATACGCAAACATAGCCGTAAAAAACGGCGTAGTAGCACCCACAGCTTGGTTAAAAGAAACAGGCAAATACCTCAAACTAATATTCCCTCCAACAACAGACCCACAAAACACAACACTCAAACAAGCAATCCTTAATAACTGTCCCCTGGATTTTATCTTTTGTAACGGTACTATTTTTAAAAAACTATAGACACATAACTTAGTATAGCACAAGCTGACATGTGACACATTGTTAAAAAGATAGGGAATTTGAACCCATAGTTTGATAGTAATAGTTTGTTTAGTAACAGTACACCTATGTTTGATGAGTACCATAGGATTATAAGTGTAGAGATAAAGAGTATGTTTGAGGACATGTTTTTTTTTTTTTTAAAGGTTGGATCTTGGAAGTGTGAAGATTTTTTGGGTTGATCTTGCTTTTTTTAAGGAATGTTGTGTTTTGTTTGATGAGATTAATGTTGTTGTTTGAAGGAATGAAGAGGAGATGTTTGAGGCGTGATCTGATGAGAATGATGAGAAATCTCTGTCGGTAGTGATGTTTTGTGAGGAGAAATAGAGGAGGTGTTTTGTGTTTCATTACGTGTCTTGTTTTTATTTGTTGTTGTCATAGTATCGAATTTATGCTAAAAAAATACATGCCCCACAAATACGTACATTTTAAAATAAGCAGGCATTCAGACCCGTGCGATGCACGCACAGAGGCTTGATCTAAATGTTCATAGCGTATTGTTCAGTATTAATTTTTGTCATTTTAATCGTGGATGGATTTTGTTGGTCAATAAGTTTTTAAGTTGTGTTTGTTAGCATGACATGAAAAATATTGATTCCGTTATTTCGTGACTTTTAATTGAGTTCGAGTCAAACAATCAAAATACAATATACAACTCAGGTTGGCTCATGACCCGTGCGATGCACAACTTTTTTATTTGTTATTACAACTAGTTATAATGTCTGCGCACGCGTGGGTTTTTTTTAAACTTTTTTTTGAATCATATATTTTTATTTATTAAAAAACAAATAATTTAAACTTTGTTTGATTTATGATGTTTAATTATAATTTTTTTTATTATTAAAGATAATTATTTAAAAATTTTAATCCTATTGTTAATTATATCTTATCTATATTTTTTGTATTTATCTTCTACTTGTGTTATGGATAAATATAAAATATTACCTAATAAAGAAAACAATCTTTTTTTTTTAAATAAAATTATTACTAAATAAGGTGTGAATTCATTTTTTTGAAATGAAAAATTCCCAATAAAGGTTTTGTTTTATTAAATAAAAGATTTATAAATGACTGCGAGCCATAATTACGTAATTTTTCCATTCTATTCATTATTCAAGGTAATATTTTTAATATGTCGTATTTTATTATTTTAGCAAACTCTGAAAGCCCGTGCGATGCACATGAGCTGTATAGAAGTTTTCAAAGTTTAATATCAGTCTTTTATTTTCGTCATTTTATATTTAGACGTATTTTTGTCATTATATATATAAGTTGTCATGGTAGCATACATTTTGTAAGCATGATACGTATTTAAAATAGTTTATTGACATGTAATCTTTTAAGATGTATTTTTTACGTAATAATTTTTGTCTATTTATTTTGGTATTGACTCTATCGTTTTTTATTGGAACTAACTAATATTAATACATCCGGCTAAGTTATAACTATTTCTTATTATAGTCAACAATGCCCGTGTGATGCACATGGGCTGTATAGAAGTTTTCATAGATTTAAAATACGTGCGATGTACATGAGCTATATAGAAGTTTTCATAGCGTAATATTCGACATTTATTTTAGTCATTTTATATTTAAGTTGTCATGGTGTCATACATTTGCTAAGCTTCATACGTATTTAAAAAACTTTGTTGAGTTGCACATGAGCTGTATATAAGTTTTTATAGCATAATCTTCGGCACTTATTTTCGTCATTATATATCTAAGTTGTGATGGTATCACATTTCCAAGCATGTCACACATTTAAAATAGTTTATTGACAATAAAAGAGTATATGTAAAGAGATTTTTTTGAAGATGTTACATTAAAAAGAGTCTCTTCACATGTAATATTTTAATATGTATAAGTTACATAAATTATTTTAAATATGAAGCGATGACATTAATGTTGGAGACCTTTTATATTCATCCCCATGTGATGCACACAGGTTTGGACTGCCTCAGGACCCATGCGTTGCACACAGGTTGGATCTAATTGTTTTTTTCGTAATTATCGGTTCATGTTTGAAATTCTCATTTTTTATGAAAGACGGACTTCGTTGTTCAAATAAATTACATTATTAAAAGCGAACTATAAAACAAATTTCCTTTTTAACAAAAACTATAAAAACATAAAACATTAAAGTAATTAGTATATTCAAGAGTATAAATTATAATTCGTATAATAAATTATAATTCGTATAGTAAAATATTGTATGTTTAATTTGTAACGTACTATTATTATGAATGCTAAGTATTCATCTATATTGACATCGATAGCCATGGCATTGTTTTTGTTGTTGTTCTTCTTGTTGTTGTTCATTGGCATTTTGCATGTTTTGTTCTTGATACAATTTCCGTGACTTCTCGATCTCTTTCTTTAATGTGAAAAGCTTTTTTGCAAAATGTTATATTTAAATGAGGCTTTTAAAACTCTTATTTTTTTGTGAAAGACGGATTTCGTTGTTCAAATAAATTACATTATTAAAAGTGAACTATAAAACAAATTTTCTTTTTAACAAAACTATAAAAACATAGAACATTAAAGTAATTAGTATATTCAAGAGTATAAATTATAATTCGTATAATAAATTATAATTCGTATAGTAAAATATTGCATGTTTAATTTGTAACGTACTATTAATATGAATGCTAAGTATTCATCTATATTGACACCGGTAGCCATGGCATTGTTCTTGTTGTTGTTCATTGGCATTTTGCATGTTTTGTTCTTGATACAATTTTCGTGACTTCTCGATCTTTTTCTTTAATGTAAAGAGATTTTTTGTAAAATGTTATATTTAAATGAGGCTTTTCATATGTAATCTTTTAATATGAGTAAGTTACATAAATTATTTTTTAATTAATGCATTATTACAACATTTTTCCATAAACTATAGTATCGAATTTGGAGCATTCATTAGTAACTCACTCTAAGTATTTACAGTATGACATGAATCACATGATCTCAAACTCAAATGAATAATGCTTACCCCATAATAAGTGTAGGATAACATTTGAAATACAAATTTCTTCTCCTTTATATACTTCTTCGATTTAGAAGATTCTTATTGTTAAAATGATAGTGTGAAGATATTTTTATTATATACTAGCTTATAGACCCGTGTTAAACACGCGTAGCTTATAAAAGACCACAAATATTAGCTACTTTATCACTTTTTTAGATTAGATCTTTAAAAGACACTCATTATCATTATTAGAGTATAGACTCATGAAACTCGTGGATTGTGCTTGCATTATTATTTTTACATATATCATTAGCAACTCCTAGTAATAACAAGTTAAAATAATACATTCATGATACAAATAATATAAAGTATATCATTAAAACCTTCAAAATGTTAACAACACAACCACTTTGTTAACGCACACGGAATTCATCAAGAAAATAGATATGTTATCCTCATTTTGTGCACGACATCAAAAGTTCATACAAGCATAACTTTTGTAACAAAAAGAATCATAGTACAGGTGTAACATGCATAACCTTAATTTAATTGAAAGAAAAAACTATCTAGTTAGATCCAACCCCATCTAGAGAAGAAGAACGGGGTTCATATACATATATGGATAAAGTAGCTGGGATGGATCATGATCTCGAGCATAAAACCAAGCAAACTTAACAAGTGAACAAATCTTAGTTTAGTCTCTCTCAGTCCAATAACGTACTCCTACGTATGGAATGAATCGACCCCTGTTCTTGATAGACTCTTTGACATCACGTATAAAAGTCGCCATTTGTGTTGGAGCATATAGTACATATTTGAAGTATTGATGAACAACATCTAAACAATAGAAATAGTTTTGATCTTTGAGCGTTCTTTAACAAAATTATATGTTATATCATATAGAGAAAATGAACCAAATTATTAAATTGTCATATATTATGTCAACAACTTATAAATACTTATAAAAACATAATCACATAAGCATTCTTGACACACTAATTGCTTAAAACATTTCATTATTCACTTTTCCTATATACAATCGGTAGCTCCAATATGATTCCCAGTAAGTAAGTTGAAAACACAATTAATAGGTGTATGGGAATAAACGTATTTTTTTGACACAATTAGGAGGCAACTGTCATTGTAGGTGAGTGGCAATTTCAATCTATCTACTAATGAATGTGTTAACTTGAGTTATTATATCTCAAAACATAGCAAGCTAGTCAATCACGTAACTTAATTATCTAAATAGCATGTTATTTGCAAATTGTATACCTTGAAACCACAATTATGCATTTATCAACATGCTTGAAGTGTTCTAATTCCATTTTTATGTCCTTTTGACCCGTCGGAGGTGAAACATAATCCAAATTGACCCATTCGACCATTTAATAGTAAGTGGTTCGATATTGGCTTACTACTTAGGCATGACCTCCAAACAGCCTTCACAAAAGGATCAACAACCTGCAAAAAATAACCTGTTAAATAATCATATAGTTTGGCATATAATCTCGAGTCTAACCTCCATAAGTAAACAAATATGTCTACTGAATTTGCATCATGGTTTACTAAAGTAAGAGCACTATATAGCTCCACAACTTCCATCAATCATGGACCTAGCTACTTGCCTGTTATTGCATCATGGTGTATAGCACTAAAACTGAATTACATTATTAATCGTTAAAACTTGTTAGTAAAATGTTAGCCAAACAACAACCAAATAAGTTGTCTTAAATGCAAATTGTAATTCAATAGAGCATACACATAATAAAGTCAAAATTTGATAAACAGTAAATGAAACATTTTTATCATTTTCACACATTATCTTTATCAGGCGTTTCATCAAACAATTTGTTTGCGTCAAATTTAATAATAAATCTACATAGAGCTTGTGAAAATAAGTTACATAACTGCCACACACAAGATTACTATGCAAAAATCTTTACACTAAACGCATCAACAATATGACAATAATCGTATTACTTCATAAACAATTTGACACCATAGTAGAGATATGTATCAATGGAGGATGAATATTCCAGACGAATAGAAGAGAATAAGAGATACATAATCATTTATTTTTGAACGGCGCATAAATCACGGCACAAAATTTTGACGCATTTATTAAATTTGGTATTTCTCATTAATTGTGAATTAGCAACTTCAGCTGACTTGGCTTAATTGACGTGGCTTTAGTGACATGGATTGAGTGCCAGCATGGATTAAATGATGTGTACAAATTTCAAAAAAACCTTCTTTTATTATATATATAGATATAGACTACCATTTTCAATATGTAACATCGACATAATTTACACAATCATATCAAATATCAAAGTCACGAAATATTCCAAGACGTTTAATTTAGAAAGTGACATTAACACACCGCAAGACAAAAAACTACATTAAGAGCAAACTATTGAACTGCACCAACAAAGTGTAGTAATAATTATTGACTAAAAATTAAATGCTCATCACATCATTTTCAATAAACTTACTTGCTAACGAACAAAAAGTATTAGCCCGTTTAGCGGTATTACATGAAGTAAAATATGGCATGTTTAGTTTGTAACATACTTTTAATATGAATGCTAAGTATTCATCCCACCGGTGGCCGTGGCGTTGTTCTTGTTGTTGTCGTTGTTGTTCTTGTTGTTGTGGTCTTTGTCGTTGTTGTTCATTGGCCTTTTGCATGTTTTGTTCTTGATACAATTTTTGTGACTTCTCGATCTCTTTCTGTAATGCTTCTTGAAGATCTGCAAAAAACAATTAGATATAGTTGATCGTTAGTAACTTAAATATAGTTAATCAATATATTGTATTTCCAATCAAATTGAAAATGTTCATGCGTGTTCCACTTAATTGATAAGACAACGATGTGTAAGATCTCTTAAACCATTAGAGAAGATGATATTACTACCAAACCTCCTAAGCACCATCTTTATGTCCTGCATTCTTACACACACAAAACACATATGAAATTTACATAAAATAATGTAAATCAATATGCTAAATAAGTAAGACGATATGATGCTTACTTTACCACCGTAATAAGTTGTAGCCCAATGTGCACACGGTGTGGAGGAAGTTGTGGTTTGTTGTGTGTGCTTTTGACACATTATATAGTTGATAAAATATTTGTAACTCATGGACGGGAAGGTAAAAAGACTAACCACTAATTGGCGTGTTAAATTTATGCATTCATGGAATTTTTGGTTTGTATTCTTTGAGGTTTAGAGATGGCTTGAAACATGTTGTACCGTACAAACTTTTGTGTACGAATCCTCATGCAAAACATATTGTACCGTATAAACTTTTGTGCACAATGCCTCTTGCGCATTAAATTAAGCACTCCAATCTTTAAATAGTATAGAAGATATACTTTTCATGTTGCTTAAACTACCTTGTACCGCACTACAATTTGTACACAAATTCTCTTGCACATTAAATTAAGTCACCCAATATTATGTAATTGATATACTTTTGATGTTGCTTAAACTAACTTGTACCGTACAAATTTTTTCAATTACTTGAATCACTAATTTTATGTACTTACCCTTATGCATGACTATTAAATCAATGTACTAACACATGAAGCCTCCACATTTCACTTTTAATTCTTGAAACATTTATTGTGAGCACTTTGCATTTATAAGACAACTTAAGTTTTTAGTATACGAGTAATTCAGACCTGTGCGTTGCACACGGGCTCTATCTAATTGGTTATAGTGTAATGTGTAGTAATTTTTTTCGTTATTAGACTTTGCAAGTATAGCCTTAGTTGATCGGTAAATTTTATATTTAAACTTTGGGCAAATTACCTGAAAATGTATTTAACTTGCCACTTTTTACCATTGTATGTAGCATTCTTTTTTTTCCCAATCTGTCAATGAACTTGCAAAATCCGTTCATTGCGTGTAGCGGTGACCTGTTTGACCTGCTGGAGCAGGTTAAGCTAACGATCGTTAGTTTATCATTGCAATGTTAGTTCTTTATATTAACGATTGTTTATCACGGCTACATAGAATGACAAAAAGTAACAAGTTAGATGACTTTTATTAGTTTTAAAATTTATGTACATTTTTTACACGTTTTTGCACACATTTTTATATGTGTGTGTATAAAAAATGTGTGTATAAAAACGTGCATAAAAACGTGTATACAAATGTGTGTATAAAAATCCGTATAAAAACATGCTTAAAAACGTGTATAAAAATGTGTGTATAAAAACATGTATAAAAATGTGTGCAAAAACGTGTAAAAAACGTATATAAATTTTAAAAATAAAGAAAGTCATCTAACTTGATACTTTTTGTCATTCTATGTAGCCATGATAAACGATCGTTAGTCTAAAGGACTAACATTGCAATGATAAACCTAACGATCGTTAGCTTAACCTGCTCCAGCAGGTCAAACAGGTCACCGCTACACGCAATGAACGGATTTTGCAAGTTCATTGACAGATTGAGAAAAAAAAAAGAATGCTACATACAATGGTAAAAAGTGGCAAGTTAAATACATTTTCAGGTAATTTGCCCTTAAACTTTTTATGACATATTAGTAGTTATTTATAAAGTTTATATTTTGTATTTATTCTCAAGATTGTAACATTATATTTAAACTTTTTATGACATATTAGTAGTTATTTATAAAGTTTAGATTTTGTATTTATTCTCAAACTTGTAACATCCCTATATTTTGATATAAAACTAATATGTAATTTTCGGCACATATTTTCGTCATTATATATCTAAGTTATGATTGTATCACACTTTTTCTAAGCATAACACACATTTAAAATAGTTTATTGACATGTAAGCTTCGGCCCTTATTTTCATCATTATATATCTAAATTGTGATGATATCACACCTTTTCTAAGTATGACATACATTTAAAAATAGTTTATTGACAATAAGTTCCTAAGTTGTGATGTTACCACAATTTTTGTTGGTCAATAAGTTCCTAAGTTTTGATGTTACCACAACTTTTGTTAGCATGGCATAAAAAATATTGGTGCCTTTATTTCTATCAGTTTTAATTGAGGTCGAGTCAAAAACTATGTTTGCCACTAATTTTTGTCATAAATAACTTGGGTTGCCTCAGGACCCGTGCGAAAATGATTGTGCAAATTGTCGGGTTTTTAGTATGATTGTGAGGCCCAAATATACAACAATAGTTTATTGACATTAAAAGAGTATATGTGAAGAGACTTTTTTAAGATATTACATTGAAAAGACTCTCTTCACATGTAATTTTTTAATATGTATAAGTTATATAAATTATTTTAAATATGAAGCGATGACATTAATGTTTGAGACCTTTTATATTCATCCCCGTGTGATGCACACAGGTTTGGAATGCCTCAAGACCCATGCAATGCACACATGTTGGATCTAATTGTTTTTTTCGTAATGTTCGGGACTAATTTTCGGTTCATGTTTGAAACTCTCATTTGTTGTGAAAGACGAACTTAGTTGTTCAAATAAATGACATTATTAAAAGCGAACTATAAAACAAATTTCCTTTTTAACAAAACTATAAAAACATAAAATATTAAAGTAATTAGTATATTAAGAATATAAATTATAACTCCTATAATAAAAAATCGGATCCAATGACCCAAGTCCGAATCATAAACCCGCTCCAATGAATCAATAGACCCAACATTTAACTAAACACAATTTTCATCTCCTTTATATACTTCTTCGATTTAGAAGATTCTTATTGTTAAGATGATAGTGTGAAGATATTTTTATTATATTTTTATTATATACTACCCCATTTTCAATATGTAACATCGACATAATTTACACAATCATATCAAATATCAAAGTCACGCAATATTTCCAGATGTTTAATTAAAAAAGTGACATTAACACACCGCAAGACAAAAAACTACATTAAAAGCAAAATATTAAAATGCACCAACAAAGTGTAGTAATAATTATTGACTAAAAATTGAATGCTCGTCACATTATTTTCAATAAACTTACTTGCTAACGAATCAATACTATTAGCCCGTTTATCGATATTACATGAAGTAAAATATTGCATGTTTAATTTGTAACGTACTATTAATATGAATGCTAAGTATTCATTCCACCGGTGGCCGTTGCACTGTTCTTGTTGTTGTCTTTGTCGTTGTTGTTCATTGGCCTTTTGCATGTTTTGTTCTTGATACAATTTTTGTAACTTCTTGATCTTTTTCTTTAATGCTTCTTGAAGCGCTGCAAAAAACAATTAAATATAGTTGATCGTTAGTAATTTAAATATAGTTAATCAATATATTGCATTTTCGATCAAATTGAAAATGTTCGTGCATGTTCCACTTAATTGATAAGACAACGATGTGTAGGATCTCTTAAACCATTAGAGAAGATTATGTTACTACCAAACCTTCTAAGCACCATCTTTATGTCCTGCATTGTTACACACACAAAACACACGTGAAATTTACATAAAACAATATAAATCAATATGCTGAATAAGTAAGACGATATGATGATTACTTTACCACCATAATAAGTTGTAGCCCAATGTGCCCGTGGTGTGGAAGAAGTTGTGATTTGTTGTGTGTGATTTTTGACACATTATATAGTTTATAAAATATTTGTAACTCATAGACGGAAGGTAAAAAGACTATCCACTCTTAATTGAGACGTTTGAGTTGCTTGAAATCAATGTACACATTCTAATTGAGATGTTTGAGTTGCTTGGAATCAATGTTAAAGGCTTTATATGATAGAATCAATTATTGGGACATTTATTATGACCCCTTTACATTTATAAGGTTACTTAAGCTTTATATAATATAAGATAAGATTAAAACACACACAAAGAAGCACACAACCTAGGTCGAGAGACCGACCCCGTTTGTCATATTCCTTTCACCGACCTTCGCCGATTGACTTCCCTAGAACAAGGTAAACCGAATCCGACCGAGTGGTCGACCTTGCTATTTGGTAACACCCCTTCCCAAATTTATGTGGCGGTCCCGACTTGTGCCAAAAGCATGTTACCTCCCACCCAAACTACAAGTGAAAAATTACTAGTAGTGTGCATCAAATGCATATTTTATGTATTTTTTTCTTAATTGTTTTTTGTGTTGAAAATACGGACGAAAGCGTAAAAAATCTGACGAAAACGTAAAAAAAACGGACGAAAACGTAAAAAATCGGACGAAAATGTCAATTAATCGGACGAAAACGTAAAAAATCTGACGAAAACGTAAAAAACGGATGAAAACGTAAAAATCAGACGAAAACGTAAAAAAACTTACGAAAATGTAAAAGAATAGATGAAAACGCAAAAAATCGAATGAAAACGAAAAAAAAAAAAAGAAAGAAAACGGATCGGGGGTATTTTAAAGGAAAATAGGTGAAAAGAAAAAAAAAATGTGTTTTGTAGTTTTGTGTATTAAAGTTGAAAATAGGAATTTTGTGTTTTGTAAAGAATTTTTTGAAAAACACTAATTTGAACGTGATATTTGTTTACTTTGTTTTCCACAAAACATTTTGTGAGTTTTCCATAAAACATTTTGTGAAAAACAAAGGTGTTTTCCATCAACTAAACGCACCTTAACGCCCCCTTTATTCTTTTCTTAATACCCCAAAACGGAAACTTAGATCATGGATCAAAATTAGTATTCTAAATCGTTACTATAACTAGAGTAGGGATCAAGTAAAAAGTAAATTAAAATAAGAAGTCGTGAGAAGTGACCAAAACAACGCATTTAGGATGCAACGACTTGCATTAGATGCATATCTATTCATATAGATGCAACATCTTGAGTTTTCAAAGTTAATTTGATGTATAGATGGTGCAAATTGATTTTCATGATTTTCGGCACGTGTAGAAGAACAAAAAACAAGAAAAATCATGAAATGCATCTAATATACGTATATGCAGCTGATTAAAAGCTAGAAAACACACTATGGTGCACTGTAATGCATCTAAGATTATAAGGATGCATCTAATTTAGGTCGGTGCATCTCGAATTTATGGATATAGTTCTTTTTATTTTTTTTTATTTTAAGTAATCTTCTTATTTGATCATAACTTACCATAACTAAATAAATATCTTTTATACTCCATAATGTTAGGAGAGCGACTCCTTTTATTGGTTCCCATCCGCATTTTTTGACTTTTCCTTAGCCATGGGTGGTAGGCGAATATCGGAGAAAAGAATGATACTTAGACCGTGACAAATTTGCTAACTCCCTATTTGGATAGCCATCAACGACATTCAAACTTCAAACGTTGGCTACCGAAGTTACGTCAGAAAATAATATTACTACACATTAAAAATATTCAAGTTTGGTACATAAGCTCAGTTAACATATACCTTTATTTTTATTTTTCTTTTTTCTTTTTGTTATTTAGATTCTGAGTTGTTTTAGCCATGACCATTTGAATGTTGTTTATATCTAACATAATTGAAATTAAAATATCACATTTAGCATGATTGTCACAGTTGTCTTTTACGGCACCATGATGAGCAGTTATCCGTTTTAATGACTTTTCATGAAAAGTCAGTTGTACGACTATATATTTAAGGTGGGGCAAACCCTAACACTAAAACATTTGGCTCAAACAATACAAATACTAGTCTAACACAAATAAATCCACTAGTACATATGCTTGAGCTCAAACAATATATAGGCTTGAGGTCAAACAATACAAATACTAGTCTAAAATTGTATTACCTAACCAAGCAAAATATTACACCCAGCTAATCAAAACTAAAAAAATAACAAGTCAAGAACTTAAGTGTATATTGTTAACTAAATAACTTAAACAAAAACCATTGTTATTTAATTATTAAGATATAAAATTGGAAAGTGACAAACAATAACATAGTTTTCAAACTGAAGATGACTTTGGTATGCATGGTCTTTAAATAGCCATAATATTGCACTCATGATCCATACATGCAAACCACAAGCTTCACTACAACAATTCATCTACAAGAAATTAATGGCTGCTAATGAGTCAAACCCTACCCTGAAAATGAACAACGAAACCACCACATGTCCGGTGCGTCCTTTCGCCAACTTCCTTCCTTCTATTTGGGGTGATCGTTTCCTATCATTTTCTTTTGACAAATCCGTAAGCATTCACATTACTATAATGATCAAACAATGTTTTTTTTTTTTTTTTTTTTTTTTTTAATAATACTGTAACAAATTACGTGTTTACGTGTATAGGAGTTAAAGGCTTTAGGTAAAGCCATAGAGGAACCAAAAGAAGACGTGAGAAAGTTGATACTCAACACAACCATGGATCCAAATGAAAAATTGAAATTAATTTATTCTGTGTACCGTCTTGGTTTGACATATCTTTTTGCTGAAGAGATTGATGATCAAGTCGACAAAATTTTCAAGGAGGTTAACATTGATGATTATGCAGAACATGATCTCTCTACAGTCTCAACTAATTTGCAAGTTTTTAGATTACATGGTTATAAACTTTCATGTGGTATGCCACTCTTAAATATTAATTTAAAAAGTATTCGCGTCTTCTTCTTATAAATGTTATTCTTACTTGACATGTAGTAACTTATTTCTATGATTTGGCAGACGTGTTTAACAAGTTCAAGGATTATCGATCTGGTCAATTCATGGCAACAGATAATATGAGGGCTATCTTGAGCTTCTATGAATCAACACAGCTGAGAATTAGAGGAGAATATATTTTAGACGAAGCCTCAGAATTCACGGAATCACAACTTAAGGGTGTAGTGGACACTCTAGAAGAAAAACTTGCACGGAAGGTGAAACATGCGTTGATCAGCCCTTTTCATCGAGGGTTGCAAATGGTAGAGGCAAGGCTATATTTCTCCAACTATGAAGAAGAATTTTCGATGTATAACTCTTTACAAAACCTTGCAAATGCACATTTCAGATACTTGCAACTACTCCAGAAGGAGGAACTTCACAATATGACAAAGTAAGTTATAAATTCACTGAACATAAGGATATATCGTTTTACACAAACAAGTATTATCTCCATCTTGTTAACAACATATAATCAAAATTAATTTTTTGTAGTATATCAACATCCCAAGTATCTAGTTAACCACAGATTTCGAGCTACAATTATATAAATCTTGGAGTTTTTGTCTACTCAGATAATAACCACATCGTACATGGATATTGGATAGTATAGCCTCACCAACTTAACCTTTAAACTAGGTTACAATATTTAATCAGCATATATTCTCAAAGCCGCTCCTTTCCTTAGTCTAGGTCGTCCTTGAATTTCACGTCTTTATTTGTTTGAATGATAGCTTGTGGAAGCTTTTAAAAACCCTCAACTCTTTAATTAGAGCAGTTTCTACAAGGAGCTTGAGCTTTTTGCATGACTAATCATCTTAATACCCTTATATTCAGTTATTCTGCATCTATCGTTTTGTCAATTATTATCATTTTACATTTTTAATCAACAACTCTGGCGACTTTGCAAAACATCTCTGATAATAAAAGCTCTTGTAGCACCTACAGCTACATCTACTTTCGCCAATCACAACCTATTTCTCTTTTCAATATCAGTTTTTTCGTTAATCTTTCAACTAGAGAACTTAGCTTGCAACTAATTAATAATCTGGAAATTGAGTCTAAAGTAACCAAAATACAATCTTAATTGTGTATATTGACCAATTGGCTCAATGATTATAACCAAAATACACTTGTAATAAGTTAGCTCTTGAGATATTAATAAAGAGCATAATGAGATGTAAAACTTAAGAGACATTTCCTTTTATTTCAGATGGGGGAAGGACATGGAGTTCCATATTATAACTCCTTATTCAAGGGATAGAAAACCAGAACTCTACTTATGGACATTGGCGATGTACATGGAGCCTCATTATTCTCAAGGCAGAATGGTAACGTCAAAAATAGCACAATTTGTTACTGTGTTAGATGACACATACGATGCATATGCCACTATTGAGGAGCTTCGACTCCTAACAAATGCAATAAACAGGTATCGGTTAAATAAAAAATAAAACATATTATGTCCAACATCAACAACAGTCACATGCATGTATCCCAGGATTTTACATCAACAACAGTCACATGCATGAAATATTTTGTGAAGTTCGAAAAAGAAAGAGCTCAGCCGCAAGTAACGTCCGTGGATGCATATATGAAGACTTTTGGGGTACCGACAAATGTAGCAGTTGATGAACTGAAGGAAATGATTGAAAATGCATGGAAGGATATCAATGAGGGTTGTCTTAAGCCAACTGAAGTTTCAATGGAAGTACTTTCTCCAATTGTTAATCTTGCGCGAATGACAGATGTGGTATACAAGTTTACTGACAACTTCACGTTTCCAGAAACGACTATCAAAGAGTACATTACTATGTTATTCATTTCTTCTATCCCCATGTAATAATACACGTGCGAAAAGATTACAATGTAGTTGTAATATTTTGTGTGTGCACTCGTGTCGTATACCTCTATGTAGTGTTCTTTTCTTTCCAATGCATACTCTTCTCAAGCTTTTAAATAAAGTATTTTACAACTATCATATTTGTTATAACCGAGGTGAAAGAACCTCGCACGTTGTGGCAGGGTCTTAAACGACGCATTTTACAACCAATTAATATGTTAGTATTATATCCTTGGTTCAATTATATTGTTAGTGCATTCTAAATTCTAACACACATAATTCATATACCTTATAAAAAACTAATCCCAAGTCATCTGAAAACATATTACCTAATATAATAGCGGTAATACCAATATTTCTATATATGAAAAATAATATTAACAAAAATAGTATAAGAACAGTTGTTACAGTCGCTAGTCAAGAGGAAGGACACACAGACTCACCAAGCCCAAACGTGTGTCAGTGGCTCCAACCTGGCACAAGGGCTAGGATATCTATCTTAGTTTAAATTGTTAGGCTTTGGTTCCATTAAAAAGATTTTTAAATTGAGAAGATTGAGAAGCAATCTTGGCCATAGAAATCAATTAGTTTTAATGCAATATACAATTTATTAATTTGAATCAAAAGGGTAAAATAGTAATAGAATCATTAAGGAATTAAATGAGGAATTAAGACTCCATTTATTACTGTTTATAAAAATTCTACTCAATACATTTTTGTTCATATCTCCATTTTTAAGTATCCATGTTTTTGTGAATCATTTATTACGTACCAAAAAAAAAAAAAAAAAAACCTTATTTGAAGATTCAAAATGATTTTTAGAAATCCCTGAACCACAACTAACAACAATATTTTATAAAACGTATGATTCACATTTTTAAATGTAGCATGCACTACGCATGTTTTTTCGATTTTGAATTAACAACAATATTTTATAAAACGTATGATTCACATTTTTAAATGTAGCATGCACTACGCATGTTTTTTCGATTTTGAATCGTAGACATTGTAGCTTTTATAAAAAGTGAATCTTTAGAAAACTAATAACCTTATTTGAATCATTTGTCAGCCCGCGATTCATGCATCTTTACTCGAGTTTATGAATCAAAACGAATTTGTGAATCAACAAAGAAATTGTTAGCGTTTTGTTTCGGATTTGTGAATCATTATAAAATTCAAGTTTATGACTAATATTCGAGCATATGAATCATCATCGATTTCGAGTTTATGAATAATATTTGGATTCGTGAACCAAAAGTGAGTTATTGTTTTGTTCTATTATTTTAAAAGCTCCTCCACTATAAAGATAACGGATAGACTATAATAGTTAATATAAAAAGGTTACTTAATATATACGACCATATAAATTAATAATAAAATAGTTGGAGCAATGTTAACTGTATAAAAAATTTCCTTGACATGCAATTGAATGTATGAACACAAAGAAAGAAGCAAATAAGAAAATGAATCGGTTAATAAAATTAGAATTTATATTTAGAGAGGAAAACGCATGCATTAAAATAGGTTATTGTTGTAAAAGTAATGAATAAGAGTAAAGAGAAGAGAGAATTATTATTGAATCAATACATGAGATTACAAGCAGGATGTATATATAAGGCTAATAGTCTAAACCCTAACTTGTTCCTAAAGAATAGGATGAATAGACATAACCCATAGGCCCATATATAATTTATAATACTCCTCCTTGGATATTCATCCTTCATTACACCCCATAAACTGCCTCATTAAAAACCTTATCAAGAAAAAACCCAATGGGATAAAAACTTGATGAAGAAAAAGAGTGCAGTACGCATAATGCTCCTCCTCAAATTAATGCATATCTTTTAAGCGTCGAAGCCCGATCTTTCGAACCAGTAGCTCAAAAAATCTTGTTGGCAAAGACTTTGTGAATAAATTTGCCAAATTGTCACTTGATCGAACTGTCAATAACTCCATCCTTTTGTAGATCATATGTAAAGAAAAATTTCGGAGAAATGTGTTTTGTTTTGTCTCCTTTGGTATACCCTTCTTTGATTTGAGTTATACATGCCGCATTATCTTCACATAACATGGTTGGATTTCCTTGAATAGACTCGAGCCCACATTCTTCTTGGATGTTTTGAATCATCGATCTTAACCAAACGCACTCTCGACCAGCTTCATAAAGTGCAATAAGTTCAGCATGATTTGATGATGTTGTAGTTAAAGATTGCTTTGTCGACCTCCAAGAAATTGCAGTGTCTCCATATGTGAAAATATACCCTGTTTGGGATCGTGCCTTATGTGGATCAGACAAGTAACCAGCATAAGCATAGTGGATGAGCTTTATCCATATTGAATCGTTTCAATATCTTTTCCGTATAGTTTGACTGATGGACAAATATTCCATTTGACAAATGCTCAATTTGCAAGCCTAGACAAAAAGTTGTGATACCAAGGTCTTTCATTTCAAATTCATTCTTTAACAAATTTGCAGTATGTTCAATTTCATCAATATTTCCGATGATATTTAAATCATCAACATACACTGCAATGATTGTGAAACCCCCCTTTGATCTTTTGATAAAAACACACGGACTTATTTGATTACTTTTGTATCCTTCTTTTGAAAGATATTCACTCAAGCGATTATACCACATTCGTCCAGATTTTTTTAGACCGTATAAAGATCTTTTCAATTTAATTGAAAACATTTCACGGGGCTTAGATTTACAAGCTTCCGGCATTTTCAATCCTTCGGGGATTTTCATGTAAATGTCACTATCAAGTGATCCGTACAAGTAAGCTGTGACAACATCCATAAGGCGCATTTGGAGCCTTTCAATATTTGCAAGACCAATTAAAAATCTGAGAGTCGTTGCATCCACAACAGGTGAATATGTTTCTTCATAATCTACCCTGGGTATTTGTGAGAAACCTTGTGCTACAAGTCGTGCTTTGTATCTCACAATTTCATTTTTCTCGTTTCTTTTTATAGAAAATACCCATTTATAGTCTACCGGCTTCACATTATCTGGGGTTAATGTCACAGGGCCAAATACTTGGCGCTTTTCAAGTGAATCTAGTTCAGCTTGTATGGCATCTTGCCATTTTGGCCAATCTTTTCTTTGTCGACATTCTCTAATAGATTTTGGCACAGAAACTTCATCATTTAATATTTCACTTGCTATAGCATATGCAAAAATTTCATCAACACATGTTTCATTACGATTCCATGTTGTACCATTTTGTACAAAATTTATTGAGATCTCATATTCATTAGGTACATGACCATTCTCAAGAGATTTTTCCACATTTTCTGTGTTATTATTAATCTCTTCTAGGATTTTATTGATAATAACTTCTTGGACTTTGCCAGTTGTATTCTGCTCTTTCTTTTTTCGTGGATTTGTATCCTTAGACCCCATTGGTCTTCCACGCTTCCTGCGTACATTTGACTCATTCAGAGTTTCAGGAATATCAATTCGAGAAGGTGCATTTAAAGCTGGAACATATGATTTTGTAACTCTTTTTGTATCTGTAAATGTATCAGGCAATTCATATGCTATTCTTTGCAAGTGAATGAGCTTTTGAACCTCTAGTTCACATTGACCACTTCGAGTGTCAAGAAAATTTATTTGTGATGCATTCCAAGTTACATCTTGTTTGTCCAACTTTTTATTTTCTCCTCCTAAGATTGGGAACATTGTTTCATCAAACTGGTAATCAGCAAAACGTGCTGTAAAAACATCTCCAGTTAATGGTTCCAAGTATTTTATTATTGATGGAGAATTAAAACCAACATAAATTCCCAATCTTCTTTGAAGTCCCATCTTTGTTCGTTGTGGTGGTGCTATTGAGACATAGACACCACAACCAAAGACTTTTAAATGAGACAAACTTGGTTCTCTTCCAGAAACCAGTTGGAGAGGAGAATACTTATGAGATGCGCTTGGTCTTAATCTAATAAGAGCAGCAGCATGTAAGATAGCATGTCCCCATGTAGAGGATGGCAATTTTGATTTCATAAGTAGTGGTCTAGCAATAAGTTGTAATCTTTTTATTAAAGATTCAGCTAGACCATTTTGTGTATGCACATGTGCTACAGGATGCTCAACCTCAATCCCGATTGACATACAAAAATCATTAAATGATTGAGATGTAAATTCTCCTGCATTATCAAGTCTAATCTTTTTGATTTGATAATCTGGGAAATGTGCTCTTAATTGAATTATTTGAGCTAACAGCCTTGCAAAAGCAACATTTCTTGATGCTAACAGACAGACATGGGACCATCGGGATGATGCATCAATTAATACCATAAAGTATCGAAATGGTCTACACGGAGGAGTAATTGGCCCACAAATGTCTCCTTGAATTCTTTCTAGAAATGAAGGAGATTCTTTTTCAAGTTTATTGATTGAGGGCCTAGTTATCATTTTTCCAAGAGAGCATGCTCCACATGATAGTTCTTTTGATAATAGGATCTTGAGATCCTTTAGTGGATGCCCATTTGAGCTCTCAATTATTCTCCTCATCATAATATCACCCGGATGACCCAATCGATCATGCCAAAGGGTAAATATTTTGGGATCTATACCCTTTCGGGTAGAAACCATATTTATTTCTGTCTGATTGATGTATGTAAAATACAATCCAGAAGATAGACCTTTCATTCTTTCCATTATGGTCTTTTTTTCATTTTCAATGGATGTAATTTGGAGATATTCAACATTATTTTCATTCATGGTTTCAAGATGATAACCATTGCGTCTTATATCCTTAAAACTTAGTAGATTTCTCCTTGATCTACTAGAATATAACGCATCATTTATTATTAAGTGTGTACCTTTAGGTAACACAATGCAGGCTTTGCCAGAGCCTTCAATCAAGTTGCTAGTACCAAAAATTGTGTTGACATTTGCATTTGCTATATGAAACTCATAAAAATATTTTCAGTTTTTCAAAATGGTATTTGTTGTTCCACTATCTACTAGACACTCGTCTTCACCGTTTTCCAAAATGCTTTTATATCCTTGAACATAAAAATAAAATAAATAAATAAGCATTTCAAAGTAAAAGAAAACTTTAAGGAAAAAAAATACTTTATTAATTAAAAGTCAATACATGAGTAACAATGCTAGAACAAACCTAGCTTATTCAACACAAAATTTAAACTTAAAAACTTATTGCGGAAAAATAAAAATGCAATTAGATAACTAGTTATTATTTCCATCGTTGGAGAAAGAAGCAACAACGTCTTCGACATCACCAAAGAAATCTGAGGAGTCGAAGCGCACATTGGGATTTGGCTCATTATCATTGAAACTATTAAAGAAGTTTGTTTCATCATTGAAATTATCAATGAAGTTTGTTTCAATGTCTTTTCCTTTCTTTTTGAGTGATGCTTGATAAAGGTCAACAAAGTGTCTGGAGGTGCGACACTGTTTTGCCCAATGAGTGTTCATGCCACATCTGTGGCAAGCATTTCCAGAATGTTTAGGAGTTGGCTTTTGCATCTTTTTGCCTTTATCATCTTTTTTCTTGAAATCGTATGGCTTAGGATTATAACCATCATGATGCCAAACAATATTTCGACCACGTCCACGTCCACGACCATGACCTCGTTCATTTCCACGGTTATTACCATGTTCACGACCCTGACCCCTGACATTTGATGTTGCATGCACTTCAGGCAATGCAGTAGAACCAGTGGGGCGTGCTTGATGATTTTTCATCAAAAGCTCATTATTTTGTTCAGCAACAAGAAGGATAGATATTAGTTCATGGTATTTTTTGAAGCCACGTTCTCTATATTGTTGCTGTAAGAGCATATTTGA